>CM062525.1:3752500-5002500 GCA_031439595.1 Pterocarpus santalinus
CAGAATTATGAACTTCAGCGCGAATTCCATATCTAATTGCGTTAAATAAACTGGGAAGTAATCAACCACACTTTGGTATATTTTTAATATAATTAAATTACAATTCTTCCATGCTACTCTATCTTGTGGGTTTTTGGATTGTTTATTGTGCTTAGGGGTTATTAATAGTTTTATTGTGTTTAAAAAGAAATTAGGGAATTATGGTAATTTTGATTTGACACTACCCTAAATTGCAATATATCACCCCAAAATTTCCAAATTTGTGATGATGTGGTTGTAATTTAGAGGTATAAATGTGCTAAGTCATTGCCAAATATGAACTAATAGCAGTTTGAGCAACAATTTCAAAATCACCATACAACTCCATCAAAGAATTGATAGTCTAATACTGGCAATATATTGTAAAAATTACTTTTATATCCTTATTACTGTTATAATTGCTCAAAATTTTAGATTTGCATTGACATTTGAGATTAGATATTTGAATCATATTTTTTCCACTTTATTTTAAAAGTCAACATTTATGCTTTGAAAAAGTACTCTCAACTCCTTAATGACATGGTGTCAGGAAGGCATATTAATACAAGATAATTACACATAAATATCACACTTTTATCAATTATTATTTCAAAACTATTGGAATGTACAACAATCATAACTATATTGCTATCAATATTTTTTCCATCCATTTTTTTTATGGCAAATTATCTCATACTCTTAAATACTCTCATATGCTATTAAGCACTTTCAAACACTCAAATATCTCAACAAAATTGTTGTGGATGCCACTCTTAAGTTACTAATTTTTTTATTATTATTTTAAGTGTTGAACTCTTAACCACAAATTCCCATAATTTGTGCTATGATATGACCTCAAGGTGCTTTTTTTTTTTTTTAATCCCCCTAAATACCATATTCTCCTAAATATATTTAAATTATCATACTTCTCTATTTAACCCATAAAAATACAATATTGATTTGCTTCAGCCGTATCTCATTCATATGTACCCAAAAAAAGAATCTTTTATTTTACTTTTAATTCAAACTTTTACATCCTTATCCAACGTTAAAGTTTTAGTAATGTATACTTGAAAGTAGTTCGATTATAGTACAAATGAACTATAAACTTACAACATCAACCGAACTTCATCTACATCAATAGTTTAAATTCTAAAGTTTCTCACTGTACAAAAAGCTTTACTCAAACGCCGCCATATCACTATTATTTGTCCAAAATTGCATGAAGAATTTTAGACTAGGCTATGTTTGATGTAAGAGTAAAAACTTTATTGAATAGATTCATATGTATTTTTTTTATATAAATCTATTTCATAAAAGTTTCGTATGTATTTTTTTATATAAATTTATTTCATAAAATTTTCACTCTCATTTTTATCTTCATATCACATATATGAGATTAATTTATGATTATTTTTCCCTATTTTTATTCCATACAAAACACACCTAGAAACATTCTCATCGATATAACATGCATAATTCCACTAAAAAGAGCTTAAAATGAAAGTCCAAATTTATGGACATATTTGTTTGTAGTACATTTTATGGGAAAAATGTACTTTTTAGTTAAAAGACAAAAAAAATTGATCAAATAAGCTTCTGAAAGAAAAAAGTTAGAACTCAAAATTATTTTAAACATTTACATATAGTAAGAGTTTCTTCAATATTTTGAAAAAAAAAAAAAAAAAAGCTATTAAGCCTCATAAATTACCTCTCAAAAAATGTTTGAATAAAAAACTATTTTTGTACATGATAAACTTTTTGAAAAATGTAAAATTATTTTATATTCATGTTTTAATTAAAAATAATTTAACTAAATGTATGGTTAATAAAAAATTAATTTAAATAAACAAAAATATATCAATGCTAAATTAAAATAACCATATGTAATAATTTAAGATATAATAAGGGTAGTAGTCCATGTTGACTAGATCCTTTTCTTTTACTCTGGAGGGTCGATGCGAGGTGTTTCTCCTTGTAACGCTGACTAACCTTGTCCCAAAATGGAAGAGGACTCCTCGCCAATCACCATGTGCTGTCATTGTCATGGATTGAAATACCTTCGGCTTTGTGATCCTGACGCCCCTTAAATTTATACTACTAGGCACCCTTCTTTGTGCATCATCCAACAATTATTCACACTTGTATGCACGAGTAATTTCCCATGAAATTGAATCGTCCGACAAAAGGTCATTCATCCCACAGCCATCCCGTTTACAATTTACCAATGCAACCATAAACTTCTCATTTTCTAACGACGAAGGATACATTACTTGTTCCTCCTGAAACAGAATAATGTTATAAATGTGTTACGTGCAAAACGAATAAACAACCATTTTTAAAAGTAGTCATTTGGGTTTGGACATTGTTTAAAACCAGAATTCGCCATTTGTTACAAGCATTTTTATCTCCAACTAGCCCTAATTTTTTGACAGACATAAAAAAAGCACCTATGCTGCTATGCAATTAAGGCATTTGCGAGCTTAAGCATTTTGTGTGCAGCATTATTATCATTATTGTTATTTTATTTTTTATACAAATGCAGCATTATTTTTCTAATACAAACATAATCACTTAAATACATGGTAACATTGAGGCATGCATGTGTGTTCTACTAACCAAAAAAACAAGGAATAGCAGGATTAGCATTCCATTAGGTAAAACTATACTATGTACACACTGTTCTTTTTCAAGAGAAACTATATATCTTTACGAAAAAAAAAAAAAAAGAAACTACATACATTTTTCTAAATTAACCAACTATTTTTTGCGTAATGCCAAACAGCTTTACAATCAAAATTATAGTCTGTAATCAAAATGCCCGAGAATGATGAGAGCAGGGTTTCAGTAAATATATTAGCAAGTAATTTAGTAACCAGTAATAAGTGGGTGTTCTCTACCTTAAGAGAGTTCCAATTAACACTAGTAGTCCACATCCGAAAAAGATTATATTCTTTATATTTGTGCAACTAGCTTCTCTTCATTCACAATATGGCCATATAAACTCGTCTTTGCTTCCAAGAGACAAGTGATATCGAGTTTAAGATGTTACCTCAGGAAGTTCATAAAATTCCTCAGGAGAAATCTGCAACAAGTCCAAAGCAGTTTGACCAGTACACCATGCTAAAACCTTCTTACACTCATCTGCTAGTGTAATTTTCAGATCAAAAGTGCGCACTACCTCAGCATCACAAATTATATGACAAAACCTGCATTCTACAGATCCGCTAGGCATCTTGTTGACAAAGTGACCACAGAGAGAATGTGAAAATCTTGTATTAACATAATAATACTCCATCGGATCAAGCCAGATTCGACATACCTGCAAGAACATTAAGGAAGAAAAATGATCAGAATTTTATGGATAGACAATAGTACTTAAAGGAGTGACTGTAAAAAGGAAAAGCAAACACAGCAACTATAAAGAGAGTGAGAAAAGAAATTCAATACTGTCTCGGCAGCTTAGACAAAAACAATTTGAAGACTGAGCAAATAGAAACTCTACTTTCCATATATATTGTTTCTGTTTCATTTCTTGTATTATAAATGGGGCTATATGTGAATCAGCAGGAGCACCTCAATCTTGTAGATCCTCCAGTTTGCTTTTTCTTCTTTTATAATGTTATATGCAAACAATCAGAGGCCAATAAAAAAAGTTCCAATCGGCAAACAACGAGCCCAGGCATAAAACAGGCTCGGACCATCTGGTATTCCCACTACCACTAGTGCTTCATTACGGTTGAGCATGTTTATGCAGAGAAGAAAGCAAGAGAATTTGTGGCAAGAAAAAACAAAACTACCTAAGGCTGTTGCTTGTGTTGACCCAAGTGCAAAACATAAGATGTTAGGGCACATGATGTCAGGTGGCAACGAGAATAATTGAAGAGATTGAAAGATGTGAAGAACACACAATACACTATTAACATGTATACAACACGGAAATTGAATCAAATGGGGAAAATGTTAAATAGATATTCAAGTAATGCCAAATCATCGAACTCTTACTTGCGCATAGCTAGTCTGGCTGGAAATATCAGAGAGTTGCGACAGCCGACGAAAGCAAGATGAGTTGATCAATGCTGGTAAGCAACTGAGATTGATGAAAGAAGCTCCAATACCGTTCTCAAACCATAATACTTCGAGACTGTCAAGTCAAAAACATTCGACTGCATCATATGATGAAGACGATACTTTAACCATAAAGAACAAGGACGAACTATGTAACCATATAGTATAAAAGCAGAGAACACAAGTAGAGCAGACTGCCTCATCAGCAAAGGGTACAAGACAACAATTTGAAGCATAAAAAGTAGAGTTACACGACCCACTCTACTTTTTCTTTTCTTTTTTTTTTTTTCACAGGACCCACTTTATTTTACATCACAAAAGATCCCTTTCCTTAGGAGGTGGCTGGTAAAAAGTGAATTAGTTTTTTTAGTAGCACTTCAGTTGGGTGTGCTCACCGCTTTTGTTTCGACGCGGTGCATGTCAATCCAGATATAAATACAGTGTGACCAAGGCTTAATCTTCCCAATGACCTGAGATACTAAAATAAAAATGATAAGAACGAGAAGGACATTAAAAAAACATACATGGACAAAAACAGGATAAGTCATGCCAAATGGTTCCATAGTACTGATCATTAATATTTCCAAAACCTCCCAAAAGCTGCGGGGTTTCCTGCTCTCTCTTCTTCCATTTCTTACGTTATATTTTTTTTAATCTCATTAAACTTTCAAATTTAGGCCTACCCCAGTACTGCTTAAGCATAGCTCAAAGGCAACACTAGTATTGTTTGTAAATTGTATTCATTACCAAAGTCTGGCAAAATGAAGCTTTGCCCAAATCACTCCAATAGTATCTGCAATTCTTAAAGAGAAAACAGTTTCTGGGTTATTATCTTCTTTGATAATATCTGTAACAACACCATAGAGGCTGATGCCAGTCATCTTGTTCCGAAGGTCGACCACAAATGACTGCAGACATTCACACAAGTAATAACTAATCAACCATAAGATGCAAAAGATAAACACTTTCAAACAATCGTATATCGGGTATTGTGAAATATATGAAAAGCGAAATGGCAAAACCATATACAGCTATATGTTGACATTACATAAGCAGACCTATCTGCAAAGAAACATCGTAGCATATGATGAGGACCTCCATGTTGACAGATTTATGTCGTACGATTTAATGTATGCTTGGTTTGACGTTCAAAAAACCTCGTTTGAAGCATTGATAGTGTCAGACATGTGAATGGTTTGGAGAAAAATTAAGCTCAGCTTCAAACTTAAATTTAGGCACTTCAAAGTAAAAATAATATTTTATGGATGTTGAATTGAGTAAAAACACGTGATAATGTCACTGATAAAATTCTATTAACTTAATATTATATTATTATTTAAATAAATAAAATTGAATAATTTTCGAATTATTTAAACTATATTTTTAAGATGTTTTATTTTACCTAAATAAACTTTAATTATAAAAGAATCTAAATTTAATTTGTATGTACCATTAATGTAAAAAAAAATTATTATAGACATCTACTCATATATTGTCACATCAACCAAAATATTTGGCTCAATATCCCACTATCTTAAAAGTCTTATAAATATAAATATTTAATTAAGTAATAATATAAAATATTTTTATATTATCAATATATAGTAATTAAATTCAAAAAAATTATGTCTTAATCAATTTATTTATGATTAAATTTCTATAATTTATTTATTTCTATTTAACCTATAAAATAAATTTTTTGATAATTATACATATAAAAATTATTTTTATCCATACTATTCAAACAATATTTATCTTATCAAATTTACTTTTTAAATAAATATTTTAAAATATAAATTAGGTTAGTATCAACTCAATTGTTAAAAAAAATACAGTTATAAAATTAAATTAAGTCAATTAAGTTTAGAAACTCTTATACAAATGACATCTGCCTCTAAAAGAAACGCAGGCGAGAGCACATAAAATGCTTGCCAACAAATATGATTAAGCTGTTTGACTTTCGGGAGTTATCCAAACGGTTTTTATTCCTAAATTACATACATACTTACAGTTGAAAACTTGCATGCAATCACATAATTTGTACACCTCATGACCATCTTACATCTGAACTATAAAGTAAAGGAAAAATTCTAAAATAAAGGAAGGAAACTAACATGCGACAATTGAGATCATGAACGAATAGAAAATAGAGAAAATCTACATTTTTTATTTTCGTTGGAGGGGTGGTAGAGGGTACACTAACCCGAAAAGGGTAATTACTGAAATCAATGGTCCCCTGAGAATCACAGGGCAAGCTCACTTGAGAAAACCTGAGACCCTGGCTGGGATTATACGAACTCAAGGGCCTTGAACGTTGATGGTGATTTGGTGTCAATGTTACGCACACCTAATCAACAGAGCTGTTTAATATCTTTTACTTATGACAATAGTTAATGTCGTACAAAAAACCAAAAATCACCTGTTCTTCATGTTGAATGTAAGGCACCAAATATAGTTGTGTTGCACTTCCATATTCAAGACAAAATTCCTCACTTGTTTCAATATCACACTCTCCAGAACTTGCAATGTATGGTTTGTCTAGCGCAAGCATGCTACCAACTCTGTAACCAGCCGAAAAAATGGATTTTATACCCATATACGAAGAGAAATACTCGGCTTCAGATATCTGGCACAGTGCAAGAATTCACCTGAAAAGATCGGCAAGGAGAATCTGCTCGCCCCACAAGAAAAACTTTAATGTGGTACCATCACCATCGACAAGAGTAATCTGTTTCCTCTGTAAGCTTCCATTCCTTCCTTGAATTTCCACAGATTCAATGCTTTCAATCCTAAATTCAATATAACAAAATAGCAAGGTCATGCTAAATTGCATGAGGAAAAAAAATTAAAGCATGTGTAGGCGAATATTAATGAACTAGTAAATGATTTAAACCTCATAGCAGCTTACATATCTTTCTACAGTAATGATGCACAAAATTGTTAGTCACACAATGCTCAGTGAATTTACAGTATCCTCACAATAACAAAGACGAGTAACAAACATCCAATTGCAAGTAATTTACCTCGCATAGAGTGAATATGAAGCCCCTTTGCTCACTGCATCAAGAGAAATTGAAGAGAAAGAGTCTGAACAAAACTGAGCTCCTAGTAGCATTGCATCATCATCCTGATTCTACAGTTTTGAAGAAAACAAAATGTTTTATCATCAGGAAAACTATAATGATCAAATCTATAGACGACAAATTTATAGAAGAAACTGACAGTTACCTCATCCAATAGAATCACAAGATACTCTGTTGGCAAAAGACGCGGACAACCAGAACCTTCAGTGGCACTTCGGAGATAGCAGCCAGTGAGGAAAACCTCCCTCCCTCTCTTCAGAATTCCATTCTGCAGGTCTGCCAACTCATAGAATCTGCAGGACAAAATATAATGTTCAATAAGAGTAAGCCAAGTATTAATTTCAAAAAATATGCTACATCAAGCATACGTTGCAAGCATTGTGTGCAAATATCCCAAAAAAAAAAAAAAAACAAAACAAAACAAAAAAACAAAAAATCAACTTATTGGTAAATTGAAATGCATTACATACTCCCACCAAAGTTCATCCCTTTATCAATGCAAAGCACAAACAGACTCGAGAGAGCATTACCATAAGATTGTCTCCCAGGTAGGTTGAATAAAGAATGTCTCACAAACATATGGAATAAAATTACCTAAATTTTCAATATTTCTAGGCATCCAAATTTTCAACAGAAATAGAAACAAGCCACATTTAGCGAAGAAATGGGAAAACTAGTTAGCAGTACAAATATAGACAAAAGTCGTTTATTGTTCCAATCATCAAATTATAAGATTGAGCTTCGACCTTGAATGAGTCAATGTTGCATACTGCATTTACCTTCGGTGTAGATAGAGATCTATGATATTGGAGCTCCAATAATCCCCTAATGTAAGCATGTGGATGTTTGTGCCTGCCGAAAAAGCAGTTTACAATGATAAGCATGAATCACTTCAAATGCAACTGTGGCTTCTCGTTTTTAGCAAGAGACAGATGCTCCTACAATCTGATCAGAATACATCATTTGCACATCTCCAACACAGTAAAGCCAGCCATACCTTTTCACAACCGACCCACATAATAAAAAAAAAAAAAAAGCTGAAAAATAGAAACGCTTCAACTCCAAAGTACCTGGGAGTACAAATGCATCAATAATAACAGCTTCGAGAACGCTGTTCAACGACAGGAACTTTTTCTGGTATATCGAATCAATGGTAACAGTATTCGGAAGCTTTGTCCTCCTATGATCTTTCTTGAGATCTTTCATTAACTCGAGCCACTTCTTCGGAGCACCAACCTTGCGTTGTTCACACCACGCCTTCAGAAACAAAATCAACCATCAGAAAGCAGCCAAACACAGCATAAACGTAACTAAACTCAAAACCGCGTCACAGTAACAGCTAAACTCATCGAAAACCGCAACCGGTAAAATCAATATATCAAATTCCAAAAGATATAAACCTAACCGACTATAAATCCCTAATTTCTGCATTTCATAGTTCGCGAACTACAAAAACTGCATCGGAATCATCTATTCGGATGCTATTCTAGAAACGAGACACAGTAAAAGTCAATGAGCGAAGATGATGCGCCTGAGAGAGTTCAGAGAGCAAGATCGCAGGAGTGACACCGCTTGAATAAGCACGGCAAGTCTTGAGGATCCGCAATACGATCCAGCTCCAGCCAGGTCCACCGGTTCCATCACCATCTCCGTTTGGTTCGTCTTCCAGTGACAATAGCTCGGATCTTGCGTAATCGACAAACTTGAGGAAAGGATCTTCCTCCTCCTTCTCTTGATCTTCTTTGTCTTCTTCTTGGCGATGATCTACGTCCATGGTGGAATCTCCATCGACGTTGTGGCCATAGTCTCGTCGCTCCATTCTCGACTCACTGAATTTGGGATGAACGAGCTTGGAATGAGAAGTGTTCTGCGTTGAGTAGGGATTGTGATATGTTGTGAATTTGGCGGCTCTGGCGCGGTTTTAAATTGAAAATGCTCCTTTTGTGCACAGGTCTTTGTTATTTTTGGCGGGCAAGAGCGGGTTGCTAATTGGGATGGCTAAAATTATAATTTAATTTAATTTAAATTGAATTAATTTAATTTATAATTTATATCTTATGTTTAAAATGATTATATAAAATAAAATTTAAATTAATTTCATTATTTAAAATATATTAGATAAGACTTAAAATGATTAAAAATAAAATTAATTTGATTTGATGTACTTAAATTTTAAAATCAAGTTAATTAATATAAAATTATTTTAATTTTGATAAAATTTCAAATATAAAATACTTTTTTATGGATCAAATAGAATACAATGCAATTAAATAAATAAAATTTGATAAATAAAATTATTTCTTATTTTTAAAACATTCAAATACAAAATCTGATTTATAAATCAAAGCAATTCTTATTTTTTCATATTTCAAAACACAGGAATGGATCCTCACATGTGAAAAAATCTCATATGACCTTATCATATATTAATTTTTACCATTGATTAATAAGTGAGACCAAATATGGAACTTATAAGAATATCTAATTAATAGTGAAAATCAACACATGACAAGGTCATATAAAATTTTCATATGACAGGATCCATTCCCTTCCAAACAAACTCTTAGTGCTTGAATTATGTAAAGAAATCCTAGCCCTATCTGTTTTAGACGATGTATTTGTATCTAGCTGGGTCGAGTGCTTATTTGTGTGCCATTATCTTGATTAAAAAAAGATATTTTTATAATAAAAAAGTATCTTTGGTGTTTTTTTTATATGTTTGGTAAAAAATTTTAATAAAAGCTAAATCACTAGAAAAAACACAAAAAGATCTTTTTTGAGAAGTTACAATTTTCATCTTGTAGAAAAAGATCATTTTTTATAACATAAAAAAGATGTTTAAGGAAAAAAGAAGATATTTTAATATTGTATTCAAATATAAATTAATTTTATATTCAAATATAAAATAATTTTTACTTTTTCAAAACATATTTTAAAAAATGATAATTTTAAAAAAGATATTTTTAGAAAAGCTCATATAAACGAGCCCAAAGTACTTGTTTGAGTGTTATTATTTTGATAGAAAATATATCTTTTTTAATAAAAAAGTGTATTTTTAGTGTTTTTTTATATGTTTGGATAAATTTTTTTAATAAAAGTAAAATCACTAATAAAAAGCACGAAAAGATTTTTTTTGAGAAGCTACAATTTTCATCTTCTAGAACAAAAGTCTTTTTTATAACATAAAGGTGATGTTTAGGGATAAAAGAAGATATTTTAATATTATATATAAACATAAATTAGTTTTATATCTAAATATAAAATAAATTTTACTTAAAAAAAAAAAATTAAAAAAAGATAATTTTTAAAAAAATCTTTTTGGAAGGGTCCACCAAAACGAATCCTAAATTAACCAAGTTTTATTGGTTTATTGGATTTGACCGAATTTGATCAAAAGATAGTTAGGGTAAGTGGGTAAATGGCTTATTTAAGCATTTATGTGAAAGTAATTTATAAAAAATAACTTATAAATAAATTATTTTGTGTTTAGATATATAACAATAAAATATTTATTTAAAGAATTTTAAAAAATATTTCTTGAAAAGTTAAATATTTTAACTTTTTAAAAGATAATAAAAATAATTTTTTTGTAAGTAATAAGTTACACAATTAAAGAAGACAAAAAATTAAAAATATAACTTTCATTTTTTAACTTTCAAAAAATTGTACAAAAAGTTATAATTGGAATTATCCACGTAGATCCTTAATCCAACTCATTTAATCACACCGATCATACATGTGTTTGGATAGACGTTTCAGCCCACCAAACTCACGTTCATCTCCTTAAAAGTTGCACTCTTGTTGTTTGGGTATTGTCATAGTAGAACAATTCTAATGGGTTTTTGCTTCCAAACTTGGTTTTGGCCAAAGCAACAAATAGTTTTTTCTTTTTGGTAGACTAGGGGAAAGAAAAACAAAGCAAACACGATAGTACACTCCTACGTAGTTACATCACTCCGTATAGAGCTCATGGCTTCAGGTGCTAAGCTCCAAACGTGGTGGGTCACCACATCTCCAGCACCTAATTTAGCTAAAAAATCAACTATTGAGTTAGCAGTACAAAGCACAGGTCTCACTTGCACTCTCCAATCTCTTGCAAGCTTATTCACGAATTGCTTGCACTAACTGGCGAAGCGGCACAATGCTGAAAGGCATAGCATTCTGCTGGAAGAGAACACTTGGAGGCTATTTGGTTCGCACCAAACAAATCTAAAACCATGAATCCAAGCCAAGTCAAACCCCTAATTGATTGCTTCTAACTCAACACATAGGATGTCATTGAAGGTAGACCTCATAGAATAGCCCGTGATCCAATTGCCATCTGTCCCCCACAACACTCCACCACAGCCACAAAGAGCAGTAGCTGGATTAACACTACCATCCACATTTAATTTCACCTAGCCAACAGGAGGAGCATGCCACAACACTAGACCCATCCCCTCTTTATGTATATCCATATCCCCAAAGAATTCCTGTTTAGAATGAAGAATTTGTCTGTAAACAAAATGTAAGCTCCAATTCTCAATACCTAAAATATCCATACATCGCTATCTCCATATCCACCACAATCCCGCAAGAAAAAGCAAATTATTTCTGCCTAAAGACATCTTCTTAACCCAAAGGCAAACATTATCCGCAAGAAAATCAGGAAAATTAGTAAAATCAAAGAAACACCATACTTGAAAGGCATTATCCAATCTCTAAGACAATAGAGCAAGTCCTCTGAGTCAACATCACACCGAAACAAGAAGCGGAAAGGGCCAAACCCCTTCTATTCCATAGCACATTAGTTGGCAAAGCTTGATGGCAGATCAACCACACTAAAAGACCAACCTTTTTCAGGAACTAAAAGCCGCCAAATCCAGTTCCAATTATCTCCAAAATTCCAAAGCTAATGATTTTGTAGAAGCCAATGATAAGCAGATCAGATTGTGTATACGCCATTGCCAAGCCCAACTATCCTCCTCTTCAATAGCGATAGGTCCAACAACTTGATCAAAAACTTCCTGAATGCTTCGAGGGACATTGGTACAGAGGGAAGCAAAATTTCAGTTACTCCCCATCCAAACATCTTTGACAGAGACCTCAGCGTTAGAAATATGAACAAAATGCACTTTCTGACATAATCTACCAACCTGAAACCAATAATCAAACCAAAAGGAGCTCTGACCATTGTGGAGACAATAGTATCAGTCATCCTGAAAAAAAGCGACATCTGAAATTTTTGTCACCCAATTTGATTCTCTACTAATTTTATTAGTTTCTTTCATATACTTAATAAATTTATTAAAATTATAATATAAAATTTATGTTTTTTTTTCAGTAATTATACACTCAAGAGTAATTTTAATCAATATCATCTAAATAATATTTATTTTATTAAACTCACTTTTAACATAAAAATTTTTAAACATAAATCATATTATATCAAATTCACTTTTGTTCAAAATTAATTCTACAAAATTAAGTTAATTAAAATTCAATTTTACAAAAACACACACCATGTGATAGCTGCCAGATAGGTTACAAGGGAAAAACAAAAGACTCGTGATATATGCCACGGAAAACTTGAATACGGAGACAGTAAAAAGATGTGTGTTGTAATGTAATTGGACGAGCAGTGGAAAATTGGCGAGAGGTCAAAGTAAATTGAAATTTACTAAGTAATAGTTCGTGAATAATTTTCGCAGGGTTTTATTGAAAATCATCAGAAATTTTAGAGACACAATCTTATAACGAGAAAAAAAAAATTTAAAAATGAAGGAATCTGACACTTGCCGTACACGTTTCTCGATATTTTTGCATCAGTTGTGCTGGCTTTTAACACGTCTAAAGTTGGGTTATGATGATGACATCAGCTGCAGATATTGAAGGACAAAGCAATTATAAGTTCAACGACAAGGTACCCTTGTTGACAAGAAACGAGGGAATATAAGCAAAGGGCGTAGGCCGTCGTGACTTAACTGTATAATCGATGCTAATTTTGTATGTAGTGTTTATCTGCGTGCCGAAGAGTGCCATTGTTGTTTTCCGTTTGCAAGGTGGACAGAATACATATGTAACTTGTTATATCAGAATTTAACTTCAGCAGTAACTTTGATTCAGCAATATACGCGAAGTGAACGAGGTGTCCTATTTGTATTGTTTAGGACGTGATATATATAATTTAGCATGCGTCATATACTCAAGTATAATTTGCTAATTAATTAGAAACCTTGTAAGTTGCATGTAAAATATGATCCAATTAGGTTTTCACAGTTTGTGATAGTTAGAATTCATATAAATATATTTCTTAAAAATTAATCACGTTACATTCTTGTCTACAATCCTCATGATCTCTGGGAGAGATCTCACATCCAATCTCAATGGTGATTAACATTTACTTCTTCTATTTTAATTTATTTATCTATTTAAATAATTTAATATATTTTTAAATTGATATAACTGGATACAGTACTGACAAATGATATGCTGTATATGAGATACGTTGTGTAAATGCAACCTCCTAAAAGTATTCGCAAACAAAATATTTCCTGTAAACGATGGAATAATAATCAGTAGCATCCACAAAAGCAAACGAGTCATTTGCCTGCTTTTATATTATATCGTAAATTGTTATGGATAAGGGTGTGGATCATTTTGAAAGGCTACTGCTCCAATTTTGTGCTGCAACCCGTGAAAAAAGTATACTTGCAATTGTCCTAATGACATGGACTGTTGTAAACATTGTCTGCCTTGTAAAAACTAGTAATGACACTTTCAACGTATGCCTCAACTTGTGTGTCGTAAAATAGTAAACGGTATATTAACAGGAAAGGCGTAAGATCATATTACATTGTGAGTGAGAAGATAGAAAAATAGCAACAAGTAATTCTTCAACATGTATAAGGGGTGCAAAATATGAATCGGTTGGGAGAGAGCCCAACAAAGAAAGATCAGAAAAGAAATATTTCCTTTCCCATTTCCCACTTTATATCTACTATATACATTACTTGCTTCTTTTAGCCAGGAGAGAGAGCAAACGATTGAAAATATACAGAGTAAGGTTCTTATAAGAGAATTTGATGAAGATAGAGATGTTGTAGTGGTGGGAAAGCTTGAGAGGAACTGTGACTTTGGGACTAAAAAGGGGGTCTCCATTTTCACCAACATGATGAGTGACCCTTTACGTAGGATTAGGTTCTATCCTCTTCATGTTATGTTGGTGGGTAGCTAATATCTTTCCTTTTACTCCGTTACACAATTATCTTTCCAAATCCACAATTGGAAACTTGGGTTGAAGTTATAAATGTATGTGATCCATTCATCCAATGAGCATCCTCACATTAATTGTCCATACTCTTTGCTCTAATTATCTAATATGTGAGCCTTAATTAGCTATTTCGAAGACATGTATAATGTATACTACATTATTAAATGTATATGCAGCTGCTATAGACTACACTGATGATATACTTCATAAAGGCCTACAGGTGGCTGAGCTGCTTGAAGGCAGGGAGCCTGTTGGAGTGGTCCGAGGATGCATTAAGAGTGTGCGCACTCCTTCTGGATCACTCCTGAAGATGGGTTGCATACTAGGCCTTAGAGTCTCCCCTACTTTCAGGTAATTCCCACTTTCTTTCATTAAGGGTAATGTAAAATTTGGAACTTGCCTATGAAACAAGAGATAGCAATATAGTCAGTGCTGTAAACTGTTGTGAATGATACTACAGAACATTTACTCATCTGCAGGAGAAAGGGGATTGGGCTAAAACTTGTCACCTCAGTTGAAGAATGGATGCAGAGAAATGGAGCTGAGTGCACATTCCTAGCCACTGAAAAGAATAATGATGCCTCCAAAAACCTATTTACCATCAAATGCAACTATGTGAAACTCAGCTCACTTGTTATATTTGTCCATCCAACCAATTTCTCTGCAAAGCATATTTCCAAGGATATAAAGATAGAGAAGGTGAATATAGACCAGGCAATTTCCTTGTACAGAAGAACCTTGAGGGCCAAAGAGTTGTATCCATTAGACATGGATGCTATTTTGAAAGAGAATCTCAGCCTAGGGAAATGGGTAAGTTATTACAAGGATTAAGGCTGGCTCAACTTGCACAGTAAGGTAAAGAGGGAAGACATTATCATTGAAGCCACAAGTCATGGCTCATCTTTAGCATATGGAACGCTTGTGAAGCTTATAAGCTTCAACTTAAGAAGTCTCAGCCACTTAAGTTTCTTCATACCACTTTGAATCAAGCAAGAGAGAAGATTTTCCCTTGTCTGAGAATGTCAGTGAGTGACTCACTTTTTAGACCTTTTGGGTTTCTCTTCATCGATGGACTCCATGGAGAGGAAAGAACCTGGGGGAGCTAGTGGAATGCATATGGAGGTTCACATCAAGATTGGGAGAAAGTATGAAAGACTGCAGAGCGGTTGTAACTGAGTTGGGGTTAGGCGATCCACTAGCAAACCATGTCCCCTCAAATAGCCTCTATGTCATGTATAGATGATCTCTGGTTCACAAGAAGGCTTTCAAGCCACAGTGACGAGAAGGATGAACTGCTAATGAAGAGACAAGTGGGGAATGTGTTTGTTGACCCTGGAGATTTTTAGGTATATAACCTCCATGGCTATTTGGTTGATCTAAAACTAAAATGGCTTCTAGCATCATGATCTCAGCATGAATTAAGAATTATGTATATATATTACCATTATGTACATAATTATGTATATACATAACTCTCAGCAATTCTTGTAATTTTTAAACTGAATATCTTTTGCTACTAGATTCTGGTTTAAAACTTCGTAACTATTATATAAAAATATATTTTAACCAAAATAGACGTCTTGGAGTTTTTATGAGAAAAAATCTAATTTATTTGGAAAAATTATATAATTATAACATCTAAAACATAAAAATGCGAAGTTTAACAGGGTGAAAAAAATAAAATATGCCAAGAGGGTGGTGACAACCCTGTTGTGCCCGGACTTGTCGCACCACGTGAAGATGTCATTTTTCCTAATAAGGTTGAATGATTGTTACATCTATTTTGACATGTTATTTTGGTTGGAGTTGGAGGGTTCAACGCCCAAAATGAATATATACTGGAAGAGCCCGAAAAAATTTTGACATTTGGAAGCCAAACAAAATGTTCCTAAACAGAAATAATCCTTAGATATCTATAATTGAAGGGACTTGGACGCTATAATTCAGTTCCCAATGTGAACTCTAGATTCTTGATTTTATTAATGTTACCAATTTCAAGCTAAGCTGCAACTTGCAACTTGCAACTTGCAAGTGTTAACTGAGGTTTCAAACTGACTCAAAGTATGAGTCTCAATTACTTTTGGCTGGTTTTGTTCGTCACATATAAATTGAAAGCCGTTGCAAAAAACAACCAAAATTCCTCAGAGCTTGCTGTGTTACATTGTAATTACATGAATTGAATATTTATTGATTAAAAGTAAGAATCCACACCCCCCCCCAAAAAAAAAGGTAACTAAGAGTACTAGTTTATAACTCAATATTTATTGGTCATCCTCTTTGATCTAGATAAATTATCTATTAAGTTTGCATCACCCACTAGTAAAATTAGATTTCTCATTCTTTCTCTACTCTGTGTTTCGCGCTTCCGTAACATTTCTCAACAATATTGCACAGCCCGGCATTTTTCGTATGAATGGGTGGACTTAGGCTAAATTAGCTTTTAACTTAAACATATTTTGACCTACATTATAAATATGTAACCTGAATTTAAGTGTATTACCTAATATAGACTTTTTTTTAGAGCCTTAATCTGGTCTTTTCAAAAGTTTAATTTGACCTAAAAATCCTATTTAGAGATTTACTTGATCATAAAATTTTTAAATTAACTAAAAAATCTATTTTTATATATGTCAAAAAGCTTTTAAATATACCAAAATATATACTCCTAAATAGGTCACATCGCTTCCTAAATAAATTAAAAAATCTATTCAAAAGGTCATAAAACTTCAATTATCATTAGAATTTTTGAAATAATAATAGCAATAATATAATATAAATAAGTTAGTATGTTATGCTTAATAAATTTTTATAGCCTGTAGTTTAATCTATTTAGTTAAAAAAGCCTTTGAAAAAGCTTATATCTAACTTATCTACTAAAAAGGCTAAGCCGAATGTCGGCTACGCCAAAGGCTCCCGACAAATTGCCTGGTTTTGTTCCACCCCTAAATATGTGTGAATATGAACAGTAAAAATACGCAAATATGATTAATTTATTTTCTTTGCTTGCTAAATCCTGAACGTTTTAGGTAGCTTTTCATCAAAATATGAAACTGAATGCAAAGCACATTCGAAACAGATATGTCTTGAAGGTAAATGCAGTGCTGTCAATCATTAGTATACTTTCTTTTCCTTTTTTTTTTTTTTTTTTGGGTAACTACTTTCTTTCCTTTAGAAGCTATTTCTTGTGATGCTCTGCTTTCAACATATGCCAGCCAGGACGTGTCTCATGCTGTGGTCATACTACATTCAAAGCCAATTTTACATGACACCAATCTGTATAGGTCAAGGGCCAACCCTAAACTACATTAACTATGCTGTGCACTTACACTTTGGCCATTCTATTGTTTGATCTCCATATCCTCCTTGGCGACTTATCTGTCTTCACAGAAGAAATTTTAGATGGCTCCAGCTGAACTTCCAGATTGGTCGTATCCAAGGACAACCTTTCCATAATGAAAGCATCCAAATCAAAATCACTTTCATCATCTTCACCATCATTGCCGTTAGAAGTTGGGTTGGCCAAATCAACCTTGTTTTTATTTGTTCCAGCAATACTTCTCAAAGAATCCAGTGGCATGTTGTAAGAATTCGGGTCCGGCTTGAGGATTCTCTTCAAACGGTCAATGGCTGGGTCTATAATATCAAAGAATCCCATAACCCATGAAGCATCATCTACAACTTCCGTGCGCTGTTGCATGCAACAAATGGCATTTCAAATATTAGCAGCACTCCTAATAAGAGTCATTCACAGAAAAACCAAAGCCTCAAAATCACAGTGAAATTCCAAACTTTGACATCTCAGCTTTCATTTCTCGATTTATAGACAATATTATGATGTGCTAATTGAATAATAGCAAAGAAAGACCCAACACCAATGAAGATTTCATGAGGACGAGTTTTCTTACATATAAAGGAGCTATCTAAAAGTACTTTCATTTGAAATTCAACTTTCCCTTATTTCTCTGATCCAAAGATTAAGTTATTCAAAATGGTGGTGATTAAGTCATCAGGCGAACTTTGGATTACATGTTACCAGTAGGCGGTAGGGTATTTTCTCAAATCCAACTCATCTCCCAAAACTTCATGAATGTAGCAGTTAGGACAGTTACCTGCTGGAAATAGAGGTTACGAATCTCCTCAGCACGCGCCGCATTTCCTTGATCTTCCTCCAGTGATGCCCAAGTCATCCACGTCACATAACTCTGAGAATTTATGTTCAATGAGGATCTAAATAATCTGCGTGCAGCTGAAAGATTACCAGCCCTCTGCTCCAGAACACCCCAAGCCTGCATTGGGGGAAGTAGTTATTAAAAGTGAATACCAAGCTTTTTTAAGGATCAATCTGTCACATCATTTATGCATCCATATAAAGTTTATCACCTGAAGGCACCTAGCAGCACTCTCACTGTTTGAATCAATTGATAAGGCCTTTTGGTATAATTCTCTAGCTGTATTCAAGTTTCCTTCCTTCCATTCCATCCAACCCCAAGCCTGCGTATCCCCAAATTTCTGATTAGTCATTCTCTTTTCCACAGAATTGTAGAGCAAAAAGAGAATATATATATATATATATATATATATATATATATATATATATAATCAAAATTGTAGCATGAAAAAAATATGATTTACATTGGAAATTGAGAGAAATCAATGATAAATATATGTCATGAGTAAAAACTGAATAGAGATGCCACATTCTGTTCCTTTAAGTCATTCTAAAACATCTTATTTCCTTCATGTCAGCACCACATCATGAATGGTGTAATGATGTTTAGGACAGATATGGTCTAAGTGAAGAAAATTCTTACAAACCAAACAGGCTGATGCCTTGGATCCAATTCAGATGCTCTCCTAAACAAGACCCGAGCAAGATTTGCAGTTGAGTGTTTGTATTCTAACAATGCAAGAGACTGAAGAAGAACAGGATCCCTCGGATTTAGAGCATGGCCTATCTTTAGAAGTTTTCTTCCCTTTTCAATGTTGCCCATGTTAGCTTCAAAGATGCCCCACACATGCCAAGCAAACCTATTTTTAGGACTTGCCTGTACTGCTTTCTATTAAGTACGAAGGAAAAGAAGAAACACAGGTCATTTCATTGATAAAAATTCATAGAAGTAAATGGCAAAGTAAGATATCCAACTCCTAATGAATATATGAATTGGAAAAAAGAAATATGATAGAATAGTAATATTAAATATATACCTCAAACAATTTCCTAGCAGCACGGTAGTTTTCTTGTTCCACCTCCATTTGTGCCCAAGCCTATTTTCAGAATGAAAAAAAATATGATTTGGTAGGATACCATCCGCAATATAGAAATTCGGCTCCAAAACAATATCCCTCAAAGGATCAAAACTTACAAGCCAACTAGCACAGCTGTTAGGATTACACTTAGTGGCCTGACTGAATAAATATCGAGCCTGCTGATACCTATTTGCTCTAACTTCAAGCAATGCCAGTGTTTGGTAAATGTACTCATTCTGCCCACAATATTTAAGACCATTGACTAGCAGATTCCTTGCCTTCGTTGTACTTCCCTGCTTTAACTCTAGAACTGCCCATCCATGCCAAGCAGCAACATGCCTCTTATCAGCAACCGTAGCAGCATCAAATAACTCTCTTGCCCTCCTGATATTTCCCATTTTCTTTTCAAGAACAGCCCAGCACTGTTCACAGGGAATTTGCACTTGTTAATTTCAATGGAATGTAAACCCAAATTCAACATATCAGAGCATTGGAAGCAATCATTCTCACTCCTTTTATATTGGGAGATGAAATGCTCTATGTGTCAGGTCCACTAACGACTTAAACAAGCCAATCCGCATGAGAGTGTGATCAGTGATCATCACATGGGGGAAAAAAAGGGAAAAAAGAAAAACAAGTTAACACTAACCTGCCAAATGTAAGCATTTTCACCCTGAGTAGCCTGGCAACCCTTCTCGTATACTTCTCTGGCTTGACCTGTCTTCGATTGCTTGCTCAAAATTTTCCCAAGTGCCACATAAGGTCGACCATCTTCCGGCCAATAGCTTATGCACTACGTTCCCGTTCAAAAAAAAAATAAAAAAAAATAATCAGAAACACTCCCAAATTTGGCAATTTCCTTAGTGCCGGCTGTAGTATAGAATCAGATTATGCGATATTACATATGATGCCTCTTGATTTGTCATACCTACTGAGTATAGGATGTTATATCATCTAACTTTAGAGGGAGGTGGATGTAATTCTGCAGACCGAGTGCCCAGTTATTTACCTTATTTTGAAAATACTAGATAGCTATAATTTTATTTTCAAAATGACATTATTTTTTACTTTTGCGTTAGTGAGTAATCATTCTTCCTTTAACTTATCCAATCATCTCTTCACTCTTAACAAATTTTGATAATAATTCTAGTGCTCTAACATCACTCATAATTTTATGCTACATATACCTTAATATAGCTTCAGCGATAACTCCATTTTATATTAACATCAGATCACTCTTTCAAAGAAAACAAGTTACGGAATCAGAAACAATGGAATGATCAGAAACCACACCTTCCGAAGTATTGCCTCAGCTTCTTCGTACTGAAACTTTCTAGCCAAGACCTTCGCCCTGTACAATGCCAAGTCCAAGTTCACAGCTAGCGGCTTCTCTTTGGAATCCGATTCCATCCTTTCGGGCTCGAACATTGGCATCTTCTTCGCAAATTTCGTGAGCCCTGCATCGATCGCAGAAGCAGAAGCCTTCGATTCATCATCATCATCATCCTCTGACGCCTCCTTCCCTCCTTCCTCCTCATCGGAACGCTCGCCGGGAAACTCCATCACCGGCCGGCGAACCACGAGCCCTCCCTCAAAGTTTGAGTCTTTCGGTGAAACTGCATTGCCGGAACTCTGTTGGGAGGAAAGGGCATTTTTGTCCAACACGGTGGTTGCTGTGGAGGAGTCCCCGAGAGAGCAACATGGTGGAGAGGGCAAAAGGGGTATTTTGAGGTTGAACTTGAAGAGGTAGTTGGGGTGTTTGGACTGAGTGAAGAGAGTGAATTTAGAAGAAGAAGAAGACGGAGAAGGAATGGCGTTCATTTCTGGGCTAACGGACTAAACTGTTTTGGTGGTTTACGTACGATGGAAATGTGAGGTGGAAGGTGGGGAAAGAAGAGAGCATGTACAGATTTACTATTTTAGACTCGTTAATGATGCGTAACTGGGGATTTTAATGGATCAAATATAAGGGTAGTTCCGGTAGTTCATCACACTGTGTGTCAACTGGTCTGACATTATCCACGTACCTAGAGGACTTATGTGGCTGAGGCTTCATCCAGAGAGCAGATTTTAGTGACACGTGTGGGATCATCATTGGCACGTGTGTTCATGTTCGTGATATCGCAGACAAACGGATATAAAAATGGATTAACACATTTTTACGCGAAAGAAAAAAAGAATATAATGGGATTTAAATAAATAAACAAAATGAAATTCGGGTGATTGGGAATAGAATTTAATTTAAATACATTGACAGTGTAATTTTACACTGTCAACTAATAGAAATAATGGAAAGTGCCAACTCATATAAATAATTACCTATTATAATGAGGGACCCACCATGATTTCTCACTTTCCCCTATTTCTATTGGTTGACAGTATAAAACTGTTTTACACTGTCAGTGCATACCAATTAGGGAATAATGGAATTAAGTTGTTTTTGAAGAAAAATAAAATTTAATTAGAAAAAAATTATTTAATTAAAACAGTTAAAAATTTTGTGATTGATATATATATATATATAGGGAACAGAATATTATTATTATGTGAGAAGTGTGAATGAAAATTTTAGCCATTGGATTAATTTATACGGTCAAGATTAAATTACAGCTTAAGAAACTCACGTGACCCCCCTTAACTCTCTTTTCTCTGTAAGCGAACTCCACTACTGCTCCTATGACCCGTGATACCCACACGTCACCTCTTCCATTCTTCTGTGGTGCGTCCCAACCACTGCAACCTTGGCTCCCAGCTGCCATACCACGTTGTGCTCCTGCCGCCGCTCATCACTGTCACACCTCCGCCTTGGAAGCCAATGCGCCTCTCCCTCACACCGTTGGAATACCTCTCTTTGTCATGGTCGAGCTCCCCCTTCAGATCTACGAGCCATCATTACCTAGGGCCTCCCCTCCCTGCACTGTTGTCTAGGCTACTGCCGGTCGCATTGCTCCCTTTGCCGCTTAAAACCCCATTCCTTTTTCCCCTGTTAGTGTGGTTGAGAAAAGGACCCATGCTTCCTCCCCTGATAGTACGTGTGTTTTTTTTTTCCTGGTTTATTTGTTTGATTTTATTTTCATTAACATTTTTATTTTCTGGTTTCGCATAATGGTCCAACGAAGCTATGGATCTACACAAAATTTTTGTTAGTGTGTTACGGCTGTGGTTTGGTAACGGGAATCCGTTTGTTATGAGATTTTATGCAGATCCATTCTCACTTCTTAATTCATTATTATTATTATTGTTGTTATTATTATTATTATTATTATTATTATTATTATTGTTTAGTTTTGGTAATGGGATTTCTCTGTAATTCCTGGATGCTTCTCATGCATGTATTTGTGATGATAATTGTGTTTTAAGATAAAAGAATTTAGACTTTAAGAGGCAAAGATAGCAAGATATTACTAATTTTGAGTTGAATTGTGGCCTGTTGAACTCTAAGCTGAACTATAGTTTTTTTATCACTATTGACACGGGTTGTTTTTTATCAGGCTGAAGTTCGTGGTTCTAGCATTATTGGTTGATGACTCATCGGACAAGCTGGGTCTACTAGGTCTAATGAATTTGTGATGAAAATCCTAAATGATAAGGTGTGCGAAGGAGATAGATACAAGAATGTGCAGTTAGGCAAGCGTGATAGCCATTTTGATTTTACATATGATCATGTATATCCCATGTCCATATCCCATGTCTATATAAATGCCCACTTTTTGATTGCGAAAATTCAGTTCACAATTTTGCATAATGTGCTATGGAATTGAGTTAAAGTAAGATCGTGATATTTAAACTAGTTTATTAGTCTTGGCCTTTGGGTGAGTTATTATAGCTTGCAGTAGATGGAGAGTGTTTTCTTCTTGTACTTAGGTACTAAAGATGATGATTTATTATTATGTGACTATTAGCAGAATAACTTTTAAGGATGCCCATAAGCTATTTTTCAAAATCAAGTGTACAATGGAAGAAACGATTGAAGGGCCACTTTCATTCATAAGAATATAAGGTTATAATGCTTTTATCTTCAATTTGAAAACAATTCTGCATGTTAAAGGGAAGATCATGATGTTATAGTGCTTGTAATGCTAGGATTTGGGTTGGGACAGTAGTGTGACATCAGAATTTGGTGTTGCCAAACCTCATCTCCCAAATTTGTGTCTATTGCAAAATGTGACGCTTATATTTTACATAAGACTAATGCTATTTCTAGATCCATTTTTTTAAAAAATAAAAATAAAAACAAATTCACACATTGGTTTTCGTTGAAGTTAAAAAAAATACAATGATGTGTTTATTAGTAAGAACAACTCAGTGGTTACACGTCTTGAATTAGTGGGTCAGTCTTTAACGCACCGTGGAGGTGTTTTACATTCAAACTATTGCACTACCCGTGCACTTAAATTATGACAGTGCTCTCTAGTAGTCCCCAAAACTGAAAACTCCTCTGCTTTTGCGGGCAGAATCAAGCGAGCTTCATTGTCGCCGGAGAACTCACATCGCCGGTAGCCACAGGACCTTGTAGTCGCTTAACTCCGTCTTATCACTGCTGCTCTATTATCCTCTATGGTACTGCGATCCAGCATCATAAAACATTCACTCTCCGATGGCGAACACTCTACGAAGCCTACTCCAACATCCAAGACATCCTTACCAAGGTCGCCACTCAGGTCGAGGATGACCCCTGCGTCAGTGGCGGGGTACACTGACGGAGCTAACGACGGAGAGGGTGGTCGGTGGTGCACACACAAACAACACATCCTTCTCTCTCTCTCTCTCTCTCTCTCTCTGCTTTGTTTCTCTCTCCTCGTCAATCCCATATCTACTAGGGATTCGTATCCGATACGATTCTGAGCTCGTTGTGTTGAGAAACATGGCAGAGCAGAGAAAAGAGAGAATTGAGAGGTAAATCAGAAATTGTGTATTGATGCAAATGAAAGCTTAGTTACAATTTTGAGTACTAACTGACTTATATACTAGAGGTAATATAACTATCTAACTTCCTAACCAATGTGTAACAGACTCTAATACTTCCTAACTAATATGTAACAGACTCTAATTATCTCTAACACCCCCCCGCAAGCTGGAGGATGCGTACTTTAGCATCTTCGGCTTGGGATGAAAGTGCATTACAACTAACCAAAAAAAAAAAAAAATACAATGATAATATCGGTAAAGGCAACAAGATGTTGAAAATAACAAATGTTGGTGACGGCTGAGGTCCATAGCATTTCTTCTGGCGTCTCCACAACTCTTGTCCCAACTAGAAGCAATCATCAATACCAATGAAGAGAAATGCTTAACCACTCAAGCAAAAGCTACCCAATCTGAGAGCTTAACCACTTGGCAGAAGCAAACATCAAAGCCATAGAGCTACGAGGAAGAGGTTAGAGCCATAGGGCTATCAAAAAAATCCCCATTTAGGGAACACCAACCAACAAATAGCTTAACCACTAAGAGCAGAAGCAAAATCATTCATGCTTAACCACCTGAAGCAGAAGCTGAAATCAAAGCTTAACCATCAAGACAGAAGCCATATCTGAAGCTTAACCATCAAGATAGAAGCAAAGGAAACAGAGGCAATAAGAATCAAATAACCAAATATGTCCACCAAATGCTCTTCAACAAGAATGCAACAGATCCCGTGCACCAAGCAATCAACTCAATAGAACCAAATCAGAGAATAACAAATGTTGACAAACAAATATAGATCAAACAAGAACTAAATCTGATCCACTAAATCTGGAACAGAGCAACAATCTTCAAACGACTAACACAGAAGTTGCACAACCACCAATCTGAAATTAATTCTTCAATTCGAAATGAGAAGTGCCAACAAACAACCTTGAATCACAGAAACATTGAACGAGAATCTTCAATTTTACACAAATCCATGTCTAATGATAGGAAAACAATTCCAACATTCCAGCCATATGAAATCAAACACAAATCCAACAGGCTTTACATCACAGCTAGTAGTATGAATCAGTATCAGAGAAAATTTTGAGAATAAAGCAAGAAACCTGATGCTACAAAGATTCGATGAAGCACCACCGCTAGGTCAGAGAGACGACGCCGAAAACACGAACGGAGGATGGAGATGAAATAGATCGGAAGAAAAACTCAAGATCAGAGATCTTCAACAACCAACGAAGCACGAAATTAGATCCTAGACAAGATGGAGAGACGCGACAGAGACAAGGATCTTGAAGACAAGTGGCGGCGGTGGCATGCGAACCACACCGGACAAAAATACAGTGTGGCGGAAGCAGAGCTTTGAAGAACCAGAATCGATTAACCAGAATCATGCCGTCGCAGATCCGCCAGAATGAGAAGGAGATGAACCGTGGTGGCGACAAATAAAGAGAGAATGCTAGAGACGAAACACAGATTTTAGATATGCCAGAAAAACAAGATCCACACCGGAAAATGCAAACCACGTCGAAGAACTCAGACGACAATGCCAACGACGTCGTCAACGATGACCACGGCAATGAGATCCGCTGTGGTGAAGATGACAACAAATAGTGCCAATTGCTCACGGATCTAGATCGAACCACGCTTCAGAGAATCAAAAGGGAAACAATGAACAAGACTGTAGTAAAGATTTAAAATGTGAATGAGTAGGGAGAAAATAATTTTCTTAATAGAATAATAGGTAGAAAGTGTTTGGGAGAAAGGAAAAGGTGAGAAAGTGAGAGAAAATGAGTTCTAAGAACTCTGAGTAGGGCAGCGAAAGAAATTCAAGGTGGGTGGTAAGGCTCTGATACTATGTTGAGAAATATGGCAGAGCAGAGAAAAGAGAGAATTGAGAGGTAAATCAGAAATTGTATATTAATGCAAATGAAAGCTTAGTTACAATTTTGAGTACAAACTAACTTATATACTAGAGGTAATATAACTAACTATCTAACTTCCTAACCAATGTGTAACAGATTCTAATACTTCCTAACCAATATGTAACAGATTCTAATTATCTCTAACACGTTGTAGATCGATGTCAAGGTTTCATTTCCCTGATTTTTTGTTTGTTTGTTGATTTTTTTGGGTCTAGTTCTGATTGTCCTTTTTTTTTTTTTTGGCTCGTGAGTCATGATGGTGGTTCGGTTTTATTGAAGTTGTAATCAATTTATGAAATTTTTCAGTGCAAAGACTCAATAGTATGGTGTTTGGATTCTGGGCCATGTCATCTGCTTGGCGTGTATCAACTGTTCTTGCTATAGCTTGTGAAACATGTCTATGATTTTCGGGACTTTCTGTTGTGTTTATCCATTTGTTTCTGAAATTTTTTTAATCATTTTTTTGTTTTGTTGGTCAATATACAATAGCTAATTGATTTGATGTTAAATGTTTTCACGGTTCCTAAAGTTTTATTATCAAAGGTTTGAGTTCTCGTAGTGATGGTTAGCTTTGATTTGGTCAATAGTAACGCTATTTATACCATTTCAGGATCTATTATACTAAATACAGATGCGGATGCAACTACTTTTTGATTGTGTATGACCTGGGAAGGTTTTTGCGTTTGTGGTTTGATACATGAACTGAACTGAGGAATCATCCATGCACTTGAAAGTAAAGCTACGATAAAGACAAGGCTAGATCAGAAAATGATCACTGACTATTTTCTATTATGTTATTAGTATTTGAGCATTTGTAACTATTGTAATTCTTTAACCAAAAGTAAAGTCAATTTATAATTCTGTGTGGCACATGTTAGTTGAAATGGATTTACTGCAAGGTAATTTATGTCAATGTGCAATCCTTATCGATGCCTTAACTTCTCATTTTATGACCAGGTGATAGGGTGTTAAGATTGTTATAAAGTACTAAGGTATAAGAAGGCACTCTGTTTGAGCTTCTGAAAGGTCCGGCTATGAGTTTTAACATCGTCACTTTGCTTGTTTGAAGTACACTTTTCACACTTACATGCTTCTATGATTTATTTTATCAGTTTATGATAATGAATTTGATATACTCATAAGTCTTAACTTGGTTTTGAAGAGTTTACTTTTTTATTTGGCTACTACAATTTCAAAAACTTGCATATGCATAGTTGAAGAGAAGCAAGGCACTGTCTCTGTGATTTCCTTGTTTAAGTGCTCATGTCAGCTCAGAAACTTGTTTTGACAAGCTTTACTATTTAACATCAAGAAAATGGGGCTCATATTGATGCTTTTTTTCATTTGTTAATAATTATCCTAGGATACTGGGTGTGATCAAGAGTGCCATATATTTATTGTTAATTAGTGATGTCTTGATCTTGGATGTCATATATTTGAATATTTTTGGTGCAGGAAAGCTGATAAAAGATGGGCCATGACAAAACTGGTTGCCAAGCTCCCTTCGAAGGTCCTATCTTGTGCATCAACAACTGTGGATTTTTTGGCAGTGTAGCTACCATGAACATGTGTTCTAAGTGGCACAAAGACATGAGCAAGCCAACCTTGCAGCATCGTCCATTGGGAATATTATGAATGGGTCATCAAGCAGCAGTGGAAATGAACCATTGTTGCTGCCAATGTGGATATCCCAGTCAATTCAGTAGAGCCTAAAACTATATCTGTGCAACCTTTGTTTGGTTCAGGTTCAGAGGAGAGTGGTGAGGCGAAGCCGAAAGATGGTCCAAGATGTTGCAGTAGTTGCAATAAGCGGGTTGGTTTGACAGGGTTTAATTGTCGATATGATAACCTTTTTTGTGCTGTACATCGCTACTCAGACAAGCATAACTGCCCATTTGATTACCGCATTGCTGCATGGGATGCCATAGCTAAAGCAAACCCAATCGTCAAGGCTGAGAAGCTTAATAAGATCTAAAAGATGGGGTGGTCGGTGGCGTGGCTAACAAGGTTGAGCATCAACAGCGGAGCTAACAGCCTCCGCACCATTGGCGAGGTGGGAGTGTGGGGAGTGGGAGGCAGGGTGGACTCCGGCGGGTGGGAGTGAGGGGCGGTGTAGTAGTCGGTGCCGGCGAGAGTGCAAAAGGAAGAGGAAGAGGAAGAAGGTTCGTATAGCGTCTTTTCAATATTTCAGTACAGTGTTGGGGGGACTACTAGAGTGCACTATCATAATCTAGATGCAGGAATAGTTCAATAGTTTAGATGTAAAACACCTTCCAGATGCGTGAAGCTCCATTTGGAGCGCAGTGCACTACCCTGAATTAGTTTAGTTTTGAAGTAATTTCTTAGGATAACCCATGCATAGACATAATTGATGAAAGGTTACATTCTCTTAATTTAAAAAGTAGAATAAAAATATGTTATATTAAACATTTAGGAGATGGTTGCATATGGGAACAATTGCGGTGCCATTCGTATGACAAGTACTTGGGGCACATGAGAAGAGCATTGACCACTTGTAGAAATAAGCTTCCACTTTGAAAATAAGCTGGCACATTGAAATTAAGACCAATACTCATATCAGCTGCCACATCGAAATAAGGACCAATATTCATATCAACTTGGAAGTCAACTGAATATTAAGCAGGTCCAAAAGCTTGGAAAAATTCCAAGAGCTCCATCATGCAACTTTATAACAGGATATTTAGCATAATAGGATAACATGATATTTAGTTCTAATGCAAACTATAACATTCTCTCATCAAAATAGAGGCCTACGATCAACATCAGTAGACTTCATGTTCAATTATTTTGAACAAAAGCTTTGCAGTAATATGGCAAAAATATTATGATCACCAAATACAATGATCATCTCATCAAGCACAAAACTAGGTATTTTAAAACTAAAATATAGTCACAAAAATAAGAAATACAATCAGATTGAATATGACACTAAAATGGTTAACTTGAGTCCTACGTTGTGATTTTTGGGTTGACTTTGAGTGATCTACTCTCCGTAACTGTGATGATAAATAGAATGATTCCTCAAGCCAAATCCAATCCTCTGCACCCATGATTGCTACAACAACTTTCAATTAGTGTTTATTTGTTAGCCAATTTAGAAAACTGGCTCCGGCAAGTATACCGGGTCCTAGATAATAAGAAAAATGAGAACGGGATTGTCGTTTCTGCGATGACCAAAACTAATTACCGATTCACCTGGGCACGTCATTATTCAGGCAAACACAAATTGAGAGAAAATTGGAATTTAAATAAATGTAGAAATTGTAATTAAACAAGCTATAGAAAATAGAAATAAGCAATAGATGGAAAGCAAGTGTTGGGAGTTGATTTTATCAAAGTTTCCTAAGTTTTGTATTACCCAATTATTAACTTAGTTCCTTGACAATATCATTACTAGTCGAATTACTCTTAATTATAGTCAAAACTCAATAGCTTGATACTAAGATCCTCTTAGGACAAGTTGAATAATTTAATTTCTTAGACTATTCTAAACCTATTCTAAGGATGAAAAATAAGAATTCAATTGGCTGCACAAATAAGTACTTCCACTGCTGGCTACTCTAACTTATCTTAATTTCTAGTTTAATTTATTTTATGAAATGAAATGGCTTTCGACGTCACAACACCATACATTAGTTAATGTGTGATCAGGACAAAAACAATATTAAGAACACTATAAATTAAGTAATATATTGAAAAGATAATTAAAATAATAAAATGGAATACAAAATCAATTCCCTAAAACTACATCTCCCTAACACCTATAGAAATTTAGCAAGTCATGGAAAAGGAAAAGAAAACAATACTCTGATAACTCTCTAAAATCTCCAGCCCTTAGCCTATGTTTCTCTCTTCTTCCATGGATTCCTTCACCCTCTGACGGATAAAAAAATTTAAATCCAAACAAAAAGAAATTGATTTTTTTTATTTTCTCCTTTTTTTTCAAGTCTTCATCTCCATTCTCTTATCTTTATCTTTTAAAAAATTATAATTTAAATCTTCAAGTAATTTCTTCTATCTTTTTCCTTCTTTGACTCAAATCAAATTTTTCAAAAATCATCTTTTTGCTCTTCCAAATCTTCAAATCTCTATCCAATTATTCCCTTCTAATCTTTAAATCTTTGATGCTAAAAATCAATTCTGCAATCAAATAAATTTAGTGAGAATAATTATCAATTAAATTTAAAATAATTAATTTCTCATTAAAAGCATCAATAATAAAGATTTATTAAATTAATCCAAAAAAATCATCATTATGAGAATAAATTTAAAAAAATTCAATACATAAATACGAGGAAAAATAGTATATTTTCACCGTTTATCATTATTCTCAGGAATGCCTTGCTAATCAGAATTAGAATAAACTAGTCCATCATTTTAGTTCCCCTCTGACATGAGATTCAACTATTAGAGTTCAACGAGCCATGATTCAACTCAAAATCAGTAGTATCCTGCTATCTTTGTCCCTTAAAGTCTAAATTCTTTTATCTTAAAACACCAGAAGCATCCAGGAATTGCAGGGAAATCCCGTTACCAAAACCAAATAATAATAATAATAACAATAATAATGAATTAAGAAGTGAGAATCGATCTGCATAAAATCTCATAACAAAAGGATTCCCATTACCAAATCACAGTCGTGACACACTAACAAAAATTTTATGTAGATCCATAGCTTCGTTGGACCACTGCGAAACCAAAAAATAAAAATGTTAATGAAAAAAATCAAACCAAATAAACCAGGACAAAAAAAAAACACACATGCACTATCAGAGGAAAGGGCATGGGTCCTTTTCTCAACCAGATTAACAGGGGAAAATGGAATGGAGTTTCAGGTGGCAAAGGCAGCAACGCGACCGGCAGCGACCCAGACAACGGTGCAAGGAGGGGAGGCGATGGCTCGCAGATCTGAAAGGGGAGCTCGGCCATGACAGAGAGAGGCGTTCCAAAGGTGTGAGGAAGAGGCGCATCGGCTTCCAAGGCGAAGGTGCAGCAATGATGAACGACAGCTGGGAGGCGAGGATACGGTGGTTGGGACGCACTACAGAAAAATGGAAGAGGCGGCGTATGGTTGTCACGGGTCAAGGGAGTCGCAATCGAGTTGGCTCAGAGAGAAGAGAGTTAGGGGTCGGTCACGTGCATTTCTTATGCTGTAATTTAATTTTGACCGTATAAATTAATCCAATGCTAAAATTCTCATTTTCACTTCTCACATAATAATATTATTCTCACACCCCTTATCTATATATAGGGAGTGTACTTTGACCACTCCTCTTGTGTTAATGGTTAAAAATAAAATATAAAGTTATATATTTTTTTAAGTGATTGTTTGATATTTAAATAATTTTAAATTTTAATCATCTATATATATTATATGTTTCAAATTTATTCTTCTCATTCTTATAATAAGTCATTCTTCTCATGTGATACACTATATATATATATATATATATATGATTTCGGCCCTTGATGAAAATTTTGGGAATAAATTAACCCATCAAAATTTAAAAATTTTCGAATATCCTTCACCGTTTAAAAAGGAGGATATATTAGTTCCTCTGTATAGATCCAAACTAAAATTTTTATATAGAGGGGACTAATATATTCCCTTATTTTAATGGTGAGGGACTAGTAATAGATATCTAAATCTTGAGGAATTAATTTGTCCTCTAAAATTTTTTTTTAGAGACCAAAATATATATATACACACAGAATAAAGTTCAATTTTAATATGTTAGTGTAAAATTCTTTATAATATTAATTAGTTATATATTTTTACATGTAATTTTTAAAGTAATTATTATAGGCATTAAATTTATTTTTAATTAACAAGATATGTTAAAAATGAATTAAGTCAGCTCATACCTATTTTATTTAACAACCCAATGAATGAGTTAAAACTCTAGTTCATCTATTAAGGGTTGTTTGTAATTTTTTTTTTTTTTGATAAAAAACTACTTCTTTATTAAAAAAATCATTTTTTATATATTTTGATAATTTTTTAAAAATAATCAATTTTTTTTAAAAAAAATCTGTTTTATTTTTTATGAAAATTAAAAAGTGTAATTTTTGAAAAAAAAGTAATTTTTAATTTTTTTAATTATATATAAAATTTAAGTTCCTTAATCACTTTTTTTTTAAACTTAAACAAATGCATCTTAAATGAGTCAAGTTTCATATATTCGACTTAATAATTTGAGACAATCCTCTACGCAAGAGTTGATCAGTTTGTTTTTGTTTTTGTTTTTTTCCTTTTTGATGAAACAGTTCGTAATTAAACATAGGTTAACAAGTTAAATTCATATCAACACGACTCACTGAAAGTTATAGGGAATGTGTATTTTGTAATTTTTTTTACTTTAGATAACTTTCTTTTTTCAAAAAGAAAAAAACTATCCGGTCATTGTAAGGAAAAATAATACTTTTAGCTTAAAATAACAACATTTTTATCTGAAAAAATTGTTATAAAAAATAGAAATTTTATTTAACATTACTTTTGGACATTCTTCTTGATAACCTATATTTTGGGTGAATAATAGAAACAATAAAAAGTTTGAAAAATAAACTTTTGAGTGTTTGTTTACAGGAAAAGGCTCCAATGCACCTTAATTCAGAAGGTGTAATACACACCTTTTAATCTAATAGTTGTAATTATTATAGATCATGTGTACAACCACTCACTAATAAACACTCAAGTAATCTGTCAACCTCACATCGTCATATGCACCCCTCCTTCCCCTCTCTCCCTCGTTTCCCAACCAAGCTTTCCGATGCCGACGTCGACATCGGTGCACTAGCTGCTTAAGTCAATGGCAAGGAAGAAGCATTATGTTGCCGCATTTTAGCCTGTGTTTTTTGGCTTGCGTTTTGGCCCTCAGCTTAACTGGATGGTATAAGCATTTTTGTTTTGCCTGTGTTTTGGCCCTCAGCTGTTTCACGATGTTGTCGCTGCGGCTGATGATGCTGCCGTTTTTCGAACTGGGCAGAGGTAGCGATACAATGTGGTGTCATTGGAAGTTAATTGGTCCTTGTCATTCCTGGCAGCGGCATTAGGCTTCCACCGCTTGTTCCAGCGTAATTGTTGTTGTTATTGTTGGTTTTGGAGTCTGAGTGAGAGTGGGAGCGCTTGCCATGCAAGAAAAATGCATTAGAAGTTGCCATTGACTTCCCCCTTCCTAGATTTATAAGAAGAGGAGGAAGAAGATGAAGCATTAATTAGCATAGAAATGGCAAAATGAGGGAAAGTAGTGCAGGCAGTGGTGGTTGGAGAATCGGCGATCTTGCAGCGGCGGAGGAGGATGACATAAGTTGTAGTGGGGTTGTGGATGGGTTTGCCAGCAATGGCGCCACTGGCTGAGGCGGGCGAGTAGCAAACTTCAAGGAAGTGGAGACGGGGAGTCATTAGGAAAGGAAGAGGTTTAGAGATTTTATAGTGTATCAGAATTGGAGGAAGGATTGATATACTATCATATCCGAATTGTTAGATTACATAGTGCATAATGCACCTAATAATCCCGATGCATAGAAGCTTTCACCTTGTTTTTACATGTATTTTAAAAGATGCCTATAATTGATGTTGAATAAGGATGTAAAAATATTATACCTATTTTAAAATTTACCATGCAAAAAAAAGAAAAGAGCTTATTTTGGAGTAGTTGTTTTTCAAATAAAAGTAATTTTTTTCTTCTAAACTAGCTGCTAGCTACTACGTACAGAAGTGTGCATGTGGAATATAATTGGGTGCTTTCAATGCCTTCATTGATGACTACATGTTATTTCACCACCATTCTGACGCTTTTTACCTACACCGACCAATCCCCGACGATCAAAATATGCCAGTCATGGCAATACTTGTCTGGCCGAAAAATCAAGAGTCATTCTTCTTTTTTCTTTTTTCTTTTTTAATTTTTTGGCGGTGAATCAATGCGAGCCATTCGTCATTCTTTCGATGTTTTGCGATTAACAAACAATTTACCTTGCTTATTCACATAAAACGAAGTTCAGCAAGATTAAGATGATAATGAGAGATAGCATCGAGTAAAAAGGCCTAAGGTGTATAACATAGATTTGCGAGGTTGCAAATACAATCCCAAACCAACAGCCAATGATGATAGATTCTTGTTGGTGTTCTTCGAGTAAGATTTTTTACTCTTGTTTTAAAAACACTTAGATAGTGCTTGAAATGATTGGTTTTAGGATTTGATTTGATTTATAAATTAAATTACATATTTGAAATGATTATATAAAATAAGATTTTAATTGATTTAAAAATTAAATCTCATATTTAAAATACATTAGATAGTATTTAGAATAATGAAAAATATAATTAATTTAATTTAATTTGAATTGTATTTAAACTGTAGAATAATATCAATTTTTATTATTTTTTTAATTTTGATAAAATTTTAAATATAAAATAACTAAATTTATGAGATTTAATGAATAAAATTATTTCTTATTCTTAAAACATTCAAACACAAAAAATAATTTTATAAATAAAATCAATTCTATTTTTGTCGTTCCAAATACTCTGAAGAATTTCTCATCATCAATAATCTACGTTGAGATTCTCTCTGGGTACCCAAAGTCAATTCTGTTGGTCAATGAAGAGGAAAGAAAACAAATTGTGACTTTGCATTTACTTAATGTTAAAGATATTCAACAACGAGAAGCAAGCCTTATCCACTAGGTTATTTATATTAGGGGAAAAAAATAAAAAAAAGTGACTCTTAAGCAGATAATTTATAGTGTTGCAAACAATCATTTCCTCATCACAAATAGAGACTTAAGGCTAACCTGCGAGGTTATGAATTTTCGAGTTTCTACTGCTCTTAAATCCCATCGCATGGTCATATATTCATAAACGGATGGGCTGGTGCTCTTCCAAAAACCTTAGGTTGCTAAAATTTCCAATCAATGAATCATGTTCATAATGGTAAGCTGAATCCAAAGTGTCTGTGAGCCCAAAACATGTGCCTCTGAAAAGCATCAGAAAGAAAGATCTAACGTGTTCATTTATAACACAGCTTTGTCTTTCGGCAACATAATGGTGACTGCTAACTGTTGCTGGAATACTAAATTAAAGGTTCGAAGCTAGAGACAGCTTTCCTCTCACATTGTAAACATTTGCCAGGAGTTGCTGATCCCTTATACACCCTCCCTCTTCTACTATCACATGTAGCTGCAAAGTGGGCTTAGAGTGGTAGCAGTAGTTGGGGCTTGATCCCTCTTCTCACATGTGTATCTTAATTAACTTCTGTGTGGCAGACATTTGTAGCAACGATTGCTGATGATTGGTAAATATATATTTCATATAAAAAAAATAAAGCACTGAAGTTATTAATTTTAAAATAATGAGGCGACGCACGAAAATGGAGTGAGACGTCAAGTAAAAGGTTGAAATATTGTCAGCAAAAATGATTTTACAATATAGAGGAAAAAATGACAATCTTGTCTGCCAGTTCGTGCATGCCATTCATGAATTGTTTACTTGATGGAAATTTCCCTCTTGTCAAAGTTGGAATAGGTCTATAAAATGTAGGGCGAAGCAGAAAAGGAAATGTATCTTCATATTAGGGGAATAAGAGACTATTCCAACAAGTTCCAGCTGGAACTGTGCTGTTCTCTTTCTTATGACGGGCTGCAATTGCTCCCCTATAACTTTCTTCTTAAAGCTCAGAAGAAGTCATGGTGTTTTGGAGTACTTTCTCTAGATGCGAGTTACATCTGAATGTAAAAAATGACAGGCAACCAGAAGCTTATCAGAGAAAGAAAAGGTCCTCCTCCTCCTCTTCCGATAATCTTTTAAATTGTAGTTGGATTAACTAAATTTTAAAATTGATTTGATTTAAATTGAATTAATTTGATTTATAAATTAAATTTTATATTTGAAATAATTATGTTAAAATAAGATTTGAATTGATTTAGAAATTAATTCTTATATTTATAATATATTAGATTATATTTGAAATGATTAAAAATAAAATTGATTTGATTTAATTTATATTTAAATTTTAAAATCAAATTAATTCACATCAAATTCTTTCAATTTTAATAGGATTTCAAATATAAAGTAGTTAAATCTCATAGTAATTAAAAATCACTTTATTTTTTATTTTTAAAACATCCAAACATAAGATTTGATTTCTAAATCAAATCATTTCTATTTTTTTAACATTTCAAACACACTTTTAATGGTTACTCGGCTAGGTAAAAAGGGTAAACAATTTTTTAGGGTGGTATTATTGTACATTTAGCATGGTAGTTCTCTGCAGAATCCTTCAATTTTTTAGTCTCTTTTCTTTTCTTTGTTTTTTCCTTTTTAATAGCCGAAGAATTCTAGATTGCTAGTAAGGGATGCAAATTTCCTCAGAAGAGTTGAAGTATCTAATTTAGTACAAGGGTAAAATGTTTTAACATGACTTATAACCGAACAGCTTGCTTGTACCTTGTAATTTACACTGTGATAGGAAAGAGTTTTTGGCATTTTGCCATTGTGCATTGATTCGCTGCTGTCTTCCTTTTAACTAGGCAAGAACATGGTAAGTTTTGCACATGCAAAAGTTACATTCTTTTTTTCATTAACTTTATGTCTTGATTTATATAGTCTAAAAACTTTTCTACACAAGTACAGATGCAATCTAATGACCATGTATATTTGTTGTCTTTTGTATATAGACATATGTGTTATCGAAATAATAGAAAAAGTGAAATTGAATGAGACTGTTAGAAGCAACTGATGACCTCACCCTCTTCAACCTGTCTCGGGTACTTAACATCTCGAAAACCACATCACCATTCTTGCACTACAAACCCCCTTCCCCTTCTCGTGTCTTCAGATTTTTCCCTCACAGTTTGACTACTTGTTTGTGAAGCACATAACAAAGAAAAATAGCCACAGCATTCAACGACTAACATAGCCATCATGAACTACTGCCTTCTGTTCTTCCTCTGCTTCATAATGCCCCTTGTAGTTTGTGATGTAGAAATACATTCAGGTACAGAACGAAAGCCTTTTACTTTTCTTTATGATCCTTCCTGAAGCTTATGTTTATCATGGTGTTAGTAGGTCCTTCAACCCAGGTTCTGCACTCGTTCCATGAAGACAGAAACTTAACTGTGTCAGTAAAAGCAGATCACGCACACTCTACATCTAGAAAATTTTTAATGCATGGTATTTCTATACTTCTCTATTTGTAATCATTATGTTTTATACCTGATAAGGCTAAGATAAATTTTTTTTTTCTGGTTCCCTTTTGAATGTCTTTGATCCTCATCATCAGGTTCTTGCACAAAGAAAGACATAAGCATCTCACAAAGTAGAGAGTCTACATCTGGAATCCCACAGTACATTGTGCAAATTGTGAATACCTGTGTTTCTGAGTGTGCTCCATATGACATCCACCTCCACTGTGGCTGGTTTGCTTCTGCAAGAATAATCAACCCCAGACTGTTCAAGAGGCTCTCCTATGATGATTGTTTGGTGAATGGAGGGAAACCTTTAGCCTCTAGTCACATCATTAGATTCACTTACTCAAACTCCTTCTTGTATCCTCTTGCATTCAAGTCTGCTAAATTTTGCTCAGCTCCAAAGTAAAGAGTCCCAAAAATCAAAAGATAAAAATGTTTAATCCATAAAACTTGTTTCTAACCACCCACACAGAAGACAGACTATCAAAAAACAACCACCATCCTTTTAAACATATCCGCAACCTTGTTTCAAACCATTGAAAATATATCATTTTGATAAGTAATTGTATAATTATCTCCACCCCCTTCTCTCTTTCTTTCTCTCTCTCCCCCCCCCCCCAAAAAAAACAAAAAAAAAATGGAAACACTATTATATTATGCTTAAGCTTCATACTCTGCCATCCCTGAAAAGGGAATTGTTTTTGCATTGAGAATATTGGACTTTCCTGCACAAATGCTTGTGTTGTGGGGTGGTGGTTGCATGTTGCATGGATTGCTTAGAGATCTGCTCATTCTGCAGCGTGTTTGTTCTTGGTGCAGCGTGCCTGTCTCTCTTTTGCTTTGCAAGGGAGAAAGCAGATGAAGAGAGTTGTCCTTTTTTTGTCTTCCATATTTGAATGGTCTCGAATAAACAGGGCTTAGTATGATCAGAGAGCTCAGTCAGCAGAGATACAAGACCCTTCGAGCAAAAAAGTTGCTACATCTTTCCCTCTCCATTTCTTCGTTCGCTGTTCTGAGTTGGTAAAGATGGTCGCAACTCGCATGTATGCATCCAGAGCTCACAGCTCGAGTAGAGTTTCATGAATCAGACAACTTGATTAAGCATCATTGTCATTGAGTCACGTTAATTCTGCTAGTTTCTCAATATTTTCCTTATTAAGTTGATGCCTCAAATTCTGTCAAAAAGAAAGGACGCGCGGAATAGCCAGAATGTCAAATTTTGTCTCTTTTGTGTCAACAGACAAAAGGAAAAAGGGTAAAAAGAAAGTGGCCTTTCCGAGAACTAACTTGAGTTATAGCGAGGTATTGTTCTTCTTTAGGGACAAAGGTAAAAGTACACAACTTAGACATTTTTATTGCACTCTAGGCCAAAAACATGTCCAAAGCTTCTAGACTCAGCAATTACTCATCAAACTCCCAATCTTCAAAAATAACTGGTATCTTTGAGCGTGAGTGTGTGTGTGTGTGTGTGTGTATGTGATCGTATCATGACTCAATCATAAGCCATTGTAACTTGGCATTACCTTTTAGGAGAAGTTGAAGGAGCAAAGAAAATGAAAGAGATGAAAGAAAAGACACCATTCTTGAAACAAAGTATAAGCTAAGCATAATCGTGGGTTTCTTTCCTCATTATACATTGCTCCTCTTAATTCGAGGACGCCTCTCCCAAGAGGAAATAGATAATACAAAGGTACAAAAAAGAAAAAAAAAAAAAAAAGAAAAGGGAAAACTCATAACTAAAAATAATCTGCGAAAATAGCATTAGTGCTCCTTATCTTCCTCTTGGGTTCACAATTTGTGAAAAGACCGCACTAGAACTAGAGTCATCAAACTCCCTGCTTATTATCCCCTCCTCAATGTCCAATGTGGCGCTATGCGAAGCACAAGCATCATGTGCCTTATCTAGTGCCTCATGTTTCCGTCCGTCGGGATTCTCCTGCAGCTGAAGTGCAAACTCAAGTTTCCACAGCACATCACCCATTGAAGGTCGTTCAAGGCCATTATCAGCTACACACTTCTGAGCTGTCTCTGCAAACTTATGCAAACACTCAGGGTTAATCTTGCCTTGAAGATGAGGATCAATAATATCTTCAAGAGTCCCCTTTTCTAGGTTCATTAAAGCCCAATCTGCTAAGCTAACTAGTTCTTTTGGCAAGCCAGGATCAAGTGCTGGCCTTGCACATAAGACCTCAAATAGGACCACCCCAAAAGAGTAAACATCAGATTTTTCTGTTAGTTGTTGCCTACGAAAGTACTCAGGATCCAAGTAACCAAAACTACCTTTCACCATTGTGCTCACGTGGGTTTGGTTTAGATTGAGACCAGTTTTAGATAACCCAAAATCAGACACTTTTGCTACCCAGCTTTCATCCAATAGGATATTTGTTGTTTTCACATCACGGTGAATTATGGTGTTCTTGGCACCAGTGTGAAGGTAGTGAAGCCCCCTCGCAGCTCCAATGCATATTTCCAGCCTTTGCTTCCATGACAAAGCTGGCTTGCTGCTCTTGTAAAGATGCTCCCGAAGAGTTCCATTAGCCATGTAGTCATAGACCAGAATCATTTCACCATCTTCTTCACAGAACCCAATTAATGAGACTAAATGCCTGTGCCTTAGCTTGGAAAGCATATCAATTTCCGTCTGAAATTCCATGATACCTTGATGTGAAGATGGGCTAGATCTTTTAACAGCCACTTCTGTCCCTCCTTCTATGACACCCTTATAAACCTTCCCAAACCCACCAACACCAATGACCTGTGATTCATCAAAGTTCTTGGTAGCATGTCTAATCTCCGCTAATGAAAATTGTTGTGTTAAACTCGAAATATTCGAAATATTACTACCAGCACTCTCACGGCCAGATTCAGTTGTTGATTTGTTATGTGAGGCATGGATAGGCAACCAATTACCACCAACAAAGTCCTTTCCATCAGCAATTCTCTTCTTTATCAGATAAACAACAAAGCAGACAGCAACAACAACAATGAATGCAGCACCAGCAGCCCCTCCTAGTACTGCAGCAAGATTGTGTTTTTTTGAATGGCTTAATTTCTTACCTCCCTCAGCTTCTGCATCAAGAAGCATCTGTGATGGCGCAGGATTCGGCCCTGCAAAGTTTCCATGGCCGTCGTTGATCTTAAATATCTCCAATCCATTGAGAATTGCATCGTAATATTGTGGCTTTGTTGACGCTGAAGGGTGCAATTCCACCCACAGTTCTTCATCATCAGGTGCATCCATAACATAAGTGGCAAAGTCTTTATAAACGGGAACACCCTTTGAACCAGCCCACGCAATAACATCGGCACCCTCTTGTGCAGTTTGGTTGTTAACGTAAATGTCAAACACTCTCTGGTTAATTTTGGTGAAATACAGCTCACAGAAGTGGAACCTCACCACGTACGTGAAATTTGCATCAACCCGAAACATCCAACTGAGGTTAAAGTTCACATTCACACTAGAATTTGGACCCATCGATCTGGCTGTGGCGTAAACATCCATAGGGGCAATGTATTCTTCCAAACCAGAAGGGTATTGAATTGTGGCATTCTTATCAGCCGCAAAAGTGACCCCAAATGCTGCACCAAACAAATAAGGTGAATCATCGTACCATGTCCTGCTAAGACCAGAATCTCTGTCGGGTGCAATGTATTGTCCACCAACATTCAAACGAAACATGGTTTGCAACGAGTAGTTTCCAACGTCAATCGATTGGTGAGTTGACACCAATGGTGCTGGCTGGAACATATCCGGCATAGGGATGACCTCAATGCCGTTGATGAAAGCATATGATCCACCGTGTTGTAAAGAGGGTGTGAACGTGATGTTGAGTCTACCTGATTGAACAGGTACCAGAGAATACTCCTTGATGAAATAGGCTTGTGTGAGAGCTTTTGCTGTAAGGTATGCACTGAAATTGTTGAGGAGAGTGAACCCGTTTGCCACAACAGCGAAGTATGCGTTAGAGGGATCAAAAGCATTATCGTAGGTAGAAGGGTAAAAGTGGAGTCGAACCCAGTGGTGCTTGCTTGGTGAAACAGGGAACTGGTACGTGGATGGAGAAGTGAAGATCCTTGCAGACATGTAAGGTGTTCGGGAAGGAAGAGAAGGATCTTGTTGTTGTGCTGTTGAATTCTTTGCGTCACGGGAAGAGGTTATTAGATACTTGGAATCTGGCACCCAGTGTCGTCCATTAGAATCGGTTCCACCAGTGGAAGAACCGCAAGAGATTATGAAAGAATCGGAAGCTGGTGCAGGTTTTGCGGTTGTAATTAAGATGAAGGAGAAAACAATGAAAGAAAACACGTATTGGGAATTGGATGATCTCATGGCTGGAGAAGACACTGAGTAGAAGAAACTGAGACACGGGAAACTGCACGCGAGAAATTAAAGGGAGAAGGGAAAACGCGGAAATTCACACGAATGGTTACGTTGCCAGTGTGGAATTAAAACGAAGAATAAACAACTTTTTTCCATTTTTTTCCCTTTGGATGTGTCTTAATTTCTGTATCTTTTCCGGGGACTGGAGCAGGATCCACAAGAGCGTTACATGGGAGAAGTTCTGCTGCGGGAATTAAACCTCGTTGGCGTTTCGGCGTTAAGGATTTAAAATGGATTAGTTTGGGCTGGGTTATTACTTATCAAATCGCGTGACCCCTTTTCGAGTAATTTGGACAGGTGCTGTCAGCTAGTGTACAACTTCGTGTATCTGCCTAATTTGGTGGTCGGTGGTCTCTTGGTATACTTACACATCCATTCCCAGATAAATTTGAGGGTTACCTTGAACATTTTTGACAAAAAAATGTTACTTAAACATGCTTTTATTAGTGTTGATCGACTCATAATAATTTTATATATAAATAAGTTGCAAACTCATGTATATAATTGAAAAGTTGAATAATAGTACTATAATTTATTATTATATTTACTCAATTTCTCAATTATATAGGTAAATTTTTTACTTATTTATATATGAATCACTATGAATTAATCAACATACATAAAAGTGTGTTAAAATATCAAAATCTCTTTCATGGGGGAGTTAATTTTGCATTTATTGTAATTTTTGAGTCAATTTTATTTTAGTTAGAGTCCCTTTAGATATGTTTTAAAAATTTTTTTAAGATAATTTAAGAAATATTTTTCTAATAAGTAAAAATTAATTTATGATTAATTTATGTTTAATGCATTCTTTAAAAATGTTACTTTTAAACACTTTTCTTATGTTATGAAAAAACTTTCTCAAAAAACTCTTAAATATATTGTGTTATATTTTTTTAGTACTTCTTTTTTGAAAAAAGGGTAAGTTACGTTAAAAATGACAATAAATATAAAAATAATTTTTTAAAAAAACAAATATCATTAATATATTACCAATTTGCTAAGCAATTGATATACCCAGTAACCATTAATTTGGTCATTTTGGATTGGCACAAAGATAGTGTAAAAGAATTAGTATGTCGGATCATTTTCTTTTTCCTTTTTGTTTTCCGTTTTCTTGTAACTAGATTGTATCCGTGTGTTGCATAGGGAAATAATTTTTGAAATTATTATCTAATTTAAAGTTTTATAAAATTTATTTAATATTTTATTTTATAAGATATTAAATTATTTTTTATGATTTTGTTTTTGATATTAAATTATTTAATATTTAATGTTTTTATGATTTTTATGAAATTATTTATATATATTTTTTGTTATTAGTTATTGTAAAATAAATAAATAAGTAAATTAGACACCTCTTTTTTAAGAGATATCTTTATTATACAACTCTCTCCTTTTTTTTCAAAATATGCACCATATATCTATAAGATGAATTTTGTTAATAAGTTTAATATTTTTAAAAAAATTGAAGGTAATGTATTTGACAATTTGATTAAGTACATAACTTTTTAAAAATAATATTTATACCAATAAAAAATGATTTAGTCGAAATAATGTACTATATAAATATATAAAGATTTTGAAATTAATTAAATTAAAATTTAGATGTTGCCTTTATTAGGTTAAATTAAACATAATTACATTGGTCGTAAACTGGATGATAATTACTAAAACTATTTTAAATTGTAACAATGATATTTATGTATATTATGATTATTTAACAATTGTACATAATTATTCGCTTTAAGAATTTTGAAATTAATCAACATAAATTATAGATATTGTGTTTATCAAATTTAATTTAACGTGAATTGAACCAATGTATAGTATAAGTATATTAAAATATTACAAAATGTTATAAAGTGTATCTCTAAAAAATTGTTAAAATCACTTAAACTGTCCTAAAGATTTTGATTTTGTCAAATTTAAATTAACACATATAGCTACTTTTTTTATAAATTAAAATAATAGCAAGATATTGATTTACTAAATAAGACACCCCAAACACAGTTATAAAATTAATTTTGTTAATGACATTAAGTTAAAGTAATGAAGGTAATTTATTTGACAATTTGACTAATCACATAATTTTTTTTTTTGAAAAAATAAATATTTTGAGTACCCTATATAATAATTAATTATTTAAAATGATATAACATATTATAAAGATATAAAGATTTATTGAATTAAAATTTAGATATTACCTATATTAGGATAAATTTAGATATTTTCACCTTTATTAAATAAGTGATAAGTGATATAAATATTTTAAAGAAAATATATATATGTCATTATTTCTATAACATGATTAAATTAAATTAAGTTAAAATTTTAAAGTTATATAGGTGTGTGTGTGTGAGAGAGAGAGAGAAAGCGAGAGATTAAGGGTGCATTTATTTTGACTTTTTGAAAGAGTAATCATAAAACTTATTTCCTATGCACCATGCATTATGATTATATATAAAAAATAAAAATTGCATTTATTTCTTGTTCACTATTAGTGTGTTTGGTAACCCATTTCAAAGGGTTATAATTGATTTTGATTATCCAAAATTGATTCTAAGTAATTTTTATAATGATTAGTTTCATACTTTCAGAATCAATTCTTGCCTCTAGAATTGATTTTGGGAGAAATAAAATTTTTTTACTTTTTATTAGAATCATTTTTAGAGTTACTATTAAATATAAATCACTTCACTTCAAAATTAATTCTAACAAAATCAATTCTACAAAAATAGAACTAAACACGCATTATGTATGCAGCACTTTCCTCTACACATAGATGTTTCACCTACACTCCTCCTCCTTTTTTATTTTCCTACAAATTCAACAAATTCTGAAAATATGAATTTATAATTCTTGTTGTGTCGTTAATATATTATTTTCTTAAAAAAAAATTCTACTCATTATTTTTTAATCAAAACACTAATGATATCATATCAGAAATCTCTACAAATATATAAAAATTAATTGATTGAAAATATATTTGATTTTTTATGCAAAAGTAAATAAATTTTATTTTGTATCCGAAAACATATTTTGGGAAGGTATAAATTAATGGAAAATTGAAAAAAATTGGTTTTAGAAAAAAAATGTAAATAAATGAGTGGAAAAGCCTAAAAGAGGTATTGTAGCTATTTAATGCAAGTGTTAGAAAAAGATAAAAATCAAAAAAATTAAATTGAGAGTATTAAGTTAAAACCTTTGGTATCCAGAATATAAAAGTTATAGTATTACTTTAAGATATAGATATACTAGTTGTTTGACCTGTGCAATGCACGGGGTGATAAGAAAAAATACTTTGAAATTTAATAAATATTTATTTCATTTCAAAATAATCATCAAAAAACAAAAAAAACACATAAATTAAGAAAATAATAAATTGATTATGATAATAGTACAAAATTGTATAAATAGATAAAATTATCACTATATAAAACAAAAGTAAATAAATACATGCAATTAATAGTTATTTAATCATCACAATTAAATTAAGAGTATTATTGAAACAAATAATTAATACTACTTTGATATTAGAAATAGATAGATAGTTTAAAATATTAAAATGTTTGAAACTTAATAAATATATTGAAACGGATGGAATAATAAAAGAATATTTGATGACAGCTTTTTATAAAGTAAACTGTAAATAATTAGCAATAATGTTTATGATTAAAAGTAAATATTTTTATAGAATTTTTTATATGCGAGCTTGGTTTCAAGTTTTGATCTTCATATATCATCCTGCATTATAATAAAAATAGATATGAGTAATGAAGTTTGAAAAAACTTGATAAGAAAATTTAATAAATTTTTTATTTAATAACTTAAATGAAAAATATAAAATTAAAATTCATATCTAAAATTTAAATCTTTTGAAACACCTCTAGATAAACAATATTTTGGGTTATGTTGCAAGAGTTTTTATTGTTATCTAAAATTAGTATTTTCAAACTATTTTTTGATTTCACTCTTAAAATAGCCATATAAAGTTATTCATGGGTGAAGATAGACTTGGGTTAAAACAATCCAACAAATGACAAAGAATGACTTTGACTTTTTTTAATAGTGATAACAAAGCAGAGAATAATTGGGAATTATCTTCCTTGAAACTTTAGAGGCATGCTAACAATGCTCTATCCTAAAAAAAGGCATAAAATCAACAATACTCATTAAAGGGGGAGTTGATTATAAAAGTAAAAATTGCGTTGGAATTTCAACTTCTGCAATTCCAACATTATCCACTCCTAGCTTTTCATCTCCAATTTTAATTATCCACTCAACAAACAATTTCAATTCTGGTTTTGCAGAGGAGGAAATTGTTGTTTGTAATCTCATATTTTTTGTCAGTTTAAGAACCTTGCAATGAGGTGACAAATTTGATGAGTTTATGGTAGCATTTACAATGTCCTCTCTGGAAGCTCTTGGAATAACTGGAAGTATCTAACGAAAGTCTCCTCCAAGAACAACAGTTTTTCCACCAAATAGTTTGTCTCTAGAATTGCTAGTTGAGAACCTCATAATATCTCGACATGTACGATCCAATATCTCGAAAGCAAACTTATTTATCATGCATGCTTCATCCCATATAATAAGAATCGCTTGTTGAAGGAGTTCTACTTTCGGACTTCCTTGCTTGATAGTATACGTTGACAATTCATAAAGTGTTAGAGGAATTGAAAATCGAGATGAGTTGTCCTCCCACCAGGTAAAAGCAATGAAGCTATGTCATTGGATGCAACATTCCAAACAATTTCGCCACTAGATCTAACAATAGCAACATTCAAAACAATTATAAACTAAAATCTTGTGGATTGAAGCATGCATAGTACATCCCTATAGGTAACGAAATTTGTTTTGAGCTAAAATAGAGGGCTTTAAGGACAATAATTTCTGAAAAACATTAGCATCCATAGATCAAAACTAAAGCAATGAAATTATAAAGGCAACTAAACACAGTCCCAGATTAGCTACTTATTGGAATAAACTAAACCTTTTACTGTTATTTTGTTTGTTACTTATTTTTCAATAAAAGAAACATGGCAGAGCCAAAAAAAAAAAAAAGACATAGCAAAACAAGAAAGAGTTAAGCCAAAGAGAAAATGTCCAAACATAGTAAAAGAAACATAGTAGGGCAAAATACGCAGAAAAAAACCAACTGCTAAAAAAACATCAGTAGCAAAATCTAGCAAAAAAACGGATCACAACAACTCCTATAATGTATATCAACACTCAAAGACATTCTTGTATCAAAATGATGCAGCATATCACAAGATTTCTCATTAAACCAACTCTAATATAGCATAATAGCAAATGCATAAGCCAAGACATTAGCAAAAAAATCCAACAAAAAAAAAAAGGAACTGTAAAAACTCCTATAATGTATATAGGCACTCCAAGACATTCTTCTATCAATAGATCGTAAGTGTTGCCAATAATATAATATATTATAAATAATTACAAACAAAATGATGTTATAACAATATTGGATAGTAAAAAAAAGTGAATATAATTTATCGATTGAAAATAAGAAAGGGAAATAATTCATCGTACTTACTAGCTCAATTATTTAAGACAGATTATACCTGATTTGATTAAATTATATCAAAAACCCTATTATTATGCTCCATTTGCAATCCATTTCATCCCCTATTTATGGTTATATAAAACCTAATTAACTTATATGGAGTAATCTATATTATTAATCCAAGAAAAATGAGTAAAATAGGTAAAACCTAAAAGAGTATTCTTACTTGTTTTATCCCATTGAGAAAAATAATTGAGATAGGCATAAATTTGACCAACAATCAACATGATTTGATCCCACGAGATCAGAAACCGCATCGCATTGAGAGAACAGAAAGGAGAGCAGTGTGATGTTGTTGTATTGATTGTAGCAAAACATGGGATCTAAAATGCTAAAATTATTCATTACAGGGAAGAAGAAAACATTGTACATGCATTTTTTCTATTACATTTTTGTTGCATTTGTATCTTTCTTTGTAATCGAAGTTGTTTGATGTCAGGAAAGAAAAGAATCTTATTGTTATCCGCGCCCTTCTGAGTTTGAGAATAAAAGATAAAATTGTTGAATAACGAAAGAGAAGAAGTAAATAGTTTTATTATATCATGAACCTTTTACCTTGTTTATAATAAATTAAAATATAAAGAAAATAATAGGTTTATATAACAAGGGGAGCACATGAAAAGCAAAGAAATTGAAAATAAATTATTCCAAACATTTGCGATGCACTGAACTTCAAAATTAAAATAAAATTACAGTTCTAATTTTTATTTGATTGGTTTAGAACTTATTTTATAGTTGGAACAGAATTAATGTTTGAAGAATTTTTACATAACGATTCTAGATGGGAATTTTTTTTCGATTGATTTTGAACTTATTTTATAGATACATCTGATATTTTTTATTAAATAGGGATTTGGAGAGGAAGTAGATATTCATTACATTAAATATAGAGTGAATACTGGAATTTAAAATTTATTTAAAGTAATTTTAAAAATTCTTGCATGTCTTAAATAAAAGAATAGAGAGATATTTATAAAGTATTATTTAAGGAGATTAATTAGAGGAGAGAATCAAGAATCAAGATAATATATTACTACTAATTAATTCATGAACTTATTTAACTTTTTAGTAAATAAAAATTAAATTTTATAAATCAATAATAAACTCATAAGAAAATGACACGTGGATTAACTTTCCTTGTTATGAGTCAAAATTATGAGAATTAATTATGAGTCAAAATTAATTAATTAGTAGAGTAGATTGGTAGATTAGTAGATGTCATGCATTTTAGTTGAATGATTTTATAAAATGATGGCACCTGAGTGTCAACTTTGAATTTTATGCAAATAATTAAACTCCATATCAATCAAATGCTGTAAAAAAGAATTTCTAACATCTGGGTGAAATCAAAGTACATGTACTTTGAAATTAAGTAAGCAATTTTAATTTTATTATTAATATGTTTAGATGAAATTCTGGGGGGAAAAAAACTGGGGACCCATAAAAAAATGTGGTGAGTTCAGAGTTGAAAACTATCAAAGCACTCATTACCTTTCTTTTTTAAAAGTTTATAATTTAGTAAGGGTAAATTATACGTTATTATTACTTTCAAACATCTATTTTTTTTTTTTTTTGATACATGACTCTCTTTAAGTATGATAAAAATTAAAATTGTTTTCAAATGATAAATGTGACACTGAATTCGTTACATGAGTTACATATAACATTTGAAATTAAAAATTTACTCTTGACCAAAAAATAAATTTACTTGTAACTCATGGACTCAACCGCTAAATTTTACATTAAAATGAACTATCTCAATTTTTAGATAGGAGACCTGTGTTATGCACACGTGAAGCGCTCATCCAATACATATAAGAATCTATTAGCTATTCATTCAGCTATCCTAATTACTAACATGTAGTAGAGCAAACAAAACAACTATATAGTACCACCATCACCCCAATTCGAGTGGATTATGTTGTCGTATTAAAGACACATACTAAAATAAAGTTAAAAGCAATATTATATTAAGTATGAAGTAAAATATAAAAATGTCATGAAGACGAAAATAATAATGAATAATGATATTTGTCCTATTTTTTGGATTTATTATAGACACACAATGAATGAAAGAGAAAAATATAAACGGATGAGTTTTTTTTTTTTGTCTTTTTTCTTTCTTATTATGTGTACATAATAAGCCCTTAAAATAAATATAAATAATTTTTTTAATGATAATATATCCATGCACCTTTGTCGCTTTCCACTAGGAATCTCAACTGAAACAGCAAAGCATCTTCATTAACCAAATCATCAAAATTAAATCAACGCCAACAGAGAACTATGTGCAAGAGGCATAGCGCATCTCATGGCCAATCCACTCAATCTCACTTCCAACTTTTTCTTCTTCATCTTCACCTTGACCATCATCTACGTGGCCTACACCTTCCCCAAACTCCAACCAAACCTAACCAATCTCGTATTCTACGTCCACGACCATTTCACTGGCGACGACACAACCACCGCCACCGTGGCCGGAAAGGCCGGTCCCACCTCCAACATCTTCCACTTCGGCACCGTGGCAGTCGTTGATGACCCAGTAACAGTGGGACCCAGCATCGACTCAAAACTAATTGGTAGGGCTCAGGGACTTTACGTAAATTCCCAGCTTGATGGCAAAGGGTTGTACATGGTTTTCTCAGTGATATTCACCGATGGGGAGTTCAAAGGAAGCACATTGGAGATTCAAGGCTCTGATATATTCAGGATGAAGGAACGAGAATTCGGGGTTGTGTCTGGGACTGGTTATTTTCGGTTTGTAAAAGGGTACGGGATTATGGAAACGGTGTTCATGGATCTAGCTAATCTCAAAGGTACTCTTAAGCTCAATGTAACAGTCAAGCATTATTAGGACAACATTAGCATGTTGTTTAGAATAAAAAAATGAAATAAAATTGAATTCAATTCTATCGGCAATTAAATTCAATTATGTTATTATTTGAATTTTTATGTTTAGAATAAATCAATCAATTATAGAATTAAATTCAATTATACTGTTTAGAATGTATATAACAATGAATTAAATTATTGAGTTTAATTGGTATACACTGACAGTATAAAACTATTTTATATTGTCAATCAATAGAAATAGGGGAAAGTAAGGAATTATGGTGGGTCCCTCATTATAATGGATAGTTATTTGTATGAGTTGACATTTTTTACTATTTCTACTGGTTGAAGTGTAAAACTATTTTATACTATCAATATATTTAAATTAAATTCTAAATTATTTATCTTGACTATTTTACACTTCATTAGATATTAGAGAGGAGTGAAAGAGAAAAAATATTTAATAGAATTAATGGTATTTTCAGTATATCAATTTTTAACACTAAATGCACCGGGTTAAGAAGTATAAATTCAATCTATTTTAGTTTGATTTACTTTTGGATATTTTTATGAAATTAAATTTTCTTTAAATTTTAATTCTATACTATTAATTGATTCCAAATTAGAGAATTGAGAACAACCATAAATGATGTAGGATTTAATTTCTACATTTTCTACTGAGGTCTTGCCAGATCAAAGTGTTGAGGTCAAGCTACGGGGAAGTCAACTTTGATTCCCCCCCCCCCCTTTTTTTTTTGGTACACCAACTTTGATCTTAAGCCTGTATAAGGCTGTACGATTGTATAAATAATAGTAGTAGTAAATCTTGTCATTCATTGACCTGCGCTAGGAGTATCAATCTGTTTATCAAAAGACAAAAGTTTCGCGGGATTGCATGATAATTATGCTGTGTCTTGTTTTTTTCCCCCCCTGATTTTGGAAACATATTAATGAAAAGAAAACAGAAAAGGTTAGGGAATAGGGAAGGAATAATAATTCTATATTCAACACAGAATAATGCAACGATGAGAATTAAAATACTGGTCACTTGATCAGTTGATGCTATATCAAAAATTATTTTCTTTTAACTAAAAAATTTAAATTTAGAAAATATATTTTAGTTTGAGTAATGCTATACCTTACACTTACTTTTTTTTTTTGTTTTTGGGTATGAGCCGCATGAAACGACCATAAAATAGTGGAAGTTGATATTTTATCGGCAATAATATTAGTACAATATAATAAAAAATTCAATCTTGGAGCTCCCATCAATGCTCACCGCCACTAGCACGTCATTGGTACGAGTTTGTTTCATGCCAAAAAGTATTTCTTTGTTAATTTAGAATTATAATGTATTTTTTAAAATTGAATATACAATAATTATAAAAATACTTACAAATATTCTATAAATGAAAAAAATCAAAAATTAAATTTAGAATAGAGCAAGATAAAATATATTTTGAAAGTTTAGGTCTTTAAATAAAGAAATATAAATGATTTTATATGTTAGAAAAATATTTTTTTATTAATAAAGAAAAATAAATTTATTACACATCTATTGAAGAGGAAGCCCATAGCCTAGTGCTTTTGAATATTTTTTTTTTGCTTAAAAGTTGGCCTATGGTCTAAATTTAAGTAAGTAATTATCATGCCTTCATTGAATCAACTCGCTTGATTTAATCACAATAAACGTTGGAACTTTGAAATCCATCAAGTGTAGTAATTTTTGTTTTACGTAACTATAAATATGTTAGAATAATTTGTTGGGTCGATAATATAACGTACATTGCCTAAAGCAGTTTGCGCTCAGTGCTCACTCCAATAAAGTCAAAAACAAATCATTCATATCATAAGTAGAAAAATTATAGAAGTTTTCTTTATAATATGACAATATATCATGGTTGAAATTTGAACTCTCACATATCTTTTTTATTCTAAGGTAACAATAAATGACCTCAAAGGTAAACATTTATTTATTGATTCATGATAGAAATATAACAAAAGAAAGGATCAATAATAGTTAGATTTATTGTTTAGTTTATACGACATTATAATATTTGTTTTTTCTGGGCAACATTATGCAAAAAGGCAAATCAACCATAATTTGACTTAAAGTTAAAAGCGAAATAATAGGAGATTTACTTTTTATAAGATATTATTAATTCATCATTTATTTATTATTAGATGGGATGTGAACCTAATTTAAGTGAGGTCCATACCCTATTCAATGATGGATAAGTGGTGAGTCGGCACGATATCTTACAAGAAGTGAATTCCTTCAATATTTCTTAAAGTTAAAGCTAGCAACAATGTTAGGCCCGTAGGCCGTAGCTGTACCAAATTGATTTTTTTATTTCTCAACATACTTAGTGTGTGTTTGGATTGATGTTTGTAAACTTAGATTTGTGTTAACTTAATTTTGCTAAAATTGATTTTAAGCAAAAATGGATTAATGTCAACATAATTTATATTTGGATACTTCCATTTTAAAAGTGATTATGATAAAATGAATATTATTTGGATAATATTAACCAAAGTCACTTTTATATATGTAATTACTAAAAAAGACATGAGTATAATATTATACTTATAGTATTATCTTTTATTTTAATTTTATTTTAAAGATATTTAAATAAACTATATTAATCACCTAAAAAAATAGAGCACAAATCAGAATATTGGTTTGACAAAAGTGCCGAAAAAATAAATAAAAAACTGAAAAAAGAATAATATATTGCAAAAAAAAAGAGAGTCAAATCGGAGATAGTAGCTCAAAAGTGAAACTACAGTAGACAGGAAGATTGGTTAAGGTTAAAGGTTAATATGGGTAATTAAAAATTTGTCTTTTAGCATGAATGCTTCAAGGGGAAAAAGTTAACGTAGAAGCAAGAATTTATTGCTTCCACAGGAACTGGGGTTTCAAGCATAAATTCCGTTAATGCAACATCAACGCAAAACACCCAAACGTAGTGGCGTTGCAACGGGGGTTGGGCTTGGTGAACACCAAAACAAACACAGCTTTACACTCCCTACAACTAGAAAAATAGTTATATGATTCGAGGACATCACGTGACTATATTTTTGGACTAGGGTTGTCAATGGGGCGGGATGAGGATGGAGGATAGACCCCCGTCCCCTGCCCCTTGAGTAAATACTCACTCTCGTTCCCCGTCCCATATTGTGTGGGTACCAGTTTTTTACTTACCTGACGGTTTACGGGTATCCGTAGATATCTATGGATACCCGTTAAAATATTAAAATTTTTAAAAATTTAAATTAAATATAAAAATTTTAATATTATAAAATACTTAAAATAATCATAAATAATAATCTAATTTAATAATTCAAATTCTAATAATTTAATATACTTAAAATAAAAATAAATATATAAAATAAATAAAAAATAAGTACAATAATTTAATTCTACAATTTAAATTCTAACAATTTAAAATACTTAAAATAAAACTAAGCACATAATAATAATCTAATCGTTAGTCTAATATATAATAAGTATAAATAAATCTAACTTATAAATTTAAATTTTAGTCTAATCAATTTAAATAACAATAATATTAATTTAACTAAGTTAATAATTTAAGGATAAAATAGTAATTTTATGACAGGTACCTGCGGGTATGGGGATAGTGATCCCTGCCCCCTTCCCGTTTAATATGCAGGTATTTAAAATCCCCATCCCCATTACCCGTGGGGATAAAATCTTCCCCCCATACCTGCTCCGCTGCGGGTATTACTCGCGGGTGCAGATTTTTTTGACATCCCTATTTTGGACCAATTATATAAATATATTTTATATGAGATCCACCACTAATACACAATTTTATATAAAATATAATTATATAATTAATAAAAAATACAGCTACATGATACTTTCAAACCATACAAATATTTCTCCGACAATAAAACCCAGAACAATTCCTCTAGTATGTAATGAGCAATATTTAGCCAGCCGGCGGTTCCCTTTCAAGTCACACAAACACAAACATTAAAAGTTTGATTTAATTTAGTGGAAGACGTACGGATCAATTTGTTTGGGATTTTTTTATTAAAAAAAAATTATTAAAAAAATTAATTTTTATATATTTAGATAATTTTTTAAAAATAAACAGAATTTTAAAAAATTCTGTTAGCTTTTTTATAAAAATTGAAAAGAGTAATTTTTCAAAAAAAAAATAATTTTTAACTTTTTCAGTTATATATAAAGGATATATTTGTTTGAAATATTTAAAATTAATTTTCTTTTGTTTGGATAATTATTTAAAAAAGTTCAGATTCTTAGAAAAATTTATTTTCAATTTTTTTTATAAAAGTTGAAAAGATTAATTTTTGAAAAAAATTAATTTTTAATTTTTTTAATTATATATAAAATTTAAATTTCAAAAATATTTTTTTAAAAGTTAAAATAAATGCAACCAAATTTATTATTATTATTATTTTAGTTGAAACAAACGCAACCAGCCGTGGAAAAAAAATTGGAAGTAAAAGACAGTGAAGACTGAAAACAACCCGATCGTATTACCCGTCCCTTACCTACACGCACAATAAGTTGGCACTACCTATAGAACTAGTTGCTGTGCCTTATAGGAGTAGAAATATTCCACTAATTTATTGAGATTTTTGCTTTGGTTACTAACATAACGGAAACATGTTCAGGGATTGAGAATATCAGACGGTTCAAAGTTGCAATCACTAAAGAGTAAAGCAAAAGAGGCCCCGGAGCAGAGGAAATTTCACATTCCTACTGCCATACTAGCTGCCTGCTGGTCATGTTTGAGGGGTTAGGGACGATAATAGGGTGGGTAGATAAGGTTTTAATCTACAATTTGATTGTGTTCGCTCCCCTTTAAGCAAATCATAGTTTGCTCCTAACTTATTATGTGAATTCTCAAACATGTCCTTTATATGCAAAAAAATATTAAGATCCACATTCAATATGCACCTTATCGGTTATTTTTTTAATATATTTATTAATATTTTTAAATTTAATTTATACAACAATCATTAAATATCTTTAAAAAATTACCATATAATAAATTTACAGCACAATTAAATAAACTTTTAATAAATTAAATAATTATCTTAATATCATAAATTTTAAATATAATATTATTATATGATTTAAACAAATAAGTAAGAGATGAGATAATCATGTAAGATTTAGATTAAAATAGAATGAATAAGAGACAGTTCTAAATTTAGAATATGTGTGCGGGGTGTGCAAGATGGATCGAGATAAATTTATCTTAAACCCAAATATACTTCAGTTTATTCGCCCGAGTAAGATTAAATAAATACACGCAAATTAAGTATCAATTCTGGTCCATAACATCACAATGGCCTTCTAGAGGGATGGATAATTTTTTAAGCTAAAATAAAAAAAATCACATAATATATATATATATATATATATATATATATATATATATATATATATATATATATATATATATATATATATATATATATATATATATATATATATATATATAGGGTTTAACTAAACTTACGCCTCGCATTTATCATATTAGGGTGTAAGGAATAAAATTAATTATATATAGGAAAAAAATGGTGGAATATTTATTATATTGAAAAGATAAACAAATATAAATACAAAATAATACACACACTAAACTTACGCCTCGCATTTATCATATTAGGGTGTAAGGAATAAAATTAATTATATATAGGAAAAAAATGTTGGGATATTTATTATATTGAAAAGATAAACAAATATAAATACAAAATAATACACTGTGTATTATTTTTAAAAATTTTTATTTTAAAAGTGATTATGATAAAATGAATATTATTTGGATGATATTAGGTAAAATCACTTTTGGATGTATAATTACTAAAATAGACATAAGTGTTATATTCTACTTTAAATATTATCCTTTCATTTCATTTTTAGTTTTAAGATATTTAAATAAACTATATTGATATTATTATAAAAATTATTAATATTATTTTAATATGTTTTATGAATATTATAAATAAAATTATATTAATATTATCATAAAAAAATATTTTTGAATTGAAAAGGTATAAAATATATTAAATAGCTCCTTTCGAATTTTGTGAACTCAAAAAATGTAGTAATAGTTTTCCACTGATATTCCCTCTTTTGATATGTACATATTACATGAAGAAACAATTTAAAAATACAAAATGCAATCAGTAATTTATTGGAGGATAAAAGTGGAAAAATAATTGTTGATGAACAGGGAATGTAACAAATTGAACGCAAAAGCAAGTCTTTATTGTTTTTGCTTGAACGGAGATTGAAGGGCACAATCAATTTTAACAGCTGAAAACCAAACAGAATTTTTTCTTTCAAAATCGTGTTTGACCAAGTTTGAACGTGATTTTGGCATGTAAAACGCCAATCGAAACACACGAGACATCGTCCGACGATGGATTGTGACCGATAACATAACATGAAACCGGTCCTAGTCGTGACTCGTGAGCTAACTAACTACCAAGCGCCACGTGACCACTCTCTCTTTCACTGCGTAAAATCCCCCTTCTTCCTCTCTCCGAATTTCATGCATTTTCCTTCCACTGAGCCAGCCAGGTGAACACTCTCTCTCTCTCTCTCTCTCTCTCTCTCTCAGATCTCCCTTTGTCTGCTGTGGATTCCGATTCTCCAATTCACTGTCATTGTGTGAGTTCATGTTTAACCTCTTGGATTCTACATGTTACTGATTCGCGCTGAACACTGATGTGATTGAATCCAAATTCTCTTCTCGTTATTGTTTGCCGAATTTGAAGACTGTGGAATGTTAGAGAACCTGCGCATTCATGAGATCTTCCACGTTTCTTTTTTCTTTTTATTACTTTTTTATGTTTTGGAAATGTCTGAATCTGAATTTCTGGTTCCGTTGATTGTTTGGAGCTGAAGTATTCAGCGATCTTAGAGTGGCTTCCGTTGCGTGCACGGCATTGGGCTTGGATTTGGTGGTAGTTGAACCTTGCATTTCATGTGTTGGATGAGCGTTAGCTTTTAGTTGGTTTAATTTAATGCCTAAGGAGTAACGACTAATGTCACGTCTGTTTTGTTGTGGTAGCTGTTTGGTAGTTCAATATTTGTTTTGGTTTTGGTTCTGTTTCGTTGACAATTTTGTTTCTCTTTTTGGGTTAATTTGATTGCGAGAATGTGAGTGATGGGATGGATTTTGTTTTTCCTTCGTAAGTGTCTTTTGCGGATTCTATTTTTCCGTGACTTTCACTGTGTGTTTTGTTCTCTTCCTTTTCAAGTTACAGAGGCTTCACATTCTGGTTTGTTCTCTTCCTGGTTTGTTTCTTGCATTCTGCTTTGTTTTGTTACATCACTAATCCATATATCTTTCTGATGGATGTTTAATTCATCTTTTGATCTTGGATGTTGGAATAGTTTTCTGTAACTAACAGGCTAGTGAGCCAATCGGCCTTAAGAGGCACGTGGCCATTTTCAAACTTACAAATCTTTTTTTTAATTTTTTTAATTTTTAAATATCTTATTAAATATGTATGTCGCTTAAAAATTAAAATAGTTGATTACTGTTTAATTCTGGAGAGAGATATCAATCTCTATATGTGATTGTTACTGATATAGAGGATCTATTATATTTTATATTTTATTATTTATTTATATTAAGTTTTAAATATGACTTTTAATATGGTCCCGAATTTTAGTTTATGCTGCTCTTCTACTGCAACTAGAAAGTAATGCACTTGTATGTCATCAGATATATCAGTTTTGTCATGGCCACTGGACAACTATTCTCCTGTAATACACAAGCTTTATTTTACAACTACAAGCAACTCCCCATCCAGCGGATGCTTGATTTTGACTTCCTTTGTGGTTTGTATCAACTCTATCATCTTAATATTCTTCCAGACAGGCACTAGTGAATTATATAGCTAAATTAATCTTTGTTTTTAATATTAATGGAAGTTCCAATTTTGTATTCGTAGGCAGGGAAACACCATCAGTTGCTGGAATAATTAATCCTGGTTCTGAGGGATTTCAGAAGCTCTTTTTTGGTCAGGAGGAAATGGCCATCCCAGTTCATTCTATGTATGTATAGTTCATTCGTAATTCAAAGATTTGCTCTCTTCTGATTTAAATTTGCATTTGATGACTTGAACTAAGTCAAGGAGTGCTTATTATTCAGTATACTGGTCTCCTTAGTCCTTACTATATGCAGTGTGCTACTGAAAGACAAAGTAACCTGTAATGAATGACATTCCTGTTTGTCTCAGTGTAATGTGTTCTTAGCCATATGTTGTCCTTTTGCAGCATTGAAGCAGCTTGTGCTGCACACCCTACTGCTGATGTGTTCATTAATTTTGCATCATTTAGAAGGTCAGTGTTACTATCATTGTTTCGATTCTAGGCCTTTATGGGTATCTTATTGCACAGTACCATGAAAAGAGTTTGATATATTTGCAGTGCTGCTGCATCATCCATGGCTGCTTTGAAGCAGCCAACAATTAGAGTTGTTGCTATTATTGCTGAAGGGGTACCTGAGTCAGACACTAAGCAATTGATTGCATATGCCCGGGCAAACAATAAGGTGAGAGAAGAAATGGGAATTCAAATCAAATCAATTTAATAGCTGAATACATTAACCTGGAAATATTTATTTTAGTGCTAATGATGTGCTAGGTTGTCATTGGCCCAGCCACTGTTGGAGGCATTCAAGCTGGTGCTTTTAAGATTGGTGACACAGCTGGAACAATTGACAATATAATTCATTGCAAGCTCTACAGGCCTGGATCTGTTGGATTTGTTTCTAAATCTGTATGTCTTTATTCAATTTCCTGTTTATGTCATTTTCATCTTTCTCATATTGAGGATACCTTTCCACCTGGTGTTAACGAGGTGCAAAATGTGTTCAAGATGTTTGCTGTTGTGTAGGTATTAGCTAAGATGATGTGCTTGCTAAGATGATGCTTAGATTTTGCAAATGAAATTGTTTTTATCCAATTTTTATATTACCAACTGGTGGTTATAGTCACAATAGATTTGGAGTTTGAGCTTTATTTCTCTTGGCTTGGTCTGATGTATACAATGGTTTTGAGAGATAACTACCTGTCTGAACTGCAGGGTGGGATGTCCAATGAATTATACAACACTATTGCCCGTGTAACTGATGGAATTTATGAAGGTACTACTGAGTTTGTATGCTAATTTTAACTTTCTGTATTTCTTAATGTTATTTTTGAGTTATATCCTGTTTTGCTACAGGTATTGCCATTGGAGGAGATGTTTTCCCGGGTTCCACGCTTTCTGACCATGTTTTACGGTTTAACAACATACCCCAGGTAAATTTTTGCTTTCTTCTTGGGATTACTGCACATAATATCTACCAATACTCAAGGACTTCCAGTAATTTAGAGCACATCATTTTCTTGTCAATGACCAGTCCTGATTCACATTAAACCTCAGGTTAAAATGATGGTAGTACTTGGGGAACTTGGTGGGCGTGATGAGTATTCACTAGTGGAAGCTCTAAAACAAGGGAAAGTGACAAAGCCAGTTGTTGCCTGGGTTAGTGGAACCTGTGCACGACTCTTTAAATCTGAAGTACAATTTGGTCATGCTGTATGTCACTGCTTGATTATCTTTGACAAATTTTCAATTAAAACATTCATAAGAGGGCTAATTCCTAATATTCATTGGCACTTGTATAAATCAGGGAGCTAAAAGTGGTGGTGAGAAGGAATCTGCTCAAGCAAAGAATCAGGCACTAAGGGAAGCTGGAGCAGTTGTTCCTACTTCATATGAAGCTTTTGAAGATACAATAAAGGAAACATATGACAAATTGGTTAGTTTACTTGTGTCTTTGAAATTTCCTTCTCTCTTGGGATTTTTGCCTTCTTCCCATCCCCTCAAGGGAGCAATGTTTTGAAGAAGTCTCTTCAGTTTCCTTGATTAGCTACAATATCATAGTTGGCTTTCCTTTTGGAAGGTTCAAGAAGGGAATATCACACCAGTGAAGGAGTTTACCCCTCCACCAATCCCCGAGGACCTTAATACTGCGATTAGGAGTGGAAAAGTCCGTGCTCCAACTCATATTATTTCCACCATCTCTGATGACAGAGGTATGTGAGGTTCCATTAATGTTGTAAGTTGTAACGTATTGAGTTGTCTTTCTTAGTGTCCTAGACACAAATTTGGTAGTTATATTAAAGTTCTCTGCCAATATTTTCTAAAGGCGAGGAGCCGTGCTATGCTGGCGTACCCATGTCTTCCATTATTGAGAAGGGTTATGGTGTGGGTGATGTTATCTCACTTTTGTGGTTCAAACGCAGCCTTCCCCGTTACTGCAGTCAATTTATTGAGGTAGACTATTCAATACTCCAGTCTGCAGAGCTTTCCTTTAAACTTCTTTTCTCCCTTCATTTCTCTCTATGTCTGTTTCTTAAGTGTGTGCAATTGTCTATGCTCAAGCTTTTTTAAGATATGTCATTGTGCTGACAGTTTTTCATTTGGATATTGCTTTTCAAAGAAAAATATTCAATATCATCTTCCAGCTTCTATTTTACTGATGCATTACGTTGGTTCAGATATGCATCATTCTATGTGCCGATCACGGTCCTTGTGTCTCTGGTGCTCACAATGCCATAGTGACGGCAAGGGCTGGGAAGGACCTTGTCTCCAGTCTTGTATCAGGTAAATACTTGCCTTTCAGTCGTTTTACTGCTGAAGTATGCTTAGTATCTGACTAGGAGACTGTGATTCTGTTCGCTAATATTTCCATTAAATGGTGGGTATTGTGCTTCTGAAACAGGGTTGCTTACAATCGGTCCTCGATTTGGGGGTGCCATTGATGATGCTGCTCGCTACTTCAAGGATGCTTATGACAGGGTATGATTAATAGGCTTTTCCCGAGTAGCTGGCATCCTTCGGCTTTGATCACCCAGCTACAATTCCAACATGCATTACTGTGCTTTTTCTCGTTGCAGAGTCTTACACCTTATGAGTTTGTTGAAAGCATGAAGAAGAAAGGCATTCGTGTGCCAGGAATAGGGCACAGGTAATTTATACTGCCTGTTCATCTGCTAATTTTCTGTTTTTGTTGCTGTTGCTATAAAATTCTAAATGTATGAAGCTTGGTTTTGCTCTGTAAAATAGAATCAAGAGCAGGGATAACAAAGACAAGAGAGTCGAGCTGCTACAAAAGTTTGCACGCACTCATTTTCCTTCGGTGAAATACATGGAATATGCTGTTGAAGTTGAAAACTACACCCTCACAAAGGCAAATAACCTAGTTCTAAACGTAGATGGTGCAATCGGGTCTCTTTTCTTGGATCTTCTTGCTGGCAGTGGAATGTTCACCAAACAAGAGGTTGATGACATTGTGGAGATTGGCTATCTGAATGGGCTTTTTGTTCTGGCACGCTCAATTGGTCTGATTGGGTGAGTTTAATATCAATAATATATATTTCATAAAGAGCATTTTTTGGGTACACACACAAAAAGTTACAACCATGCTCAGTGTCAAAACAAAGTGAAAAATTATTTTAGTTTTGGAACTTTGTGCCCTAATTCGTTGTTCCTTTTTGAAAATTTCAGGCATACGTTTGACCAAAAGAGATTGAAACAACCACTGTACCGCCACCCATGGGAGGATGTTCTTTACACAAAATGAGGTGGTTTTGTATTGCTGGAAGAGCTTCGCCATGCTTCAAATCAGCACTCTGTTGGGACATCTTGCATCATACTGGAGCGATGTTATCTTTTATTTTAGCTGTTAGATTAGTGTTGTACGGTCCATTGGTTGCCTTCCATTTGTAAGTTGTATTAAAATTTCGATAAGAAAGTCAATTTTAAAGTTACTCTTTTTCTTTTTTAATATTCTTATATCTGTTCTCAAAAGGGGATGCTAACTAAGTTCGAGCGCATTGTTCTGCAGTTTGATTCTTGTATGATATGTTTATGCTAATAACAATTTTTAATGGGCCATAAGTAGTGCAAAACAATATTTTTGAACTTACTGTGGAATATATATATATTTTAATATAACCTGCAAACTGTAGTTTGATTCAAAGTTGTTAATACTTAGTAGCGTCTCCAATGCAAGCATCATACGACAGTAAGTTAACTAGTTGATGTCTGAAAATTCCACCAAATCCAGTTGCTGGCGTAGTGCATCGTGAAGTACCATGTCTAGGTTTATGCATTGTAATTGTGGGCGATCCATGTTACCGTGGGATTATACTTCTGCTTTTAATACCATGCAGCAGTATGAAAAGTTTCTGCAATAACTTTCTCTGGTTTCTGTCGAATTAATTCTTTTGTTTGAAGAAAAGATGTATACACATCAAAGAAATTATATGAAAACGTGTCATCTTGTAAGTGGTCAATAAATTAAAGTTGCTTCTCTAATTGCAACCCCAAAATCGATAAAGTTATTTACAGTAATTTTTTCACGTTCATCTCTCGATCTACTTTCTAAGTGATTGGCCGATAATAATTTGGTGCTGCTTAACGTTTTTGAAGCGTCAGATTCTGCATAATTACCCAAATTTGTACAGATATCCTTTCTTCTCTTACATTGGTTCTATCTAATTTAATTATTTGAGAAGGGGAGGGGAAAACTACTAAAGTTACATATCAGAAGTGAACAAAATGTTATAATATGCTCTAAATGTAATATAGTCAGACAAACTACGACACCTAATATATATATATATATATATATATATATATATATATATATATATATAGTTTAATTAGATGCATCTTGAGACAGTGTAAAGTAGTTTTTTTGTCACAACCCATAAAAATAGGGGAAAATGAGAAATCATAGTGGATCCCTCATTAAAATGGGTGGTTATTTGTGTAAGTTGGCATTTTCCACTATTTCTATTGGTTGACAGTGTAAAACTATTTTACACTATCAATACATTTAAATTAAATTCATATATATATATATATATATATATATAAAACTCAGTTTCGTTTAGCATATGTAAGAATGTTGAGTGTGAATCAAATAGCATTTCTTACAACACTTTGTCCTTTCATCATACATTTATACCAACTTGCCATTTGCCAGGTCAGCCAGGGTCTCAAGATCTCTCAGATTTGAGTTGTTTGTTCCTGCAGATGACATTACTGATCGCAGGAATAAAGGATGCGATTACCATCATCATAAAATGGCGCTTTCTGTTTGACGGCAAAGGGAAACTTTCAAGTTTCAAAGTATGCAACTTTCACTTTACTTCCCTTTAAAAAATGAATATATATCCATGGGGAAAGATACCTAGATTTCATTCTGTTCATTGTATCTTTCAAGCCTCCCGACATTGTGTGCGTGCACGCCCTTGTTGATGATGTGCACGAAACCAACTCCTAGTAATTAAACCTACCTAGTTTTGAAAAGAGGGAGAGAAAGTCAGAAATTTTTTATAACTATTTGTTCATTTCTGAGTTGCGCACCTAGGTAAATTAATCCCATTTATATGATCTCTTGTTGATTATGATTTCGCCAAACATCAGATCATATATAGTAGATCAGAAGTTTTGTGCATTATTTTATGAGATAATGTTTAAATAATTACACTGTGAGAAATTCGTATGTCTATGAAAATGTAATATCAATGTACTAAAATATATCATATGATGCAACATAATCAATAATGCACGTGATTAGATAAAGTTTAAAATATTATTTTCAAAATATGTAAGTATTTTTTTGCTCTTCGTAGCGTGCCTTTAATTAATATAATATTTTCAAAATAATTAATATGATAATAATATAGGTGCTGTTACCACAGTTTTTATAGTAAATTTATTACTTTGCGTGAAAAAAGTAATTACTTTTTTATTGTGATTAACCTTTTTAATTAATTAGTTGTACCAAAAAAAGAAAATAGGTGCCAAAACCGCTGGGCCAATAGCACTAAAGTCAAATACTGGCATTAACATATAACAAGGTAGTCACAACAATAATCATCTCGAAAATTTTTATTCCGGGCTTGTATTTAGAGCTTAAACCTTCTAGAGAAGGACATACTGTTATTAAATTTGATGAGTTAATGTGATAACTATAAAAATTAACGAAATTTTATCACATATATGATAAATAAAGTTGTGTGTGTGTGTTTTTTCCCCTTGTCAAAAACTTTCCATTCCCTAAGAAAAGGAGAGGAAAAAACCCCATTGCAGTACAACTTCAAAGTTTCTTACTTAAAGTCAAGGCACACAAATAAAAACTAAAAAGATACAATTAAACAGACTCCATACTTGTACCATTCCACAACCATCCTTTTGAGGATAATGCTAGAGAAAGACTTTCAAACGCTGGAGAAAGAGATTTCTTTTTCTATCAAATATCTTAACCCTCGATTTTAATGGAAAAAGAAAGAAAAAATAAATAAGATAAAAATAAAAAAATGAAATTTCTTACATATAAAAAAAATATGTATTACTCCAGAAATATAAAAGAAATTTTCGATAATGCTATCTTAATAAGATTTTGCCATGTTAAAATACGAGTAATTTTATATATGTTTTTTAGTGGAAAAAGTAATCTAAGGTTATAGATTCAGGAGCTAGAAACAGATTTCATACGCGGTCTTAGGGTTTTTTATTTTTTTAACAATGGCTAGGTTTTACTCTGCTACGTTTATAGAAAACCAATTAACTGAATACTGATATAAAGTTACGAAGCAACGAAAAAAAAAGAAAAGAAAAAGGAAATCAGTCGATTGAAAACTTTAGTTTATGGGAAGAAAATAAAAAAACATAGATTCTTCAGCCTTTATGGCACAATTCTTCTTATGATAATTAGATTTACCTACCTAAAAAAGTAAACGCAAACTACATTTGATTTAGACAGCTTTAAGGCAACAAAGCTGTGATTTCCCATGGACACGTTTGCCCTTTTGATATTTAGCTGAGCCGAATGGCGGCTATGTATCTGTATTTTCATCTGTTTTTCACAAAGAAATATAAAAATGTATAAAAAAAAATGAAAGAATTGGAATTTCACCATTTCGGACAAAAAAATACATTCTCTCACATGATATGCCCTATAGAAATAAAATATAGGTCATTTAATTTTCTAAGCCCATAACGCCAATATATGTCAGTACATTGAACATAACCAGAAAAAGGGAAAAAAAAATGTATTTCTTGTTGTTTACTTTCTTTAAATTTTCATTTTATGTTTTTGGATTGTTTCTCACAAAATTTGCAGACGAAAGACAAAAACCGAAAAAAAAGTCCTGTACTGTATGAATAAAACCAAAAAAAGTGCATTCCTCCGAAAAGAAAATAGTGTATACATATGTAAAGTGCTAACTGCTAATATGAGAATGAACCAATATGAAAGAAGCGACTTCAAATTAAAAGGACAGAATATGTTAATGAAACTGAAGCAAACGCAGTAAAGTCGTTAGTAGCGAGGACGCTCTCTGGGGATTGGACCAATAATAAGATCCGAGAACAATCATTGGCTGTTATCTCGCACACTCGCGAGTCCGCGCGGCCACTTCTGTGTTTTAGTTTTTATGATGTCATTAACCCTCGTTTTGCTCCAAATAGCTGGATTGAGATATTAATGATAAGACCGAATAAACAGTTAACTTCATACTACATCTACGCCCGGAGTTGAAGAATAAGCTAAAGCAGAAGAGGCAAGCAAGGAGCTTCTAAAATATATTTTTTTAAAAATATATATAAAAAAAGAAAGCAAGAAGTTGTTTCCTGCTTTATTGACTGCTGAAGAGAGAGAGAGAGAGAGAGAGAGAGAGAGAGAGTCAGAGATAAGACCTCCAATTGAAAAAATTTCTGAGAAATCTGCTTTCTCTAATCAATTTCAACCCATACATAAGCGTTCTGTCTGAGTGAGTGAGAGAGAGAGAGAGAGAGAGAGAGAGAGTGGGTTTGTGTGTCTGTGAATAATAAAGCTGAAGACTTTTTCTTTATGGGGTGTGTGGAAGTGTGAGATGGAGATGAATGTTCTTGTTCTTGTTGGTGGTGGGCACATCTGAAAAAACAGGATTCGGTTGAGTGTTGAATTGGGGTGAAGAGAAATAAAAAAAATAAAAAATGGGAACCCCACCAACGGAAGAGCTTCTGAAGAAGATCGAACAACTAGAGGAGGGTCACGCGCACCTCAAGCAAGAGATGTCAAGGCTCAAGCTTTCTGATGCAAGAGGGCACCACCACCACCATGGCCATCATCGCCAGAGGTCTCACTCCGTCTCGCCGCAGCGTTCCAGGTTGGGTGCACCCCCCAGGAAGGGAGCACCCAATGGAGCCTCAGCCGCTGCTGCGGCGTGGAAGAGAGGGTCTTGTTCCTTCAAACAGTCTTCGCCTCTTCAGAGGGAGAGTCGCAGCCGTGATCCCAAAACAGAAGGTGAAGGTGGTAAAAAGTGCGGCCCTTCAGCTGTGAATATCACTGATAGGCAGTATCTCAATATCTTGCAGTCAATGGGACAGTCTGTTCATATATTGGATCTTACCTCTCGTATAATTTACTGGTCAGTCTTTCTATTTTTGTTAAAAAAATTTCATTTGTTTGTAATGGGTTAATTAATACTGCATATAAATTGTATTGTATGTCTATGATTTGGGTTTGATATGGTCTGTCCTCTTGATTGCATGAATTGTGGGAACCTACATTAAAAGCTTCTTCTCTCTCTCTCTCTCTCTCTCTCTCTTTTTGTTGGATTTGTTTTGTAATGATTTTGCAGGAACCGTAGTGCTGAAAATCTGTATGGTTATGCAACAGAGGAAGCTCTTGGACAGGATGGGATTGAGCTGCTTGTAGACCCCGGGGATTTTGCCTTGGCAGATGATATTGTGAACCGTGTCATAATGGGAGAGAGCTGGACCGGGCAATTTCCAGTCAAGAATAAGAAGGGAGAGAAGTTTTTAGCTGTGGCGTCGAATACACCTTTCTATGACGATGATGGAAGCTTAGTTGGGATTATTTGTGTCTCGAGCGATTCGCGGCTCTTTCTTGAAATGAGAGTTCCATGCTCAGGTGTAAACAATGCCGGATCAGATTCAGGTTCCACCCGTCCCAGAACTAGCATTTCAAATAAGCTTGGCCTTGACACTCAGCAGCCCCTTCAAGTTGCTCTAGCATCCATGATCACGAATTTGGTTAGTGCTGTAACTATCATGTTTCTGTAATTTAGTATAGCATGGTGTGTCTTGATGTTAGAACCATTAAACAGGCATCAAAAGTGAGTAACAAAGTTAAGTCAAGAGTCCGGACAGGAGAAAATAATGTTGATCGTGAACGTGGGAGTGGAGAAAGTCATCAATCTGAGCATTGTTTCCCAGAATCTGTTGTTTCGGACCATAGAGAGGATGCTAATTCCAGTGGAGCTAGCACGCCCAGAGGTGATGTGACACCATCCCCTTTTGGTGTAATTTCTCACACGGAGGAGAAGTCCCAGGGAAAAACTTTGAGAGACTCTGGTGATGAGAGCGAAGGAAAACATATTCACAAAATCATAACGTCTAGGGCTGAAGCATGGATTCAAAAGAAAACAATGTCATGGCCATGGAAAGCAAATGATCGAGAAGGATCAGAGGCAAGGAATGTTCATGTTGCTGGGACTTGGCCGTTGAATGATCAAGAAAATGAGTCCATTAATCAGAAGGTTCTTTCTTCTGGCTTGAAGCAAGAAGGCCAGGGAGGTGAAAGTAATCGCCCTAGTAACAATGAGGCTTCAGGATCCTGGTCCTCCTCCTGTAATGTTAACAGCACAAGCAGTGCCAGCAGCAGTGGAAGTGCTGGCAGTTGTGCTGTCAATAATAAAGTGGATGTGGACACTGATTGCTTGGATTATGAAATTTTGTGGGAGGACCTGACAATTGGGGAACAAATTGGGCAAGGTAGTCACGCTCTTAACTAAAGGGGCATGCTTGAGAAAATAAGCTATTGACAATATCTATGCTTTAACAAAAACAAATATTTGTTAAAAAATCATGTCATGTTAGCTGTATTTGAAGTTGTTATGTTTGAAATTTTGTTTGCTTCTTTATGGAGCTCTGATAATTTATAGAGCCTCTGCTCACAAACCCAAACATCTAGTCATCAGTGATTATTATGCATTGTTATGCTTCACCTGTTTCCCATTTACCTCTTTGTTGTTGAATTGCAGGATCTTGTGGAACTGTATATTATGCTCTGTGGTATGGATCAGTATGTTCTTTTCTCTTCCTGTAGTTTATGGTTTTAACTTCTAAGTACATGCAGTATAAAGGATATTCTACGACCAAGAATTTTAGGGGTGTAAGAACATATTTGAGTTCTTCATATAGATTGTTCAAATTGTGATTATATTGCAACTGGAAGGTCCTTTAATGTGGTCAACTGAACATTATTAAATTAAGGCATCACAGCATTTCTGGAAGGCCTGTGATATGTCTATGGCAGCCGTAAACCTGACAATGTTAGAATGCGCCTTTTAAAGGTTCACAAACTACACTTTGCAGACTGCAATTCTAATGTCAACTTATATTCATGTTTTTGCAGGACGTTGCTGTCAAGGTATTCTCAAAGCAAGAATATTCAGATGATGTGATAATGTCCTTCAGACAAGAGGTATGCTTTCTTGTAGTCCAGGTTGCTGATTATGTTGGAACACAGATTGAATCTCTAATCTGCAATGTGATGAAGTCAGCATAGATTTGAAAAAGCAACTTTTATTCCTAATGTAATTGGGAGAGAAAAATTTGATTAGTAAAATGTCAATCATTCTGCTAAATATGCTAAGATTTTAATGGCTTGCCTGTGGACATAGTTTATGATGGGATGCAATTGACATTGTTTGATCCATGGAAGAATTGGGGGAGGATTAGAGATTTCTGCTAGATTGCATGTGATAGAATTAAGTTAGCTAAATCCTCTTTTAAAATGATAAAAGTTTTGGGGGAGGGGAGGTTGCCCCACTCCAAGGTTAGGCCATGCCAAAATACTATTTACTTTAGTCTTTTATTTTAATAAATAAAAGAATAAAGAGTTAGTTTCCCTTTTGATTAGATGGATCATGTCTATTGAGTGGAGCCATAGCTATCAGGTATACCAGGGGTTTGATACTGATATACTCCCTAGAATTTAACCAATGTGGAGCTGTAATTTGTTCTTCCACTTTCTCATGAGTTCCTCTTTGATCATTTTTTTTTTCCCTTCTATGTCCATAATCAGACATTTTGTGCTCTTTTGTTATAGGTAGTTTCAGTGGGCGCTTGGCATCTCCATGAAGATTTCTTTTGTCTAACATTGATTTGTAAATTTTTTTTATGAAGGTTTCTGTTATGAAAAGACTTCGACATCCAAATATTCTGCTCTTTATGGGGGCAGTGACTTCACCTCAACGTCTCTGCATTGTGACAGAGTTTCTCCCACGGTTTGTCCTGAACCTCTCTTTTGACCCCTTTGTATCATGAGCATTTTGATTCTAGTTTGTTGTGCCACATCACAAAATAATGAGTGGTGCTGATTATTGTTATGTTCATTTGTATTTTCTGAATCCAGTGGAAGCTTGTGTCGCTTGTTGCACAGAAACACATCCAAACTTGACTGGAGACGGCGTGTTCATATGGCCTTGGATATTGTGAGTGTTCGGTAATAGAATTATGGACCATGTCTATTGCTTTTTCCACTCTCCCTTTTTTTTTAATTATTAATGGAATAACAACATGTCCAGTTTTTTCCCCCTTTCTGGTGTTGCTAATTCTTTTCAGGCGTCTGTTCTTTGAGTACTTGGTTTGACTTTGCCATCAGAAGCCTGACTTTTGGTGGCGTCTTAGAAAATACCCCTTTCACTGTGTTTGAAGCACTGTTGTATGCTTACAGATTACTCTTTCTGCAGGCACAAGGCGTGAATTATCTTCATCATTGCAATCCGCCTATCATCCACAGAGATTTGAAGTCTTCAAATCTTCTAGTTCATAAGAATTGGACAGTAAAGGTCAGCAACTTGTCACTTCCCGATTTCTTTCTGTAATGTCAGGTTATATGGTTTCACTTGATTGCTTAAGGATTCTATCATTGTTTTCTATGACGCTAGACAACATCTTGATCATGTCTTCACAGGTTTGTGATTTTGGTCTTTCACGTCTTAAGCATGAAACTTATCTCACAACTATGACGGGGAGGGGCACGGTAGGCTACTTTTTTTTTTTTTTTTTTGTGAGCCATTAGATCTTTTATCATTTTGAAACTGTCCCCTTCTTTACATTTTCACTGCTAGAGAATCTCAGCACATTTTTCTGATTCTATCATTTTTCTGCTTTGTAGCCTCAATGGATGGCACCAGAAGTTCTTCGTAATGAACCCTCGGATGAGAAGTATGTCCAACTATGCCCTTATTGCTTTCTGTCACTCATGTTTTCACGAAATTCCAGACTTTGAATATTTATTTTTGCTGCTGCTTGAGAACATCAGGTCTGATGTATACAGCTTTGGGGTGATATTATGGGAACTTGCAACTGAAAAGATCCCTTGGGATAATCTCAACTCAATGCAGGTATTGCTTTCATGCATATGTAAACCTTGAAAGTATAATATGCAAACTGGGATGATAGTTAGGCCTATTGTGTGAATATTCAATGACAAAATGTGTTCTTCATTTTTGATGAAGCATTTATTTGTATGGTAAGATTTGTTATTCCGGTGCTTGAAGAGTGAAGACAAAATATTTTACCATAGTCCATAGAGAATGCAAATTAGGTGTTTAAATTGGTTGATTAGATTCCCACATGTTTAAATTATTAAATTACACCTATTCCACCTTAAAGACCATGGCTATTGGAAATTTTGTCTAATAAATTTTTGCACAGTTCCTTCCAATATCACATTTAAAAGAAAAAAAAAATTGTTTTAAGCAACTATGTATGACTGTAGGTGCATATATGACTAATATTTCCTCTAGGAATCTTGCAGGTGATTGGAGCTGTAGGGTTCATGGATCAGCGGCTGGAAATTCCAGAAGATGTTGATCCACGGTGGGCTTCTATAATTGAGAGCTGCTGGCATAGGTGTGCATGCTCATCTTCTGTTAAACTTTGTTTTTTTTTCCCCCCGAAGGCTGTGAATATTCAAGCATAATATTATCACCCAAAAGAACAAAGATTAGTTTAAATGTGGCTTGTGTCCTGATTGTTGGCCAGGTTACCTAAACAATCTTCATATGACCATATCAATTGCTGTTTCTTCAAACTGGAATTATTGGCCTTTCTATTTATTAAATATTTTGGTAACAGATTTGATGTAGCCAGATTTTATTCTTGTACTGTGGTCCATAAGAAATCAGTGGTTGCATAAGTTGGTTTCAGATTTTTGAGTTGCTACTCTGTTTTTTATGCAAATACTTAGTTCCACTTCCATCTATTTTTCTACCTTCTTTGGTAGTCTTACTCCACATTGTTATTGAAGCCGACATATAGCAATTACGATGCATCTTATGCTAACTTACAACCTTGTCCATTCCTACCAGTGATCCAGCTTGCCGTCCAACATTCCGGGAACTGCTCGAGAGGCTTAAAGAGCTGCAAAGACGATATGCCACTCAGTTCCAGGCAGCCCGATCCGCTGGTGGGGAAAGCACCCCAAAGGAGTCCTAAGCACCACCTTGGAGCTATTTTCTTTTATCACTTGTGGGTGAGGCATGAGGATTTTTTGCATATACTTTACCAAAGTTCCTGGAGTAGATGAATCGGTTCAAACAGCTGGTCTCGGAACCATGTAGAATTGCTGGTCTGAATTCTTTGTTCATCAACATTTACCCGGGTAATAGAAAGAAGGAAGATGGAATGATTAAAAAATGGTGGGGGTCGCTAAACTTTCGATGGTGATTGGGTTAGTCATTTTATTTTTCTTTAGTGGCATCATAATGTTTCTTCAATTTATTGGTGGGGATGCATGTACGGAGTCTTTTCAATCTGATCGATTATCACCCCACTTCACTGTAATTTTTCTATGCAAAATGTTTGCAGCACTACTTAAAAGTTGTACAGAAGATGGTGAAAAGAAAAGGGAAAAAAAAAATTGGAGTTTTCATTTGACTATATAGATTAGAATCAGAAAGTTCGTCTCCTTTGTAGTGTTTAGTTTAGTTATGGTTGGATCTCTATCATTACCCACTTGAAGCAAGAAAGTGCTGCTTAGCACGTCCTACTGCCATTTAAAAACCCATTCAGAATTTGATTGGCCTGTTCTGATTCAACTAATCGAATAAATTATACACGACCTCCAAGTATAGATAGTAATTCTCAATTGCGTCTACATTCTATTGGCTGACCCCTTGTCTTGATAAGTTGATATTTCCAAATTGATGCTGCAAAGGTACAAATGTTTTCCCCCCTTTTTTCCGGTCGTTTTCTCAAGAACAGTAGTTGTCGTTGGTAACTTGGTGTAATGAGCTGAGTTATACAATTACAATTTTTGAAAAAAAAAAATTACTAAAATATAAAGTAGTGTGTGTGTGTGTGTGTGTGTGTGTGTGTGTGAATCTTTAAAAACTAAAACTAATATCTGGAACTACTTGGGCATAAGTGGATGTGAATGTAATTTTAGTAAAAACTGTAATTATATGTTCAAGTTATGACGACGACTCTCTGAAGTGCAATGTATGAAAAAAATCCTTTGTCACCCAAGCACCCTATAATGCGTATCCACAAAAGTTCTAAAAACAGGGTAAAAAAAGTTCAATACTTGACTTCTAACAAATTGTTTTGTATCACGCCATTGAACCTTTCCTAGAGTGATACAATATATTTTTATACTATAGTATGTAAGCTTTTGTTCGAGGAAAATATTACTGATCGTTTGGATATTTTTTACGCTTATTGCTAAGGTTCCTTGTTGACAATTGGAAATGTGATGTAAGGAATGAGATCATGGAACGAAAATAATGGAGTGACGCATCTTCTCATTCAACGTGTAGAATATTTCAAAGAACTTCACTAGAGGGAAATTTACAAAGCCTAATGAAGGAGAAGGACTAGCATATGAGGCTTTTCTCGCATTTTAAGTGGAAATAAACTTTCTGAAGGAAATTAGTGGGATTCCCCGACAAACAAAGAAATAGGATGACAAATTAGTGACTCCTAAGACACCAAAGAGGTGTAAGGATAAAGAAATAAAAGGCACCACAGCATGCGGAACTTTTTTATTGGAACCTCCTTAAGCACGCAAAAGTAATCAAAAGATTGTGGACGCTTCCTTCCGGACAATGTCAACTTCAAGTAACATATGCGAGAATCTAGGCTTTTTCCCCTCAACTTGGATGCAATATAATGGAAATACTACTTGCGCAAACTGTCCCGCACAAGAATTTACAAGGGCAGGTAAGGTACGGAGCTTCCATTTCGCAAGTTGATCAATTATTACGCACTGAGCTTGATAATGAAGCAACAATATGTCGAACAAGCAAATGAACGTAGGTAAATTAAAAACATGAACATCGAAGGCACTAACAACTACTTGCACCAGGGTCCAGCCCTCACGAAGCATTGGCCCCTAGCATTAGCTTGGGGGGACTAACTTCTAGTCTTGATCTCAATTTCTCGTCAAGTCTACAATGCAAGGGGTGTGTTTGCTTTTACAGTTCGACATTCATAGTTTAGTGTGAACGTATATATATTAATTTCTGCTCAGACCATAATTTAAAACTATAAATCATGTTAAAATATAACTTCATATGATTTTACTAAACATATTGAATTGAATTTAAATTCAGTTTACATATCGTTAAAGCTATGATTTGGGGTTTACAAACTGAAGTCCAAACATATATTCATCGCCAAAACAAAAGAACGATGCAAGTTTACTTGGCTGATCCTGGTTCCTTTGTGCTCTTATGATTTAAGCACTAGAAAAATTGGATGAGTGTAATACTCTAAACAGTTAAACATAGTATTTCAGTGCATGGCACAAGAGCTGCAGATTTCTGAATTACTTAGGCCTTGGTATGCACGTGCGATTCAAATCTCAATGTAAAACAATCAGATGAGTATCATCCTGTGAAACACTGGCAATTGTTCATTCCCACAACTCTAGCGAAGTATTTACTTGATTTTAAGTTGACAACACAAATAAATTGACTGTTATCAATTTGTTTCACAAATCTCAATTCAGGGAACGGAAGAAATTCTTCTGATGGATTCTCAGAAATTTAAAAATCTCATAAATTAAAAATAAAAATAAAACTTTAAGTAAAATGAAACAGAAACGTAAAAAGAAAAATGTAATCAAAATGCAGTATTGACAAACAATGACCATCAATGACAAATATAAAATAGAATCAAATAGCTAAATGAAATAAAAATGATAAGGACTATTATTTGAGTTCCCTAATACTCTTTAATATTACAGCTAACATTCTAGCAGAGTGTGTAGAAATTTTCAAGTCTGCAAAAATCCATCCCTATTACTACCCAATCCTCATTATTTATAGACAAATAGAGTACTACATACTAGGCCCATTAAACCCAAGTTCACTTCCTCAACTCCAAAGCCCACGCTCACTTTGTGTCAACTGCATTCTTCTTGATCGGAACCGACCCATGTTTCATTCTTGACTATTGTGTGTGGGACGTTAGAAAACATAAGAAATAAACGCAACTGAATGAACAAACAAAAATTTTAATCACATGAACACATTCATATAGGATCAAATAACACTCATGAAATTATATCTTATGAATTTGGTATCACCTCGTATTATTTAAACAACGTAAACACTTGAAAATATAAAAGAATCATATGAGACATTTACCTCTTAAAGCGGCGTCTCGTAGCAATTTGATATTTGTCACACGAACACCAAGTCGCACAATCGCATGATCTCTAGCTCATCCACACGAACACGATCCACCAAGGAACTCCTCTTCTCAATCCAAGATTCATTTCTTGTTGCCTTCTTGAAAAACAAGAATCTCAGATGATTTTGGAGTGGGTGGTGGTGTCAAAGAGTTTTTTCAACAAAAAGAGAGAAGTTTTGTATGCTCGAAGGTTTTTGTCTGCTCTCTCTAGCCCTTAGCCTCCTCTTTCTATTTATCGTAATCAATAGTGACCTTTCCTTTTTTTTCTCTAGAGTTACACTGTTGCAAAATATGGGTTGATATTTATGCTCTAATCAATTCCTAATTGATTCTCATAATAAACAAATAAACTATTTTAAAATAGAATTATTTCTCAAATAATTCTTATTTTAAATAGGTCAATTAATATATAAGTCATCTCATGTCTTATATTAACCCAAAATTAGAAAAGATCAAAATCCCCTTGACATGAGTTTCTAAAATGTAGACCTTCCATTTTATAAAAACTTTCCTTATGAGGATCCACCTTCACCCTGGACTTGACTTCGGGATGTGCTAGCAACCTTACAATCAAATTGCAAGTCTAATCAAATAATTAAATTCCAATTAACAATTTTAATTAGAATTAATTTATTTTTGGCGAGTACATGTCCTATTGTATGTGACTAATTAAGTTTATCTCTAATTGATAATGAGATTATAAAATCAATCTTTTGATTTTATAGGAAACTTATTTTCGTACATAAAGTAAAATTTTCAAAATACCCTCAGCTTTCATAAGCCATGGGTAACACCTAGCATAGCATGCCATAACCACCCAAGTAGGGACGGATATATTAATTAAAATATTCTGATGAACCAACAATCATATTTACCATGCACTCGAATGCTTTCATTACAACAGCCCGATCCAGCCAGAGTCATGGATAATGTCAAACCCTATAGCTTAGACCATATGGACTTTCTAGGTTTTTATTCTTTGATCAATAGGATATGAAATAGAAACTCTTTTCATTTAAGTCCAAATACCTTGGCTAAGAATTTCATGATCAAGAATAACCTTATATCCATAGGACCTATCTTTGTTTACTCAAGGTAATAAATTCCTTTCTGACCGTTCATCTATCTCTATACATAACTAACTATAACCACAAACTACCTAACACTGATGCAAAACATAAGTATATAAGCAGTAGCAAACTATAATTACCTATGTACAAGATAATCGTGTCATCTCAGGTCAAAGAATTATATGCATTAATATGATCTAGATAATATTTCATTGGCATATTAGTAAAATACCATGTAAACATTATCTATACGTCACTTTCGACCCATTTATCACATAAGTGTCTATATATCTGTTTTGACATCTAATGTTATATAGCATGAGACTCATTATTCCATCTTCATTAGTACGTTCTACTAATTATGGAAATAGATAGAGGTGACAATCTTCCAGAATAATAATATCCAGTTAATATTCCTATTATAGTGAATTATTTTAAAGATTTTGTATTAGACTATTCCATCATTCATATTCTCAACTCTTAAGAATGAAATATCTAACAAATATCTTATGAACTTATTTTAATAAACATAAATAAATTATGAATAAAAGAATAATAAATTACTATTAATAAAAATTATTTATACATATATTAACTCTAGAGTATACAACTAACTAGAGATCCTCTTACTTACACGTTCTAACTTCCTTTGAAATATTTCTTTTACTCACACTCGATTTCCTTCAAACCTTAGTAATTAATTTATTTTTTGGTCCAGCATCCTAGAAATCCAAAAATAACCGATACCCTTTCTTTATTGGTTGTGCTCAACAAGTTTCGACCCTTTTTCCTTGTGGAAAACGCCTCTTTTTATTTCGACTTTTCCTCTTGTCAAAACTCCCATCTCCTACTTCGATCCAACTCAGTTTCGAGATACCGCATTTCGTCTTTTTTGTGCTAACATCACTTAGGATTTATTTTATTTTATTTTATTTATTTATTTATTTATTTTTTTACATTTTTTTTGCCTAACAGGAAGCAAATGCCGAATTGCAGCCCCCGCATCACCTTTATGCTCACGCAAGGTTCTTTCAGCCACCATTTTGTCCAACTGTTTAAAACAGTAAATAAAAAATAAACTTCTATAATTGTTAAAAAAATAATATATGTATTGAAAGATAGAAATTAACGGAGATTTAAAGATGAAGGATAAATAAGAAGTTACCTCTAGTTCATTTGCGATTATGTCAACATCAGCGGCATTTATCTTAACGGCAGCTAATTCTTTCTCCCTATAAGATACAATCATATTAAAAAAAAAAAAAGTACAAATTAAGATACAAGTAACTTTTTAAAAAAGATAGAAGCTGAAAAACTCAATAGTCAAAATAGAAATTTATTTCATTTTCTGGCCTCTTACGCATGGCGTTCCTGTCAGCTTCAGCAGATGCAGCGATTGATGCCATCGCCTGCAAAGATCAGTAAAAAAAACAAAATACCGAGAAATTCGGGTTTCAATCTGAATCAAACGTTGTTGCGTGGCACTGTTTGGTTTCTGAGAAAAATAAGAAGTCGAGGAGGGAAAGAGAGGAACCATTAACCAACCTCCTGGACGCGAGTGGAATCGAGCTGGCGATCCTCGACACGGTCAGTGAGCTTGTCGAAAGCTTTGCTCTGCTGCTGCAAGTCCTTCGAGTCCACCATCCTCTCTGCTCCTTCCTCTCCACCCTCCATTTTTTCTCTTCCCCTTCCCTCTTTTCTCAAGATTCAAACTTTTTGCCCTAAATTGCAATTGAAGGAAACGGCAACCAATTGAACTTTCGAATTACGGTGCCATGGAGAGAAATTCACGACTTGAACTCTCTGCTAGTTTTTTTTTTTTTGGGTCAGGCTCTGCTGGCCTGTTTGTGCATGGTGGATTAGACTCTAGCCCTTGTCTGTCCTGGATCTTCGGGCTTGTTGGTCTGAGCCTGGCATTCATAGGCCTAAAGGCCTCTTCGATCTAGCCCTGAAAGCTGGGCCTACTTGGTCCGCTTTTGCAAATTTGATTAACAAAGCCCAATTTAGAGATGTTAGCATGAGGTATACGAAAAAGGACAAAAAATTCCCGACCCCAAAAAGAATGATTTGAGAAAAAAAAAAATAGAAAAAGAATGCTATTTTGAACGGAAAAAATCGTCAAATAACGTACGAATCTAAAATGCTGTTGCGTTTTAAACACCCACCCACACATGCATTCAGATGCGGTGGATAAATTGTGTTTTGAGGATCACTAAGGTTGGGACTAAATTGGATTAAATTAATATTATAATAAAAAATAAAATCAAATTACTTTAATACCCTTCTTTGTCAATCCCATCTCTTTTTCTCTTTCTCTATCCTTTCGCCTTGCCCAGCAACACTTCCGCCGCCCTACCTCTACCCCTGCTGCTACCTCCTCCTCCCACACGGCGGCGTATGCCATATCCACGCCGCATGGCCACCAGAACACCTACTATGTCGATCGCGCTGAGCTCTTCTGCTGTGCATGCCTCGACTAGGTTTACGATCGCAACTTCGACGCTCTCGTCGTGATCACTCAGATCATCGCGTCCACGCTCGACGGCGCCGGATCTTTGGCTATTTTGCCGCCACCCTGGATTGGAGATGCACAACTCTGTCGCGGTCAGTCCAGGAGCGTGTGTCGTGCGTTTGCACACGACGAGGAAAAAGGGGGTGTGATGCTGTGTGTTCACCCGAACAAGGAAGATGGGTGTGCTGCTGCCATCACCTCCCATGATTGTAGATCTGAGTTCATGAGAGGAGAGCCATTGCTGCTGCGCCGTGCATGCCATGGAGAATAGTCTCAATACTGCTAGGCAAATGTGTGCACGATGCGGAAGGAACACCCTTTTGGTCGTTAATGGTGGCGGCGGCGGTGGTGGCGACGATTTTTGGTGTTTTGGGAAGTGCTGGTGGCATAGAGCAGCGTTGGAGAAGGATAAAGAGGATACACTGGGGAATGTGTTTTTCAATAAATATTAAAATATATAAAATAAGTTTTTTATAGTAAAATATTTTACTCTCAATCGTTGAATTAAATTTTAATGGCTGAGATTTAGCGATGAAATTGATACTAAATTCAATAAGCACCATGATAGCCTCCGACTTTGTTTTCGTACAAATGTCACAAAAGATCTGGTGACCAATGAGCATGGGTTGGCTTGTAGCGGAAGGAGAGAGAAAGATAGTTGCAACCAAAAACCCAACTCAGTTTTGAGCTCCTATGTCGTTTCGTGCGGTATTCTTCGTACCATTTAGGATTTTGCTAGTGTTTTTCTCTTGATTTTAATTCAACCACTTCTTCGTACTTTTCTTTCTCTTTGTTTCTCGGTCAACAATTCGTACTTTTCTTTTTTTTTATTCGGTCGAAATTCGTATTTTCTTTCGTCAATTGCTTTTGTACCATATAACACCGCCTCTTTTTCTTGGTCGGTCCATATAAGTATATAACACTGCTGATATGAAGCCGTGCTTGATGGCTCGAAAAGAATTTCGTCGAATTGTCACGAAGGTTTTAAAACCATTCACCGGGTTACGAGAATCAAGTAGAGAGAGAGAGAGAGAGAGAGAGAATTTTGCTATCCCACCAAACGCAACTCAACGACGTGCTGTGCTGTTTTATCTTTCGTGTACGTTTTACGAAAATATTTTCGTAACATTCAGCATTACGCATTACGCTATGAAAAATTTTAGTGTGTTGCGTACAATGGCAGATCGAATAAGCCCAATATGTCTTCCTGAAAAGCCAAACTAAAAACTTGCTTATGGGTTTGATCCCTTATGGGTTTGATCCCACATTGACTTATAGTATGCAGTAACTAAATTAGATTTACTGTTGGGACGCGTAGGGGTAGAATTAAACAGAAGATATAACCTCATGAATCATATTGTACATAATAGTATATACTGCCGCCATCCTTGACCAACCAAGAAGCAACCTTCCAAGTTACAATTAAATGCTCGTAAGAAAATCACAGCAAAGGCATGTGACTATGAATTTGAGTCCATTATGTACTATAGACATTATTTTATATATGTCTATTCATTCTAGATAATTTAAGATTATAAATCTTTACATACTATAAAACTTCGTCACATACTGTCAGGGATATATAAAGTCTATCAGAAACCTTAGTCCGTGCCAACAAGACTCGGCTAATAATGCTTTATTTGTTGTACCTGTTGATTTCAATTCTGATGTTGAACTCTCGCATTGCATGCTGAACAGCTAGATTAATTATGGCTTAGGGTATCCCCAAGAGTTTGGTAGTTGGTTGCATATGGTGCCTTCCAGCTATTCTCAATTAATTAGTACTGGTTTTTCTTTACGTTTTGAAAATGAAGTTTGAGTAATTAATGACGAAGATTATATATAGATTTAAGTAAGAATTTAATATGAGTTAAGCACTGTTTTAGTCCCTAAAATTGTATGCGTGCATTACTTTAATTTCTGAAATTTGAAAATTAACTATTTAGTCTCTAAAGTTGCATTCCGTGGATTATTTTAGTCCCTGATTAATTAACCGTCAGTCAACTATTAAGTTTTACTGATGTGTCACATTAAGTGACATGTCAGCATGCCATGTGGCACATCATCTGAATTGACATGCCGGCGTGTTATGCTGACGTAACATGTCACTTCTCATCAATTTTAAATTGGTTCAAATTAATCCCTGAAATTTCTAAAATTATGTCAAATTAGTCTTTAAAATTTTTAAATGTGTCAAAATAGTCCTTGAAATTTCTAAAATGTGTCAAAATAGTCCAAAATTCTTAAATTTCTCCTCTTCTCCTTCACAAGCTCTAAATCTTTAATTATCCTTAAATCCACTAATTTTTTTCCTATTTTTACACCCTATTTAGACTAGATCCTCTCCACATAGAAGTTTGTACATCTTATTAAAGTGACAAGTAAATTTAAATAGATTAAGATTGGTAAATTACAAAATTATTGATAATTATTAATTTCAAACTTAACATTTAAATATATTTGATTAACATTCTAAATATTTATTTGGTCCGGTTTAATTTAAGATTTAAAGTTTAGGATTAACTAATTTAGAATTCAAAATAATTTATAATCAAAAGTTTTCTAAAATACGACACTAGAAAAATGGTGAAGGATTTAGTAATTAGATGAGATCATAATTTAAAACTTCAATACAATCGATGCATCAAAAGAATTTTCTAAAACTACAATTTTAAAGAATGATTATTCTTCTCGGAACAACTATTTTCAAATATACACTTAATTGATATATTTGTCATAAAAGCTCTATCAATGTGGCCTAATCAAAATTGAAATCAACTTTTTTTTTAAATTCAAAAACTATAATTTAAGGTGAGAAAAAGGTTTAACTTAATTTTGCCGTAGATAATATGTTCAAATTCATTAAGTGCCTATCTATATAAATACTTACAAATAATTAATTAATAAAATAATAACAAATTAAACCCAACTTATAATAAAGTATAAATAAAAGATCAATTAAGTGAATCAACTCTTGATGAATGAATTATGGCTAATTAGTCCATATATAAATAATAACTTGACTATGTTCAATATTTTGAATATTTTTAAAATTTTCTTTTAGTGTTCTATTACTTTAATTTTTATAATCTATTCTTTGTTAATTTTTATTGAAAAATTAATATTTTATTTATTTAATTTTTTATAAAACATGTTAAATTTATATTTTTTACATAAATACACCTATAAGTATTCGTTAAACCTAGAGGCATTCTTGAATCTTGAACTAGGATGAGCTATATTAAAATTATTTATTGTATTTTATTATTTCATTTATATTCTCTTCCTATTATTCTATATGGAGACGATCTAGTCTAGGTAGAGTGTGAAAATGGGAAAAAAATTAGTGAGTTTAAGAAAAATTAAAGATTTAGAGCTTGTTAAGGAAAAGAGGAGAAATTTAGAAATTTTGAACTATTTTGACGTATTTTAAAAATTTTAGATACTATTTTGACACATTTAAAATCTTCGAAGATTAATTTGACACATTTAACAATTTTAGGGACTAATTTAAACCAATTTAAATTTGATAACACGTGGTATGACACGTTAGCATGCCACGTCAGATGTTGTGCCATGTGGCATGTTGATGTGTCACTTTAAGTGATATATTAACTAACCAGAGACTAAAGTGACCCACGGAATGCAATTTCAGCGACTAAATAGTTAATTTCCAAATTGTAGGGACTAATATGGTACTTAACTCAATTTAATATTATAGCACAATTTCCTTCATTTGGTCAAAAATTTTGAAATTATAATTTTTTCAAAAAAAACTTTGTTATAATAATAGACTCTTCGTTATCATTTATAATTTTTTTAAAATCTTAACTACAAACAAGAAAATATGGATTGAGGGTTTAGGGTCGTTTATAAAAAAATTGCTCATAACAATGTTAATGTTTATAAAATAGAATTGTTTAATGGTACAAAAGACTTATACGAATTTGCATGAATTAATTTGATTGGTAGAAATCAGCAGGTTTAATGGAAATCATGCGGTTTGGAAAAAATCATTATGCGTATTTTTTTAAAATGCTATTCCACATCATTTGTTAAGGTTTTTCACTACAATATAATCATATTTGAAAAGTGTTACTAAATTATAAAAAAATAATAGTTAAAACTTTTTATATGTTCAACAAACTTTTTTAAATGTTATTAAAGAGTTTTAATAACACTTTTTGTAAATAAATAATCAAAGCTAAATATGGTGTAGTGTTTGTTTGGTACTATTCATCTTTTCTTTATTAAAAGCCATACTTCAAGTTTGTTTATATCTTTGTTTGTTTGATAAAATACATTTTGGTATTTAACTTTTGTGATGATATATCTTTATACATAGAGTTACGTGAGTGTACTTCGATATTCACCAACATACATATGCTCATATAGATATACCATGTCCCATATATGTGTGTACATATCATGTTAAAAAACATTTTCCTTATATATACGAAGCAGCATCTACATCTGCTGCGTGGTTAAACGCCTAGGAAAGTTATGTTTCCAAAACCAGGCTCAAAACCTCAAGTTGTGAACCTCCGATATACTGATACTGATACTGATACAGATGCCGGTGACTGAAAATCTAGCTCACATGCTAATCCCAGATATAGTTTTGGAATCACAACTAATACACATGGTGGGACAAGCTTGCCAGTTGTGGATGACATGTACCACATAAAGACGTGGGCTTCTTGATCAATTCATAATTGCATTCACAGTCACTTATAGAAAATTTTGCTGCGTACAGTTTTTACTCGGGCTGAAAGTGGGATGAAAATTAATGGCTCAGTATCCTCGACCTTGACCCACTACCTCCCGCATTGAATATTTTTACCAACCAAAGTCATTGAGAGATTTTTTTTTTTTTTTTTTACTTTAGTAATTTATACTTTAAAACGTATAAATCAACTTTATCATACATCAAGTTACGTGAATCATGTTAAACACATCTATTCCATAACCTTATATATATCGAAAGTTGGTTTACATATCTAACATAAAAAGTTTTTATCAGAAGTTTCTCTTATTGGATTCTAAATTAAATGAGAGCAAATTTGGATGTAGATTTAAACTCTTTTAGATGAAAATGTGACTATAACTTAAACCGACTTACTTTATTCAAATTCTCCTTGACCCGAATCGGCACAAGGTGAGTACTTTACTAGTTCAATAATAACGTTGTTAATTAGCAGTTAGTACTTAGTACTACTTGCTCAATACTTCTTAAAGTAGTTGATGGTTGGGGTATGACAATTATGAACTCACCGGCCAATTAAATATAAACTTGTGTCTTCCAATCAAGTTTGAATTTTTCGGCCATGCATGTTTGATATTGAGCAAGTAAATGAGGCGTTTATTAGTCTACATGCATTAAATGCACGTGCTCTTCTTTTAAGCTATAAATACCAGCTTGCCAAGCTTTCTAGTTACAAGCAAAGCAAAGCGTTTTCAGCTTCTCTCTTTGTTCAAAGATAAGATGGGGAAATTACATAAGTATGCTGGTACACTTGCTCTGATATTTGCATTGGTGATAGGAATAGCGGAATGCCGAAAAATCAAAAAAGATGAACTAGTTGACGGCTTTGGAGGAGGTGGCTTGGGTGCTGGTGGAGGTTTTGGTGGTGGTGCAGGAGCCGGGGGTGGCTTTGGAGGTGGCAAGGGTGGTGGTCTAGGAGGAGGAATTGGAGGTGGACATGGTGGCGGCATTGGAGGAGGAGTTGGTGGAGGTGGTGGAGCCGGAGGTGGTGTAGGTGGTGGTTTTGGAGGCGGTAAAGGTGGTGGTTTAGGAGGAGGAATTGGAGGTGGGCATGGTGGTGGCATTGGAGGAGGAGCTGGTGGAGGTGGTGGTTTGGGGGGCGGCGCTGGAGGTGGTGCAGGTGCAGGTGGGGGTTTTGGAGGTGGTAAAGGTGGTGGTGTAGGCGGAGGAATTGGTGGTGGTGGTGGCGCAGGTGGGGGTGCAGGTGGTGGTCTAGGAGGTGGTGCTGGTGGAGGTGCAGGTGGTGGTCTAGGAGGTGGTGCTGGTGGAGGTGCAGGTGGTGGCTTAGGAGGTGGTGCAGGTGGGGGAGCTGGTGCTGGTGGAGGCTTTGGAGGTGGAGCTGGTGGCGGTGCAGGTGGGGGTGCTGGTGGTGGCTTTGGAGGCGGTGCAGGTGGAGGTGCTGGTGGTGGTTTAGGAGGTGGTGCAGGTGGGGGTGCTGGTGGTGGCTTTGGAGGTGGTGCTGGTGGGGGCGCTGGTGGTGGCTTTGGAGGTGGTGCAGGTGGAGGAGCTGGAGGTGGTGGTGGGTTTTGAATTAAAATATTCTTATACTACATATCATTAATCTATCATGCAGTGTAATGTTTTTTTTTTTAATTTTGATATATCATGCAGTGTAATGCCTATTCATGGACCCGAGTACGTGATATATAGATTATTAATTAAATAAATGCAAGTTCTGTCAGGATTTTCTTCTTTGAATCACAAGCTGAGTTAACCTCCCCCCCCTAAAATCATAGCACTTATAAACATAGCAGTCTATAAGCTGCACTGTTTCTGCTGGTTCTATACGAATCAACTTAAATGAAATTAACAAGCCAAAATGACAGGCACATGCCGCTTGCAAATTGTACTGATATGCATATATACTGTTGAAACTGATCTTTTAACAACTTGGATTCTATCTTAAACTAGGGAGATATTTCTTGAATAGACATTATATAACTATGGTATATTAATGTAAGACTGTATATCGATATACATTTGTATTGATATAAAATTGATATATGTATTTATGTAAGATTTTATATAATATTTTATGATGGTATTGAAATAACACTACTCCTAAAACTATGCCTACAAGGGAAGTACTAGATCTAGAAAGTACAAACAATGTCATAACAAGGTGAGTACGTAATAATGGATATTTTTGAAAAACAATAATTAATGCAGCTATATGCTTGGTTGAAAGACCCTTTAATCTTCGTCTCACTTCCCATGTAAGAGCTTGTGCAGACGTGATCATATTCATAGCCATATTGTTGCCATTTCTTTCAATTACAGGAAGGAAGCAACTTCTTCCTCAATATAAGCTGCTGCGACCATGAAGCGCCTGGCTCCATGCACATAGCACTACAGTGCAATAGATGTCTACAATTTCAATTCTCATCAATCGACACATTGTTAACTTTTCACAAGATCAGAATTTATTTGGGGAATTTATTACGCTGTTCCTCCAACATAGCTCAATTGGTTCACCCATTTGGCACAACTGTCATGCAGGGTTATATACATCTTGGCAAAAACCTCCCTAGAATAAGCACCCTTAATTAGCCCTTGCAACTTCCTACAGGAAACACCCTGCCAAAGACATACACCTTGCCTTTGATAAATCGGTCACTAGCGCTTTCACTGTTTTTAGCGGTGACTAAGCCATGAAATTTAACTCTCTTGTCATCGATCACAAATATCTCACATATCTGCATCAAAATGTAATTCATATACCTGGTTGCTATTGTTCAGTCAATAATGCCAGGAAAAAGCAGTGATAGAAAGCCTGGGTTAAATTAAACTGAAGACGAATCTGCCACGGCTAGATATGAGATTAATTGAGCCTTCAATATGTAGCATGAATCATAATATGCCTTTGTAATCAGAGTTTTACTTAGGAGTACTGCAAAATGTCGCTTTGCCGGTGCCAAGGACCGATTGACGTGCAACAAGCAATGTAGCTGCGTCATACTGCTAAGCAAAATCAGGAAAATAAAAGGGAAATCTTGAAACGAACTGATGGTTGCATGCAGCAAATGATCAAGGATATATGACGTTGAAAACAAATTAAGTATATATGAGTTTGGAATTAGGGTGAATTTTGCCATGCACCTTACAAAATAAGGTGCATCAAACACCTTGTAGAGTTACTGGTCAAATGTAAGAATATATTCATGCAACTGCCCATGCTTCTCACATCTGATCGTTAATCCCAGCATCAAACACCTTGTGAAGTTAATGGTCAGATGTGAGAGTATATTCGTGCAACTGCTCATGCTCCTCACATTTGATCATTAATCCCATAAGATGTTTGATGCATCTCACTTTGTGAGGTATATGGCAGAATCTGCCTTGGAATTAGAAAGGTAAATAGAACTTGACATATTAAGTTTTAGGCGCGTTTTGCTATGCTCTTCATTATATATGATGCACTATGCACCAATGAGATGACAGTGCCATATTTAGTTGGATCATACATACACCACACAACAAAAAAGCATTACAGACACCCCGCCCCTTCTTCCATTTCTAGTTTTGTAGCGCCAGCCAGGGCGACAATGGGCAAGGACCACCTGCGGCAGCCACAATACACCTTTCCTCCTATTTCGTGGCTTGTTCTCATCCACTACCACTGCCATCAGTGCCCAGCCCAGTACCCCATCGGTGACTCCACCATCATCTCATACTCTCTTTGTCTCTCTCTCATCCAAAGAAAGAGTCGAGCAATGACCATTAAAATAAACCCACAACCATAACCCACCAACCCAATCGGGCAACCATTGTTATTTGTTCTGTGTTGTGTGTGGTGAGCAGAGCAAAGCTGAAAAATAAAGCAAGGGTGCCTCAAAGTGAGACTGTCCCCATTAGCATCTTAGTTACTGTGTTGTTCTTGCACTTGTTGGTGGTTCCAATGGCGGCAAGTGGAGGGCGGCTTAATGGAGATCGTGTCGTGTGTGCTCCTCCAAGGTGGAGGTGGTGAGCAGAGGAGCAAGTCACCAGAGGGTTTGTCAGCAATAACACGGGGTCGGCAGTGGCACTGATGTTGGAGAAAAGAGAAGAGGAAGAAAAAACCAAAAAGAAAAAAGAAAAGAAGGAGGAGGAAGAAGACGATGACAGTGGGGCGGCTATTATACATCACATGTGATGGGTGTATGATTAGTCTATCAGTTTAGATGTAGGACAACTCCAAAGTACTTGATACACCATGATTAATATGGTGCATTACGGATAGCACCTAAGTTTTAAAATATACAATAATTTCATGTATGTTGAAAATAAAAATGCAGTAGAATTTACTGAATTATGGATCGTTTAAATAAACATATAAAAAATCTTTTAAATTCTTTTTAAGACTTATTTTGTATTTAGACATATATTCAACAATCATTAACTAATAAATTATGCAGTACCTAAATTTTTAATTTGTTCTTAAAATATTTGGAAATACTTATTTTTAAATATTTTTTTAAATTATTTTTAAGTATTTTAAAAGTAAGTCTTTCTCTTTTTTTTCTGATAATTTTATTCCTGTGTTCAACTCACCAACTGAGGAGTGAGGAGCTAGAAAAGCTAACAAGTAAGAAAGACAAATAATAGTTAGTACTTTCCATAGAACTACCAAAAAATAATAATAATAATAATAACCCACAACAAACCTCAATACACCAATCAACAGCAGAAACTACAAAAGCGTAACCCACACCAAACCCCAATGCATCAATCAACTGCAGATAGGACAATAGAGGAAAGCATTTGATGAGGAGGACATGCAGCACACTATTTTAGCAGTGGGCAACTGATGATAAGGATGCCAATATGCCAATATGCCACACCAATATCCCAGTAATCCAATATGCCAAAATGCCAATCTGACCAAAAAATCTGACCATAGCAAAATGCCAATCTGCTTAATCAAGACAACAACAAAAAAAATCAGAATTATAGCCAAGCAGTGCATCTGATGATGAGGACACCAATTTGCTAATTTGCAGTATGCCAATATGGTAATATGCCACAAGAATATGCCAATAAGCCAATATGCCAGACATCAAATAATAGAAAATCATGCCACACCAAAATGGCAATCTGCAATAGATGTTAGGTACTCTAAATGTTGCTATAAAATCAGTTCTATAACGCCAGTAATTGCATTGTTCACAGAAAATCTTCTCCAGTCTTCAACCCAAGCTTCCCCTCTTCGAATCAGATTACCAAGAAAGTTGTCCTATGACATCAATTTATGCTAAAAAATAATATTGTTTTTGGGCTCCCAAATTGACCATGTAATCAAATAAAACCAAGAGATCCAACACTTTTTCTGCTCCTTAGTGCCTTTAACTCCAAGCCATGATTCAAAAGTTGATCTTTGATTATTTGGAAGCACCCAAGATACACCCCACCAAATTAGAAAAGCAGACCAAACATTCCATATGAAAGGACAGCAAAGTCTTTCTCATTTTGGATTGAAAAATGTTTGAAATTCACAATTTTTTACTAGAATCAAGTTACCTAAAGAACATTTGTTTGTGCTTCTCTAAGGAAAAAAAATATTTTTTTCAAAAATTTTGAAAAAAAATATTTCTAATATTGTTTATTTGTACTTCTAAAAAAAAGTAGAAGTAAAAAATAATCAATTTTTCTATTTTTTGAGAAGCAGATAGAAAGTTATTTCTCTCATAAATGGAAGCAGTAGAAAAGAGTGAAAAATGGTCCTTAAATTTCAAATTCACTACTTTTTTCATACTTTTATCATTCTAGCATTAATTTTTTCTTAAAAATAGCACTTTCTATCCATTAATATTGTAATTTTATAAGAAAAAGTACTTTTATTTTATCACATCCAAATAGTTTAACAAATTTTGATTGTTATAAAAAATACTTCTATAATCACATCTAAATAATTTTTCTTCTGCTTTTGATTCTCCTTTTAAAAAAGTACTTCTCCCAAAATTTTAACTAAATAGGCCTAATATGTTCTTAATTTTTGGATAATTACATGGTATCTAGTAGGCTACCACTTTATTTTATCCAACACTCTTCGTAATTTTTATCAAAATTCTAACAAAAATATTATACTTTAACAGCATTTCTCTTCTGTAGTTACTCTCCATCTTCGTTTTTGGTTTACTTACTCTTCCATCTTTTCATTTGGTCAACACTTACTTTTCCAAGTCTTTTTTTTGGGGGGGGGGGGAACTTACTTTCTTATTTTTCTCTTTTGGTCAGAACAACTCACTCTTTTTTCTTCACCCTTGAAATATCATTTCATTGATAGAAAAATAATAGAGTCTAGCCCATCTACACCAATAGGGAGCTAAAGAAATACCAAAAAAAAAGCTCAATCCACTAGATGGTCACACAATACACTGGCCTATTACAATAACCCTATTAAGCCATTTAAATAAAATCCTCCTAACACACTAATCAACTTAAATATAATCAATCGTGGGAGCATGGCTTTGTAGTGTACAACCTCATTGGCTTCTCTTAGAGACCAAATGAAAACACCAAGGAAGGATATGTCTCTTCAAGCCCAAATAAAAGCCTCCCATGGTCTCCTGATTGAATGCACGCTTTCTTTAATCCAGACAATCCGACTAGAGAATAACAGATTCACATTGACAAACTTACTCTATAGGAACTATTTGAGTTTTTTTCTTATGACTAATCTTCCAATATTTACCTTGGATTATAAACATTCCTATTCTTATAGAAAGTTGCAATTTTTTTTAAAACTAAAACAGGCAAAGCATGAGAAACATGTAAGCAACATAGAAACAATAAGAAAATAAAAGTCTCAACAGACTATCACTAACAGAGGAAGCTAATTTATCACATGTCACGAGCATCATACTCCGAGGTTGCGAAAGTGTGAGCAATTGTAAGAATCACCAAGATGTCAGCTAGTCTTACTCCGTTCTCACGATTTAAACACTGCTGCTATCAAAATATACTCGCAAGAAGAAAAATCAAAACAAACCCCATTTCCAAGTTTTTTTTTATTCGTTTTTTGGGTTGAGGGAGGGTTCCTATCATTTCCAAGTCTTAACTGCCCTAATTTGGACCTAACCAAGCACAAGCCTTATAATAAGTCTCCCGAATATGGCTATTGGATTTGGCCCATTATGGGTGAATTCTTTTTTGGATTGAAAGGAATGCATGCAACAAACCCACCCCTTCTTTCCAATTATGAATTGAAGCATGGCAAAACCCTCCTAGCAATTTAGGCGCACACTTGTACGAAAAAAAAAATGGGTGCAGGCATGGATGATAGATTTGGCCATCTTTAGAGTTTGGACTCGAGCATTTGAAGGGAGGAATCAATACTGACCAAACAAGAAGGAAGGATTCCATTACTATCCCCTTAGGGCCCTTACCTGAAAGGAATGCAAGAAACAGAACCCCTTCCCATCCCTCCCAAGGCGATGAGAAACCCCCACCCGCTCCCTCTTCTCTCTCCCTCTCTTCTCTTGTGAAATTATGGAGGTGCACCGGACCAACCTCAGATGCAACTGTATTAGATAAATCTATAAATTGATTAAGCAAAAATAAACCGCTTTGTCCATTGTATAATATGTTTGGTATGATTTTGAAGGGAAAAAAATTGTATAATTCTTTAACGTCAATACTCATACTATATTACTATCTCAAAGGAATCTAAAGGCTCAAGTTTTCATGTCTAAAAATAAATTTTCTTAAAGAAGAAAGAATAAATGAAAAGAAACTCAGAGAAACATCATGCTTCAAATTTCCATTTAACCAACTATCCTAATTTAAGTCAAGTTGAGGTATGTTTGGTTTAATTTTTAAGAGTATTATTTTTGAAAATTTTTTTTTAAAGAAATTATTTTTTAAGGAATTATTTTTGAAAGAATTCATTTATATTTGGTTTAAGTATACAAAAAAAAAAAACTTCAAGAGAATAATTTTTATTTAGATAGAAAAAAATAAAATCACTTTTGATTATAAATATGAGAGTAATAGTAAGATTTTTTTTTTTAAATACCATTTCTTATAATGAACAGTAACTTTAAGACCTTTTGAAATTTTTTAAAAAAAAAATCTTTACATATCTAAATATATTAATTATTATATATTTTTATTTTTATATCAAGAAAAGGTTTTTTATCCCTCTCCAATCCAAACGGGCCCTTGACTGAGCTCTTCTACTTTTTCTCACGTGAAATCACCGCCCTCTGCGACTTTAGCGAAGCAAACTCATTCTCCTGCTTGGTGTTTTTTTCTTTTAATCTTTTTTTCGAAGAATAAATCACCGTCTGCCTATCCTTTTCATTTTTCAACATGGAATTCATAATCTCGAAAGTACATGCTTCATACACACCCCCTATATTCAATATTTTGTAATGCATTATTCGTTGAGATTTGGTATAAACATGCATCTCGGCTGCATTAAAGCCCCATACTACCCTTGGCAGTTTCTGCACTAGCACAATACTACAAGGTGAAAGCCCATACCTTTAATCCATTGCGCGTGGACAATAATGAAGGAGAAATCATAACATTTACCTGCAACTTGAAAGTCATACAAGTTATTTACACAAAAATGTAATAAAACTGAAAGTCAGTTGGCAGATCATCAAAAATACCAAAAATAAAAAATAACGATAGAAATACCTAAAATTCAATGTAACTTTATAGATTGAAATAAATAAAGGTTACATATCATATTCATTAACTAAAGGGTTGAGGATAAGGCAAGCTTATGGTCAAACTGCCCCCATTACTGTTTACGCGATAAAGAGCATGATGCCGGACATGTTCAACAGGTATGGTGCATTGTCATTGCTCCCTGATGATAGTTGCAATTACTCAGGTAAAGCATCTAGGTGTTGAACAATTGATGTGTGACTGTCACCCTTCCATATCCTGTGAACCATTAAGGACCAAAAGCCTAAAAGTAATGGCCACTTGGTAGGTTTTCTCATATTTAAGGCAGTGAAGAAAATGCCATATGATGAAAGTTTCTGCAAACATTAAATAATTTCTTACTCTTATAAACTGGAATTCAATTGGTAGCAAAGACATTAAATAGTTTCTTACTGTTAAGATTTTCAATTGTGAACGTCTTAAGCAATGTACTGACTCCATTGTATTGCACAAAAACTTCCACAAACAGTAAAATGATAATATACTAGCTTGTAGGTCGGTTAAGTGCGTATTTGGTTCTGTTTTTGTAGAATTGATTTTAGATAGAATTGATTTTGTTGGAATTGATTTAGTTAGAATTAATTTTGAAATAAAGTGATTTATATTTGGTAATTCCTCTAAAAGTGATTCTCATATAAACTTAAAAATTTTCACTTTTCTAAAAGTTAATTTTAGAGACAAGAATTGATTTTGATCTTATTAAATCAAATATTATCAAAATAAATTAGAATTGATTTTGGTGACCCCAAATTAATTCTTAAATGCCTAAATAGGCATCCAAACACACTATTAGGCAAAGTAATTAATGATAATATACCAGCCTGCTAGGTTGTAATGCCTAAAGAATTGCCTAGGTGAAACATAATGGTGATTCTTCATTTTCATGATGGTATAAACTTTTTTGTTTTTAACATCCAACCTATCAAATAAATGACTTACTCTAGCCTCTATTCCAGTATTTCTATTTTCAATCCTATTTGTGCCCTCCAACCTATATGCACTGCAATTAATGTTGGCTCACTACATTACCTCAACACAAAAAAAATCTGTTCTCCCCTCGTAGTGGCAATGTCTTCTGCACATTATAAAGCTCATTGATTTTGGTACATTTCAGCGTAGGGGTAGAGAGCAAAACAGAGGTTCTTGATTGAAAAGTTCATTGTAGTGGTACCTTAGTTTACACTTTCTAATGGGTATCCACTTGAAAAGAGCCGTCATTGTTGAGATCGTCCTACGAGTTATCATAGTCTTGGTCTTGTTTAGGATTTCAACTTCAGATGATCAACCTGCAATTTTTGTGTTTGGGGATTCTCTTGTTGATGTGGGAAACAACAATTACATTGTTTCCCTCTCAAAGGCTAATTTTTTACCTAATGGCATTGATTTTGGAAGACCAACAGGGAGGTTCACCAATGGAAGAACCATTGTAGACATCATGGGTAAGATTTACTAGTTACTAATTTTCTGCTCCATGGATGCACTTGTTTGATTCTGATGACATTTTTCTTGAACCACCAGGTCAGGAATTCGGTTTTGGTTTCACCCCAGCTTACTTGGCACCCACTACAGTTGGACCAGTGGTACTGAAGGGCGTCAATTATGCCTCTGGTGGAGCTGGAATTCTCAATCTCACTGGGAGAGTCTTTGTGAGTTTCTACTCCTGTTGCTGTTATTTAGGCTCCCATTCTTCATGTAATGGAGTAATAAAAATGTGCATGTGATGTTATTGATAGGGTGGTCGAATCAACTTGGATGCACAGATAGATAATTTTGCAAACAACAGGCAAGACATCATCACGAGCATTGGCGCTCCTGCGGCTTTCAATCTATTCAAAAGGGCAATGTTTTCACTGACCATTGGCTCAAACGATTTCATTAATAACTACTTAACACCAACAATCATGTTTTCTGAGCAGAAATCGGCGTCTCCAGAACTGTTTGTGACCACCATGATATCAAAACTCAGATCACAACTCACTGTAATATTTCTCAGAACTTAGTATACTTGTTTCTAAAATATTTCTCCTATAAATTTTGGTGCTACTTGGCTCAGGTATGTATGTAAACATTTTTACCATCTGCAGAGGTTATTCAATCTGGGAGCTAGAAAAATTGTTGTGGCTAATGTGGGACCTATTGGATGTATACCAAGTCAGAGGGATGCAAACCCAGCTGTTGGAGATAAATGTGTCGCTTTCCCCAATCAGCTAGCACAGTTATTTAACACCAAGTTGAAGGGACTTATTAACGAGATGAAATCGAATTTGAATGGTTCAATGTTTGTCTATGCAGATGTCTACCACATTTTAGAAGATATACTCCAGAATTATGTAGCATATGGTATGAGTCTAGTGTGGATATGGCGATTGCAATATATTTGAACCTTGAATTTGCATGGTGATTTGGTTAGCTCAAAGGACCCCATTTTTGTTGTGTGTGTGGCAGGTTTTGATAATCCATCTTCCGCTTGCTGTCACGTGGCTGGGCGCCATGGAGGCTTGATCCCCTGTGGTCCTACATCGGGAGTTTGCTGGGACCGATCCAAGTATGTGTTCTGGGACCCCTACCATCCTTCTGATGCTGCAAACGTTGATATTGCTAAGCGCCTACTAGATGGTGGTCCCAATGATATTTGGCCGGTGAACATTCGCCGGCTGTTTCAATCTTAACTAGTTTCTACTAGTGAAAATGGATGTTTGGAGGAGGCTTTAGAAGAAGGTTTACATTTTCTGATAGGATATAGACATATTGATAGGTGTCTATAACAATCTGAATTGTTTGAATTGTGGGTTTTGTTAGGGCAGGGTGTAACTGCTGCTAAGGAACGTCAAACGTGCATCTTTCCCCAAACTCTCACATTCGATACACTAGAGATTAAACTGCACTCTGTCCTCATAAGATGAAAGACTTCACATATCAGTAAGTTTGCCTGTCAAATATTCATAAGTCATCCACTCTCTTGGAGCCAAATCATTTGTGAATGCCGTGCCTCAGTTCATAATCATAATATTTATGCCGTATTTTTTCAAGCTTATTATTAAAACATCTACTCACTTGGAAGTTTTGGCCTCATGTTCAAGGTAGCATAGAACCATAGAACCAACAGCGACTTATGGTTCAACTAGAATAGTAGGTAAGGCTAGTTGGAAAAGCTTAAGCTAACATCATCAATCACGCATTCACGCGGACATGCGCCTGTTTGTTTTGGCATCAATGAAGTTTGAACTATATTTCAAAAGGTTTATTTTAATTAATTTTAATACATTTAACAAAATTACGTTGGGTTAAACATATGTTTTAGCTTCAAATCACGGTTTGAATAAAAATTAAAAAAAAAAAACATTTTCATTCCATCAAACCATAATTTATAAATTACAAATCAAGCACGTTGGAACAAAATCAAGACGTTCAACCCAAAAAATAAAATAAAATAAAAGAAGACTTTGTAGTTAATTACTCTAAAACTTGGAAAAGACAGTTATGCGAAACTAAAGAAATTTAGGTACCAAAAAAAAAACATACAAGATATTTATAAGGTTTTTTTTATCATTAATATGATAAACGATTACATTATATGCATGAATATAGGTTTGGAGTAAAATTACGATAATATGGGTTTTAAAAAATCTGCCGTTGGCAGTTTTTGTTGCACCACAAAAGCTGCATGCATGCATGAACCAAAAAGATGCGTGAAAGGCCCCCAATAAACCACCATTGGTGGTTTTTACTGAATCTTTGCGCCTTTCTAAAAAGTTATTGGGAGTCTCTACGCAAAAGATGTCTGGTCAGCCCAAAAAACAGCCATCGGCGATTTTTGTTATAGGAATCTTTGCAACATTGTCAAATCATACTCTTTTTTTGTTTGCAGCATACTATGTCTATATGTAGAGTTTGTGAGGGTGGAAGTGAGGAAGAGAGTGAGTTTGAGACGTCAATACAAAAAGAGAGAAAGAAGAAGTGAGGAAGTGTGGAGAGAGTGCATCTGTTTGAAAAAAAAAAAGAAGAGAGAAAAAGAAAAATATTAAAGAATTAAAATGATTCGTGATTCAACAATGAATTCACACAGACATATTTTAGAACAAATTCGTGTTGAGAATGTAAGTATTATTTGTTCAGAACAAATTCTTGATATGTGAAATTTTATTATTAGCAATGATAGATAAATTAATTTTATTATTAATTATCGAAAATATGAAAAATAATTTATAAAAAATGATTAAGAATATTGTAAAAAAATATTTATTTTGTTCTGGATGTCTATATTTTTGAATAATCACTTTAGTATTAGTATCAATATTTTTGCTTTTAATTGAATATCTATTGTTGACATTTTTTTAATTTGAAATTAAGCAATTAATATATATACATATGGTTGCACTTCAAATGCATAGTTTTTTCAAATACTATATACGGAAAAAAGACCCACAAATTAACTTACTGAACCTATATGTTAACTAATTCAGTTTATCCTTAAGTATTTTAAAGAAGCTAATTATGGAGTAAAAAAAATATTGTATTTTATTTTTTTATATTTTTAAACAAATAATAATAATAAAATATCATATTGTATATTTTATTAATTTTAGCTTGTTTACTGTTTATAGTAGGGGAGGAGACCATTGTGATTTTGTCACTTACGGATGATGCCGCCCAAGGCCGAAATATGTTAGCATTTACGGCAGGCTAGTCTTGATCGTGATGCACAGATTTGCCAAATGCAAATAAATGGCTCCATTATTAATGCACTTATTGAATGGTGGAGACCGAAGATACACATATTTCACCTTTCTTATGGTGAATGCATAGTCACTTTGGAAGATGTAGCTATTTTACTCGGATTTTGCATCGATGGTCTACCGGTCATTGGATCTACTAATCCTAGCACCATAGCCCTCCAAAATATGTATGGCGAGCTACTTGGCAGCCGACCTGGCCAGTATGATATTGACGGATGTGAAATAAAATTAACATAGATCACACAGTATCTTGGCTCGCTTCGTATTGATTCTGACATTGCAAGAGCACAACATGTTTGTGGATATATATTATCTCTGTTGGGGCATATTCTGATGCAGACCAAGAGCAATTTAGTAATCCATGGAAAATTCTTGTAACTATTGATGAATTTAAATGAAATTGGGCTATCTCTCTGTTGGTGAATTTATATGCAACTGTTGGTGAATTTAGATCATCACTTTCATTGATGTTTTATTTTCATTCTATCTCTCTTTCTAGAATTGTGTTCGGCTCAGGTTCTTCTTCCTTATAGTCAACTTGATGGTAAAAGGCAACGATAGCTTATTTAAAATTGACATACAACTCAATAATAGAAATGTGTGCTTAATGTTATTGATGTATCTAAAACATTTATTGAAGGTCATCATCATTACTTATTGGAATTGCTTGGTATTGCATGAAACCGTCAAAAATCGAAATTAGACATCTATATGTTATTTTCTACATTGTTTTTGGGGTCTCAACTTCTATGCATTGACAAAGCCCGTTATCTAGATCCGCAAACGACATAGTATACGGAATAAAGAAATATGCTAGCTTCTCACATATAAATGTCACACATTCACTCGTATTTATAAGAATATCACTATTAAAATATACTATTATATTTGCACTCATTTTTCCCACTTTTCTCCACTCTTTTTCCTACATTCACCACACAAACATCTGCCGACAAGTAATAAAAAGGAATTGAGTTTATATAGCCGAGGAGTTAAAAACCGCCAATGACAAGTTTACCAGAGTCAAAAACCACCAATGACATTTTTTGACCTAAATGATAGCATAGTTGTTAAAATTTAAAAAACACCTTACCAAAACCCGCCGATAGTGATTTTTATTAAAATATTTTCAATGCTCAAAACTCGTCATTAGCGGTTTTTCAATGTCAGTAAGTTTAAAAATAAAAACCACCAATGGCGGTTTTTTGTAAAATCTCATTCCCCCGTAAAAAACCCCTAAATCCCATATTCATGTATATAATTTTTTCAAATACCATATACAAAAAAAAGACCCTATTTATAACATATGCATGGGAGTGAATTTATTTTTAATTATATTTTTATTTCAAGCTTTTATAAAAGAATAAAATATATAAAACATCATCAAATATTTTCCTATAACAGAGCGTGTGGCCGGTTAAAAAATGTCACAGGTTTATATTTTTTTTCTTTTGGGTAAATAGTGATAAATTCGATTTACTAGAGCAATATAAGTATAAAAAAAATATTGTCTTTAGATATAACGAGAGAATATATATACACTCACAGTCGCATATATAGGAACAATAAGTATAGGTTTTTTAAATATTAAATATTGTACCTTTTAAGTCTCTAACAACTGATCTAGACGTCACTCTCATCTGTTTCTTTATAATTTTAATAGACAGTAAGGTCTAATTGTTATCATATTTTAGGATGGACCCTAGTCCATCGTGGATCCGACGTTTTATCATATCTTGTGTAACAGTTAACTATATTTATATGATAATTAATTATATATTTTTTTTGTTATTTAACCACATTAAGTCCACCATACACCTCAAAATTTGGAATCTATCATAAATTCTAACTAAAACTTTGCAAACTCCTTGAATTCAATCAAGGTTAAATCGAATGTGAATAATATTGAATTCGATCCAGCCTAGATCAAATTCAATACTATTCACTTGAATAGTATTAAATTCTACTCACCTTTGATCGATTTCTATTCATCCGAAAAAAAATTGAACAATGATAAATTTGATATAACCTCAAACAAATTCACTACTATCCAAAAAAAAAAAAAGACATTTTCATTAAAAAAATTAAAATAATATATACCTGAAAATAATAATTTTTTTATTTTAAATCAGTGAAAAACTGCTACAATATGCCACCATCACCATGGCAATCTTTTGTTGATTGTGTTTGAACTACAAGTTCTGGAACTAACTAACAAAAACTAATAACTCTGCCACCGCCTTGCCGTCCCCTTTCATGTTTTATCCCACCTCTCCACCCCATCCCCCTATTTTTATTTATATTATTATTCTTGAAACCTTAAACCCATTCCTTTTTGCTATTTGAAATATCCTATTGCCGAATGTTTGGACCTTGAATTATCAGTTAATAAGAGAGACACAATATGATATACACATGCTGCTTCATGCTATTGAAAACCCATTCAACTTGTCTCATCTGCCGCCTACTTTTCTGTCATTTAACATTCTTAAACTCAAAAGGCTGTGTTTTTTTTTTTTTTTCCCAATCCAACTCCATCAGAGGCATAGACGCAAAGCTTTGTCCAATGCAAAGCTGTGTCATTTAACTTATCTCCTGTTTTCTTGTCCAAGACACAGAGATTTCTCTGCCTTCTATTGAGTTCGTCTGTAAGCTTACGAAGAAAAAAAACAAATGGTCTAATGTCGACATGTGTTTTTTCTCAATACATCAGAATTGAGTGATACTCAATGAAGGTGGGGTAAATGACCCACTAAAGGAATTCTTCACATTAGCTATTATTCAAGACATAAAGAAAATATCGGTAAAGAACTCATTATAAGGAGATGTCGAATTTGACATATAAGAATTTTAACATTAACTTTCAGACGCCATGGCCATAGGGGAAGGGGGTGATGGCAGGAGTGGTTGGAGAGGGTACTGATGGTGTCGGAGCCCATCCGCCGGGAGGTGGGTTTGGTGGTGGCGACAGTAGTCATCAGCAAGAGGAGAGAAGGAGAATCGGTGGTCACCGGGAGCAGAAAGCGAGAAGAGATGGGTTGTTTGGTTTTTTACAAATTATTTTTATAATTTTTAAAATTATTATTTTATTTTATAATTTTATTTAGAGTTTAATTGATATGCACTGATAGTGTAAAATAGTTTTACACTGTCAACCAATAGAAATAGGGGAAAGTAAGAAATTATGGTCGATCCCTCGTTATAATTGAATGATTATTTGTATGAGTTGGCACTTTTTACTATTTCTATTGCTAATAATATAAAATTATTTTACATTATCAATATATTTTAATTAAATTCTTTTATTTAATTATTATATCTTTAAATTTAAACCGTTCAAACAATATTTATCGGTTGAAAATGGTGGACCATTTGATAGTCCACGACATACGCTGGACTATTTTATCGGTCACCAATTTGATCTCAGCCTTGCATAAAGGATAATCACTCTACACGTCATCTAGATCGGAGGCCCCCCTACTAATCCCTTCGCGTCACGCATTTCAATACTCGACCCCTTTCCACTCTCCAGATATTAACGACCCCACACCTATACTTTACCATGTTCATAGGATCATAGAGGGAGCAAGCAAACCATTAAGTTCAATTCAATGTCTTCGTCGGAGAAGCTAATACTCGTCAACCGCGAGCCAAACGGCGTCGCCCTGGTGACGATTAACCGCCCCGGATCTCTGAACTCGCTGACCAGGCCCATGATGGTGGACCTGGCCCAGGCCTTCCAGGCACTGGACCGGGACGAGTCGGTGCGGGTCATTATATTGACCGGGTCCGGTAGATCGTTCTGCTCGGGCGTGGACCTTACCGCGGCGGAAGACGTCTTCAAGGGTGATGTGAAGGATCCGGATGGCGACCCGGTTTTGCAAATGGACCGGTGCCGCAAGCCCATAATCGGAGCCATCAGGGGATTCGCCGTCACCGCTGGGTTCGAGATTGCACTCGCTTGTGACATTTTGGTCGCTGCCAAAGGATCCAAGTTCATAGACACTCACGCTAGGTTCCATTCCATCCATTTAATTATATAATTTTGCATTTATTTTGTCATGGCTTATTATAAAATTATCAGTAATTCAGTATCATTTAATTGGATCTTTTTGTGTAGCTAGTTTATTTTGATTTTGATAATTTTAATTTAAAAATGAATAATATTCATCATGAAACTTGCGCCATATGTTGCTGTAGGTTTGGGATATTTCCTTCGTGGGGTTTGTCTCAGAAGCTTTCGCGCATTATAGGGGCCAATAAAGCCCGCGAGGTATCTCTCACGGCCACGCCTTTGACTGCGGAGGTAGCTGAAAAGTTGGGTTTTGTGAACCACGTTGTTGAGGAGGGTGAAATTTTGAAGAAAAGCAGAGAGATTGCGGAAGCCATTGTGAAAAATAACCAGGACTTGGTGTTGAGGTACAAGTCGGTCATAAATGATGGCCTCAAGCTTGATCTTGGCCGTGCTCTTTCCCTTGAGAAGGTGAGCATTGTTTCATTTTTGTGTAAGTTACATAACATGGATCAATGTGTTAGTTTGGTATGGTTCTCTGATCTAGGGTCCCATGACAAGAGAAATACTTGTATAGTATCAAGCATCACATAACTGTACTCTCGATTAATTATATAAATGTATTTTATATGGGATTGTATATTAGTAGTAGGTTCCATATAAAATACACTTACATGATTAGTTTGGAAATAATTACGTAATGTTTCCGAACCATAAAGGTATTTCTCCATATAATAATAATGTTTGTCATAACATGTTGATTGGTGCTGAGAATACTACAGGATGAGCAGTTGTGGGGTACTATAATTCCCTATATCAGTACTGTGAACTTTAAAACTTGTTATTGTGAACTAAAAAATTTGTTATTCAGGACTGGGATGTGTTAATGTTACTCTGAAGCATTGGTGAGAATAATACAGCGAGCTTAAGAGCTGAAGCAGGGAATCGCGAATTGTAGAGCAAAATTTCGCGGCCTAAAGTCTACTGTGCATGTTATAGCATTAACACCATTCGTTAAAAATCTAACTTGCTGCTAGAAACTTTTGCTATATGCCGAAATTCAAATTCTGTCTGCAACGGAGATTACATTCTTCAGTCTTCACTTTGTCTTTGCAACCATCCCTTTGCTAGCTTATTTTGTCTACTTTTTACATTCTTCAGTTTTTAATGTAATCAGTAATCCTCACGTGGGTCTTGGCAATCTTATTCATCATTAAGGCATCTGTAGCTTTGCATTGATACACTTTTATGCAATTTTTTGAAGTTCTCTATTTGTATGCGAAATTTCAGGAGAGGGCTCATGATTATTATAATGGAATGACAAAGGAGCAATTCAGGAAGATGCAGGAATTCATAGATGGTCGAAGTTCGAAGAAACAGTCCAAATTGTAGGTTTCGTATTTGCACTGGTCTCTCGTGCTGGAAAAATATATGTCGCTTTCCCTGTGAGGGTTGAGGTTTTACCCTTCCTACTGAACCAGCAAAATATTTGTTTATCCGAATAACAGTTTCTAATTATCCAAATAAACGTTCTTTATTTTTATTTTATGAAGATCAATAGGATGTATATTTTCCAGAAATTTGTCGACAATGTTGAGGATTTACTTATATTTTATACTTAATTTAGAGGGGCGAAAAATCAACCATGACAAAAAGCCAAAGGGGCATTCTCGACGATTATGACCAAAAAGACATCGATGTGACAGTTACAGAAATTTATAAAAAGAAATCTCTTTTTTTTTTAAGTTGCAATAATTTTAAAGAAAACTATAAATATGTGAAAATAGAAACGACAAGGATGATCGATAACAAGAATTGATTTATGGCTGTGGCAGAAGCTCCGAAATAGAAAGGGCAAGGATTGTTGTGTGGTATTTCAAGAGTGTTAGAGCCTTTGTGTGGTTTAAGGATCCAAAAGGATTTTTTTTCAGAATGAAAATGAAGTTGTAAAGGAATTTAATATATTTGATTTATTTTTTCTACAATTAAAAGTATTTTTTAAGCAATTAAAAATAGTATTAGGAGAAGTATTTTTTAAGTTATTTTTTATCTTTAAAAAATATTTTTAAAATAAAATTTTATTATTATTTTCATATTAACAATTTAAAATAACTTTATTTCATCTTGTTTAAATAGAAATTATTTTTTTAAACTCATTTTTAATATTTTCAAATTAAATATAGATCAATTTTTTTAAAAGTAATACTTTTAAAAATATTTTTCAACTTAATTTTTTTAAAATAATTCTTTTAAAAGTTAAATTAAATATAGCTTTAGTCTCACATTGCTTTGAACAGAGTTTTAAAAGTATTTATATATCGTATGGTTTTTTAATGTTATAAAAGCTTTGAAAGAGTGCGGTTGGGTAGGGAATTGTTCGAGAGGAAGGGGCATAAGCAATTTTCTCCAGAAATGTTGAAGGAAGAATTGTAGCAGGCTCCACTAGAAAAGCTAACTTGATTTGCTGGTTCATTTTTCATTTAGGGTATGTTTGGTATGAGGTAAAAAAAAGGAGAAATTTTTATAAATAAATTTTATATGTAAAATTATACATAAAATTATAATTTTTTTTCTTTTTTTACCTTCATACCAAACATACTCTTATTTTTTTTTATTTTTTGGTTATTTGAGTTTATTTAGTGTATGTTTGGGAAACAACAAAGAAAGGCTATTTTGGAAGAAAAAAATCTTTTGTAGATAAGTTTTGTTAATTTGGATTATAATCAAATTTAAAAAATTGAAGCTATTTTGAGGCAAAAAAAAAAAAGAAGCTAAATTTTGGATATTATTTCAAAAAAACTTTTAGTACAATATACATAATATTATGTTTTTATCAAATTAATTCTAAATATTAAATATTATATAATATAAATAATTATTTCATATTATTTTTAATAATTTTATTATATAAAAATTATTTTTTCATATCATTTAAATAAAATAAATTATTTTAAAACTACATTTTAACTAAACAATTTAAATATAAATTAATTCTCACATAAGTAATTATATAAAAAAATATTATACAAACAAATAATTATTAAAATAATTTTAGTCTTTCAAATTTTGAAATAACCGATTATACAAATTATCGTTGCTGTTTCGATGGTAGCTCCTTTGACAAAAAATATCGTGAAGAAAAAAGTTATTTTGACCAAAAACAATTGACAATGTTCCCTGTCAAAACCCCAAAATGTTTCCACAACTTTTAACAAATTAATTTTAGGTGATGTCTTTAATGTATGGTATAAAGTACGGTGCGTGATTCACCTGCGGTGCATGTAGGGTGTAGGTTTAATATAAAGCATCCGTTGAAGTTAAAAAAAAAAAAAATTGGACAATCAGATTGTTGCTGGCAATTTGTGGAGTAAAATTTTCTTCTTTTGTAATTTTTTTTCACCATCATCTCTCTCTCTCTCGTTCTACCTGCATCACCGTCGAGTATCCGCCGACGGCCACCGCAAACTGAACCAGCGAAGTTACCAAGACAAGTACACCACTGATGACCACCGCCATTCCTATTCAATTTATAGCAGCTAAAGGCCCGTTCTTTCTGGAAGGAAACTGTGCAGAAGTTGTATTTGCGGCCGTCGTTTCTTCTCCGCAACTGCTGTCCAACTATTTTATTTGACCTAACCCCATCATCAATCGGGTTTCAAAATCCACAATTTCATAGACCTTAATCTCAAATTTCATTCACCATAGAAATCCTAGATCCAACCAATTAGTTTGCGGAGTGAGAAGCAATTTTTGGGATCAACATCAGCTCATAGACATTTAACTTAAAAGAATGATTTATGCAGTTTAGTGGCACAATCACAACCAAGTAGATTATAACATTCAGTTTTTATCTTGAAAGTTTGCATTTTTTATTTCTTATTTTTCAGTGAAGCAAATGGGTAGCGCATATTCATTCATCAAGCACCCCTTCGATTACTGTTAAGTGCTTTCAATAGTACTTGTTCTTCTTCTAAATTGAAAAATACCCTGAGGTTCTCGTTCAGAATACAAAATTTGATGTTAGCCATTTGGTAAAGAAGACAAAACCAATGCTAGAGAGAGAGAGAGAGAGAGAGAGAGAGAGAGAGGGTTTTAGGCCTCATAGAGAAACCTAGTCACACGTTTTTCTACAGATAAAGGTTTGCAAGAAAAATGTGGTCGATGGAGAAAGAAGTGGTCAATGTGGTCGAAGGACATTTTTCAGGCATTTAGCCACACTATGATATTTATATACCTACATTTTATGAATGCCGATAAAAGCTGGTGCATACTGCATGAGCGGATGCATCATGCACCTTATTTTGCACGGTATATTGCAAAACGCGCCTTAGTTTATTAAAATTTATTGTAACTTGTAAGTGATGCTCCTAACAATGACTAGTCTCCAAATTCGCTCAACTCCCACCATTATGCCCATCTACCAGTAATGGTCTATTGTGTGTTGGGAAAAATTGTAAAATTAAAATTATTTTAATAATTAATTATATAAAATTTAATTTATATTTAAATAAATTAATTTAAAGATAATTTTAAAATAGTATATTTTATTTAAATTATATAAAAATTATTTTTATATAATAAATTATTTTAAATAGTATAAAATAATTTATTTATATTATATAATAATATTTAAAATTAATTTAGTAAAAATATCATAATTTTAAAATAATTAAATTTTATTTAAAATAAAAAAATTTAAAATTTTTTTATAATTATAAATTATTTTTCAACTTTAAATTATGTCTTAATTATAATCTATTTTCATTCTTTACCCAAATATTATTGATTTTTCCATTGCAGCATTTTTTTTCCGAAAGAAATAAAGCTGTTTTGGTTTGTTCCCAAACACACACTTAACCTATTGAGACCTTTTTTTTTCCCCTTTCACATGGGCCTGAGTGTTTATTGACAGTTGCTATGCACATTAGTTTGTAAATTTGCTGATTTCATTTAAGTTTGATCTTAATTTCTAACCAAAATAAATTCAGTTTAATTTATGTATTTTTGTATAGTATTTGAAATGATTGAAAATATGAATTCATCTTATAAAAGAAAAAATGAATTCATTTGATTTGATTTAAATTATAAGTTTTTTTATTTGGATTTGAATTATAAATTAAATCTTATATTTGAAATAATTATATAAAATAAAATTTAAATTAATTTAAAAATTAATTCTTATATTTAGAACATATGAGATAGTGTTTGAAATAATTTAAAATAGAATTTGGTTTAATTTGTATTTAAACTTTAAAATCAAATCAAATTCTATCAAATATCAATTTTGATAGAATTTCAAAACCAAAGTAATGAAATCTTATGAGATTTGACAAATAAAATCATCTCCTATTTTAAAAACATTCAAACACAAAATCTAATTTATAAATCAAATTAATTCATATTTTTTTCCATTTCAAACACTACTTTTATCTTCTTCTTCTTTTTTGTTTTTTTGAAAGAGGGGATGGGACATACATAGCACAAAACCAAACTTGTCAAATTAGGTAATTAATGTTTGATCTTTATTTATATTTTCGTTGATATATATATATATTAATTTTACCTTAAAAGTACAAACTTTTGGCATTACCCTAACAAGATTATTGCATGAAAGTGTGATTTTCTATATAATGAAAAGACCGAAACTGATGTCGCAGTCATCCGAATTGTGAATTTCCAAAGTTAACATTTATAGAGTTCATGTTCCTTTTCATTACGTGTCAAAGCAACAAGCATATTCATATTCAATAGTATTATGCTTGTACATATATCCCACAAATATAACAGTTCTGAATGAGATAGCATCACTTTTTTGGAGTTCCTTGTAAAGCAAGAATATCGTAAAATTAGGATCACGCCTTTCTCAGTCAGTTATGTTAATCCTATATCCACTATTAATTATTTCTTCTTCTTCTTCTTCTTCTTTTTTTGTTTTAGGAAATGGGATTAACAAAATTTAGTTTCGAAGATCTCCAAATAGAATCTTAACAACTTCTCCATTCTCGCCGGTAGTTTTGTTAAATTGGTTTTCACACTCTACGTTTCAAGAGTTGTCCGCACTCTACTCGTAAGGCTAGAAAAAACTCATGCCACTACCCACTAGCTGGCTACCTCTTTACTTGTTTCTCATTCAATTCCACCAAATCAATTGAAAAACCACAACAATGGATGCATTTAGTTGCTTCGAGGTTGTTTCTGACGAGTCAGACCATCACTTTCAGTTACCATTCCCAGAAGGCTGCTTCAGCAACTCAAAGAGCCCAGTATACAAACACGTCATGAAAGAATGGAAAATCTTGAAGCAAAATCTACCCGAATCCATCTACGTTCGTGTCTATGAGAACCGCATCGATTTAATGAGAGCCGTGATCATAGGCGCCGCTGGCACACCGTATCATGATGGTCTCTTCTTCTTCGACATCGGACTCCCTTCCAATTACCCAACCCAACCGCCCAAAGTCCATTTCCACTCATTTGGTCTCCGCCTCAACCCGAATCTCTACGACATGGGTACGGTCTGCTTGAGCCTCCTCAATACGTGGCATGGGAATACAAGCGAGAAGTGGAACCCACATGGGTCCACATTGCTCCAAGTCTTGCTCTCCATCCAAGGACTCGTTCTCAATGAAAAGCCATATTTCAACGAGCCTGGTCAGGCGTTTGGTCGTTCCGTATTCGAGAACAAGTCACGTGCCTACAATGAGCAAGTATTCGCACTCACGTGGCAAGTCTCCATTAAGTTGGTTTGCAAGCCGCCCAAGAACTTTGAGGCACTCGTCAAGACCCATTTTTGCGAGCGTGCAGTTGCGATCTTGACTGCATGCGGCGAGTACGTGAATGGGCGCATGAGGGTTGGATATTACTACAGCCATAACGAGAAGAAGGAGTCAAATGTGAAAGTTTCTGTGGCTTTCGAGGGAATGATGGTAGAGTTGTATCCCAAACTGGTTAAAATGTTTCAATCGTGCGGTGCTGTTTTGGGAGCTTCTCTCGAAAAGTTGAAGTTGGAAGGTAAGCGACCCAAAAGGGAGCTAGTGAATGATCCAAAGAATAAAAACAATGTAGGGATCTTCAAGAAGGCTGTGGCGAAGATCAAAGAGGTGTTGGGATGGAAGAATAGTGGAAAAAAGAAGATAAACTAGTCATGCAAATGTTGGAAGATAAATAAAGTGGTTCTCTAGGATTCTTTTTAATGGTTTTTTGTTCAACATTTAGGTTACTTATTGTTTATGATGCGCTGTGGATGAAGTAAGGACAAATTTTTATTGGAATTGGAACTTGTGTAAGTGTTCACAATTTTTTTTTTTTTTGTTCAGTTTCTTCCCCACCCATGTCATAGTTTTGGTGCAAATTTTGCTATCATTCTCATTTTAAGAGTGTGTTTAGAATCTAAAAAAAATAGAAATAATTTGATTTAGAAATCAAATATTATGTTTGGGTGTTTTAAAAATAAAAAATGATATGATTTCTGATCATCATGAGATTTAATTATTTTTTATTTAAAATCCTATCAAATTTGAAAAGATTTGATGGAAATTGATTTGATTTTAAAATTTAAATACAAATTAAATTAAATCAAATCAAATCAATTCCATTCTTAATCATTCTAAATGCAATATAATATATTATAAACATAAGAATTGATTTCTAAATCAATTCAAATCCTATTTTTATACGATCATTTCAAACATAAAATTTAATTTATAAATTAAATCAATTCAATTTAAATCAAATCAATTCCAAAATGTATTTAATCCAAACACACTCTAACAGAGTCATAGAATTTAATTATGAAATTGAAAGCATTGCTTTACTCAATTAGTTAACTTTCTTAATTTTCTGCACCAAAAGAAAAGAAAAGAAAAGAAAAAGTCCTCTACTACCTTAGCATAAGAGGCGACGATTCGCCTGAAGTTAATTTGGTTTAGAAGTCATACATGCGTAACTGCGTAATATCACTTCATCTAAAATCTTCGAAAATTTATGGCTTTTATGTTGAAAAATTCGATATTTTGTGTGTTCCTATGATATTTCAGTTTGATCCATATAAAAATCGGGCAAACATTTACAATGTTTTATAATGTTATTTTTATACCAATATTGAAACAAAATGCATGAAGAAACATAATTTAACATTCAGTATCATCGTTATTGACACGCATTCATGCGTGTTTTCCACAGAGAATTTTTTTTTTAAAAAAAAAACAATTTATGCAACCTTACAAATGCTAAAAATGTCCTAGTTGTAAGATTTATATTTGGGTACACTATGAAGAGTATATCAAAATTTTCATGTTTAGACCTACCCAAAAAAAAAAAAATCAAGATTGCTATTACAATTAAAAAAAAAAAATCTCGTATTCTTAGTCGCGTGCAAAAATATAAGATCGGTAATTTACGCATATTAATCATGAACATTAAGCTTAAAAATTTCAGATTTTTGCAAATTCCTTATACTGAATAAGGATTGCATGTTTCAAATTCATGACTTAATTTTAGGCATCTGTAGCTTTGCATTGTACGTGTCCAAACTATTTCAGTGCAATTTTCATGAACTTCTCATTTACGTGCGATATTCTATGATTGAGCTCATAATTATTACACTGCAATGACAAAGAAGCAATTCAGGAACTCTTAGTAGGTGGGGTTTCAAAGAAACAGTTAGGTTACGAATATGCATTGTGTTATATTTTTTATGATTTTTTGTTTATTTCAAACACAAATTTATTATAATTTTACATGGGTATATGCTTTTTAATTTATCTTATGATGATAAGTAATAAGACTTACGGTGTTATCCTTTTGAACTATAGGTGTGTTTGAAATTAATAAAAATTGGAAATAATTTGATTTGATTTGAATTGAATTAAATTGAATTGATTTATAAATCAAATATTATGTTTAGAATGAATTATGAAAAATAGGATTTGAAGTCATTTAAAAATTAATTATTGCACTTGATATTCATTAAAATTAAAATTGATTTGATTTAGTTTTATTATTTTACATCTTTATCTTTGTTATATTATTTCTCCCTCTCTCTCTATCTCTCATCTAAAAACTTATTTCAGCTCTAACACCGGAATTTCTAAATTACACTTGCATTAAATAAAAGTGAAACAAGAGGCATAAGAGAGACACAGCATGTGTTGTATATATAGAAACTCATTCGAATCATACTTTTGGTTACAAATGAGTGCAATTTTTTCATGTATATAGATATATATATCAACTATCACCTTTTTTTTTTTGTAAAGAACAAAAGGAAACAGCAGCATGAGGATTCTTTTTTACGAAATTGGAGAGTTTCCATGTTTCTCAGAGTGCAAATCTTCCAAAAAACAATAAATGAATAAAAACCTCTTACTAAAACTGAAGTGATCTTAATAAACCCAAAAAGTAAGCCATAATTTCAATCATGTTCACCAAAAATAAAAACATCAACAACTCGCAGTAGATTAATGGAATATCAACAAAGATTGCAAAAAATAGAGAGAAAGCAACAAACCTAGAAGTGTTTGCAGTGTTCTACAACTACTGTATTTGGGATTAGGTTAATTGAGAGGGGTAAAATAGTCTTTTTAAATATTTAAAATTGAAACTAATTCAAGTACCATCAAATTCTAACAAAAATGACAGGATTTCAAAATAAAAAATAAAATAAAATTCTATTGAATTTGAGAAATCAACTTTTTTCTTATTTTTTTCAATTTCAAACATATGATTTGATTTATAAATCAAATTATTTTTATTTTCTTTACATTCCAAACACACCCTAAGTGATATTTATTTTAAATAAAACTTGTTTTCCTTGACTTTTACCCATGTATCTCTAATGATGGTACAACGTTTGAAATTGTAAGTGGTTTGTTTGAGTTATCTTTATCCTTATATCTCAGCACAAATATCTCATAGAGGTGATAGCTTTTAAAAATTTTAAGGATAATTATAATTGAGTAGGAAGAAAATGATTGTTAATTTTAAAGAATAATATTCTCTTTCTTTTATTGCTTCTACTTTTGGGAGAAACAGCTCCTTATTTGCTTCTTAAAAAAGCAGAAAAATTGATTATTTTTTACTTTTACTTTTTTTTAGAAACACAAATAAATAACATTAAAAATTCTATAAGTACTCTCTTTTAAAAAATTTAAAAGAAAAATACTTCTTTTTGAACAAGATGCACAAACAAATGCACCCAATCTCTCTATTTTAGCAACTTGATTCCACACATAGATGATACTAGCACAACGGTTCCTTTCAAAAATTAAAATTAATAGCTACGTGGGATCAGTTTTTAACCGAGATTTGCTTTCATTTACTATACCCATATTACGATATATTCGATCCTCTTAAAACTGATTTCAACGTTTAAGTTTTAATGTATATATAATTTAATTTGCTTTTAGAAAAACACTGAGTTACTATTCTATCTCTTCTTCTATTGGTTGCTTTATGTTCTATAATACTTCTTTGTTATTTTTTCTTTTTCCTCTTGGGTTAAACACAAAACAATACTTGTCAGTTATTAAGATCCTGAGCTTACCAGAAGAATCTGCTATATCCTGTGAAATATGCATTGCATCGGAATAATTCTTAAGAGCAATGCAAGTTTATACGTCTTAGACTATCAGTGCTACTCTATTTTTCTTTGATTTAATTATTTTGCAGGGTATTGTTTAACTATAATTGATCTCTCATGCTGTAAAAATATATGTTCGTCCCAAGTGTTGAGGTTCCACAAATACGTCAACAAATCAGCATCATATAGCCCCAATAACAATTTCCATTTATAAAAATAAACTTTCTACAAGTTATTCGTTTATTGTATTTGTTCCTCATGTATTTGATTTTATCAAGATCAATGGATGTGTAACTTTTCAGAAATTTTGTTGACAAGTATTGAGAAATTTCAAAAAATATAAGTACAATACATGAGGGACATGATTAGCTTGTCAATGGATGTGTTTTATTTGATGCAATTTGATGTTAATCTTAAACTAATCTTTTTAGTAATAAATAAAAAATTTCCGATCAAGTATTAGTTGTTTAATACTCATAAATACATATTGTAACATAAAAATACAATTCTTTAATTAAATTTTAGAGCCAGTTTTAATAAGATTGCAAGCACTTCCAAACAGTTTCATGGTGAGTCTAATTTTTAGCGTGTAACAACCAACAGAAATGCTCAATAATACAAAAGAATTTGCACAAATCCAAAGACAAATACCTTTTTTTACCACGTTGTCCCTTTTAATTGCAGTGATATTTACATTTTTAACCTTCCTTATATGGTGATTCAAGAACATGATTGGTTAGAATTAGGAATGTTCAAAACTGAACCAAACCAAACCAATAAAAACTAACTAAACTGACCAAAAAAATCGAAAATCGAAGAAAAACCAAAAATATTGGGTTTTTTTTTTATTTTTTAGTATCGATCGGTTCGATTCGGTTTTCGGTTCCAAAATTGAAAATCAAACTGAATCAAACTAAACCAAATTTATATACTCGCTCAATTAATATAGCTTTACTTATTTACTATTTTTACTGAAATACCCTTAAAATAAACCTAAACCCTAACGCTTTTTCTTTTCCTCGCTCACTTCGGCTCCCACTTTTGAATTCTTTCTTCTCTTGACTTTTTCTCTTCAGTACCGTTAGTAGCTATGGCCTCTTCCCCTTTCCCTTAGCTCTCTTCCATTTGAAGAAAATGAAGTTTATCTTCTTTATCTCCATCCCTCTATCTTTGACTTATCTTGCATCCTCGATCCTCGATGTCATGCTGACGAATTTGTAGGCATTGGAGCGGACTCACAAATTGATTAAGATAGGGGGTCTGGATATTTGGGGTGTAGTGCAAATAACAATCTTGTTTTTTTGCTAGCTTTACAATAACGATAGCAACCAATGTTGTTAGAAGAGGAATGGCATATTGTAAGTTTACATTCCAATTTCATTCTTTATTTTTTCAATCTATTTTCAAGTGTGACGTGTTGTCTTTGATGAAGTGGGTTTTGCATATTAAAATATTAGCATTTGTTTTTGCTTGATCTAGATTAATGTGTACATGTTATTTGTAAATTGGTTCTGTAGTCCAGTCCTTGATTCATCTTGTTTATAAATTTAAAAATCGAAAAATCGAACCGAATCAAACCAATGAGAGTCAGTTTGCTTTGGTTCGATTGTGTAGGCAAAACAAAACCGAATGATTGATATTATGCTCAAACCGAATAGTTTGGCTCAATTGGAATTTCATCCCAAAATCGAACCAAATCGGATTGCGAACACTCCTAGTTAAAATCCTTTCGTAACAATGAACATAAATGCTCAATGGTACAAAAGAACATGCGAGAGTGGAGGATCCTGGCCCACAGCCTCTCTAAGTCCATCTATGTTTGCGTCTATGAGAAGCGCATCAATCCAATGAGGGTCATGATCGTGGTTGCCACGGCCACACCCTACCACAATGGACTCTTCTTCTTCGACATAGCGTTCCCACTAGATTATGCCCACCTGCGATCGTCAACTGCCCATTGATGGCTGTTGACTACCTGCTATCCACCAATGACCACCAACTGCTAGCCACCGCCACCTCCACACTAGCAACCACCCATCAACAATTGCCTATTGTTGCCACTGCGCACCAATGACCACCAACTACCACCTATCGATGACTGCCGACCACCCATTAGTGATTGCCCACAGCCCACTAGCGACTGCTAACTGCCCAATGACTACTACCATCGGTGGCCACCACCATCATCAACTGCCCCTGCCGACCATGTCGCGCCATTTTTAACTAATCGGTTAAAGAGAATATAATATAATTTTATTATACAAATAATGTATTTTATAAATGAAGTAATACAATCACTTTATCAAAACAAAAAAATTTAAAAGAGAAGAGAATTAAATTGAAATATTTAATTTTTTTCTCATATTTTCAATTCCCTAAAACTTGAAAATATTTCATCTGAACACACTCTAAAGAGTTTCTCTATCTAAAACGTGAACATCTAACTTAATATGTTCTTTTGTTATTGTTGCAAAAAAATATTCGTTTACCCTGAATACTGAAATTTGAAACTTGCCTCCATCTCTCTCATGTATTGGCGGCCTAATTAGGAAATAATTTTCAAATTATGAAGCGCTATACAACCCTATATAAAAGTGTAAAATTCTTTTCAAATTAAATCGTAGTGCTAAGTTCAGATTAATTTTCCTTCTGATTTTCGTCCTCGTTTACTTGCATTGGCGAGCAAAATCGGTGAAAAGAGCTTGAGCTACATACTATACTATATATTTTACATTATTTTAAAGAAATCTAACGATTTACATTTAAGTGTACTATCACATGTGATATTATATTTTATTAGAATAGAGAGAGTCTAATTTAATCCCAAAAATTAGTTCATAGGAAGAGAATTATCTAAATCCTTATAAAAGTTATTTATGTCAAATCTTAAAATGATATGGGACTCTAATACATCCCTCTCAGACTTAGAACTAAACATTTAATACATAAGATTTGCAACTAGATATCTACATGTGACCCAATAATAATTATAAAATAAATTCTAATATTACATTAAAATTGAATAAATCTAACTTAACCTAAAAAATTAATTCATAAGAAAAGTATTACCTAAACCCTTATAAAAACTATTTATAGCATATGCTTATAGTGTGGGACTCCTGACGTACATTTGATCTGTGTGCACCAATATTCTATGGCCACTGAACATGAGCAGCAGATCACAACCAATCTAACCTAAAGTGGGATACCGATCAGCTGCAATTCATAAAGAAACGCCATCTCTGGCAATTTCTGATTCAACGATTGAAAATCACCAAATCTTATTGGCTTTTAATATTTTACCTTATAGTAAGATTTTTTTTTAGGTTAAAAAAATATAGATTTAATTTATATATATTAATAATATAAAATTTTTTATATTATTATTTAATTATATATTATCATATAAATAAATATATATAATCTTTCACTATTTCAAAAATTATGTAAATGAAAAAATATAATTAGATAATATTGTGAATGCATATAATTAAAATCCTAAAAAGATTGCCGAGGATCCAAATCCACCCAAGTAGTGCATGCGTTAACATGTAAGTGGCGACTTGGCTTCCACCGCTTCATGCTTCTCTCCACAAGATCAACATGGGCGGCATCATGTCTGAAATTTTTGTCAGCTATGATTCATTCCATCCATGAGAAATTCTTATATACTCTGGGAGCACCACATAGCTGTATTCCTAATCCATCATATAAATATATTTTTATAGAATTATGTATTAATGGTAAGTGCCCCATAAAATACACTTACATAATACGACCACGTGTTATTCAAGAACCATGTAAGTATTTCTCTCCATCCTGATGCTGGTATCGCCGCCCACTGGAACCAATTAAACCACCCTACAAAACCAGCTCCTGTGAAGAAACCATTCGAACCAAAGCAGGGTTACTTGGCCTACGTTTCGCAGCCATTGGCCTTCTGATGTAACATTTATAGTACAGCATGCAATCAAACCTACCCCATATATGGCCATATATTACGCTCTGTGCTGTAGTTCAAATGGAGCATAGTCCAGCTTTAGACTTGGACTTGGCAGTGCCTATGAATTGGCAATATATGGGGCTCAGCTTCAATCTCATTGCATTGTCCTTTATAGGCTCTGACGCACCATTACATGTCAAGAAAGTGAAATCCCATGTTAAATCCATAGTGCTAAGTGTTCCCCCAATCGGACAAATGATGAAAAGACAAAGCTTTGATGTTGAGTTTAATGTTATTAAACACATGAACGTAACCACTAACCCAAGTCAGTTTATGTCTAATCCTTGTTTAGCTGTTTGCGTCAAACTTGTGCTCTAGAGGGACAAAGGCAAGTGCGTCTTTGTTCCTTTTCTTCATTTGTGTGCTTAATAATCGGTCATCATCACATGATATGCCAATTAACTTATACTAGGACTAGAAAAGAAGTCAAAACTTGCCTCCACTAAATAACACCTAATAATTAAATAAGGGAAAGAAAGAATGAGTGGCTTAGGATATTTTGGACCTAAAGCTTGAAAAAAATAAATCACTAAGTTAATTCAATTGGCTTGAAACTTGCATTTTTTAAGTAAAATATCAAGTTACAATTTTATGGATGAAAAGAATTAATATAAAAAAAAATTTTACTCCATAATAAGATAATCTAGTTTAAGTCAAGTTATAATCTAATAAATTTTAAATAGTGATTATTTAAAATAAAAATAAAAATAAAAACAAAACACACACTAGGCAGTGTTGCTTTTTAGACACTGTCTAGTTCTGTTAACAAATGAGAAGTGAAAGGGGATTCACTTTTTGTAGAATATCGTGCCAATTTATCATTTATCCATAATTGGATTGGATTTGGGCTTAATTTAAGTAAGGTGCACACCCCATCCAATGATAAATAAGTGATGAGTCGGTACGGTATCTCACAAAAGTAGGTCCCCTCAACATTTTTCTTAGCAAATGAGTCCATAGTTCATTTCATTAGGGCAATGAACATTTTTGCTTTCGAATTTGCCTGCCACTTAGTTTACGTTTTTTTTTTTTTTAAATTTAAAGCTTGTGATTTATTTTCAATAAAATGCTATTAATTATGAAGATAGGAAGAGGGGCATTTGTGACTTTTACGAAAGCAAATGTTGTTTCCAAAACCTAACCACATATATGCATATGTAATATTTTTACCAAAAAAAAAATGATATACATGCATATATTTCATATGCTTTAATTTATATTGAAATTAATAATGGCTACTCTTTAACTTTAGTGCATTTTTATTTAATGAAAACAATGATCGTTTTCAAAACCGTGTGACAAATGTCGGCTCAAGTTTTTGTATATGGATTTTAAGAACCAATACTATCAGTGTATGGAAATGTATACATATTTTCACAAATTTGTAGTTTTAATGGAAGCAGTCACCACCGTTGGCTGGTTCATATTTATTTTAAAGAAAATAATAATAGAACCTCCAATTTTTTATTAAAAAAATAAAACCAGCCAATACCTTTGATGGGGTCCAAATTTTTTAATAAAAAAATAGAATAAGCGTGCAGGCTGGTTGCACTCCACTACATGTACACCGTCTCCTCTCATCCTTGAAATAGACAGAAAGCCAATTGAACAAGAGAGTGTCTAATGAGAGTGAATTTTAAAGATGGTTTACAAAAAAAAGAAGAGAGTGAAGAAGGTAGTTTACTAAAAAAAAAAAGAACAGAGGGAAGAAAAAAAATGAACCATGCAAATATTATTGTTATTGTATATTTCAACGGTTCTATTTTTAGAATGTGTGATATTTATATGTGACGAGATAATATATTTTATGATTCCTCAAACTATGCCATTTGCAATAGCATAAGCAGACTGGGAATCCGCCACTATGTCAAGCCAACCCCAAGTTGTTTTCAGTGTAATTTTACTATCTTTGACTATGGTATAGTAACCTTTTGAAAAATAACTAAATAAATTGAAACCAGCCAATGATATACTCCAATTCCTTAAACATTTCCATACTCATATAAATGCCCCAAAATTTCATATTATTATAATATATATATTTAACAATAATATCATATAAAAAATTAATTTCCCGATGTCTAAGTCTTTCTAAATTTATCTTAATGTAATTAATCTTTTAATTCTCATATAAAAAATTACTTTATATTTTTTCACCTAGAAGTAATTAATTGTAGTGGAGCACCAAATAAAGTATAGTGCACCATACATTAAACAATGTAATGGTCAAGATTTGAAGACTATTCATACATCAATGCACCGCCAATATACCATAAGAAAAGCACTTTCTCTTTCATGGTATCCTGTCTTCTTCATTGCCAATCTTCTATGCAACACACCAACGCATCCCACCACCATCGCCGCTTGCCAAGCCCCGACAAGTCTACAACACTGCTGACCTCTCATCCGCTGCCGCTCCAAGGTTCGCCCCTTATTGCCTTTTCTGTTATCGACTCTATGCCCCGTTGCCAAATTGTCATTGCGTCTCCGACTTTGTGAGTGGTCATTATTTCCGCCTCAGGAGTAGGTCCCTGAAAGTCAAAGCCATAGGACCAAGCCATTACAATTTCAGCAGCCTCAACTCGCCCCTCAAGCCAAGGTCGCCAGTGGGCAATTTCCTCGGTGGCGTGTCCTTGAACCATTGCTAGTTGTTGCACATTGCTCGCATGCTTCTTAGCCAAAACTCAAATGAAGACAGAGGTGGTGGCTGGGGTGGTGGTAGTCGGGCGAGGTGGTGGTCGAACGGTTGGCAGTGATGGTAACAATTTGCGCTGAAAAGGGTGGTGCTTTTCTTACGGTATATTGACAGTGCATTGACGTATGAATTTTATTCAAATCTTGGCTATTTGATTGTCTGATATGTGATGCACCATACTTTATCTGATACACCACATCTTTATCTTATGATATAATGATAAACTTGGGTCATGGGTGCAATACCAGTTAGGAGTATCAAACAATTTTTTTTTTTTTTTTTTTTTTGGATTAAGGCATGAGGGTGCAGCATATATTGGCTGCTAAATTTTTCAAAAGAGACAGGAGATTGGGATTGAAAATTGGGAATTGGGAAAGGGAATCGAACCACTCCACCTTTTAGTGAAGGCTTGAGTTCTATACCACTGGACCAAAGCCTAGTGGCGTTTCAAACAAAATTCAATAGTAGTAATATTTAACATTTAATTATTTTCGGGACTTGCACCTCTTTTCACTTAAATTGCAAAGTGACGTGTATAACTTGAAATGAGGATAGTGGATCCTAAAGACTGTGCTTGCCATTCTCTTTCTAGTTTGAGGCATATTCTCACTGAACCTTCCTATGATGTAGACACTTTAGATGATTATATTTCCTAGTTGCCCTTCAAAAGCCGGCCATGCATTCAAATTACCTCATTCAAAATCATTGCCATTTGTCATAGAAGTTAAATGACATAACAGTTCGTGAATTTGAGGCAGTTGAAATGGATGATTCATTAGAGAGGCATCAAGTCAACGAAATTAATATTTGTAAATAAAAGTAAACGAAATTAAAAGAAACACAACAGCACAAAGAAAGACGTGTATCTGTTTGACAGAGAAGAAATTTTATTTGTTGACGCCTTTTTTTTCTTCAGAGGAGGACACTATAGTCTGCAGTCATATATGAGAAAGGGGGAGAGAGTTTGGGAAATTCAAATTGGGATTAACAGCACTATCCATGTAGTAGAATAAATGAAATCATAAGTACTGCACTTCGAACTTTGTCAACAGCATATCTTTTTAAAATGAATTCATGGTAAAGGACATGTTAAACTTAAATAAATGAATTACAACAAGCTATTCAGATCAGATAAATATATTGGAATGAGTAATAGATAAGTTTTTTTCAATTGTTCTAAATCCGATAAATAAAAGTGGGGAAATGGTCTTCCACTTTTTTTTTCCCAATCTAATCACCATTCAGTAACAGCAGTGGTTAGTTAAGACAGTAAATCCCTCTCCTCTTGTAGCCAAAATAAATAAAAAGCCAAAACTTCAAATGGCACAAAATACGTACAACGATAAAAGAGCAGCCGAAAAAAAAAATCATAATAACAATAATAAAATAAAAAAAATCATAAAAAAACATAGCAGGCCTAAGTAGGCATGAAACTCAAGAAATCCGTTTGCCATTTTGGTTTTTCCACACAAATTATAAAAAAAAAAAAAGAAGGCATTGAAAATAACATCGAGGAAACAGAGTCTTCCCCACACCATCCTCTCCTTCTCTTCCCCACAAGAGAATGAGCCCGTTCATGTTCCTCTACCACCGAACACTCCCGGCCACCACCTCTCGCTAACGTGCGCCCTCCTCCTTACCCTGCGCCGTGCGCACCCCTTTTTTCTTTTCCTTAATTTCTCTTTTTATTTTTTTTTGTTTTTTCTCACCTTCATAAACCTCCGCGGTAACCGTTCTCTCTCTTCTTCCCCACTCAGATTCGGAGGATCGGAGCGAGACCAAGCTTGGTTAGGGCGCTGGTGGTTGAGGGTTTAGGGTTAGGGTTTCCGAGAGATGTGGTATGCTCGAGGCATTGATGAATCTGCTCTCTCTCTGTTGGAAGCCATTCGGGCGCGGTGACGACAAGCTCGACTCCTCCACCGTCGGTGTCATCGGGAGCGGCGGCGCGAGGGAAGGCAAGGACGGCTTGCTTTGGTTCCGCGACGTCGGAAAATATGGCTCTGGCGATTTCTCCATGGCGGTGGTCCAGGCCAACCAGGTCCTCGAAGACCAGAGCCAGATCGAGTCCGGTCCCCTCGGCACCTTCGTCGGCATATACGATGGTCACGGAGGACCCGACGCATCGCGATACGTATGCGATCACCTCTTTCGCCATTTTCAAGGTTCTTCATTCGTAATTCCCCTTTGGTTTGTGTGTATATATATGTGCTGAAACATAGTTTGTTTTTCATTTGTTTTTATTTATTTATTTTTGAGGGTTGTTGTGGCATTCGTGTGGTCACGTTTTCAGTTTCATTGTTTGTTTCCTTAATTACTACGTTCAGGATTGGTAGCAGTGGTAGTAACTGTTATGAGTGGTTTTCATCAATTCGCTTTTTCGTGAACTTTTTTTTTTTTTTTAAAATTTTGGTGTGCTTTTTTTCATTGGTCTTTTGAGTCAGAGATGGTTTCCCAGGAACTAATGTACTGTTGAACATGCAGGCCATTGGGTAGATAAAGTTCCTGACAGTGTGTAGGTGTGAGTTCTTTTTTTTTTTTAATTATTAATTTTAAATTTTGATATGTGAATTTAATTGAGTGTAACTTTTTTGCTTCCCTTTAGTGGGAACGCATTTGGGGTTACTTGCTTGCCACATAATAATGTCAATAAAGTGTTTTGGAATTGGACCCTTGCTTTCTGTGTTGAAGGCCCATTGTTTTTGTGGAGCATTCTGCTGCTTTCAAATTTGGTCCCTTCATGGGGTATGAGTGTTGGGATTTGGTTCTGCATTGTCTTTTTTCTCTTTGACAAAGGAGTACTTCTTATGTTAGCTGTCTCAGATTTCATTTTTGTGCAGCAATATCAGCTGAGTCAAACGGAGTTGTGACGACTGAGACTATTGAAAGGGCATTCCGCCAAACGGAGGAGGGTTACACTGCCCTTGTGTCAGACTTGTGGAGTACTCGGCCTCAAATTGCAAGCGCCGGCTCGTGTTGTCTGGTTGGAGTGATATTTCAGCAGACTCTCTTTGTGGCAAACCTTGGAGATTCCCGTCTTGTGTTGGGTAAGAAAGTTGGCAACACTGGAGGCGTTGCTGCAATTCAGCTGTCTACAGAACACAATGCAAATGTTGAGGCTGTTAGGCAGGAGCTTAAAGAGTTACACCCTGATGATCCCCAAATTGTTGTCTTCAAACATGGAGTGTGGAGAGTCAAAGGCATTATTCAGGTAATTTTATAAACCTGTGTCCTTTAAAAATCCCTGATTTTCCATACGTGAAAACCAGTGCTTGCATGAAGGAACTCAAACATTTATTAATTCGTTGTATTCTCTGTTGTCTGCACTTCTTGAAGTGCTATGCGGAAGAAATTTAAGACGATGCTTATAGGGCAATAAGATACTTCTTATTCCTCAATCTCATATAACTTCTTATTGTGCAATTCCTTTGCCAGAAATCCTTAATCATGAAGGCTAAAAGGCTAATTTTCAGGGTGTTTGGTATGGGGGTAAAATTTTTTTTTTGTGTTGGGGGGGGGGGGGGCGTTATGAATGAGCTCCATGTGTTACCCTCAATAAGAACATTGTAATCATCCCCAATTCTGCTGTGAAGTTATTGGTGCTTAAAAAAGACCTATTCCTGTTTGTGCATGCGAAAATCTCACACTTACACAAGTCCTAATCCTTTTAACTTTGCGGAGGCGTTGTGGCATGCAGCCTCCTTTGGGTAGTAGTCCATGTCATAGATACAAGTGCTGAATTGGGTACTACAGTATAAGTGTTGCTCTCTTACTTTTGAGATTCATATTTTAATCAAAGAAGGAAATTTTATTTTCCTTCAATGTAGTCTTTCAATTTGTAGCATACCTTTGCTATTAATCTTTTTAAGCATCATTTTCCACATGTATAGTTGTTCAAAGATTCGAACAAAGCTGAATCAAATTGCAGTTTTGTTTTGTCTGTTTTGTTTACAGAGAGGAAAATGTATGGTTTGGTCCCTGGCTTGTGAGGATAAAACCAAACCGTATAAATGGCAGCAAACCTACGATATTTAAATAGAGTATTCAAATTTTACATTTGATTTCTAATGCATTTGTATGTTAAAAATGAATATTGTGATCATACAGAAGATGGTCAATATGCTTTCCAGTTTAATACTTCCTGCATTTTACTATTTTATTTCTGAAGTCAAATATACTTGTGTTGGTAATTGGCTCAAGTTAGGTTCTGCAGTCATTATCTTGTCTTTCATTTTTGCTAAAACTCTTCAAATTGTTGACAATATCATATCAACACTTGATTGTATTTGGTGCAGGTTTCTAGATCTATAGGTGATGTATATATGAAAGATGCGCAGTTTAACCGGGAACCACTTAATGCAAAATTCAGACTTCCTGAACCAATGAACATGCCTATCTTGACTGCTAATCCCACTATTATTTCTCATCATTTCCATCCAAATGATTCCTTCCTTATATTTGCGTCAGATGGGTTATGGGAGCACCTGAGCAATGAAAAAGCTGTGGAAATTGTTAGCAGCAATCCACATGCGGTAAGATTCCTGTCTGCAGTTTTACTGAAGTTATAAACTTGGCAAGTTATATATGTTCAGTGTCCATAGCCTCTCAACTGCTTGGCTTATCCTTTACCAAGGAGTTCCAATTTTCCTATCTTTTTAATCTTAATCTTTCTTTTTCAAGAGTTTCAAAATTTTCTTTGGTCACTACTGTGGCCTTCATTATTATTAGTTTATTCATTAATACAATTCCTATGACCAGTTGGTTTCGTGCATTTTACTTTTCATTAAATTATTTTTCTGTTGTCTCCAAATTCGTGCAAATTTAGTGTGGTTCACGTGTTCTGGGCACCATAAAGTTGTTAGATGTGTATAGAACTTAGTTTTCAACTGCTTGCTGATATTGTTGCCGTTCCACCCTTTTATTGTCGTGCCATACTCGAGATACCCTAGGTACTTATTATATTGTGTTACTGCAGGGTAGTGCCAAGAGACTTGTCAAGGCTGCCCTACACGAAGCAGCAAGAAAACGTGAGATGCGATATTCGGACCTCCGTAAGATTGACAAGAAGGTTCGACGCCATTTTCATGATGATATATCTGTTATTGTTTTATTCTTAAACCACGACCTTATATCCAGAGGCACAGTGCTAGACCCACAACTCTCACTTCGAAGCGCACTCGATCACTGACTTGTGTGATTGTAAACTAAGCATGTTGTCTTGTACGAGTATTTGGCAACTCTACCGATACCACAAGATACATGTGCCATTGGTATCTACCTGCCTAGAATATGCCATCCACAGTGTTCTGGCAAGTTCGGTTTCTGGTACTGAGATCATTGATGAGGCTCGAATTTGTTAAGTTATAACATGTTATTAGAAATTTATCCATGAAAAAGTCAATATATATATATATATATATATATATATATATATATATATATATCAGAAAATAATTTTTTGATTGTAGCGATTCTCTTTTCTAACCTTGTAGTCTTACATTCGAAATGCTGGACTTGAATTTTTTATGGCCGATCAAGACGTCATAGTTAATCAACGATTGAATTCCTAATTATTTAACAGATTATATGGATGTTGCATATGTAATAAATCGCCTTCAACGTAAAATTTAATAACATTTGGTTCAACAAAAAAATAAAAATGCCAATTTAATTTGGCGTGGCTAAAAGTGTTGCCTAATTTGTTAATATGAAATGTAAAATGAAGTTCGCACATTTTGAAGCCACAAGCAGAAAAATAAGGGGATGTGTGTTCAGTGCATACTGCATTGCAGGAGCGCAAGTCCTAAAAATGGCAAATGAAGAAAAGTTTACCATTCATGCGCATCGCTTCATATCTCAATTTAGATTTTGGAATAAAAAAATTGGCAAATTAATTAACTTAATAGTTTTATATTTATCTTTGAAAACTTTAATTAATTCAACTTATTTTTTATAATTTGAACTTGTATATCGATAAGCATGTCACACCTTTTATTGAGATGGAAAGAAAACACGTTTATTACAGTATTTAGCTATTAACTTTTTGTTTAATTATTTGAAGAGCTGTATTTAATTTTTTCAAAAAGTTAATAATTTAAAAATAATATTTATTTAATTTTTATTGTTTCATAATTTATATTGATTTTTAAATGAATTATATTGATCTTTCAAAAGTATTGAAACTGACCAAATCAGAGTAATCTACATATAATAGTATAAGTGAATATATAAATTGCAGTTTTTCTTACAATATATTTGAAATAACAAAATATAGTAATTTATTAGCCAAATTCTGAATTTAATACATTGTCAAAGTTTATCATAAGTTTTAATTAACTGAAAAGGGATAAAGTAAAATTTGCTAATTAAAATTAGGCAAATATTTTTGGTTGGTAAAGTTAGGCATTTCAAAAAGAAAATTACCACAGAAATTGCGTTTTGTAATTGTCCCAACGATCCAATGGGCCAATGGGCGCAGATATCGTCTCAGCGGCAAGGGCTACGTTAGCACACCATGATCGATTGGGTTGAACATAATCGGTCTGCAGTGATGGACCCAAAAAAACACAGCGGGTGGGCCCAGTAGGACAGTATCGGCATTTTAATATTCCAAGAGGGCATTCTGGGAAACACGTGCGATCAGTGTTTCACCGCATCCCAGCGAGTCTGTCCAGCGGGGGGGACTAGCTTCTTCAGTTGTTGTCTCAACGATGACCTAACCAAACCACGCGCACACACACTGTGAGCAACGTTGCGTTGTGTGCTCTCTGAGTCGGAGTCTCACTTTCATGAGCTTCAGTGTTTGTTGCTATCGCAGCAATTCCATTCCTATGCATAAAATAAATTGATCTGAGCTTAGCCATGGTGCCTCGTTCAATCCTCCTACTCGCTCTCCTGAGTCTTGTCCTGACTCAGTCCGAGTCTGCACCACAAGCCTTCAGGAGAGATCCCGGTCACCCTCAGTGGCACCACGGCGCCTTCCACGACGTCCGCGATTCCGTCCGATCCGATGTTCACCGCATGCTCCATTCCAGAGCCGAGGTCACCTCCTTCATTTCTCATTCACATCAAAATTCAAATTCAAATTAAATTAATTTAAACCTACCTTTGATTGTGTAAGTTGTTGCTGATGTGTGAGTCTCTCTCTCTCTCTCTCTCTCTCTGTGCTTCGTTTAGGTTCCGTTTCAAGTTCCTCTAGAAGTGAATGTCGTTCTCATCGGTTTCACTGGAGATGGAGGATATAGATATACTATTGACGCGCATCATTTGGAGCAATTTCTCAGAATCAGCTTCCCCTCTCACAGACCATCTTGTCTCGAGACTGGGGAGCTTCTTGATATTGAGCATCACTTGGTCTATAATGCATTTCCTGTAAGCTACCTTTACCATATCTCGTACTCTTGTTTGGTGCTCTGTTATTTATTCTATCTTTTTTAGAGCTTCTCGCATCAATAGAGTTCTGGTCACCGTTAGTTTGTTCTGAGATTAAAATATGTTAGCAGTAGCACAGTTCTTATTCACTAAGTTATGAGAAAGGACATTTATACAGGACCGTTGACGGAAATGCTTGTTGCTTTCTTAAAGTGCTCATTACAAAAATCTAACGAGTGCAACCATAGAATCGCTAATAAGAAGTTTCATTATGTTCATATTTCTATAATCTGAAGGAAAAAATGTCAAAATTGAATTCCGAGCTTTATCATGCTGAAAGGCATAAAAGCTAAGCTTTAGTTTAGATCAACTTAATTAACCTTTTTGAAAATTGCAGCTGGACCCTGTATCAAAATCAAACTCTACTTTGCTGCATAGATCGTTGGTGTACATATTCCTTATCTGAAAAATTCTAACAATTTAAATTTAATTCTAACTGTAGGCTGGACAGCCTGAACTGATAGCACTTGAGAAAGCTCTGAAAGAGGCTATGGTTCCTGCAGGAAAAGCAAGAGAGGTATCTGGCTTTCTTGCATGCCACTTTCTGCTGTTTTGTTTAGTTTTTGCAATTTATTTCTATACTCTTCATTCTTTAGAGATGGTTCTAAAATTTATTTACAACTTCCAGAGTGAATTTGGAAGGGAGGTACCTTTGTTTGAAGTTGAAGCAACAGCTGTGGAGCCAGTATTTCAAAAGCTGTACTCCTACATATTTGACATGGATAGCGGAGGGCCTTCTGTCACAGAGATGGACAGACCAGTGCCAAATGCAATATTCATTGTAAACTTTGACAAGGTATAATCAATATTCTTACCTTTAATGAAATGTAAAATGATTTGCTTTATATTCTGCAAACTTTAGTTGATATTAACTTTATATTGATAGCTTGTAACATGTAAAGTCATTGATAAGTTTATTTTCCCTAACCAACTACTAAGGAAGGAATTATGAGTGAATGAATGCTCAAGTTCTTCATTCTTCCTTCTTGTTCAGTATTCATCTTCCACTATTATTGTGGCAGTTTTATTTTGATTTTATTCAATTGCTTATTTAAAATATATTGCAGGTGAGAATGGATCCTAGAAATAAAGAAATTGATCTTGATAGTTTAATGTATGGCAAAATTCCTGAGCTAAATGAGGAAGATATGAAAAAACAAGAAGGTGATTACATTTATCGTTATCGCTATGATGGTGGGGGAGCAACTCAAGTTTGGCTGGCGTCTGGAAGGTATATAACAGTATGGTTCTGAACTTATTTTGCTGTTAAACTTTGGGTTCTTTCCTCAAAAAGTTGTTTACAAAATCTTGGAGGTTTTTACTGGCAATGGCATAAACTGGTTCCAGTGCATGTTTTGTATCTCAAAAGCAATCTTGTTAGCCCATGCATTAATGCTGGCCTGACTTCTTTTTCTTTATTCAGATTTGTGGTGATCGACCTTTCAGCAGGGCCATGCACTTATGGCAAGATTGAAGCTGAAGAGGGAAGTGTCAGTTCTAGAACCCTGCCAAGATTACGAAATGTGATTCATCCAGGTGGTTTGAGCACAGTTTATCAATCCAGCAAAGATATCTTTCTTGGACAGCTTGCTTCTTTGGTATCAACCACAGTGGAACATGTTATAGCACCTGATGTAAGGTATTTGTGGTATCATCTGTAAGCATATAACAAGAAGCAAGCCATAACCCACTAAGTCGGGTTGGTTACTGCCATTCGTTGGATTCTATAACAAACCAAGATTTCAGCAAACCCTTTAGAATAAGGTCTTTCTGTAATAGTACCACACTACCACCTAAAGTTTTCTTAGGTCTTCCTCTGCTCCTTTTAATTGGAATATCTTCCATTTGGCCCACTTTTTGCATTGGAGCCTCTATTGGTCTTCTCACTTGACCAAACCACCATAGTTGAGTTTCCATCATTTTCTCACAGGGAGACATTTGTTCCCAATTTTAGCTTTTCTTTTATGTTCACTTATCTTTAGCATTCTTATCTCCACAACACGTATGTTTTGGCTTGGCATTTTAGTGCTCAACATTATATACCATAGGAGCAGTTATAAGAGCACTTGAATACTTCATTGACTGATGTATTATCTCTAGAATCCAATTGTGTTCTTTTTGATGTGTTCAGGTTCGAAACTGTTGATCTTACTTCAAGATTGCTTATACCAATAATTATCTTGCAAAATCACAATCGATACAACATTATGGAAAAGGGCCATAATTACAGTATTAATATAGAAGAAATCGAGGCAGAGGTTTGTAATTCCCTTTCCTTCCAAGTGGACTACTAATTTTGGTTACCTCGGATTTTGAAAAATTGCCTGCTGGTGTTCTTTAGAACTGAGATTTTGTGCTATTAAGCAGGGAACAGCATGCAACTGTTATATTTTTTCTTTGCTCTCAGGTGAAAAGTATGCTTCATGATGGGCAAGAAGTAGTAATTATTGGGGGTGCACATTCACTACATCGCCATGAGAAGCTCGCCATTGCTGTTTCAAAAGCTATGCGTGGGCATTCCCTGCAGGAAACCAAGAATGATGGCCGTTTCCATGTTCATACCAAGACATACCTGGATGGTGCACTTTTAAAAGAAGTGGGTGCTGTCTAGTTTCTTAAATCTATCATTTTTAATTTCTCATATAATTTTACATGGGCAATATGATCTCTTCCTTTTTGTGGGGTAATTAGTTGAGAGGTTTTTACATACTTTTTGTTTTGAATAGTGAGTATGACTTTGCCCCCTCTTATTTTAAATACACAAAATTGAGTGCTTAGCAGATGCAGTGCTGCTCAAAGTTATTTTGTAGCCTAAATGATCTTCTGAGGAACAGGCAGAATTCATTATTCAAATAGTTGAATATGTGCCCATCATGTAAGACACTAAATGAGAATCAATTTTGTTACTTTCTTAACAATTCCTATATGGGCTTGAAACTGCATTGTGCAGGAGATGGAACGTTCTGCTGATGTGCTTGCTGCTGGATTGCTTGAAGTGGCTGATCCATCTCTTTCAAGTAAATATTTTCTCCGCCAAAATTGGATGGATGAATCTGAAGTGTCAACTGATTCTATTCTTAAGCATAAGCCTCTTTGGGCTTCATATGATTCAAAACATAGCAAGAAAAAGAGGAAGAAAGTAAAGAAACATGGGGATCTGCAGCCAACTTATGGAACACGAGTAATTCCTGTGTGCGTACCCCACTTTCTCTTGCATAGATGCATGTTGTTGGAAATACACCTCTAACATCAGAGTTTCTTTGTTCTTGTGTATCTATATTTATTAATAGGTCTACATACACAAGTTAAAATTATCTCCTTTTATGGTTTTCTACTGCTTTCTAAATTAGTTTAAATTGGATCCTTGGAGTTTGTCCTGAACAACGACAATGTTTATAAATTGGCAGTCAGATAGTAAACTGTAAGTTTCATGAACTTTTGTGGCCATTTTCAAATTGAAAGGGAATTTATGAATATCTTGAAAAAGTCAAGAATGACTGGCCCTAAGAAAAAGGAAAAACTGTCAGGGATCGGATTGAAGGAGCTCTATTATTTGTTTTGCCTTGTCCTAAAAGACCTAGTCAAGGTTGTTATATATTGACTTTATGTTGCTCTAAATGCAATAAAGTATATTTACTTGTATTTCAGCAGCTGGATTTATCAAAGTTGACAAACTCTAGGATTATAATGTTAGATTCTTTATGGGAGTTGTGCCATCACTTTGCTGAAACACTTATGATTATAACGTTAGATTCTTTATGGTGTTTTTTAGAAAGTATTGCTGAAAAAAAAAAAATCCATTGGTGTTCATGATATTTTGTTTCAAAACTAATTCATTATTGAAATATCTATATTCCTTCATTTTTATTTTGTAGCTTCGTGCTATCATTGGCAGATGTGGATCCAAACCTTATGATGGAGGATGAAAGTATGGTGTGGACAAGCAATGATGTTGTAATTGTGCTTGAGCATCAAAATGATAAGATTCCTTTAAGGTGAGTGAATATGATATCTGGATATCCAGTACTTGAGGATCTATGCTTACTATTGTAGACATTTAGACATGTAGAAGTTAGGGAAGGGAATAAATTGGTTGCACTTCGCTTGTCAAGAAGTAATTGCTAATTGCCAATGTAATATGTTATTGTAGTCTTATGAAACCATCTAGTCTTTCTATGTAGAACCTCTAACCGTTTTGTCCATTGAGTTTTCACATCTCAATTTGAATACCCGTGACAATGAAAAATGCTTTTGGCCTTCTTGACACAAAATAGAAAGAAACAGAAAAAAAAAGCCATTGCTTTCTGCTTGTTTTCTCTCTTTGTTATTAAATATGCTTATGTTTTGTCTTTCTGTGAAGATATATTGCTCATGCATTGTGATATAATTCCTTAAATAATATCCAATTCAGTTAGTTTCTTAGGGTGCAAGCACTGCTCTGATTTTATTATGGCTGCAACTGTCTATGTGGCTTGACTTAATGGACTCATAGCACCTCCTTCAAAGCCCAGTTTCGTTTACCCTGGCCTTCCCATCAATATTGGTTTTGTCTTGCAAAACATCATGTCATTCTTCGTTGTCTTGTTTGGCAGTTATGTTTCAGAAACACACCGAAGGCATGCTCTTCCATCTCAGGCACAACGGCATATATTAGCTGGTCTCGCCTCAGTTGTGGGTGGTTTAAGCGCACCATATGAGAAGGCTTCTCATGTACATGAAAGACCTATTGTGAATTGGCTTTGGGCAGCCGGTTGTCATCCATTTGGACCATTCTCAAATACATTTCGCATCAGTCAAATGCTCCGTGATGTTGCCTTAGTAAATGCCCTCTCAATATGCCAAATGGAATTTTATTTCTAAGACGTATTTCTCAAATTATCTTTTTGCTCATTGACAGAGAAACTCAATATATGCATGTGTGGATTCTGTGCTTCGTAAAATTCGTGAAACATCAGAGGTAATTCATGCTTTATTTGATTTTATCCAAAAAAGTTGAAATTCATGCTTCATATGAGTTATATAAATACCAGGACTTGATTTATCTGATTATAAATCCTCTCAATTATGTCCAGACTGTCCAAGCTTTTGCAGCAGAGTATCTGAAAACTCCCCTTGGTGAACCAGTGAAGGGAAAGAAGAAAAAGTCAACCACTGAACTGTGGTTGGAGAAGTTCTACAAGAAAACGACTAATTTGCCAGAACCCTTCCCTCATGAATTAGTTGATCGCTTGGAAAAATATCTTGACGTAAGCTAAATTTTGATTGAAGTTCTTGACCTCACTTTTTTGTGGGCATTTTTTTTTTGGTTAACATTTTCTGGCATATGCATGCACCAGGGCCTTGAGGAGCAGCTTGTTGATATGTCTTCGTTATTATATGATCATCGGTTACAAGATGCCTTCTTGAACAGTTCAGATATTCTGCAGAGTACCATGTTCACCCAACAGTAAGTTACCCTGTATTTTAAAATGATTCTTTTTATACTTTATCGAAGTGGGGAAAGAAAAGGTTTATATTCTAGTAAAATGGTTAATTTTATTGCTTAGTTTTGGTCCTCTTTTTTTAATGGTACTATCCTAGTAAATATTTGCAATTTTGTGAATTGCAGATATGTTGACCATGTTCTGGCCGCTGAGAAGGATAATCTGAGATGCTGCAAAATCGAGTACAAGTACCCCGTGCACTCTTCTCAAACTTACGTCTATGGGGGAATACTTATTGCTGGATTCTTTGTGTACTTTGTTGTAATTTTCTTCTCATCTCCAGTGCGCTGACTCGAGATTTTGAACCCGACAAGAACCAATAACCAGGCCTTATCACACTAGGTAGCGCTTATCATTCCACCCATGTCGAATATATACAACAATTTTGAACGCATAACGATCAATGCACGACAAATGAAAAGAGCAAATTACTGGAGTAACATTTACTAGATTATGTATTTGGTAGTAGCTGCCAGGGTCTTCTCTCTTTTAATTGCTTTCACTTTCCTTGAGCTGAAGAAAAATTCATGTGCACTTTGTGTTCTCTTGGAAAGGAGGGATGAATACTTTCAGTAGCATATTGCTCCATTTCAAGTTTTAAATTATGACTAACAATTTTTTTTTTTATGTGGATTATTTATACTTAGAAAATATTGTGATTAAATTAATAATGGAGGGAGATTTTTGATGAACTGAAAAATAGTAGAGCAGTGATATGACTGGATGAAGATCATCTTGGAACAAAGGTTAGATTAATGTCCAATAGTTTTCTACGATTAGGATGTTAAGAATTTCTATTGTGTTTCCAATGCAAGTAGTTTTATTGTTCCCTCCTACTGTCTAGTATCGTAATATGCCTTTACCATTAGGTTAACTCCTTTGTTGGTTCCAATGCAATTAACCTAGGTGAGAAATTTATTTTCTAGGGTATCGTAGCTCCTGAAAGAAGCTAACATTTCATTTGTGCTTCATTGCAAAAATGTTGGGTGGACCTTTCATTTATGATTCTCTACATATTATTAGTTGAAGACATTTCACATGAACTGAATCTCACATACTAAACTCAATAATTAATACTTTATTTGAATTTCTTTTATATATATATATATAACCGTGTTGTTTTCTTTTTAATGGAAGTGTTAAATTTATATTGTAGATGTCAAAACCAGAACCCACATGAATGTTTTCTTTTTATATATAATATAATATAATATAATATTATACTTTTTCTCTGTTTTTTTCAAAAAGAAGCTGTCAATCCTATGAATTTTTTCCAACCCAACCCACTTAGGAAAAAATTAAATTGGATTATGTTGGTTTAAAAAAAAAAATTGTCAAACCCAACTCAACCTACTACATGAATAAGTGAACGAGGAGGTCGAGTTAAAGAATGCCCCAAACTCACCAGATATCCTTAGGTGATGTATAGCAGTATTAAAAGTTATTTTATCTAGTTCTAAAATATAAATTTTAATAGCTAATTTATACTATTTAAAAAAGAAATTTGCCAAAATACCATAGAAGACTTAGCCCTGCTCGAGAATTCTATGCTTCTTGACTTTGAACCACATTTTTCGTTTGGATATTTGCCCTTGTATTGATAAAATAATTTTTTCAAAAACAAGAAGTTTAATACCATTGTAACTTGAACTTTCATGTGTTAGATCTTATAGCAGCATGAGATGAGATTGAATTTGTTAATAATTATACCGGAGGATCGTTGTTTTCAAGTAATATATTTCGGAACCAACTTAACGTGGAACAAATGATCAGAAGCAAAAATATCCAATTTTGGATTATATCCAAACTCTAGCCAAATATCAATCTCTAGGATTACTTGGCTTCTAGGGTATCAGACCGACGTTGTCAATACACTTTCAAATGGTAGTTGTCAACAATATTTGCTTTGATAACAATTGTTTACTTTGATGAATTACAAAAGGAGTCAATACTGACTTCTTATACATAAATAAGACAATCAGATTCGTAAGGTTGCATGTTCACCTCCATATCCATCCATCGTCCGTTCACTACAAAAATTTATTTTTCCTACAAAATAGTTTAATTTGAGAGAGGTCTTTTTAAAAGTTTTAAAATTTAAAAACCAGTAATACCTTCAATTTAAACAAACTTCCTAGGAAGGATCTTTAGTATTCCGTCCAGAATTTCTGGCCAGAAAACCATAACTTTTAAATCCAGCATTGAAAACGAATACAAAGTTACAAACCCAGGCAATTTCAAAATTAAGTCTACAAAACGACTTAATTCAACACAAAGGGTTTGACGAGAATGAATCAAGAGTCAGACATAGCTTTCTAGGCTAGCAATGTGCATCAAATAAAGCAGTTCATTAACTGCTCAGAGCCCAGTGCTTATTTCATCATCCAAATGCAATTTGATTATTATCGTTGCTCTCCCGTTGTATATGCCACAATTTAAAAAAAAAAAAAAACCAAAAACAAGTTTAATAATGAAAAAAATAATTCAACTACTAAGGTTTAAAGAGGATCCTCAGCGATTATGCTTATAGCTGTCATCAAATTTGACAATCAGGTCTCAAAGATTCCATGCCATCATGGGATCCACACAATTCTTACCCAAAACAAAACTCAAAACGCATAAGATTTACATAAACTTTTTTAATTAAAAAAAAAAAACTGAAAATTTGATGAGTGGTGATTTTGCAGTCTATTATTCACTGCGCCTGGGGCCAACACAAAGGCGAAGTGACTCAACTGGGCTGCGCAAGATCTACGCCTCACTTTATCATTGATGAGGAAATAGCCCATAATCCATGGCCCTTGAATCATAGGCATCTCAAGAGGCAAACGATAAAAGTAAAAGAAAATTAAAAAGAAAGAAAAGAGAACAGGAAACGTATCCACAGCTTCCTAGTTCAAGGAACGGAACGTAGACGAATGAAGGGTACTCAGCTATCTATTGCTAAACGAAGGCGTGCTTCTGATTTATATAATGGAAATAATATGAATTAGGGTTTTACTCCGCGTTATAAAGACAAAAGGAACCGCCCCTTATTCTTCTTATTACGATTTACGAGTTTGTTGCTTTCTTTCTCTGATGTTCCGAGCTGACCGGCCCATTGGGTTTGAGCCTGAAACGGAACACTCATTGCCTATGCTTAATCTTGCATTGACATGTTGACCAAACACAGACTTTATTGATCCCTATGGTGGGCCGTCACTTGGCCTCTCCTAACCACTATGGGTTGGATCAGTTGCTTTTTAACTTCTCGAGAGAATCCCGACCAAAAAAAAAAAAAAAAATTCTCGAGAGAATTGTTTAAAAAAAAAAAACCCCCTTCTCGAGACAATTATTTAAAAATTTAATTTTTATATCCAAAAAGAAAAAAATAATAATTTTAGTGTAGATATTTAATTATATGTTACTATATCAGCAAAAGTATTTGATGCAATCATCTACTACCTTAAGGTGGCGTTTAGTAGATTACCTATTAAGATTGCCAATAATGTAAATTATTACTTAGAAAGATTGCTACCTTTTAAATTGCTGGTAATGTTAAATGTAGTGTTTGATATGCATAGATAATCTAAATGGTAATTTATATTACCCTGTTAGTATATTAAAAAGATTACTAGATAATATATACATTAAATCAATATAATAATAATAATAATAATAATAAAATAGTTAATTATTAATTAACAAGAATAAGACAATTTAATTATTAATTATGATTATAATAGTTAATTTTATTAATAATTAATTATTATTAATAATATTTATTTTTAATAATAATCAATATCATTTTTAATAATTAATAAAACAATAACAACAACAACAATAATAATAATAATAATTATAATAATAGAAAGATTACCACATTTGTGGTAATCTACATTACCTTAAAAATCTGAATTACTAGTAATATTGCCTAGCCAAATAAAATAATATTATGAACCTAAGTAATTTAATCAAATATTACCGATAATCCAGATGGATTATCCCATACCAAACACCATCTAAAAGCTTTATAAATAAAAATATGTAATTGAATAATAGTATAAAATTCTTTTATATTAACAAGCTATCAAAATTATTCTTAATGAAATGCTATTTGGCTATTTTTTTATTTACACTTGTAATTTTCTTTTGGTCGGTATTTACACTTATATTATGGTACTGGTATCTTTTTCCAATTCCTCTATTTATTCCATTATTTTAGTTTTTAACAATCAATGTGCTTTATAATTTGATATAAATTTTGACGTATTATCAATATAAAAATATTTTATACGATCATCCAATCATATATCATGATATATGAGACTTTGGAGGTGATGAGGTTAAAAATCAAATATTTATATTGATGTAAGAAAACATGATTGAATATCTGTATAATTTTTTTTATACTGACAATATATTAAAATTAAATTCTTATAATTTTATTGCCTTAGTATTTTATTTTTAAAATTAATATGCATTTAACTACACCGTCAATGGTATCAAGAAAAATTTGCTATGTATTTGTTATATTAATTCTATTATTTTAATTTTCAGAATCACCATAGTATTCTTTTTTTCAACATTTTTTCTATTTGAAAAATTAACACTCATTCAATGATATTACTAGTGGTTTCTCCAAAGGGGTAAAAAAAACCTTCATTGCGTACATGTTAAACCAAATGGCGTTGACATAGTAATTAAGGTGAGTTTTATATTTCATTTACTCAATTTCGAATTTCAGACTAACACTTCTGAAAATTCCCTATAACAAATGAACTAAAATAATATGGAGCGTGTGTTTTCATTTTATGTGACTGATATTTCATTTTTTTTTATTTTTCTAATAATTGTAAGCTTTTATATTTTTCCCAAAAACTAAAAAACTTTATATAAAAACAAGAATTAATAAATTTATTTCCATGAACATACCTGTTGAAATCCACGATAGAGCATAGAAAGAAGAACCAAAAAAAAAAAAAAAAGATATAAGCTGGAAGTTTCCTGATTAGAATGAGAAAGGTGATTACAATACTTTTATAATATGGTTTATAAAATGTGAGGAAAGTAACTAATTATTATAATCTTCTAACAAATCCTAATTAAAAACTTATAACAAATTAATAAACTCCATATACTTTAACACCCCTGCAAATTAGAGGACACATTCTTTAGCATATTCAGATTATGATGAAAATGCATTACACAGAAAAATGAGAAAAATACAATGAAGTAAGTCATACGAATGATGACTAAGGTCTATAGCTCTATTTTTTGCATCTCCTTCGCTCGCATTCCAATCAAATAAAGAATCTGAATCTAAAAAAAGTGAACTCATTGATATGCATATCAGTTAAAAGTCACTTGTTAATAGGCTCTATTATCTATAAATGCCAAAAAATCCCAATTTGAAAACAATAATCATCAAATGTTATAGGCAACAACTTAACCGTTTAAGCATAAGCTAATCATTCTTTAAGTTTAACCACTTGATAGAAGCAAACATCAAAATTATAGGATTGTAATAAGAAATTTTAATTTAGGAAACACCAATCTTCAATGTCAAATTAAGACAAATGCCAAAAAAAAATTAATTGAATGCGAAGATTTCTTTCAACATCAATATAGAAAAAAAAAAAAGGGTAATCGCCTAGTATTAATGAGAATGATTGCAAAAATACCGATGAATTGAATGAGTGTCGAAAAAAAAATGATTGAGGAGATTTTTATGCCCGTGGGAAATAAGAATCAATCAATATCCATCCGAAGAAAAAAGAACCGACTAGTATGGTGCATAAAAGCCAAAAAGAGAAAAGTACAAACTCCCGACGTGCGACAAGACAACCGCGTTCACACGGTGAAGTCAAAAAGTCTACAGTCAACAAACATTGAGAAGTAACGCAACAGGTTCATTCATCTAGCCAATCTTTTTTTTTTTAAGGGCGCGTGGCCAATCCTTTATTTATAAGCTATAATAATAATATAATTATAATAATAATAATAATAATAATATAAAAATTGAACAATTTAGATTTAAATTTAAAACATTTTGTTATTATTAGATATTAGATTGTACATATTTTCTCATTAAAATTTTATTATAATTAATAAAATTTAATTTACATATATTATTATTATAAAAATATTTTATATAAATATTTAATTATATATTATCAAATCCATAAAGATATTTAATTTAATTATTATTATTTTAAAAATCTTACAAATATAAATTTATGATTAAATAAAAATATAAATTTTTTTATATTATTAATATTTATCAATAAAATTCTAATTAATAATTTATCTAATTTTTTATATTAAAAAGTACAAAAAAATCTCCTGTATTATAATGCACACAGGCAAGGACTGAGAAACCTTCAGAAAGCCAGGAGGGGTCCAATAGAAACAAGGGTGATGAAGTCACCACATACGTATTGTAATACCCACCCCCGCCCCACAAGGCAAGGTCCACACACTCCCCAAAAGCCTTGTTGCCCAAGCCTGGCGACCCTCAAATCTGATCCAGTCATCCAACTCATTCCAAATATCGTGGGGCCCCCAAAACTCTCGGAGTCATGCGACCACACAATGACAGAACATATACTCTTTACATCGAAGTTTAGCACCTCTCTGCCAACCTCGCCCTATAAATATAGCCCCAAAACCCAACCAAACCATTCCAAATTCTCAATTCACCCGAAAAAAGAAAAAGAAACACCAAAACACAATGTGCCCTTCTGGTCGTAGCCTCCGCCCAAGCGCCTCCGCCTCCGATTTCCGACCGGCCTTCGACGTCCTCGACGCCGACCGCGACGGCAAGATCAGCCGCGACGACCTCAGCGCCTTCTACTCCTCCGTCTACGGCAGCGGCGAAGACGACGTGATAGGGGCAATGATGACGGTTGCGGACACAAACAAGGACGGGTTCGTAGAGTACGAGGAGTTCGAGCGCGTGTTGGTTGCGGGGAACGCGGGGGAGAGGAGTAGACTATTGGGTTGTGGGGCCATGGAAGACGTATTCAGGGTGATGGACAAGGACGGCGACGGCAAGCTCAGCCACCGCGACCTCAAGGCTTACATGGCCTCCGCCGGTTTCCCCGCCACCGACGACGACATCGCCGCCATGATCAAGTTCGGCGGCGGCGACCAGAACGGCGGCGTCACCTTCGATGGCTTGCTTCGTGTATTAGCTCTTGATTTTTCCCCAGCTAATTAGTAATTAATTCAATTTTAAATAAATTAGTCATGGGGTTTAGTTTTTTTTTTTTTTTTTGGTTTTGAATAGTTTATTATGATGAATACAAAGCTATGAGCTGTTATAATCGCGAGCCGTGCCAAATTGGGTTTTGTCTTCAGTCTTGGATTATTATGTTACTCTCCAAATCGTTGTTTCCGTAACTATGGAGGAATGGACCATCTTTTTTGTTTTGTAGCAGTTGAGAGAGAGAAGCATATTCCTTGTTTGTTGTGGCTTTGATGCAAGGAGGCTTTTGGCTGGGCAGAGTGCAGCTCTAGCTGTCACGTTCTGTTGTTTGCTTAACTCCCCATGATCGATGAGGACAGTGATTTGGAGCAGCCACAATTGGCTTACGAAATGAATACACAAATATCATTGTAACGCGAGAAGAGGCTATGTACACACAAAAAAAAAACGATGCAACTATTTGAACAACATTTTTGGAATATTATTAGCACACATACAGATAATTATAAATTTGAGTTACATTATTTGTGAGTATGTTTTTTTTAGTTTAATGAGGCGATTCAAGATTTAAATTTTAGTTTAAAGAGGTGTTTATGTTTAGTAACTGCCGTACTACAATTAGGATTGTCTCTAATAGCGTAGAGTATAAAAAATGTTTATAAAAAAATATAAAGAAATAAGTATTGAATATAATTGAGGGGTTTAATTAAAGAATTTTATATCCATTTTTAAATATCTTGTCACATTCACCACAAACATCAACAAACATTCTTAGTTATGTCCACACTGAATTATGGATGTAAAAAAAAGTTGCCTCTACATATATCCGCAGGTAATACCCACAATGAGGCAGATACGAGGGGAAGATTCTGCCCTAACGGGTAATGGAGACAGGAATTTTAAATATCCGTGGGTATCCAATATAAAATTACTATTTTATCCTTAAGTTATTAACTTAATTAGGTTAATATTATTGTTATTTAAATTGATTAAGATTTAAATTTAAAAGTTAGATTTATTTATACTTATTATGTGTTTATTTTTATTTTAAGTATTTTAAATTGTTAGAATTAGATTGTAGAATTGGATTATTGGGCTTATTTTGTATTTATTTTATGTATTTATTTTTATTTTAAGTATATTAAGTTATTAGAATTCTAATTATGAAATTAGATTATTATTTATACTTATTTTAAGTATTTTAAGATATTAGAATTTTTATATATAATTTAAATTTTTTAAATTTTTAATATTCTAATGAGTATTCATGGATATCCATGAGTATCCAAAAACCTGCGAAGAAATCAAAAGTTGGTATTTGTACGAGGAACAGGGGTGGGTATTTATTCATGGGATGAGGGATGGCCCTCTTGACATCCCTACATTGAATAGTCTAAAATAATGTTGAAATTATGGGTTTAAAAAATATTTATTTTCTTTTTAAAACTTGTATAAAACTAAAAGAATTTAAAATATTTAATAATTTTTAATAATTTATCAAAGGGATATATAATTAGCCATTTCATTAATTTTTTTTATAAATCTATTATTAAAAGCGTTTGTATATTTTTTAAAAAATACTTATATATCACTTTTTCTTAGTTTTCCCATTCCATTAATTCTGATTTTATAGTGAAGGACCAATAAAAATTGGGCACATTGATAACACAATTGTTGGAAGAAGATGTTATTTAAATCTTGGTAAAGACAATTATTGAAAGGGCTTTGTATTTAATCATACAGCAATACTATGAACATATTCTAAAGACCCAAAAAAATGACGGTGATGAAAATCTGGTGGTAATGTGTAAAGATTAAAAAATATTTGACTGTGTTATAATAATTTGGTTGAAGAGGAGAAAAAGATAAAAGTAAAAGAGACCCGCAAACGACATAAAGACTATATAACAAGAGAAATACTATTTAATACAAACCATTTTGTACGAAATATCAACGAAATGATGTGTTAAAAATTGATTGGATATTCAGTTCGTTGAAAACTATTCATATCTAATTCGTGCTATATATTTTCGTAGCAAACAGGATTACTCATATAACAATAGTGAATCTAATAAAAGCATGAAGTGAAAGCTCTGTTATAAAGTAACGAATGCATTGCCCCACCGAATATATTCCATCGGATAAAGCATCAGCCCTTTCTTCAAACTATAAAGTGCCTTCTTTTAATTGTAACAAATGAGGAGCGGACATGTAGAAGTGTTTGTGAATTGATGTTTTAGGGAAAAATTGATAGGGCAGAGCTGTTGGTTGCCATGGCGGTGGACCTGTTGGTGGTGGATTTGGTGGTCTTCACCATAGATCCGTTGTGGTGGTGGTGTAGACACAAGAACCATGGAAATGTGGTGATGGTGGATATGTATGGATGAATTTGTGATGGTATCATGGTTAAAAAAAATCAAACCGGATATCGAACCAGTCAATGCATTGGTTCAAAGGTTCAAAAATCCAACCGGTTTAACTGAAGTTTCGATCAGAATATATATATATATATATATATATATATATATATATATATATATATATATATATATAATTAATTAATTAATTAATTAATTAAAAAGTAAAAAACTATATTAAGTCATTAACAATAACACAACCTACAGAAAAAAAACATTTATTATGGAGCACTTTATTAAATATCTCAAATATAAAATATATTTATTTTAATCTTCACTTACATTTCTTTTAGAAAATACTCACAGATAATGCAATAACTATTTTTAATTTTTTTATTTTTAAATTAATTTAAGAATATATAACAAATAAACATACCAAAAGAATCAAAGTTATAAAATAAACGAGTTTTTTCATGATTAAGCTTCTTTTTTAAAAGAAAAAAAGAAACGATAACATTTTGACTAAAATGTAAATAAATAAATTAAATGAACCGATTAACTCGTCCAATTCGCACCAGTTCACCTATTCTGGCCAGTTCATTGTTGATTTTGAAGGCAGTTGGTTTAATGGTGATGATCAGACCAATCTAGTTTTCTTAACACCGAATAGTACTCCATTGCAGTGAGGAACTAGTGGGAAGTGGATGTCAAAAAGGGTGATTGCTATAATTAGTATAGAGAAGAAAGAGGAAACAAAATGAGTTTGAAATAAAAGTATCAAATTGTTATGAAAATTAAGAACAATTTTTTTTTAGAGGAAAGGAGACCTCCTAAAGTTGAATAAAATTAAGATAAAACTAATTAGTTAACAAATTTCTTCTCTGGTTCATTTCTCTTAAGGGATTATATTTATAAAGAAATAAAGGATTCTAAATCCTTCTACCCTTACATATGTCACTCTCACGTATACTACACATGTGATCATCATATGCTCACTCTAAATTATTCTATTAGCTATTCTTCCCTATCAAAAATATTCTTCGAACTAGGGGTACTCATGACCCGACCCGACCCACTAACCTATCCCGACCTGAAACTTATTGCGCCCGAATTCAGGTTATGAAATTTGATTCGATACATTTTTTGAACCGAGTTCGGGTCATGCTTTGGATTGGCTCAATTCGGCTCGAGATTACATACTTTTTTATAATTTTTATTTTTTTAAAAAAATTAATAATAAATTATAATATTTTTATATTTCAATCAATATATTTTATATAATATGATACTATTTTTATCTAGATATAATTTATTTTAAAATACAAGTTGTAAACTATTGCTTAAATTTTATTTTTTACTTCCCGGTTCTCTTCTTTTCTCCCCCTTTTCTCCTTTCTCCCAAGACCTAAACTCATAATCAGTAATGTCCAATCTCCGTCTCGAAAGACGTAAAGGTATGTTGCTGCAACAAAAAGGACTTGCCTGTCATCAGCAGGTCCCTTAATCAAGTTGGATGCTCCGGACATCTACATGGAGGAAAGAGAATATTATTTGTTGTTAAAAAGCATGCACTGAAAAGTGTATTTTTGCCTTTTTATTTAGTATGTAATGTACAATTAATGTGATAAAAAGAATGTGTAAATAACATTATTGTTCAACGGATGGGTCAGGAAAGATTATTCAATTTAAGACTATTCGTGGGTTGGATTTAAGGTTGACTGTCAACAAGTGTAAAATAATTTGCATCTGAATTTTCATATGGTCCAATTGGCTTCTTAATCTATGTGATCTGAGCTTGAATGGGAAAAAAAACAAAAACTGTGTTCTGAGTATATATTGAGCAAGAGAATTTATTAATCTATATGTATTCGAGGTATGTAAAAAAGGAAAAGTCCAAATCAATTAGAACTATACGCTTCGTTTGCTGGCATTACATAGTCTTCGAATTTTTGGATGAAGCACATAGATCACCTAAGCCAGAGATCCATCAACAACTCACTGGAACATTCAAATCTGAATCAACACATGGAGACTGAGTAGCTTTTTCCTTCGGTACAAAGAGAGTTTAATCTTGATGAAACTAACCTGTGCACTTACTATTATCATATACATAATTTTAGGATATACACTTCAAACATGGTGGCTACGCTTTTATTTAGAATTAAGGTGAGCTCAATATACATGCAACACCATGCATATATATGTAGATTTTACAAAGCTTCGTCCCCATGAAACACAAGGTAGCTAGTGGTGCACGGGTGGGTCAGTTTTTACGAATATGTGGTGACTCTGAGTGTCTCCAGAATCATTGCCATAGTTCTGGTAACTATCGTTTGCATCATTGCCATCATCGGTAGTATCAGTGCCCTGCTTGCTCCTAGAATCAGAATCAGCAGTGTTGGCATTTTCAGAGCCCTTGTTGGTGGGGATGTTCCCTAATGTGTCGCTGCCACCCGCATCGATCTTTCGCCCAAGATCTGTTTCGCTCAGAAGCTGGCGTTTTGCCTTCATTCTTTTTTCATTCCGCTCATTCACTGCATCAGCTTGCAGCGTCGTCACCAGCAGAATCGAGGTAAACAAGATGGAAAGTAAGGTCTTCATACTTGATCTATTCGCCACAAACTGAAAAAACAGAATAAGCCACATACGTAAGTTATCTTTAATAATAATAAAAAACTTAGTATGTAGGAGAAGCATATCAAGATTAAATTTCTGGGTGTGTGTGTGTGTGTGTGTGTGTGTGTGTGTGATATATATAGCATACCAGGTTATGCTTATACGAAGAATGGGATGCAAAGGTAGCGATTTATGGAGGGGATTCGTGTTGCGTGTGCCTGTAAATACGTTGGAAGGACGAAAGATGAGTCAATGAGCAAACACAGACGAAGGGAAAGAATTTGATCGCAGTTGCCACTAAATCATGACGTGCTGCTATTCTCACTTGGCAAGTGCCACCAAAAATTAAATTGTGATTTTTTTAATTAAAAACTCAGATTGGTAGTAAAAATCACTTTAATATACGGTCGGACATGTGTTTGAACTCAATGAAGACTTTTAAGAGAATTTAGAAATGTTTTACCAACAAAAGAAATTTAATAATCAAACCAAAATTAAGATAAAGCATTAAGAAGCTCGATCAAGTGAGGTAATCCTTTTCCCATTAACTTATTATTATATTTGATGATTAAGACAACTTTGTAGTTTTTGTCTCAATTATTAATCATTAAAGGCAAAATCTTTCATTTCATGGATTACCAATGGCAGACAATTCGCGATATCTTATTCGCTTGAGTTACAAAAATACTGTAATTAGTTTAGTTGACTACTTGCAATTTTCACGAATAGGCCGATTTTTTTCACCAAGTTTATACAAATATATCTTATATTTAGATACACTTCTAATAAAATTAGTAGAGTTAAAAGAAATAAGTGAATATATGTTAAATAAAGTTAATAAAACTCTATTTTATTTAATGTACCCAAAAAAAAACACTATTTTATTGTTAATATGTAAATATAAAATGATACCTTTCTCCAACCAAAAATGATAAAAAGGTCAAACAATTTTGACTTTATGAAATTTTGTGAAAAGGGTAAACCTCGCTATGTTGTTAGGTTCCATATTGTGATGTTGTCATCATGTTATGCGGTCTATGTCCTTTGAACCATTTCTTTTGTGGTTTTACCTTAAAGATACTACATAAAGTATGGTGCATAATACACCAACTGACACAACCTACACTTGCTTTTACCCATATTCGAAAAATGCGGCTAAGTGAACCTAAAGACATGGCTAAATGACACTGCTCCTATCTTCTTTCTCTCCCACCACCATCTCTTCTCCATCTTTGTCACGTAATCCATCGTCGCCGTCGACGATCTCATCACGCCGAAACAACTGGACCCCAACAATGTCTTTGATCACAACACCTCAAACGCAAGCAAGATCAAATTTCCCCCTCCTCATTAAGTTGAGGGTTCCTCCTCCCAATTCCACCAATTTTGTTGACCCCACCAACCACATCTAGTTCTCCAGGTCCTTAGGGAAGTCGAAGGCGTCGTCATCATCAAGGATTGAAGGGTCATTCTCATCGTGGAAGCTCTGCATCAACTTGTTGTGGAGGCCTTGGTCCTTGCAATGGTGGTTGAAGCCGTCCTTGCACACGGCACACTAGAGAGAAGGCTTGCAATGGTGCTCTGAGGTGGTTGGTTCGAGGTGCTTGTTTTGGGGTTTATGGAGGATAATGGTTTATGAATGCTGAGGTTAGTGGTGAGGACTGTATTGTGATAACATTTTGGCAAAGGAAAAGTGTTCGATTTAGTTGTTTTTATGTTTTCCGACTAGGGATTTTGGTTGGGTTGTTCTTGGATTGGTTGAGTCTAGTGTAGGATGGTTTGAATTTGACTTTGATTCTTTGCAAGCAGTGGTGAAATGACAACCATCGGTGGCCAAGTGCGGAGAGGAACTGCAAGGCGGGAACGGAGGGAAAGGGAATAAGGGTTATTTAGCCATTGTCTTAAATTTCATTTAACCACATTCTCAAATTTATTTAGCCATACTATTAGATCATTTAGCCACATTTTTTAAATGCAGCTAAACACCCTACACATGCAGGTGCGTAATACACCTTTCTTTGTAGGGTGCATTGCATCAAGCACCTTCTTTTGTTTAGTTTACTCAAAGATAACAAGGTAATCCGATTGGACTGAAATCTGTTATCCCAAATTCCCATCCCTTCTGTCCCCAATGAAATTTTGCCAATTCAATTCGCATGTCACCTCACCAGACCAACAAGACTCTGTTTTACAATTGTTCTTACCGTCACTGGCTATGTTTCTTATTTTCTTCCAATCGCTTCCAATGAATCTGTTGCAATGGAATTCTGAGATGGAAGCAATCAGATTTCTGCGTCACGATATATATCAATATTAATTGGCTATGAAAGATGAAGGGGCTTGAACGTAAAACAAGAAGAAAAATAACAAAGGGTGAAAGTGAGAGGAGATAAAATGGCTATCACGAAACATAAAATTCAACTACATCCATGGTAAAATAAGCAAACATTATCATTCAAAGGTCCTTTCATTACTAACGCCTAGAAGATGATTTTGCCCAAGACTATACACATTAATTCTGTAGATAATGCCTTCCACTTTCATCTAGCAAGGCGATGCCTGATGACTCCCCGTTCTTCATCCAATGCAAAATTGGCCCTTGAAAAGTGACTACTGCTGAAGAAAGGTTTAAGATCATATATTTCATGTTCTTGTGCCTGCACAGTATAAAGAAAAGCCGAGCGTCAGTCACTATTATCTCAGTTTGAAAACAGACACAGGACAAATGTTATTACCTTGTTGTAGAGATCATCTACTTTGACATCAACATGTGTAAGACCTGAAGCAGATCCAGTAACAATTTCTTCAAAACGCAAAGCATTCTTTACAAGCTCACGGAGAAGGTAAAGGAGCAATTCGTTATAGTCCTTCTTGAAAGTCATATACTTTCTAAAGCTCTGCAACAATAACCCACTGTTTAGGTGAAGGCCACATGCCCACAATAAATTTCATCAATTCTAAACAATACTAGAATATCTATCAATACCTTTTGGAGAGCTTTCTGCACCCCATATTTTTGGGTTGAAATGAATGAATCAAGCAGGACTCGAATTGCCATGTCCACATCCTCTTGTGTGACATGCTGTCTGAGATGCATTCTTGCATGCGCTTCAGACATCCTTATCATTGATTCGATGTGCCTCACAGCAATGGGGACTCCTTGTCCGTGCTATACAAGGATAATAAGAGCAACATCTTAGTGAAGCCAATACAAACAATTAACCACAAAAAAAACTTAAGTGAGAAAAGAGAGAGAACATTACCGAAGATTCCTTCCGCAGTTCCGCATAAACATGTGTCAGTTTATCCATATCAGCATCATGTAACCTCGGAAACACATTCAACTTGGCATATGTAATGTACTTCTTCAGCAGCTCTTGAGGAAGTATCTGCAAACAGAAGTCTCTTAAGAAATATAGAAGCCACAATCAAAATTTATCAAAATAAGGCTATTAGCAATAGCAGGATCTGAGTGAAAACCTCAGGATCGGCAGGCATGGGAGATGCATAATCATCTTGAGACTCACTCATGGACTTATCATCTCTGTTACCACCCTTTGGCTGTGACTTGAAGTGACTATCAACTACAAACTTTGCAAGCATTTCATCAGTGACGGGATCAACAACATCCTGTAAAATCATGAACTCCCTCAATAAATATGAATAAGTGAAGAGTTTATTGAAGAAGAAATAAATTTAAACATAACCTTCACAACGCAGAGGATGTCAAAACGAGAAATAATAGGGTCCGTCAATTCAACATTTTGAGAAAATGTTTTTGAGGAATCATATCTGTAAATCCAACAAAGTTAAAGGTAAGACTAAGCACATGAATTAGAGGCTTGGAAAATGGGGGAAAAATGAAAAAGAAACCACAACTCACTAGTACATCCAATGTCTTTCAGTATCACATAGACATTAGAGCATTAGCTGGGACACAAATAATCAGTGCCAACTTGCACTCAGATACATGCAACCTTATATATTTGCTTACCTTCCTCCAATAGGATTGGCAGCAGCAATGACAGAACAGCGTGCCTGAAGAGATGTGACTATTCCCGCTTTTGATATGCTTATACTCTGCTGCTCCATCGCTTCATGGATACTTACCCTGATACAATATATAAATTAACAGTCAAACATAACCAAAAACTTTTTCTCTTCCTCCACCGAGGATGGAGGGCTAGCAATCTGAACTTGGAAAATCTCGAGGTGATCATAACATCTATTTTCTTACCTATCCTGGTCATTCATCTTGTCAAACTCATCAATAAGACAGATTCCTTTGTCAGCTAGAACAAGGGCTCCCCCTTCCAGGGTCCACTCCCTTGTGACGGGATCCTTGTGAACTGCTGCGGTGAGACCCACAGCAGAAGCCCCTTTGCCAGTAGTGTATACAGCTCGTTGCCCAGTTTTCTCAACATACCTTGCAGAAGAAATTTGTAATATCTACTAATTAATTGATCACCATTATAAGTTGAAAGAAGTCTAAAAAACATGATGAATTCTTAGTCTTACTTGAGAAATTGCGACTTTGCTGTTCCTGGATCACCAAGAAGAAGAACATTAATGTCCCCTCTCAGTCGATGCTTTCCTTCAACATTTTTCTCTTGACCTCCAAACATAGCTAAAGCTATAGCAGTTTTTATGTCCTCATGACCATAGATTGATGGAGCAATAGACTTGATAATCTGAAATTCAATTCATAGCACATTTGACAACAAATAATTAAATGACAAAGAAAATACAACAGCAAAAATTCTAGAGAACAAACCCTTTCTCCTATTCTTGGATCTTTTGCCAAATTCTTAATCTCTTCCTTGTCTTCCTGTGTAAGTTTGTAAGCAGAGAACAAGTCTTGCTTCTTCGTGACATAATTTGCTTCGACAACAGTGGCAAACACTGGAAAACCATTCTTTGTATTTAGGGATAAGTCGAAGTTATTAGTGTAGATACCTGTGACCTCCTGAAACATTTTAACAGAGTGTATAAGAAAATAAGGAATCATTCTATAATACCTACACCAAAATTGACAAGTCCAAGCAGAGGATGATACAATCTCTTCCCCAGGGCGGGCACAGTCAATCAGATCATTCAAGAGTATAACTTCCTTGTATCTTGGTAATCGACCTGCAGGAACTATTCCTGGGCTCTCTTGGAGAGTAAGCTTTTGAAAATTCCTGTAAATTGTCTGCAGCAGTCACAGAAGAAAATAAATGAGTTTATCTGTCTTTTCAGCTTGGTTGCCAACTTATATTGGAACAGAATCCAAAAAGTTCAATAATGTGTGAATCAAAACAACAATACAACATGTCAATTGAACAAGCCTTATGCACCCATTTGGCCAAGGCGAAGAAGATTAATAATCAGCTCAATATGTGTATCCAGAATTGTAATTTTGAATATCCTTATTCTCAGCTTTTTAACAATAACAGAGGTAGAACACAAGGATTTGAGAAGCTGTACCTGCTCAATATTGACAGTGAACGGCCCTTTTGATTGACACTCTGGACAAGATCCAACTTTGACTTCTGAATAGGAATTCTGGAAAAAAGGTCCCAAAATTGCCCCACATTTGTTACAGTCATACTTCACCTGCTGCAACTGGGGGAAGACTCCAGAACGCCTGGTTACAACTCCCCCTATTCGGATCATTGTATTCAAGTGGATCTGCCTGCTCCAAAGAAGCCAAATTTTAGTTTATACCCTACTGGAAGCTAGCAGAGCAGTATGGAGTAATGAATCAGTTGGTTTGTTTATGTTACCTTATGTTTCGAATCTGGTCATAGACTGGTAAGTTTGTTATACGAACATAAATCTTTTGATTGATATTTCTGTATTTTGGATGCAATTGAAAGACAACATTTTTGGCAACATCTTCCATTACTTCTAAGACAGACTGAGGTGCATCGGCCAGCCAAATGGCAATGTTGGGATGGACATAGATAAATTGTTTGTAATCTATCTCCAAACTGCACTTATTGGCTGCAATTAAAAGGTACAAAAAAACTAAGCTGATGTAGAGAAGATACTGTCACTGCCACAAGTTCAAGACTTTAAGACTATGTGTAGAAGATATATTACCTAACACCATCTCATTTATCAGCCGTACATATTCAAAGTCACCATGTTCATTTTTCGGATTAACATATGTGAGTAAGAAATCCTTGAACTTTCTGGCTATGAATCGGCGCACTTCATCTCTTGTAACCCATTCTCTAAGTGTTCCTTGAACACGGTACATCTCATAGCCAGCTTCATCATCAAAGTCATCCTGCATTCCATGTACCCATGTTAATTGTCAAATAAATTAAACAGCTTAGATTCATGAATCTGAAAATATCAAAGCACATGGCACCTCATATCGATCATCCTCAGTTTGATCGGTCATCGGAACATCGTCTCTTGAATGTCCTCGCTGTGACCTTCCAGGTGAACTATGTATCCCATCCAGATCATCATCGCTTGGAATAGGAGCCCTGATATCAGCTCGAGCCCTTTTAGAAGGCCTGTAACTGTCATCATCTGTATCTGCACTAGAAAATTCACGGATCAACCCCCTTCACCTAAACAAAAATAACATAAAGCAAAAATAATGCCTCTATATCTCCCTTAAAGTTGTGCTATAGTATTTAAAAATTCATATCCAATTATGCATCATATATGTTGGTCATGCATCAATGCTTCATGAAGACTGATATTCCAACTGTTTCTCAAAATCTAATAATTGCGACACATGCAATACAATCAATTTAACACTTAATGTTCATTGGATCTACAACCAATATAGTAGCCCAAATATGACTAATAAGAGAATTTAGCAATATCATCAAATTAAGGACCAACTTCCACTGCCTAGACGATTCAAAGACAAATTACCAATGTATTAATACAATACAAAAGATAATTTTAAAAAAAAAAAAAAGACATTACTAATCTACCACGGGCTACTACTTTAGAACAAAGGAACTTACGGACAAAATAAAATGAGTGGACAGAAAGAAAAAGAAAAGATTACCCTGGTCGTGGAGAAGGTGAGGGAGCTTGTTGCGATTGGAAACGCGACCATCACGAGCATCCAGTTCTATGTCCGCAGCCCTTCGATCCTCCATGATCTGATCAAAATCCCTATCATCCTCCAGCGAGTCATCAAGCCCAATCGATTCGAACTGGTCGTGCTCCTCCATCCTCCGATAATCACTGTCAAACCAAAAAATAAATAAATAAATAAATGTAAAAAGAGATAAAACGGAGGATAGTGAAAAAGGATTAGCGCTTTCAAGAGGAAGAAAGCAGAGAAATATGGGACAGACTCCATGAAGTTGTCATTGTAGAGATCCTCTCCATCTTCGTCTTCTTCGGGATTTTCTTCTTCGGGCTCATCCCGAATGATGTCGGGATCGACGGAAGCCTCGTCGTCTTCGGAGGCACGGCTAGTGTGAGGAAGCTGGTCGGTGTTGAATCCAGCAGAAGGAGAGGTTGGAGATTCGGGGTCGGGCGTCGACGCGGGATTCCCTGGCTCCATGTTCTCTGTTCTCTCTTCTCTAACGCACTCTCGCTCCTCTTTTTCTTCTCTCTCTGTGGTGGTGTTTATACTATTGTCCAGGGCAAGCATAAGGATATCAAACCGCACCTTGGTGAGGTCCCTCTTTTTGGCGGGAAAAGTTTGGCGCCAAATCTCTCGCTTCTTGGGCTGATGGATATTGGGTTTACTTAGGCCCAACCTAGCTATGGCCTTACGGTTCGGTTCGTTTGGGGTGAGATAATCCCCGCTATTCACCTTCCTCACGTTTAACGAACTTTAATCAGATTGAAATTGATTTATCAGTTATCCCAATATATATATATATATATATATATATATATATATATATATATACCACACTCGTGACTAGATTAAGTATGTGTTTGGTTGTGACTTTTTAGCAAAAAAAAAAATTTTTATTGAAAAAATTAATTTTTATATATTTGGATAATTTTTAAAAATAATCAAATATTTTTAAAAAATAATTTTAATATAAAATGAGTTAAAATGGGCTAAAATTCATAAAATATGTCAAAAAGTCCCAAATCTCAAAATTTATTACCTTCACTTTCATAAACTCTAAATTCTCAATCTTTCTTAAACTCATAACACATAAAAATGAGACAATGAGATATAATAAACAATTTTAATATAGCTTAAAAGAGAATATATAAATTAACTTTCAATTAAAGGTGTTGTTGATTTGTCTATTGTAAAAATTTTAAAATAATTCTAAGAAAATTTAAATAAAAACTCATAAATATCAAACGTTAAAAGAAGTAGAAAATAGGGAAAAAAAAGGGAAAATTAAAAAAATAATTTTACAGTAGACAATATTAATTAATCAGGATAGAATATCTCCATCCTAAAATTGTTTATTTTGTTACTATCCTATATATATATTTTATGTAAGGAGGATTTAGTCTAGGTAAGTATGAAAATGAGATAAAAATTAGTAGATTTAAGAAAAATTGAGGATTTAGAGTTTATAAAGTTGAAGATGATAGATTTTGAGATTTGAGATTTTTTTTACACACTTTAAATTTCAGCGACTTTTTTGACTCATTCAAAATTTTAGGATTTTTTTAACTAATTTTAAAATTTTTATAGACTAATTTGAACCTATATAATATTGTGTCATGTTCAATGCCACATGGCATGCCATGTGTCTTTTAATATGACACATCAACAAAATAGTAATAGATGACAAACAAAGGGACTAAAGTGACTTATGATCTAGAAAGTCAAAGACTAATTTGACAATTTTATAAAGTCAAGGGCTAAAGTAACTCATGTGTGAAAAGTTAGGGATCAAAGTGAACATTAACTCAAACAAAAGCAAATGGAAAAATTATACAGACTTTCCTTGACATCTTTCATAATTACACTTACCTCCTTCTAAATTTTAAAAAATCACTCACCTCCCTTCACCCTTAACATAGGTAACATCTGTGAACTTACAAATTGAAAAGACAAAAATACCTTCACATTAATGTAACCCTAAATTCCCAAAATCACCCATTCCTTTCTCCAACCCACTAGGCCACTACCCCCAAGCCTACCACCTACCACTCAAACCACCAACATCATCAAACCATGAACCGGATCTAGCATCAAAATCAACACCGAAAGGTGCCTACTCCCTTGTGAGTGCCCCACACTTCCACCGCCATAACCGCCACCATTGGACTCATGCAAGCTTTGTAGCATGGGCATGGATGCAAACAACTAGTCTAAAGAAGAAGGACCTTCACTTATGGAGTTGCAATGTCCACACGAGGTGCGGTCGCTTCAGCGCTTGAGCGGAAGGATCATTGGAAGTCAATGGGGTAGCTGAATCAGCCTCCTTGGTGGCACTGTCGTCTTGTATCTCTCTCTCTCTCTCTCTCCCCCCCCCCCAATCAGTGTCGACCACCAAGATGGTGGTAGCTCTAACTTTTGATCTAAAGCCACCGTCAGCTCACAAAGGAGCACCCGTTTCGATCGATAGAGTTCAGCGACTGGAACACCAAGGTGAGGCACTCGTCAGGGAGATGAAAGATGTAGTTAGGTGTAATGGGCTCATGACGGTTCCTGTCATCATTGTTGATGGAGAAGAGCATCGCGGATCTGGCATTGGAGGAGTTGTCAGAGCGATTCCCTTAAGCGGTGCCTTTGCTATAGTTAGCAACAATGGTCGTGGTCTTGTGGAAGCTGCGTAGGCCATCCACGAAGGTATTGTGATGAAACAGACGTGAAATGGGCTTTCACGTTAGTCTTTTCATTTTTGTGTCCGATTTGGGATGATTTATGGAATGTGCTAAGTGCGTGTGGTTCTAACCACAAATGATTGAAGTTACTATGTGTAAAGTGCAATCACAGTTCAATACTCCTACTATTGCTACATTTTTTCTTTCTTTCTTTTTTTTCTAATATTGGAGAGTCAAGATCTATGTTGGTTATTGTATTAGATTGAAGTGTGGCTATAGTGTTTTTGGAGCATTTGTGTTTTAGGTTTAATTTATGTTTCTCGCTGCTTCTTTTCTTTCAATGATGGTTGATTTTGTAGTTGAATGAGGGTGGGGATTTGATTTTGTAGTTGAATGAGGATGGTGGAGGTGGGTTGTGTGGTGGTAGTAGGGGCTGGTGAGGGCTGAGGTGAAGTGTAGGGTGGATGAGTGATGGCTATATGTGGGCTTCTAGGACGTAGAAGAAGAGTTGGAGATGTGTGGGGGTTGAGTAGAGGGCCGATCGCAATGGGGTGGGTGCTGGGGTTGGGGGTGGTGGCTATGGGGTGAGGGTAGTTATGATACTTTAAATGATTTTTTTTAATTAAAAATCACTTATCTCTCATGTGACCAAATTGGAATGGATGGACATCTAACGGCAGAGTAATGACTTTAAATCAATTAAGGAGGTGAGTGATTTTTTAAAATCTAGATGGGTAAGTGTAATTATGAAAGATTTTAGGGATGTTAATATAATTTTTCCAAAACAGATTGATGCATAGTGAATGCAGTGTTATGCTGTGTTATAAAAAAAAAAAAGAAAAAAAAGCAACAGGATAGTAAAAACAAGAGATGAGTGTCAAGGTATTTTGTCAAAGTAATTAGGATGAAGTGTGGAGAAGGATATATCAAGGAATTGGATGTTAAATCCTGCTCTCCTTGTGCATTTGCTCCCTCTTCTTTTCTTAGTGTATTGCTACAACCTGACTCTTTTTCGATGCCTTTTCTCCAATAACCTAACTCTATTTGTGTGAACTAAGAGTCTGAATGAAATTAATTACACAAAAATCAAATTGAAGTTAATTGAAGATTCTGATTTGATAAATAATGTTGATTGAAAAAAATGTTCTAAATTAAAGGATGTTGATGGAGTAGAATTTATGTTAATGGACACTGATTTAAAAGATATTTGACTGGAGACAATTCAGAAGTTGCTAATTGGATATACATTTAAAAAAGTGTTAATCGGACACAAATTAATTAAAAGTGTTGATCTAATTTTTTTCTTTTTTTTTGGGGTATGTTTTGGGTTGGACTATGATCCTTGTACCTTAAATTGACCTATTTCCTAGTCTAAAAATGGGTTTTTTTTGGGATAAAGAAAAATGGATTTCTTTCTTTCTTTTTTTTTTAAATTATAATTTTATTTATTTATTTTTATTTAATATACTTCAGATAAAATATGGTATCCACAATTATTTGTATTAAGTAATCGAGGACACATTCTTTTCAACCTCTCTTTTTTAAGATCTTGTGGAATCATGTATTAATTTGTGGAGATTTTAGTTATACAAGTGATGAGTTAGTATACAGAAAAATTTGGAAAAATTATCTTTTAATAATTGTGAATTTTAATTATATAAGTGGTAAATTTGGTGAAAGAATTTTGCATATATTATCAATTATCTCACCACATTAATGAGAAATGGAACTAAAATTTTCAATTTTTTGTATACAGATGCCAAAATGTCTAAAGATACTAAAAGCCATGTACAAAATAACAATTTTCCTTTGTCATGGCAAGGTGGTTGAGATGAGATTAGAAGAAAACGAGTAAAGTCTGTAAGTTTTAGGGTGTGTTTGTTTGGGATTATTTTGATAAAAAATCACTTTTTTTATTAAAAAAATCAATTTTCATATGTTTGAATAAATTTTTAAAAATAATCAAATTCTCAAAAAATTTGTTTTTAGCTTTGTTGTAAAAGCTGAAAAGAGTAACTTCTGAAAAAAAATCAATTTTCAGCTTTTTCAACTATATATAAAAAATTTAAGCTCTAAAATCATTTTTTTCAAAAGTCAAAACAAACATACCCTCAATATTTTATTGTTTTAACCACTAATTATTCATAACCGAAAAAAAAAATCACTTAAAGTGAATTAGCTTTTTAATTATGATACACTTTACTAAATTAAAATATGTACATCTTTATTTTTATATTTTCATTTAGCTACTTTAAAGAAATATTTTCATGTACACTTCAATGATGTCAATAGTAATTGGTCCAATTATATCATAATCTTTCGTGTATATATATCTATATATACTGAATACCAAAATTCTCAATTTAATACTCTAATTAAATATTTTTTATTTTTATCTTTTTCCAACACTTGCATTAAATAATTGCACAACTAATTTTAGGTTTCTCTATCCATTTATTGACAGCCATTTTTCTTTTTCAAAACCAAAATTTTTCAATTTTACAATAATTTATGCCTTTCCAAAATATGTGTTTGGTTACAAATCAATTTTGTTTTTTTTTTTTGGGTACAAAATTAAATATATTTTCAATCAAATGTGTTTGATTTACTTGATAAGATTTCTTATTTGATATCATTAGTGTATTGATTAAAAATAAAAAAATATTTAATATATATTAATGGCTCAAGTTTTTTTATAAATTCCTATTTTAAGTATTTGTTGAATTCATAGGAAAATAAAGAAAGAGGAGTGTAAGTGAAACAATTATGTGTAAAGAAAAATACTTTAATTCAATAGATACTTCAATTAGATACCCATCGACATTATCTACATAGTGCATCGGAAATAAATACAACTCACTTTTTTTTTTATAATCATAGCATATAGTGCATAGGAAATAAAAAATTCAAGTTTTATAGTCATCTTCTTTAAAAGTCAAAATAAATGCACCCTTACTCACATGTATTAATTCTTTCAGTATTTACATATTTAATAAAATTATCAAATATTTTTACTTTTAATAGTACATAAATAAATTTTATATATATAATTTTTCTATATTATTCATGTAGTTTTTTTTCCTTAATTTTATGTATTTCATATCTTTATAGCTATAACTTTAAAAAAGCAACTTAATCTAATTTAATCATATTACATAAATAATGATGTATATTTTTTTTCTTTGTAATATTTATATCACTTATTATTTATTTCATAAAATGTGGGAATATTTAAATTTATTTTGATGAAGGCAATATCTAAATTTTAATTTATTGAGTTGAAAATATATCTTTATATGTTATATCATTTCCAATAATTCATTATTTTATTAGGTATTCAAAACCTTTATTATTATTAAAAAATATATGCTTAATCAAATTATCAAATAAATTATCTTCATTATTTTAACTTAATCCCATTAATAAAATTAATTTTATAATCGTATTTGGGATGTCTTATTAAATAAAACCAATATTTTGCTATTATTTAATTTAATTTATAAAAAACGTAGTTTTACGTGTTGATTTAAACTTGATAAAAAAATATTTAGAATAATTTAAATGATTTTAGCTATTTTTAGGGGTACACTCTGTAATATTTTGTAATATTTTAATATACTTATATTATATATTAGTTCAAATTATGTTGAATTAAACTTGAGGCTTGATTAATTTCAAAATTCTTATGATAAACAACCATGCATAATCGTTGAATAATCGTAATATATATAAATATCGTTGTTATAATTTAAAATAGTTATAGCAATTATTATCCAATTTATAATCAATATATTTATGATAAATTTAGCCTAATAAAGATAATATCTAAATTTTAATTTAATTAGTTTCAAAATCTTTATACCTTTATATGTTATATCATTTTCAATTAATTTATTATTTTATTGGGCAATTTACTCATATATTTTTTATTTCCCATCAATTGATAATATATATATCCAAATCTAAAATCATAAAAATTACTTTAATATTTTATAAAATAAAATATTAAATAACTTTAAATTAATAATAATTTAAAATTTGGTTCCCCGTGCGGCGCACGGGTACCATCTGGTATATAAGTATGCGTGGGTCTGCAACTTTCATCTCTGCATATTAAATCGAGCCCCAAAAAAAAAAAAACGATTCAACTCCCGCCAATGAAAGAATTCCAAACGCCACACAAGCTCTATGCTCGCTCCGCAGGGATCCGCAATCGCAGATTGAATGATTTTCCAAAGGCACAGTGCAAATGCTAATCCCTTTCTCACTTTTTCTCCATTTTCCTTCTTTGATATTTGATTTCTCATATTCATTTTTATTTTCATCTTTGGCCAGATCACAAAGAAGTGCTTGAGTGCAGCATTTACATCCATTTCTGAATATTCTGTTGATTTCTCTCCGATCTCTGAGATATCAGATGCTAATCGCAACCAAGACGTTACAGTAAGTTTGAATTTGAACATTTTATTTCCATTTCCAGAGTGAAATATGACACTGCGTAATATTTCTTTCTTTTATTCAGCCCATTTTGATTTATTTGAGATGAAAAAATTAAGATGCTGTGCAAAATGCATCGTGGTTTTGACTTTTGAGAATCACATTTATCGTTTTTCTAATTTTCAATCTACTTGAATTTACGACTTGCTGATTATCTTCCATAAATTGTTCGACAAAATTCGTAGATCTGACTAATAGCAGAGCATGGATTATTAATTTGTTGATTTGTTGTTATGATAAGTGCTTGAAGCTACGATTCCTGTGACGTGCAAACTTACTTGATAAGCAACTAAGCTCTGTTTACTATAATGCACTGTTTGGATTACGAGAAAATGAATTAGAAAGAACACGTGCATTGGAAGCTCCAACTGATTCAAATGATACATTTGTTTCAGGCTCCATCTGATATAATGCCGTCCAAAAATATCACAAACGAAGCAGGACTTAGTTCTACTATTTGTGTTAGTGCCTATGAGTTGGACAGTGCTACGTTCACCTCCGTGGAGGCAAAGATTGCTGCAAATTCTCTCACAAATGCTCAACCCGAGGTCTTCAACTCGTTCAGTGATGCACCTCAATATAGGAAGCTAATGGAGGAAATAACCAAGTATGTCATGGAGGATCTCTATATAAATACCCTGCCAGATGAGGACTTAGATCGCTTTCCTCGGGTGCTGTCTCCGAAAAATCAAATGTTGATTTCATGTTTCTGCATTTGGATTATTGGGGTATCAGCTGTGCTTTTATTCACTTCAGAGATTCATTGCACTTCCAGAGGGCCATCTCCAACTTAAACCACTCCACCAAGGTTGATATGCATTACAACATTAATACTGTGGGAAAAAGAGGTTTGACGTTCTGTTACTGAAATTCTCGGACAATATAAATATCCTTCTTCCTTTAGCTACGTTGAATAATGGCCATGAACTTGTATAGTTTCATTGAAGCTGATATAAATGCATGAATATTTGGATGTTGTGCTTCATTACTGCTGTTAGTAGCTGATGTGTATATGGTAACCTCATGTCATGTGATCCTGGCACTTTAGTGTTAACTATGTATGTATGATTAGTGGGAAAATTCTCGTACACTCGATGGAGGAAGAGTGTTTCTTCCTCCACGTGAAGTTATAACCACACAAAAGCTTATAGAGGGTACTCCTTGTACTTCCTTTAGAACTTTTGTGGTGAAAATAGAGGGTGATCTTCCTCCACGGTGGATAGCAGAATCACTTTGATTTGTGTAGTATATATAGTGGCCTCTGCTTACGTTAGAGTCAATACCCCTATACGAACTTCACTACCAGTTGGCCTCACCCAGGCAACATGAAAGCCAAATGTCACAAATTCTGGTGGTTGGAGTAGCATACACCATCAAATGCTCTGTGTCTTGAAAGGTTTTGCTTTTTAAATAAGGCCACGTGTTACCCTTGCCAGTATTATAGGCAATTTATGCTCATCGGTAGTTAAGTGAAATGAAGACACTGAGGGAAACAACAAGAAATAGTTAAAGAGTTGTATGCATTACATCCTATATTGCACAGATACCGGTATAGTCCCTGTACCTGGTGCGGATATAGATATGGGGTACAAAAATTTTGTAAAAATTGAAGTGTGTGTACGTTAATATATATATATATATATATATATATATATATATATATATATATATATATATATATTCACAAATTTTATATAAAAAAAAAAGACCTATATTAGTATGTGAAATAAATACAATAGGCAAATACCTCACTCAAATATAAGATAAGTATAATAGGCAAAACAACCACTCACTACTCAAAATGGCATGGAAAGAATTGAAAGAAATAGAACCCACTAACTTGAAGGCTGAATAGTTGTTGTCGCCGTCGCCAGTCACTGGAGAGCAGAGTCTTCTGCTGCCCATTGCTATTAGGTGCCACTGCTGCTGTTGTTGGGTTGCCACCCGCTGCTGCTGCAGTTGGATGCTATTGGGTCACTGTTGTTAGATTGCCTGTGGCGCGAGGACAAGAGAGGCAGAGGCCGGTGGCATGAGAACTTGGTGAGGAGGAAGAGTGGTTGTGCTGGTTGTTTGTCTGTGTGGTGATCGAAGATGAAGTGCAAAGGGGGAGAGACAGTAGGTTCGCGTTGTGTCTTTGGGGTGTTAAAAAAAAAAATCAAAACGACACAGTTTTGATTTAGCCATACACCTAGAGCTGCACCAAGTCGTACCTAATTATTAAAAACAAAAATTAAAATATATGTACTCGGGCATACCTGACTTACCCGAGTCGTACCCATACCTTATATTGCATCGCTTGCTTGCCTATTGGCAGTCTGTCTTTTGGTCTCTGAACATTAACCATTTTAGCTTCATTAACGCCAAAATTTTGGACATCATCTCATCAAAGCTCGCTTTACCATAACACTTACCAAATTTCTCACTCATCTTTCTTTATTGTTTTTTTTTCTCCCTCGACTTTTCTTTGGTTATATGATTTCATTTTCTGGTCTATTGGGACTGTGCTTGCCCATCTTAATTTGTTGACTTGTCATTTTCTTGGAGGTATATTATTATTTTGTCTTTTGCCATATGCGAAGGTCTAAAATACTAATAAATTGTTAGATAAATGGTAAGCAACTTGATCCCTTATAAAGTTGAGAATATAAGTTTGAATTTTAGGAAGTGCACTTATGGAGAGAGGAAGTAACTCTAAATGTTCCATCCCTGAAATTATGAGAGATGTCTCCTATAATTTTTCAATAATAATAAAAAAAGTGTCACATTTTTGGGTCAAATGTTCTTAATACGCCAGTAGGCCAGTACTCATTATTGGGCCCTTAAAAGTAGGTCCAATTTTGACAAACATGGAAACTTTAGGGCCCAGTCGGAGTCACTCCCAAGCCCCCAGCCACTCAGCCAGAATGATCTTGTTCATATCCATTTCCAGTATCATGAAACTTGTTCCTCGTTGCGTGTAATAGGTCCTGATGTAATATGTAAGCAGCTCGTCTTCTAGGTGTTGCTTCCTTGACACGTCAGATTCATGGGACATCATTGCCAACTAGATCCCTGCTCCTTGATGTTTTTTCAGTCTGTTTAGAACATGGTGGAGGCCTCTTGGTTAAGCTATGCCTACTCTGTTCATGACATGATTATATCATGATAGTTGCTGCTATTTTCACACTCCACGAATAGCTTGGTGCCCTAAATACCAAACAAGAAAAAAGGTGTGACACGTGTAACCGGGTCGACTGATATCTACTCTTACGTGTACAGAATATTTAGTAAATGAATGTGCTAAATAATGAATCCACACAATCCGATAGAGCTATTTCAATTTTTACATGTTCGTTCATACTGGGTTTATTATATGTTAGGTGGCGGTAGTGTGCTGAAGCAGATTTGATTTCACTATACATATGCGCATCCCATTTTTTAACTATGAACAAGACCGTCTCTCTTAAATTTCATTTTGAAAGGTTGTCAAATGAGTACTTAACCCAACATAATAGTCTATTACACAGAAATCATGAACATGAAAATAAATTTGATATTGTTAATAATAACATTCATAAATAACAGTCCTACCTTATGCACCTAAGAGGAAATGTTCGAAATGAAGCTTGAAATCTACTGATCACTGAAAATTTACTAAAATTTCTTCAACTGATCATCTGAAATCCCAACTCAAATCACTATATTTTGGTATGAGGACAAAATAAGTCGGTGTTCTTCAATTAGGAGACAGTACAACTAAGTTAGAAGGACAAGAGAAAGAATAGATGAATGAATTATAAAACACTAATTTTTGAGCTGGGACTGGCAAGGAGGTGAAGGAGCGAGTGGGCATGCTTCTTCAACTGAATGTTTCTGCTTCTTTGCCAACCCAGGGAGACGGATTTTGATTTGCTATTAACCAGTGGCTCGTGCTAAGAGTATTATCATAAAATCATGCATAACGGGCAATTCCTGGTGATCCATAATTTTAGAGAGAGAGAGAGAGAGAGAGAGAGAGAAGATTTGCGTGCATCACACCGGATGTGGTACAACATAAATCTAAGTATATTTTTGCATGCCTAGTCTGGGAGAAGTGAAAGTGGCACTCCAGGAAGCAGCTAGATGTGTGTTTGGGAGTCCAAATAGTGCTGTTTAGGACAAGCTAGGCTATGTAGTACCTCACCTTTGTGGCAGTGTCCCCAAGTTTAGTTTTGCCCATTCGGATAGATTGAGCTCCATTATTTAAACTCATTTTTGAAGACATCCAAGAAACACATGCTATCAAAGTGGCGTGGAATTTAATAGTGTAGGGTCCAATTTAATATTATGAAATTTATAAAAATCTTTGATTCTCTTATAAACTTTTGATGTAAAAAAGATATTTCCCTTCGTTTAGACCCATTTAACTTGACTGATGCAACTTTAATTATCTTGGATTTTACATAACTCTTATCATTATTAATTGAGTGATTGAGATTTTTGAATTATTATTTCAATCTAACACAATTCCAGTTACTTATTGAATAATTGTGAGTTCGTTACGAAGAAAAATTATTTGTTATGTGATATATTTTTATTGTACATGTATCATTTTCCATCTTTCGTTATCCGTCATTGCCTATTAGCATGTCTAATTTTTCATTAGAAAATCTCTAGGAGTTTGTTCAACAATTCTTTATAATTTTTGTTCAAACCATAATTTAAGGTTTACAAACGAAAAATTATACATGATATATGTACATTAAGTAACTTACTTTCGTGTTCTTTTTGAATGTTCTTCCTTCTCTGCGGTGCTCACTGTCTTACTGTGTCTCTCAAAAGGGAGGCAACCTTGCTGGCACGTCATGATGCCTAGTAGTGACTTAGCTTTTAAAAATATTTTGTTTCTCTGCTCAATCCCTATTGGCTGTTGGCATGCGCATGTTACCATGATTTTAATGGGAATGAAGATTATGGTTATGATTGTCACTATTATAGTCATAATCTAAGTCATCCGTGATGATATTTCTCCTGGATCTTGTTTTTATCTTTTCGGCTTTAACTTTTAACCCCGCACTTAGGGATGACGATTTCATTAAGTGTTTAGCTTTCCGCTCCGTTATCTCTCGAGTCCTGAGCTTCATCCACTGAAGTAGGGACAGAGCACTGGACCCCCGAATTTGCACCACCATTATGATAGCACAAAGAGCGAATGGGAGATTAGTGGAAAGCCTGCGCTGAAATAAGAATTACAAAGTAGGGGTCAGCATTATCTTCTTAGGTCCCATCGGCTAATAACATGTTTTATTTTTATTTTTATTTTGGAGAGCTATAAATTATGTTATAAATATGAAAATCAATTGAAAATTAAATGGATACGATATCTATTGAGCAAAGGACGGGGGACCCATTTCAGGAAATGTGGAGCATGACTGTCCACAAGCTGAGAAAAGAATAAATATCCAAAACCCTTAGAAAAAACAAAGCAAAGCCGGGGATAGGCAACGCACATGCATCCCCTTTTGTTTATTGTTCATATTTGCGGATCATCACACCCAATAATCATTGCACGGAATAAAAAGAAATAATATGTGGGGTCTCATTCTTCAGTCGATAAGTGGAAGCCAAAACCTTGCACCCATCCAATGGGGGATCCAATTGCTCATATATTGTGAAACCAGTCCCCCGAGAGTCGAAAACTGACCGGACATGTTAAACTAGTATTTAGCAATCGCGTTGATTGGCATTGTGTTGCGTTTGATTTGTGGGCAAAAGCTAGATGGAAAATCAGATGATGGAGAAAGAATTTTTGGATAATAGAAAAAGGACAATTTCTTTTATTTTATCTGAGAAGAAAATAATATGATAATACTTATTAATTTATTAATGTAAAGAAGTCAAGGTTTCAAGTACAATTATGTTCGAATGAAAAATTTAGCATATGTTTGTATGATTTTAAAGCACTTTAACTGTGTCTCCTTTAAATTTAACAGCTCTAAAGAGAGAAATTCACTTTTATTCAACAAGTTGTGTGAATAGAATTACTCGATGGAAATTAATTGTTATTCCGCACATTAAGCAGAGTTTTGGAATAGCTTTATGATGACATATATCCATTGGATGTGATTTTGAGGACATGGTTGTTTCCATTATTGCTACATGCTGTATATCCAAAGAATTAGAGCTTTCATCCTGCCGTACTTTTAGACCTTTTTAGCTGCAAGAATAATATGGGAGGTTTTGTTTGAACTTTGAGGTACGTCAACTCTGCAATTAGCCATGTATTCATAAAGGAAAGTGAGACATCTCTTTTCTAGATATGTATTTTTCACATTTTTTGTATGTGATAAAATTATAATGCAAATGTATAAAAATGGTAAAAGGTGTAGAAATATAAAGCTCTGTGAATATAGTATTATCGTTTAGAATCATATTTATGTTTTTCAAGGTATTCTTTATGTAGGATTATCCCAAATTTAAGTTTCAAGATGTTTGCCAACTAATTAGCTACAGGTTCAATAAGCGAAAGCTAATTTTGGTTCACCTTATTAAAAAAAAAATGTAATTTTTAATTAAAAAATATTTTTATAAAAACTATTCATATTAACTTTTATTAAAAAAAGTTGTTTTTAATATTTGAATAAAAATTGAAACATATAATTTTCGTGAAAAGTGATTTTTTTTCCACAAAAAAACCGTAGAACAAATGCATCTTAATACAACCTCTATATTCTCTTGAAAACCTTAAATTTTAAAATTAGATAAATATGCTTTTACTTTCTTTTTAACTTCCTAATTTTTCTTGAAAAATAAGTATATAGATTAACAAGCGTCGACTCACTGGATTGACATGACTTAAAGTTTGATTACTAAATTTTTATATTAATAAATTATCTATAAATACTATTATAAGTATTTATTAAGTTTAAAAATATATTTTAATTCTAAATTGAGAAAAATCTTTCCCTCAACTTAAATTTAAAATGTAAAAAAAAAAATATATATAGTGGCTTAACTAACAATATTGGTAGTAAAATGAGTCCTGAAAATAGAACAATTAAAATCACAAAATACCCTCTTTCAACTTTATTCTATTATTATTTTTTCTTTTTATCCTTTCTTTCTTATTCCGTTTTGTTTTGTCAATAAAAAATTTCAAACATAATGTTACAAAAAATATCAATCTGTAACAAATCCAAGAAAGAAAATCTTCTGGGCATTTTGCTTCAACTCCTCTAAGTCCAACAGTAAATTTGCCGAGACAGCTTACTTTTTTTTTTTTTTAACCTTACTGAAATAAAATAAGTTGAAAAAAATGACGTTGACAAAACCCAAAAAAAGGTGTGCCAATAATTAACTCTTGTGAAAAGAGAAAACATTACCTGTATTAGATAAGCAGCCTTGCACCTTTTTTCGTCTGTGAGGAGGCGCTGCACATGGCAAGATAACTAGTTAACTATGACAACACATTGAACACAAAGTTTATTTTTTTATCTAACAATTTTTTTTTTTTGGTCGGTATTTTATTTATTTAATAATTTTTGATGCGGGAGAATAGCTTTACAGGCTGGCTGGGCTTAGATACCGACAAGAGCCGAAAAAACTTGAACCCAGGCCAGAAGGGGGCCTCATGAATTGCCTCAATGGCCCAAGAACCGAATGTAAATAAAATAAGGCATTTTCTCTATGTTTATTTTATTCCCTAAAAACAAAAGAAAGAAAAGGATCTGACTCACTCATTGTCTTTCCATTGTGACACCTTTATATAAGTCTCCACGCCAGTTATCTCTCCTTTCAAATTCACATCACCTCTCCTCTGAGTGGCAGTGCAGGGACACCTCACCCACCCACCCACCCTGTTCCGTTCTAAGTTAAATCATCTACCCCACCACCATTCCCAGTTACCACCACCACCACCACCACCCTTCTCTCTCTATCTGTTTCCTCTTTCTTCTCTGTTGGATTACCTCTGAAGCCCCTCCAACTATATATCCCTCTGAAAGCTCTAGTGATTTCCCTCTGTCACTGACCCAAACAAAACCACCTTTTCTTGATTTTTTTTTTTTTAAAACCCCTCACAGTCTATCTAATGCTCTTTCAAGAATCCAACCACAATCAGCCTTTGATCATCTTTCTTTACCCCCCCTCCTTCTCTCTTTCTCTTAGGGTAGAATCTGCAATTGTTGGATCCTATTTATCCACCTGAATCTGAAAAATCTCCAATTTTAACCTTTTGACACCCAGGAGCAGAAACCACAAAAAGATTAAAACTTTGATTCCCCTTTGACCCCTCACCAACGGAATTGAATTGAATTTGACTCCCTCCCCCCCTCAATCTCAATGGCCTCCTCATCGCCGATGATCTCAAATCCAACAACGAGCACGGACCGGTCACGTGACTCGAAGAGGAGGAAGAAGAAGAAATCGCAGCAGAAGCACCAACAAGAATATCAAAGCCACTTCAAATGGAAATCCCAAGCGCAGCAACAAATCTACTCCTCCAAGCTCCACCAAGCCTTAGCCAGGGTCAACCTCGGCTCCCCCTCCGCGCCGCGACGCGGGAAGGTGGTGCGCGAAGCCGCCGACAGGGTCCTCGCAGCGACGGCGAAGGGGAGAACACGGTGGAGCCGAGCCATCCTCACGAGCCGGAAGCTGAAGCTCAAGTTCAGCAAGCACCACAAAAAGGCGCAGAGGGTCGTGGCGCCGGCCACAGGGAGCAGCCGGTCAAAGAAGCCACGTGTCAGCGTGTTGCGGCTGAAGGGGAAGAGCTTACCGGCTGTGCAGAGAAAAGTGAGGTTCCTGGGACGGTTGGTCCCCGGTTGCCGGAAAGAACCGTTGCCGGTGATTCTAGAAGAGGCCATAGATTACATACCGGCACTTGAGATGCAAGTTCGAGCCATGAGCGCTCTCGCGAGCCTACTATCTGGTGTCGGCTCGGCTTCCGGCGCCGGCTCCAGTTCCGCGCCGCCAAGCCGATGATGGCACCTTTGGGCGCGCGCGTATGTGAATGCTACGCCAGGTGTCAATATTTTTTTAATTTTAACTATTATGATTATGATTATTATTGGCCCTTCTTTTTTTTTTTTTTTTCCCCCATAACCCCCTGTCTCTTCTTGCAAGTAAGGCTTGCTTTCTGTTAAGTACATATATGTTTCGCCTTTTTTTCCCCTTTTTTCGGTTATTATTCTGTTTCAAGTAAGCTCAATCTCATACTTGGCTTGAAACGTTTATGAGAATGTCACCCTTTTTTTAATTTGGTCAAACAAGGTTTAAATTCCTTTAAATTGACATTAGCTACGAGTTTATGTGCCATTTAGCCGAGAGTAATGTTATCTATTTTTGGGCGATCCTGTTAACCTTGATTGTGGCTTTGTTTTGATTCTGGAAAAAAAATGGTTGCAGTTGAGAAGTGCTTCATCAAAGTTGCAAATATTACCTACTTCCTGTGAAAACAATAGGAATAATTTTGAATTCTCTGAACTGTATATTAGCAAGTTAAATGCTTTTTATGTTTTAAGATATTTAATTTTTATTTAAGATTATTTTAAAATATTTTAAGAGGGTAAAGTTACAGCATTCATTCCTTGCCCATACGATTGATAAATTAATCATAAAATTGAGGAATAAGTAGGTGTCTTATAGGTGATAAGCTTGAAAACATACCATCTTGTTAAGGTAAGGAATTTATGATGCGCACTTATGTTGCACTGTTTCGATATGAATAGCATCACGAAAGAAAATTCTCAACGGGGGTCATGGCAGCTTTGTCTTAATTGGTCTAATGGTGTTACTTATGTTGAGCATATGGTGTGCTGCTTTGTCCCCTTTAATCTTTTCAACTCTAATTATTGCTTGGTAACTGTGCTACATTCTTTACCGTGTCCAAAGGTGGAAAACGGACAAACATGATACAAGATAAACTTTATTTTCACATGCTTGTTTCCCGGGCACCCTTCTTTTTTACAGCTACAAGTCATTGAATGACAATTGGATCATATTTTAACTTTTTCCAGTTTTGAAGCCTATTTGGATGCTGATGTATGAGAATTTATTGGTCTGTATCTCAGAGGAGCACAGTGCAATAGGCTTTTGTTATGGAACTATGGGAAAGTATGTAACGTATGTCATTGGGATTGAATAGGTTGATACTTGAGGGGCTAACTCCACTTCTCTAAGGCTTTTCCCGAAAGCGCCAAAAACGTGCTTATTCGACACAGCACAATGGCCTAACATACCATGTGACTTGTCGCCCCCACATTACACAACCCAACTGACATTTGACATCACTCTCCTGCTCTTCTTTTTCTTCTCTCTACCAGCCAAGTTCCGAACGCCATGCACCATCATAAGGAAAGCAGATACAAAGTTAAAAATAATAAATGAGAAACAATACAGAATTTGAAAATTGGGTGTGTCTATCTGACTGAGATGCTGAGTGAGCTTAATGGATCACATGCCCTTCCAGATGGGGCGATGGTCTGAAGGACTAAATTAATAGGTTGACACTTGTCCTCGCTTTCTTCAAACTCGGACAAGATGCACCTCTCACTTTGAGTATCTGACCTAGGGCCAGTTAATGCACACGAGTGCCTTAGTTTTCATCGCTTTCAATTTAAGTACCCACCACCCCACGATCCAAGATCAGAATCAGAAAGAATGGTTTGGAAAGAGGGTGTTGGATTAATTTACCAGCAAAGGAAATTAATGACGAGGACCACGCTGCTGTGTTTGCCTTTATTTGTTTTTTGGTTTGTTTCCTTTGGTTGGGCTACACTACACAGGCTTTAAAGTTTATCACATGGATGGTGCATGGTAGCATTCATTTCAACATTTTTCTGGTGGCCAGACCAGAATTCAACACCTTCCCATGTGGCTAATGAATCCCGCTTTTCAGATACTGAAGGGTAAGGCAATAGATGATTCCGAAAACAACACACACGCACACAAAAGAAAACCAAGTGAATTTTTAAGAAAAACTCTAAAAGAAATGGAAATAGAAGGTCCTTGTTGTACCCGTCCACATCCAGCACTAACATATACGTTTGATCATTTTCAAAGCAAATGGCTATGGTCACTGCTCAATATGGCGTTTTCTTAATCAAACTCGTGTCACCAACTCCCAACACAAATGTTACTATCAAAACGAAAACAGATTCATGAGAGCGAAGAAAAGTGTGAACAAGAAATTAGCAGGATTATTCCCTTTGTGTCCTCGTTGGTTCAAGCATTGCGCTTAATTCTCTCAAAATGTTTTCTTTTGGCAAAGATATTATCGATTACTTTACCTAATTAATAGTGGACCACTAATTAGTTCCCCCATTCTTTTCCTATAAATTCTGACAATATTCCGGTGTAAGCTTTGATCAAGTGATATTGTGTGATAACGCAGTAAAGGAAAAGAGCAAGGGATGTTGCAAAAGCAAGCAAAATTAAAGCATTTTGATTCCAATTTGTTCTATGACCTAAAAATACTTGTTAAAGACGTAAGAAACCTCATTAATTAAGCAATCCGGGTTGCAACAACAATCATCCTTAACATATAAGTTATACAGTAAACATATTATGTTAATAATTAAATCAACACTAAATGATAACAGTGACCTTATAATGAGTTTTGATCTAATCCACTTTAGTCCAACTCCAACTCCTCTACCTCTTTACAGCTCCTTTACCACTAAAAAAAAAAAATACTTAATACAAAATATTATTATATGTAAATATCTTAGCATATAATAATTACCAAGATTATCTATCCTTTGCAATAATTAGAAAAGAACAATACCACTTGACGTTTTAAAGAAGATAATTGATTTAAATCATGGATTCCTAGACATTTGGTTACCTCTATATGTTTTTCAATAATTAAAAGAAGAGGCGAAATAGATTGTTAAGCAAAGCCATTGATAGTTCTTGACTTCTTGACAGCAATGTACTATTATTAATTAATCCCCAGTCAGAACTTTATTTGTAAAAAAGAAAAAAAGGATGTTGATCATTGAAATCTAAGTGCCAAATTTGCTGCACTAACTCTTCTAAATATAATCATTATTAAATAGGAACAGGCCGGCTCCACAAAGCATCAAATTATTAGTGCTTCGCATGTGGCATACAACGGTGGCTCAGAGCAATCGCCGTTACTCAAAATCAGTAGCTATCTGTTTGTGCTTTATCACTACACTAAATACAGAAAAGAACATAAATTAAACAATAAACTGCGTAGCCATTAGCTTATTTAATTTAATGTTTGTAAATTTTATGTGGATAACGTGGCTGTGAGGATGAGAAATCTTTGCCTCAGGTAACTGAAACGCTAAGGTTCTTGATTTCTTTGATATTGCTATTCTGGAGCATTTCTTTTGTGAATCAAACATCACCCAACCCATCCATTTGCCACCCCTAAAATTATGAAAAGTGCACTTGAACGAGGAAAGGATAGGAATCAGGGAGAAATGAAGAAATTAATTAATTCGTTTTAAAAATACATGAGCAAGATACGAAGAAAGAAAATCACCAAAAAAAAAAAAAAAAAAGAGGTAAAATAAAAATTTTAAAAAACACAAGAATTTTATTATATTAGTGTGTTAAAAATAAATAATTATTAAAATCTTTTTTTAACCTAAAGCTTTATTGTTATTTTCACTCAACTATTCTAGTATTCTACATTTTAACCGTGCCTCTTTTAGTCCAAAGTCCCAACACTGCCAACGACAGTAGCAAAAGATATATCAGTACTACTGTGTCAAATATTATGTACACTTTAACCCTATTTGCCCAAGCTGGCCAAGCATTCAACAAAAACTCCATACAGTTCCAAGTTTAACATCGATTACCACCCCAACCCCCCCACCCCTCTTTTTTGGCCCTCTTTGATTCCCTAGAATCCTCTCGCAAGATGGTATCATCTCTGCTGAAAATGCACGGCATAAAACTTAGCTAGGAATAATGAGAATACACAAAGGTTGAAAAATCATTATTCACATGTGCTATGTCAGGCCTCACCCCAACATCATAAACCATATTGCTACCCACTTCTCTTTCCCATGTAATTAAACCAGCCCTCGTACTCATTCTTCTCTCTCTTTCATTGTTACAATGTAAACTGTTACCATATGGCCTGCGCCATGTGAGTGCAACAAATTAAAGCTAAGGAAAAGAAAAGGACAAGCATTTGAAAAATGTGAATAGTTTATTTAAAAGCTTTCTCTAAACCACATGGAGGGGTCATGGGCTTGTCCATTAAACTCCAAGAAAACATAATAAAGTGGAAAAAAGAGAAAAAGAAAAAGGCAGTACTGATGGCATTCCCATATGGTCACCACTCTGTGGAGACGGAAGATAGGAGGAGTTCGTTTTCGGGCATAATCCATAATATATACATATGGTTGGTTTCGTCTTCTTCCTCGGCGACAAAATTTGCATAGTTTGGACGAAATACTAGGAAAAATTGGGGGGGGGGGGGTTTAAATATAACTTTTTAGGATAATATTGTCATTTGTTGTTATAATATTACAGTTAGATGATATGCCTAGTTTTCATTTCATATTTCATGAAAATTAGGTCATCTACTTCAACTGAGACATTATATTCGTGCCTACGTACTCATTTCGATGAAACCTGTTAGTATTTTCTGAAAAGAAGGTGACGTACGTAAACTGGGAATACAAGAAAATGTAATTTGTAATAAACAGGTTTTTAGATATCTATTTCGATATCTGCACATTGGTATATATTGAGAAAATCAATAATATCCAAAAAAAAAGTTACTATATTTTTACCAAAGCACAACTAAAATCTTTAATTATTATTACATAATTTTTTTTACCTTTTTTATAAATAAATTCACTGTTTATATAATTAAAATTATCACTTATTTATACATAATTCTACATATTTTAAACACAAGTAATATTACTCCATGCAAAACCATTCAATGGTAGATTTTGGTCACATTGGATTAGACAGAAAAAATGGGCTAGCTACCTAGTGGTTTGACGTGTCACTTCACCTAAATTAGACTTGTATCTTAATCTATTTTAAAGGCACACGTGAATAGGGTATGTTAATGGAATCCATAAGTGACCTCTAATAATGGCTCCAATTATAATGACATGTTTATTCGTTTTGGATTATAGGATATATATTATAGCTAGCTAGGCATATTATTGCCTATAAAAAAACGATTGTGGGTATCTTCGTGTTAGATGCTTGTGCTACGCCTCTGCCTGTAGCATTACTTCTAGAATTTGATATTAACAATTACTAAATATTAATCGCCAAAGCTAATTTAATGGTGGCCTTTTCTTCTGCATTATCGACAGAGAAAAGATAAAATTCGCGCATGACAAATTATATTGAAGCTTAAGAGATCTCTAGAGCCTATTGCGCATCTTGAACTCAACAAAAACAAAGACAAAAGCATAGGTGCTATCAAGAATATGTAGAGAAATGTTTTTTTTTTTTTACATTCTATCAATTGACATATTTTGATATCTTATATCTATCTCTCTCCTCTCTTCTCTTATTTTTTCATTTTTCTTTTCTTTTTTATAATTTTTTTTCTAATTTTATCTCTAAATATTTAAATATCTACAATAAAGAGTAATATAAATAATACTCCTCGGAATATACATGGACTCTTCCTTTGTGCTGGTTTACGGGCAAACCCGTCTCTCTCATTAGCAGACATCTTACATCAACAGTGGCCAGTGGGCGTGTTGGAGAACTTTTATTAGCTACTACTTTTTGATGCCGCACCAGACCAGGATCTGGCCTGATGAGAATGAAGTTTGAGTTGTTGGCCATTACTCTTCAAATTCATAAGCTATTATATATGAAATTGAATTCAAATTGGCTTCCAACCCTACTGGAGAAGTTCGATCTGACACACCTAGAGAAGAGGAGAGAAGAGTGTTTGCAAACAAAGATAGTTAGAGACAATAATTAAGGAAATCTGAACTGAAGCAACGTTGAATTTGAAGCAAACCTAGAGCCATGCATCTTAAAATAAGGGTGCATTTGGTTGAATTAGAAAAAAGTGTATTTTTGAACATCTTTTAAAAGTTACTTTTTTAAATTTATAGAAAAAGTATTGGCATATTTTTTTATTCTAATTTTTTTTCTAAAAATTACATATTTAATTATATTAAATTTGTTATATATGTCTTTTAATTTTTTAAAAATACATATAGATGATCTCTAAAAAATTAAAAATAAAATTAGAGCTATCTTTTTTTTTTTTTTTTACCCACAAAAAACTAACACCATTCAATTTAAAGTAAATCATAATGTTCTCCCCTAAAATTAGGTGTTATTATATACAACATCCCTCAATTTGTAAAAATAGATATCTACCTCCCTTAAAGTATAGAAGATATTATACTTGATAATTTTATATTTTGTAAAATATGATACTGACCACCCTATAAACATGACACTGGATATCCTGGGAGGTGTTAGTGTAAATATGATAAATCAAGAGATATCATATGTAATATTATTTAATTTTAGGAAAAGTCAATATAATTTATCCTTCAATTTAATGTTCAAAAATCAATTAAAAGATTACGTGCCTATAGGCAATGCATAATAACGAACTCATTAGTAGCAGGAGCTCGGTTGCTCCATATTCTTGGCAGCAACTAAGATTTTTTTTTTGAGTATTTAATTTTGATACACTATCAATATAAAAATATGTTATATATACATTAATTGTATATTTTCATACCTATAATTTCAAAAGTATTATATATATATAGTAGCATGTGGTTAAATTTTTACACAAACAATAAATTAAAATTAATATCTTTTTCTTATTCCCTTTTCTTTGATCGTAATCTGAAACATTATCATTTTCTCCATTTCAGGTCAACTTCATTATAATAATAAAAACACAAATAGTAACCATTGTTTGTTAACGTCAAAACAATACAAAAAAGAAAACATTAATATTTTAACTTATTTTAAGTCAATTGCAAATTTCTGGTCCATGTTTTTTATATCATTTTGAAATTGGACCATCATCTCCTCTTCCTTCTGCGGCATTTGAACCTGGATCATAATGGAGTTGTTTTCCAGCGGTAATTCTGTAATTGGCTTTGCAAAGTCCCGATTTGCACTCTGTTCCTCAGTCACATTAACATGTACATGGAAAAAGTAGGACTGTAGGGTTGCTATTTGTAACTAAAGGTGGCATTAAAGCTAAGAATTAATTAATCGGTAATAACTGTAGCTTTCAACTTGACCTCCAATAATTGCCTTTATGTGATTTTGACATTGTGAGAGCCGGAGTATTATTTACAGCTTGCATATATTAACTCGTGATGAGGTCCCTACTGGATAACTTTTTATTTTAAATAAAATTGCCAATCACTTTCTTTTGCATTGAGAATTTGGTATTAAACGAAAGCTATAGCTAGCTAGCTAGCTCACATTATAAACTTTTAATATATATATATATATATATATATATATATATATATATATATATGGTCAAGGAAAAGACTCATTTTCCTTTAAAAAAGTAGAAAGATCCATTTATTTCTTTCCATATGTAGTTATGTTTTATTGGTAATATTCCTCATGTCCAACTCACTTTAGTGAGGTTTGGCCATCAATGAATTTATATACATTGTATATTTGGTGGCTCCAGCTGCCTTTCTGCATTTAAAAATGTTGCAGTGCCATTCATACAAAGTCTTGATTGTCCGGTACATTTAATTTCCTTTTAAAATTGATAGTAATCTTCCGAGCTAATTATAAGAGGAACGATTACAGTGAAAAAGTAAGTGAAAAGACCCGCTTGCAGCTTGCAGCTAATTCATCTCTAAGCAACATTAATAAATTAGGTGATGACTAATTTACTGAAAATTTCTTTAGTAAACACTATCTACCCTCCATTCTAAAATAAATATTTGGAAGATTTTGTAAGTTATATTAAAAGTATATTTATCTCTAAAAATATATACCTTTATACATGCCAATTAATTATAAACAGAGTACATATTCAAAATAAATAGTCCCTGCAAATGACTTCAATATGCCTTCTCTCCTATAGTCTATGCTAATATTTCTTTCTTGATGCTGTTGCAGACAATGAAATGCCAAACGATGTGGTACTTTCAAGAGATGGGGACCAACCTAGGGAGCCCAGGCATTCCTATTACCTTTTCACCGACCTAGTTGTCTCAGTCACACAGATGAAACTTGAAAGGACTAGAAATGGTTGATGGGGAGATGCACTCACCAAATTAAGACGGTGATGAGCTTTCATTTCAAATCAAACGTACATATTTTCCCCTTGCATTGTAGTAAACGGAATTAATATTACGATTTTTAACGTCCAAGTTGAAGACATACCTGCTCTTTGTAAGAGAGCATCTCTTCTTCATGCGGTGCCCTATACGTACGTTTAGAGGGCAAACAGCACCCACCCCTAGGCATACCGGGACCAAGAGAAAGAGAAAGACAGACATGGAGAAAGAGGGAAAAGTCTTACCTTCAGGCAGAGATATCTTCTTCACTCAAATAATAATGTGATAAAATAAAATACGATATACTTTTTTTAGTTACACCATGCATTGTTTTAACCCTTTTTGAAAAAAAAACGGATTTTTGTTTAATGTGAAGCACACTTTAAAAGATAAAATGCACCATTATAAAATGCATGAAAAGTTAGTATGCAATGGTTTAGAACACTGTTTAAATCGAAGCTAGGAAGGGCATGTCAAATGAAGCTAAAAATAGATTGAAAAAAAAATGTGATAGTCTATAGAAAGAGACTTAAGAAAGGGAGTGCTCTTCATTTTTAATTAATGCACTTCAAAATCAAATTAGAAAACCCGAAACCAATTTGGTTTTGCCTTCTTATTTGCAAAATTGTTAAAAAATTAAAATTTTTGTTTGAGTTTATGTGCCATAATAATATGACATATATATTGATTTTTGGATGAGAAAATAGGTCATATTACTTAATTATATATATCTAATAACTATTCTAGTTTGAAACTGCAGGCTTTTTTACCAAACTAATGTGATTTTAAAAATTATATATTTACCAAGAAAAATGCTGTTTAGCAGGAAACGAAATTCGTGCCTACAGCTTTACATCCACCTCCAACCATGTATCCCGTAAATGGCACAACGTACATCCAGGTTAATTAATATTTTGTTCAATCTTAAATTATCATGTGTTTCGTACTTTTTTTTGTTAAAAAAAGTTTCATACTATATTGTAGTATTGATTTACCAAATTGGGGTTCGTTTTAAAACTGTCCACTAATTTGGGATTGCTTTCACTTATTTGCCAACTTAGGAGAAGGCACAACTCAAGTGGTACTTCAAAAAGTGCAAGTTAAAGTTGCACATTCGGTACAAAAAGACGCCGATGACGTGGTATTGACAAAAACCCAGGCAAAAGAGCAACTTCACCAGATTGTACGTTATGTGCCATGAGTTGTGTTATTTGTGTGTATAATTTATTAGAATTGTGTCATTTATAGGTATAATTTATCGATTTTTATGCTAATATATCTCTATTTATTATTAGATGAGGTTTGGGAATAGTGAATAAAAATATAATATGGAAACCGATAAACTACATTTAGAAAAAAAAAAAAAACATTTCTCATATGCTATTATCAGGTTAATGAAGCAATCATCAATGTCTTTTTGTACTGAAGGCGCAATTTTAACTTGCGCATTTTAAAGCGTCACATGGAGTTGCGCATTTGGCTAAGTTGACGAAAAAAAAAATTATAACATGGGTTTTTGTCTGGCACGACAAAAATAACCCCGAACGGGTAAATAGTTTGAAAATCACCCTAATAAATTTGATAAATAGATTTTAAAATTGCACTAGTTTGATAAAAAAAAGTTGAGTCACATATGTTCCTGCTAGAATTGACTATATGCTATTGACTTTTGAATAAATGAATGGTTCTTGCAACTTCATTTCATTCGACAACTTTACAATTTTTGTCAATAGTTTTGGCAAAATAATTTTAACTACATAATATTTTTCTTTTTATTTTCTATCAGAAATTTGGCAATTTCTTTTGAATATATGTAGCATTATTTTATTAGTTAACTAGACTTACTGGATATGCATGGTTGATAGGCATACGCTGGAAGGGAGGAAAGTTGAACCAAGACAAGTATCATCATCCCACACCTAAACATGTAACTCCTTTACAAAAATGCTAATTAAAGTGAATAAAAAAAGGGTAGAAAAAAAGAATCGCCTGGCGTTCGCCAACGACTCTTCTTGTGTGGGGTACAGCGTTAACCTGCTACGTTTATATAAAGTTATCTTTGCTAGATATTTCACTTTTACTGTGTATCCCAGCATCCCCTCCTGAAAATGGGGGGAAAAAAATTAAAAAGGAAATAAGGGCAGAGAAATAAAATAAAATTGTCATAGCCTCTCGCATGCAGCTCAAATAATGTGCCCCTATTTGTTATTCGTCGACTCACACTGTCACACATCACCAAGCTAGTGAGCCATGCGTCCTTCTCTAGGGTTAGGATAAGACTTCTAACTTATTTCATCACAACCACCATTATTTTAATTTTCTTTGAGCTTTCATGCACTGATTGATTGTATCGGGTTTCGTTCTTATCTTTCTTAATGAACAAATTCTACTTGTTAGGTTGAATTCACAGCCGCCATGCAATGGCCCCAAGTAATTGACCTGCCTAGCTTGACTATTGCCTAATGCAATGACAGTATAAGTTCTTGGTGTTAAGTGTTAACCTGTTCAACGTATGATTCGCATCTTTTTGAGTGCCGCTTCCGCGAAGTCACATGTCCACAAAAATTCCCGCAATTATTTCCCGGAGATTCCCAACTGATAAGCTTCTCCTCTTATCCTTATTTTGTAGTACCATTGTCATGCTTGTTTGGTGGCAAAATAATGATGGAAAATTGAAATATGAGCTCTTTGTTTTTGTTAATTAAAGCTCTAAACTCTCTTATCTCTCGTTCCAAATTTTCAAACACTTCCCAATACATGTAAGACTTGTAGATTGCGTAATTCACTTGTAATGTTTGTGAAAAGAGTCTACCAAATATAAATGTAGAACGCGCATGTTTGAATGCGATTTTCAAGGGAGAAAAGACGATAATGAAGAAAATTTTCTGACAGCACGTTGTCATATATATTTTCTTTTTTCTAAAAATATGCGAATTAGATGCGGTCTGCAAACGCTGCCAGTAGAACCATTTGTTGTTAGTAGCTAACATGTGACAGTTCCATGGGCAGATAAAGCGTCATCAAATTATTAGGTTGTGGTAGCGATCACTTGCCGATGATTCCGTTAAGTAACCTTGAGCTCACTACACCTTTGTTCCTAAGCCTTGGAGTTCCATTGAATTAAACTCCTTGTGGGCAGGGCTACTTTATTGTCCAGGTAGAGAGTATTTTAATTAATCGACATTATATTACCGGAAACCAAATCCAACATTCAGAGCTAAGATTATTCTTTCTGTTAGCAAAAGCATGGACAAGTCAATGCTTTAATTACAAGCCTTATATATCATCATTTTCAACAATATCATGAGGCCACCAAACTGCAAATGATGGAATAATTATCATATTTCGTGTTTGTGGATCTTGGATAAGTTCATTTCATTTGAATACTTTTTATCAAATGTGTAAATTAACAGATGACGGAAAAAATAGCAGAAATAAAATTGAGTACTGTGGGTTCATGAGAAGGCAAATTAATGTAGGCATAGGCTATTTCAGCAGTTAAGGGCGTTTTGAAACACATCATGGGCAATTGGATTAGGTGACACGACCGAAAAAGGTTGGGAAGAACTTCTGTTCGTGGGTCCACACTACCTTCCTTGTTTTAACCATGTATATGCCAGTCATCACTACCATTCACCCACCAACCACTAAGGATGTGAAAACGTTTAACTCGTTGTAGAGTTAAGTGATTGACGACTTTTCCTATCCATTCTTATCGTCTTACAAGCTGGAATCACCAAAACCAATACAAAAGGGAAAAAGAAATAGTGAAAATAATCGCAGCAAACTTAACTTCTAACTAAATTAAGGTATACTTGATACAAATTTTTCAACAATGAAATTCACTGTTGAATTCACGACGTTGAAAAGTTGTAGCAATTTTGCTACTAAATTTTATAATGATATATGCCAACAAATAATACTGGAATATTATTATAAAACTTCAGTTATGATTTTGAAGTGAAGTCTTCAAACTAACAATTTGGAGTATTGCTGCTTATTCAATCTTTCTTCACGCGGCTACACAAAAAACACTGTATCTAACAGTCTTTACGTAGACCTTTTTCTTTAATCGAACTCAAATATAATCATATGAACAAATTTTACAAGTTTGTTACAAAAATGAATATTTTATATTTCTAAAATTCTTCCTCTTTTTTTTTTTTTAAAAGGGCTGAATTTCAAATGGTTGTAGACCCATATTTTTTTCTCGGGTCTAATCCATAACCTATTCTCTCCAGTAAGTGGGGTTCCCATTGTAATAGGCAAGTGTGAAATAGACGTACGATTCACGAAGGGTGGTCTACAAGGGAAGGGCCCAAAAGGCCCATTGGTAGTCCATCGGCTTCAATTTCATGGCCATATCCCCTTTACCATCCCTCTGTTCCCTTCTTTTTCATGGGCTTTTCTACACATCTCATCTCCTGTTGGGACAAGACACATCTCATCTCTTCGAGCATCTTTGTTTCACGGATCGTAAGGAAACAGCAAACCCTAGGCCCATTATGGATGATAGTCCAAACCCTGGTCTTCGGCCCATAAGAGTGGGAAGGGCCCAAAACAAAACGACAAGCACTGAAGTGCAGTTCACATGTGAGTTGAGCAGGTGGCAGCTGCGCTGACATTTTGGGCGGTGGTGTTGAGGGTACAGCTCAACTCAACTCAACTCAACACAACAATGGCTTCGTCTTCTTCAGCATCAGCATCAGGAACGGGTTCAGGGGTGACGGAACGGAGAGGGATACCTGGTGCCCAGTTCGTAGAGGATGTTCAGACTTATCTCACTCAGTCGGGCCTCGATGTCAATTCTGCCCTTGCTTTCCTCCAAGAAAGGTGAATCTCTTTCTTCTCAAATCCCTCGTTTTCCTACCAATAATCAGCACACCCCCTTCATCATAAGTTTTTGGGTTGGCTTTGCTTTCCCCTGAAATTCCCATCTAACGTTATTAGATTAGAGCAGAGGACTTGAACTTTCTCAAAAACCTACCTTCTTTTGGGTTTTAAAAGTGTTCGCTGATAGATCCCTCAGATGATCCTTTTTTAATTTTCTGTTTTGGTATTGGATCAGTAAAGTGAGACACTTTTGAAGAATGTAAGGTTAGGAACGTGTATGCGGACTCAAGTGGAGCTTCTTTTTATTTTTTTATTTATTTTTTTGTGTCATTGGATTTGGAGCAATGCCATAAATGATGGCGAAATTTAACAGCATATACTCAACACTAGAATGTGTGCAGCTATTCAATTTTGTGCATCTATTATACACCTTACGAATATGTAGCTAGTAACACGGAGTCTTTAGAAGATTTTAGATTTTAGACATTGATGCGGCATATAATTGATTTCAGCAGGCAATAGGATGAGAAATGAGTTTCATGCAAAGGTAGAGATAGTTACTTAACAGGACCCTATTGAAATCAATGCCTCAGGCTGTTGTTATTGTGATCCTACAAAAGTGCGCAGTATTGTTCCTTTATAAACTTTGGATCTATCTTTCTTGTCATTCTTTAGAGTCGTTGAGTGCACACTTCTATATCATTTACTTGTTCCTTATTTCTATGTTTTATGAGTGGGAGTTGTGCTACATCAAAAGAAGAATGGGAGTTGTGCAGCAAAATCCCTTGCATTCTTACTTTGTTAGTTTTTGCGAAGAAAGTTTGTTTTGTGAGTTGCTGTTGCCTCGTTTAGATATTTGAATAACTTAAAGTTAATTCTTATACTTAAATAAGCAATATTTGTGAATTCCTGTTATGCATGAGGGGATATTCACTTTTATTTCGTAAGATTTTATGAACCACCCAGCACTTATTCTTGCAGGCTTCAGCAATACAAGTTGGTTGAAATGAAGCTTCTTGCCCAGCAAAGGGATCTTCAGGTTTCATTGCCTTGTATATCTATAGTTTACACCTTGCTGTGACGTGAATTTTTTTAAGTTTTTCTAGCTATATGTGGTTGGTGAAATTTTCATTAAGGGCTAAAAAAATGAAAATTTTTGTTTTGCTTCAAGCTAGAATCAGTAGCAATGATTAAGATATTGACTGCTATAAGAGCAAGTTATGCTCCTGCTGGATGGGATCACAGCATGATCTTTGTTCTGTGACATGTTGATGTTGTAATTATTACTATTATTATTTTGGGACTGGTGTCATGGGTTTCCACAATTTTCATTTTTCAAAACATATGTAGGCTAAACCAAACCCAAACCATTGGGATTATAGCTGAATGAGTTGCATTGTATCTAGGCTGGTAAATATAGATTCTAGGCCTCAAAGAGGCAATTTCCTAGCTGCCTAGGCTTCATACTTCCAGGATTATAATTAATTTAAATCATAAAAATAATAATTTCTAATTGATTCATTATCAACTGGTAATCTCAAAATTTTAAGTAAATCTGATACTCTGTCTCTGTGTGTGTATTGCTTTTTTCTCTCTCTATATTCAGTTACTGATGCTATTTATTCATTGTGGTTATCAGGCAAAGATACCAGATATTGAGAAGTGCTTAGATATTGTTGCTACATTGCAAGCTAAGAAGGGTACTGGTGAGGTTCGTTTGGAGCCTGTTTTCCCATAACAAGTAGTATATGGTAGTAAATGTTGTTTGGGTAAAAGATTGTTTGGTTTTTATATGCGAAGAAAAATGTATTAAATATGAATGGTCCAGTTAGCTATTATCAGACAGCTGAAATTTGTGCATCTTATTCTTTGATGCATATAAAGTTGCCCTCAAAGTATGTGCAGTGATTGCTGAACTTTTGACATATCCAAAAGGCTTCCTGGCTCTTAATCTGCCTTTTGATTGAAAAAGCTATATTAAAAAGGTGAGAGAGAGTGAGAGCAAGGAAATATGGAACTTTACTGCTTGTCAGGAGCTAACATATAGTTAGCCTTTTCCTTGTCTTTAGTAAAGCAGTTTCTGGCTTAGTTTATGGGACTATAACCCCAGATCAATCTATTGTTCTGAGAAAGATACAATTTATTTCATTTACATTTTTGCCGTGTCAGTTTCCAATTCTTGGTCATTGAGATTTATGTTCAACAACAACAAAGGCCTTTTCCCACGAGGTGGGGCATTGAGTATAGTCATTACCTCCTCTTGGACTTGTATTGTTTCAGTTTCTAGTTTTAGGACGTGTTTACATTTGCCTTTGATTTTTTATGGGTATAATTTTGATGTCATCTAGTTTGCACTGTACTCCCGGGGGGGGGGGGGGGATCTTTCTGCTCATTGTTATTTGTCTACTGGCAGCTAGTATTGTGTACACCTCCATCCCCCTCCCCCCCCCCCCCCTTTCTTCTCTTTTTCTTTCCTGCCATCCTCTTATAGGACACTGATACCATGACTACATACAGAGACAGGCATACACTCGCTCATGCATGAATATTTATGTTTCTGCTTAGTGCAGTGCTTCATGGAACCACGGTCCTATTCTATGCACATGCACTAGATTCTTGCTCTACATTTTGCCATTGGGAATTTGCAATAGACCTTTACAACTGTCTTTCCTTGTTGGTCTTTGCTAGGATGAATCGTGCTCTCTGCTGGTAGAGTCCTAGTGATCCAAAGGTTTTCAATTTTACTGATGTAGATACCCATTTTAATTTTCGATTGGAAATTTCTCTGCATTAAAATCACTGCCTCTATAATGGTTGTGGTACTTATTTGTTTACCAAAAAAAGTTTTACGACAGTAGATCAAATTTAATCTCATCGGCGTAAACTGTGTATTATAAACTAGAAGGTTTATGTTTCACTTTACCCAATTGCAGGCACTTGTTGCTGATTTTGAAGTGTCAGAAGGAATATATTCACAAGCTCGCGTTGAGGAAACTGACTCAGTTTGTTTATGGCTGGGAGCAAATGTTATGTTGGAATATTCATTGGAAGAGGTCCCTCCCTGTTAGTTTTAGGCGTTAATGCTATTTCTTCATTCTTTTTAGTTGTTTTGGTACATAAGTACAATGTAAATTTCTGGTGCAGGCCACTGGTCTTTTACAGAAGAACCTGGATAATGCTAAAGCCAGTTTAGAAGTTCTTATTGCTGATCTACAGTTCTTGAGGGACCAGGTTACAATAACTCAGGTCAGATTGTCGATTGTTGGGTGCTCTAAATATGTGGCTGTGCATTCAGCATGCCTGCTAATCAAATGTGAATAATGTTGACGGCATTGCACTTGCATTGCATGGCCAAGCATCACAATGCCTTTGATAGCTTTAGGGAGTGAGTGAAAATTGAGAGATGATGAATAGATGGGAGTATTTTAATATTGCATTTTGATTTTACATTTATCTTGGTATATGATTTTTTTTCTTCCCTGACAAAGGATGACAAATAGTGGCAACGATACATTTTTGTTGATTCCTTTTAGTTAGTAAGCAAGCACAAAATGATTTCCAATCCGTCATTTTCAACCTTTTTATGCGGGATGCTTGAAAACACCTTTTTATTGTACGTATGTAACTAAGTATATGACCTGTATATTGCATAATATTCCTGACATTAATTACTTGTAGTTCTCAATCTTTGTTCTATATTGAATCAGGTTACAATTGCTCGTGTGTACAATTGGGATGTTCATCAACGGAGAATTGAACAAGGTGGTACTACTCCTGCTCAAGATTAGCAAATAAAATTTATTCTTACCTAGATCAAAAGTTGGCCGCCTATACCGTTTGAGAGTATGATTCTCGTCTCTGTTCACTTTCTAATGTAGATGGATTGCTGTTACATTTTCCTCCTAATTATGGTTTCACTACAGTAGATTGTCACTCGAGGATAGGAACCAGTTTTGATACATGTTGATTTATTTACTGGCCTCTAAAACGTTTGTAAAAATAGTAAAGCCATATGTGGTAGGTCAATGGGCATGTTTTGTTTGGTGTGATCATATTGGGGCACATTCTGTTATGTTGGAATTTAGTTTACTCGTTTAATTTTACAATTCTTGTGTTAAGATTAATTGTCTAAGCTTATTTGAATTCAAAATCTGGACGCATGGGGACAGGAAGGTTCAATTTGCGAATGAAATCTGTCGGTAGAACTACGCAATTTGAAGGGACAAGACGTCGTAATCAATAGCTATCCAAAGACGTTGCTCCATCTTATCGGTTCATCAAAAGGGTCGTAGATCTGTACGGTTTCTGATATATACTAATATTTGCCAGTTAGTCAGGGATGTGATTATGCATAATTTGATCTGGTCAACTGGTCTAATAATGCAGTTTCTGGAAAGAAACGAAATAATAGAAAACAAGGTAATCCAGGATTTCAGTCTCGGCGCCTTTTTTTCTTTTTTTGAATGGTATGGTGTGTGTTAGGTAAAGTGGCATTGTTGTTCATGTGCCCAAACAGGATTCGTTGTTGTGTTCTTGCATGACGTGGTTGAATACTATATGGTTAGCGGACTAATTAATTTTACGGGCATAGACTTTGCACATGGGGACCCATAAACGACGGTAAGTGTCACAAGTCAATAGACAATAGCACGATGGACCTTTCTAATAAAGGCATATTTACTTTTCTTTTTCTTTTTCTTTTTCTTTTTTATATTTTTAAAACCCATTTCCCACTCAGTTACAAATTGGGAAAGAACTTTTTTTTTTAGGTAAATAAATTATTAATTTGTTTTTAGTGCACTTTTTGGCCCCATGTTTATATATTTTGTTGTTTTTTCTTTTTTTTTTCCAGTTCTCTAATTTTTAACCAAGACTTTTTTCTGCTGAATATTTTTCATTACTGAATTTATCTTTTTATTTTTAGTTTTGCTATATTTGTTAGAATATCCTTGTAATAATTCTCTTAATATTTAATGAAGAAATTATTAAATTGAAGAGTAGGCGTATTTAATATCTTGCATACATAAAAGTATTTGGTATTTTCTTCATTTGAATAAAAAGGAGGTATTAAAAGGATTGATTATGAAGATTTAGAATTGTTCCTTTTTTAAAAAAAAAATTTAATGGCTTGTTAGGATACGAGCTTACCCTTTTTGGAGACTCTGTAGTTACAGTTTGGGTTCTGTTTAGCTACGTTGAAAGTTGGTGATTTAAAACTTAGTGCCGGTCCTTGTTTCTTACTCTTACCTATTTTCTAAGCCACGAAGTCTATCCTAGATTCGTACTCCTCCGGTTTCATACTTTCAAGCTGCCTCTTGTATCTGTAGTTTGTCAGTTTTTTTTTTTTTTTAATTTCTTTTAATACAGTTAAAAAAAGTGGGAATGGCCTTGGTGGGCCAGAGTTGTGCCACCAAATTAACCAAGAATTTATTTTGAGCTTTTGGTTTATAGGTTCTTGTACATTAATTTATATCCTCTACCAAATAACCATACAAGGTATTGGTGTGGTTGACCTTATGAGACGGGACGTTGGCCCATTTAATGCCTGAAGGATGGTCCAATCCTTATTAATTGGTATGAGATTGACGTCCTTCAAAAAATAGTGTCACCCACCAACACGTTAAACGGACCCGTGAATTTCCACTGTATTTTAGGGCTTTTCATGGTACCTCATACATTATGCCCGAAATTGAGCTCTTTGTTCAACATCAGACCCCTCTGTTTTAAAAAAAAAAAAATTTAAATGAAGATGTTAACCCAGATTGGCCGTAACAAATCCCCTTACTATATTGTTTAAAATTAGTCCTTCCCCATGATTAAGGTTTATTATCACAATGATCAATAGTACTTACTGATACTCGACCTTAAGGCTGAAACCTTGATAGTCGTAAGTACTACTGATAATAGTGGGTCATCAAGTGAAAACGAAGTTTGAGATTTTTATGTAGTTATATATGTATGTATGTGTGTCTCAAATTGTGACTTCTAGTGCAGAAAGCCAGAAATTCATTTCTTTTTACAGATAAATCCTTCAAAGGGGATCTTATTTCTAATAGCCAAAATTTCATATCTAAAAAGTGACCAACACTGGCATGCTTCATAGTTATGTCACTTTCGTTTCTATTACTGAAAATGATTGAGGTGCACCGTCTTATGAGTGTGGCATATACCAATCCAATACAAACTAATTTTGCTTAAATTGAATATATATATATATATATATATATATATATATATATATATATAGGGAGAGGATCAAATAAGAGGAATGGTTAATTGTAAAAGTGGGAAGAATAAATCTTGACTATTGAATTTTACATAAATGGTCAAAATTAAAATATAAAATCAGATGACTTTTTAAAGTGATCATGTAACATTTAAATAATTTTAAATTTTGACTATCCATATATGGTTATACGGTTCAGATTTATTTCTCTTACTTTCATAATAAACAATTCCTCTTATATAATACGCTCCCTATATATATGTATACCTCTACTTACCAATTGGAGAGTATATGCGGGTTCACATATATCCAAGTTAAGATATCACTCTGGAATTGATATGTATTATAATTAACCCAATCGTCGCAATTAACAACATCCACATAGTTATGGTATAACTAAAAATAAATACCTATCTATATCTTGCAAATAATTGAGGCATGAAGTGACACAATATTCACTTTTTTATTGTAAAAAGAAATTGCTCGAATCTTAAGTTGTAATCAACAATGAAATTATTGGTTAACTTCTTTAAATATCGATAAGGAACACACCGAACATTAACTGATTATACGCAACAACAGTGGAGTATAAAGTAACCTTCCTTATACCAGTATTTGTTTATTCGTAATGTTTTGAAGAATCTATAAACTTGATATAAGTTAATGATTTTATACTTTTCTACCTCAGAAAAAAAAAAGTTTGTATACAATTTAGAAGTAAAGAATTTTATGATACTTTTATTATAGTATTTCTATTTGCTTGGAATTATTATTTACTAATTAAAAAAATTCAATACAGTATTTAATAATGCAAAAAACAGAAGATACCATAGGAAAGCTCTAATGAAAAATGAATACACATTTGATAGAAACAATATCACACAAACTAGAACCATCGGTAGGTTTACAGAAGGAGTTTAATTATTCAACATTGATTATTTATTATATATCTCCGCAGTTTAAGTTTAATATATTTTATAAATGGAGAGATTAGATTTACCAATAGAATAACCCCTCATATCCCTCAATCTAGATGATCTAGCTGGTGTCTCAATGTTCAGGACTCTCGTGTTAGGGGCTCTAGCCTCTCCTCAGCACCAAAAAAAAAAAAAAAAACGAATAATCCCTCATGCAGCCTCTGTAATTTAAATAAATTATCTCTTTCAAAAGTTTAATTTATTAAGTGAAGATATATAAATATTTTTTTTTATGTAAAACACTCCTCTTCTTTAAACTAGAAGTGTAGATCATACTTATCTTAGGCTAAAACTCAACTTTAATTTAGAAGATTAAGGTTACAAGTATAGATCTTTAAATTACTTAGTTATAGAAAAACGCTGATATAATGTCATAAATTACATGAATAATTTTTTAGTGGGTAACGCTCGCTAGAAGAAGAGAGAGATAAAAGAAGGGAAAAGGGAAATAAAAAACTAGATTTTCGTTTGTACATGTAAGAGAGAGGTCTTGTGTCAAATGATGAACTGAGACCGAGGAGCTAGCTATGTGTGGTTAGGGGGAAAATCGAAAAACTGAGGGGTTACGTGGATTTTTACATGGTACCGAATGATCTTGCACCGTTTCATTGATTTCGCGAGTGAAAGTGGTAGCAATTCTAGGAAATGCTATTGCTAGCATGGCTACCAAAAGCGCATATGCAATCACTAATTTTTATAGAGACGTGCACGCAAGCCGATGCTGATTTGTCCTCATTGCCTCCCAATTAATGCCCCGCTCTCTGTCCCTTTCTGCTCTACGCGTTTTTATCCCTTTTTCACCATTCAAATTCAATTAATTTAATTTAGCCAAACCAATTTCCATAAATAAATAAATACTGTGTAAACAGATTACTTAACAACAACGATAATAATATAAAATACATTTTAAAATTGTTGACTTTGACTCCCCATGTGTGCCCAACATCCCATTCCTCAAGCACAGTCCAAAACCAAATATACAAATACTGTAAATAAATTAATAATAATTGAAAGTTTGAAGCGTAACCATAATTATTAGCCAATTTGAGCTGTAAGGATATAAAAATAATACTACAGTCCTATCCCATGTAAGAAATCAATATTGGAAAAACAGAAGAAAAGAGAGAATACTCTTTTCTTTTTATGTTACAAGAAAAGAGAAAGATATGGAGGGAAATAGAAAATATTCCAAGTGAGAGACGCCGCAATCATCGCTTGCGTTGTCTTTTTTCCTAGAAATTCGAGAAGCTTTCTGTCAACGCGTTGCTGCTCGCTGCTCGGGCTTGGGTTCAAATTTATCGTGCTGCGCTTTAGGGAGGTTTCATAACATTTTAATAAACCTCTGTTTTTCAATAGTTTTTTTTTTTCATGAAAAATATTATTTATATAAATTTTTTTTTTATACTGACTCACTGATATCTATTTTTGGATAGGAGTAAATTGACATAAAAATTGAAAAAGTTTTAATATAAATAATATAACTCTTTTTTTAATAAATATGTTAAAGGGTTAAAAAAATATATCATGGATGTATTTATTTAAGATTTTTTAGATAAAAAATTATTTTTTCATAAAAAAATCAATTTTTGTATGTGTTGATAATTTTTAAAAATAGTTACATTCTTAAAAAAATTTATTTTCAATTTTTTTTAAAAGTTGAAAAGAGTAGTCTTTGAAAAAATTAATTTTTAATTTTTTTAAATATATATAAAATTTAAATTTTAAAATTATTTTTTTAAAAGTTAAAATAATACATCCTATATGATATAAAGAAAAGCTATAAAAAATATTAAGTGTTTAGTAGTTTTATTTATTCTTTAACTTACTTATCGTTATGACGACTCCTTTGTAAAAATATTTTTAATATATTTAAATTTCTTGAAATTAATTAATATTGATCCTGTTTATCAAAAAGTGATATTAATTTTGTATTTTAAAAGCTTTAACATAATATTTGATTTGAGAAAATAAGATCAACTTAACTTTCAAGTATAAAAATAAAGTAACATCATTTAATTCTTAAATAAAATATTTTTAATAACATTTTCACAATTTATATGTAAAAAGATTTTTTGATATTTTTTATGATTAACAAACAAAAATAATGTCGATATTTTCTGAAAGATTGAGTTCGTGTCATCGATATTTTTAAAAAGTGAGATGTGTTAACGCATTTATTATTAAAAGTGATTTAACAGAAAATTTTTAATATAAATAAAAATTATTTTGAAAATATTAAAACATTTCTTAGTGGATAATTACTAAATATATTTAATAAGTTGACTAATTTAAATTTTTAATATTTATTTTTTAGTATTGCAATAAATGTTTTAGGCTGTAATCTGCCAATAATCTCGTTTATGGATTGGTAGATCTTTGTATTTTGAACTTAAAAAATTTAGAAAAAACTATATTTCATAGTCAATTAATTTAAATATAACAGAATTAACTTAAATAAGCTTGTTTGCTATCTGAACCAACACGTAAGAGAGACATGGGCTTTTAATTAGAGGAGTGAAAAATCGAATGTGTATTTGGGAGTCTCAAGCAACATACCACCTAGTCAAAACTCAAAAACCAAGTGGTGATGTTCTTAGAGATATTATTAAGATGACAATAAAATTAATTACGTAACCAGTCGAAAAGACAGTAAAATTATTAAAAAGGCAACGTGGTACGTGAGGGATGTGTGTTCAGAAGTCCACGAAAGGGCTTGAGTGATCGGAAGTCTATAGGTGCTGATGCAGTTGGCTTTTGGGGATATGATAGGGTACAACAACTGGATAAATACATGGGACATTCTGAATTGAGGCTAATGGGGTATTTTCCATGCTGCGTGAGGTGCAGAAGGGGATTGCAGATAGAGGGTGGATGCCTCTCTTGCTTGAGTAGTTTAGGTGTAATAAGGATTGTGTCTCTTTGTGTTAGTTCTTTTGTTTTTGGTATTTGTTTCCTGGATTCTTTTGTGTTGCTCTTCTCCTTATTGGGAGCGTTTTTGAGCCTTTTACTGTCAATTATTATTTAAAAAAAAAAAAAAAAAAACTAAGCTATTCCTTATTGTTCAAACCATTGTAGCTTTTGCATATAATAACAAAAATATTTTCCTACCATAACTTATATATATATATATATATATATATATACAACGAAATATTTTTCCCTTACATTTTTCTTTTTGATAAAGTGATTTCCCTTTGCTCATTATGTAGGTTTGTAGACTGACATAAATACCTAAAAAAAAATATAAAGTTGCTTTTATCACGGTAATGCATACTTTTATGTAAAAGGAACTAACTAACTATCTATCTCATTTTGAGTGCAAAACTGGATAGCTATATTAAGAAACTAACATGACATAATCAATAAAATCAAGCGAGTACACAAACAGATGTTCAAAGTAATAACCCTCAGTATCAATATCAGCCACCATTAATTTCGATGCTTAACCGTTATATTGGTCAAGCGCTAGTCATCATCATACCTTTTTAATTAACTTTCTTCTTCTATTAGATGAACCCTAAAATGTGACTGAAAGAAGTCAATACTATGCAATCAGCAGTAGAGCACCAAACCAGAGTAAAGACGATGCCCCCACCAAAAATAACATGACGTACATGTAATTTGAACACTATCAATGTGTAGCTATTTAATTTGGTGACGCTTGAGGCTTTATAATAAACTTTGTTTAAGCAGAGAGAACAAGTCTATATGGGGGCATAAATGTTCTGCTATCATATTCAAGGCAACAACTGCCAGAGGAAAAACTAAAGAAGTGGCATCTTTGAAGGAAACTTCAATAAGGATCTCTTGATTATATCGGATAACATTTTTTTATGTCCCGGTTGTAGGACCAATGACTAATATTTTCAGATAGTTCTCAAATTCAATTCAATCCATCTTTTTAAATTTATTTTACTGCTATTGCCTTGGTCAAAAGTTGTTGGTTTGACTATCTAGACCTACACCGCAGTTACAAACAGGACAAGTTCAAACTGAAGTTTTTTTTTTTTTTTTCCTTTAAAAAATAATAATTAAACCATGGAAGATCTAGCAAGCATCTAAAACAATAAAGTTTTAGATTAAAAAAAACGGCACCTAATTTTTATTGGAAATATTTCGAAGGAAAGGGAATAAGAAGTAGGTACTTTTGGCAATTCTCGACTACAACAGCAACTTAAAAAACTTGTTCACAAGTACGATTGGCGTTAATTATAGTGGATGACGATAAACTTATTAATCTAGTATGGAAATCATAGATGGTGACACACACATCTAGAACATGGGTCTATTTTAAAAATGCAAATGGTGGTTTGGTTAAGATATTTAAAAATGATTCTCAAACAAATTATTCGAATCGTAGGTTGATTTAATCAATTTGCTTTCACATTTGCGAGACGCAGATATTCAAATGGGAATATATGTTGTTCAATGTATTGCCAAGTTGATAACGTTTCTAAAATAGCACTCCGATCAATAACTTTTGGCTAGTTACATGAACCTAAGAGAGAGGAGGATCCTTGCACCTAAACCATCAATTATTCCACAATGTTATTGTAATAACAAAACAAAAGGTACTAATAAATTCTACGCTGTCAAAGTATACATACGGCCGTTATAGAATAAAGATGGCAGTTGGAAGTTGCAGTTACATTTGGAGGCCGTATGAGTTAAGATTGAGAGAATGAAGTTCGGTATTGTAAGGCGACATTGCCTAACTGTTTATAAGAAATTCTATAGAAACAATCCTTAAAAAATAATACTAAAAAAAAGGAAAAATAGTCTCGATATCTTTGTTTCTTGCGGAAACAGTTTATCAGCTGGTCAACTGGTTAAAAGAGGACAAAGCTACCATGCATTATTCGATTGGAGCCTCAGATACCGAGTTTCATCTCATAAGTCAAAAAGCTGAAAAAAAACTTTTTTTTTACTGTACACCACTATCATGATCTGTACACCATTAATATTTTGATGTAAATTCTTATAAATGAAGTTAGTAACTTTGATTGTTTATTATTTTAAGCAAACCGGAATCAAATTATTATCAAATCGATAGTGGCTTTCTGATATTTATATTGGGTTGAATTAAATAAGAAATGAAAATGGAGGATACAATTAATTTGAAAAATTATCTACAGTACAGTCCAAATATATTATGCCTGATAGGGGAGGAATTAATCAGCGGGCATCATATTTTTTACACATGAAAGGCTTCTGGTTTTGTATGTATTCTAATATAAGGGTTTAATTTTGATATATATAATCTTTGTAAAGGTTATTTATACGGTTATTTAATTATATAGTGTCATATCATTAAAAGTATTTGATATTTATAACAATTATTCTAAAAATCATATATATAGTGAGATATAATTAGTTGATATATATAGTGAGATATAATTAATTGATAGTGTAAATTATTTTAGATTAATAATATATTAAAATTAATATCTTTTAATAACATAAAAAAGCCCAGAATTTTCTCCCATTTTAGAATACCCTTATGTGGACTCAATCATTCTATTTTGAAGCTGCTAGGAGCATGGCTAATGGTGAAAGGTTTTGATAGATGGTAAGAAATTATAGATTCAAATATTAATATACACAAAAAAAAAAAAAATCGTATCTTGAAAACAAATCTTGGTACGTAAAAGTAGATCAAGATTATTAAAAAAATCCCTAATTCTTCAATTCCATTCAAGAAAGCTACTAAAATTATTGAAGGTAAGGAATGCAAAGCCCATATAATCGTCAATGAAAATATTGTGATTTCGGGGTAAAAAGTCATCGTATACTGTGATTCGGAAAAAAAAAAAAAAAAAGTCATGGATATATATCATTATTTCAATCGAGCTTCATCAACCATGTCATAGTTGTCCTAATTTTATCTACAAACTACTATCACCGCAATGGATGAAACCGCGAAAGATTGATTGATTGGCATAGTCGCATGGCTCCATATAAGGTGCAGAAGCATGGGATCATAGCCGTACTCCGTGGTCGTCATAGTAGTAAAACCCGTTGCTTTCTTTTATATTTGTGTGGTTGAACCAACGAGAACAAATATTCAGAAGGTTGACTTTTGGCTTTGAATATAACGGGTTTGCAGTGTTTGGAAAAATTCCCATATAGCGACATCTTGGCCGGCATATTATTAGAACCGCAGTCAAACCTCCCAAACAGAACTTTAAATCTCGTGTCGGTTGTTCCCATGTGATGTGGTGGAAACTGGAGAGTGGAGAGTGGCCACTGTGTGCAGCAGCACACAGAACACGAGGTCTAGCAGAGAAACAAGCACAACCACCAAACCACGCGCCGTCGAAACCCGTGGCCTCGCCACCTTCCTCACCATCACCGTCATGTTCTCTGTGCCACCTACGACCTATTTAACGCTATTCCCTGAGAAACACTGAAATAATCAACGAACATGAAATCTAAGGGTGTATTTGGTAACGGATGAAAATGAAGAGTACATTTTTATCGATCTCATCCATTTATAAGTAATTTTATATATAAATGGATGGTATTCATGAAAATTTACTCTCTATTTTTAATCTCATAGTAAACACACTTTAAGAAAAAATCTTACGTGCCACTTGAATAAGTTACTGCCCCTGTTCTAATTTATTGACTATTTTTCAAATTAACTTTGTGGCCAGCCTTTATTTGAGAAATCATTATACGATCCAGGCGCAAATAATTGGCAATGACTTGTTTTGGAAGTGTTTAAGAACTTCTCTTCTTTGAAAAAAATAATTGTTTTTAAAATTATTTTTAAAAATTAATTTTAAATTATTTTAAATTTAAAATAAACTAACTAAAACATATATGAAAAGCAATAACTAGTGATAATAGACACTTGTTATTTTGTTTGCAAAAAGGTTTCCTATGGAAGTTTTGAGCTTAATACAGACACTCGAAAGAACTTTATTATATATAGTATTTTTCTTCTCTTTTCTTTTTCAAGTTTTAGAATTTTAGAATTTTAATTTAATATTAGTTAATGATAATGTTTGATCAACGCATCAGGGATGCGTGTGAACCATGAACACAGGATCCTTCTGTGCAATTCCCTTTTGAAATAAATTAAGATGAGTGTCTTGTGGATATTTTGCGAACTGAGTACTGCTATTCCATTCAAAGAGAAGCAGAGAAACAACAATGGTATGGTTGAGTCAATATGCATAACTGTTTAATACCTTGTTTGGTGCAGTGTACTCTGTATAGTTTTAATGCGATATGGGAAAGGATATAAGCTGTACTTATTGTATATAGTGAACACATGTAAATTAAGAATTTTTCAATTGAAATAAATTCCCGATTTCTTATCTTATATATTATCCCGACAATTCACAACGCTTTTATGCACATGCCATTCACAAATTTAAAAGAAACAAAGGGAATCGTCTCTATGAATAAAATATGATAGCTCATGGGTTGAAAAATAACATTGAAAACGTTGAAAAAAAATATAATTAATTAGCAGGAAAAGAGAGGAAGCCCAAGCAAAATTAGGGGAATTAAAAATGGCGAAGAGGCAAAGGATTAAAAAAGAACAAGAAGGAAATTGGAGTGTGAAGCAATTAAAAGAACATCATAGGCTCAGCAAGCAACGGTTGGATATCATATTGTAGCCTGGGAGGAGCGTGTGTTAGAAGTAATCATGGAATATACCAAAACCGCGTAAAGTGCATGTGCTTTCAAGTTCTGTTTCAGTGAATGCCAGCCGTTCGATGCAACACCCAGGAGGTACGTACACTTCATGATGCCTCCACGTGTATCGCACTGGCCAGTGGGCCTTTCTCTGGCCATTGGGCTCCACACAACCTTGATCGGTGAGGTGACGTTGCCTTCTCCGGAAAAATATTTAATTAATAATATTTTGTTTAACATTGACGCCTTCAAATTAGTTTTTTCGGTCAAAAAAAGATTTGTTTAGTTTGAATTCAAAAATTTATAATAAAATTAAAATAAAATTTTCTCTAAATTTAATTCGCAAAAAATTATTAAATTTTGTAATTATGTCCATAATTCGAATGAGCTAAGGTGAATGCTATGGTACCTTAATAAAAATGTGCATTTTATGCATTTTTTTGTGATAAACGGTGAGGATCGTGCCATAGATTGTGAGGTGCATTAATGCACCAATCACCTATGATGCATTATAATAATATCTAATTTTAAGAAAATTTAAAAATATAATTAAATATATTTTAAAAATTAATTATTATACACTGACAGTATAAAATAATTTTACACTGTTAGTATAATTAAAAAATTTTATTAGTATAATTTTAATTATCATATATTGACAGTGTAAAATTATACTGGCAATATAAAATAATTTTATGAATTTAATTTGAATGCACTGACAGTGTAAAACAGTTTTACACTGTCAACCAATAGAAATAATAGAAAGTGCCAACTCATACAAATAACTACCCATTATATTGAGGGACCCACCATGATTTCTCACCTTTCCCTATTTCTATTGGTTGACAGTGTAAAACTATTTTACACTGTCAGTGCATACCAATTAAACTCTAATTTTATATTGTCATTGTAATAAAAAAATTTTATCAGTATAATTTTAATTATCATACACTGACAGTGTAAAATTATACTGGAAGTACTGTAAAATTATATTGATAAAATTTTTTTACGCTGTCAATGTATGATAATTAAAATTACACTGATAAAATTTTTTGATTACACTGACAGTATAAAATTATTTTATATTGCCAGTATAATTTTACACTGTCAATGTATGATAATTAAAATTATACTGATAAAATTTTTTTATTATATACTGATAAAATTTTTTGATTATACTGACAGTATAAAATTATTTTATACTGCCAGTATAATTTTACACTATCAATATATGATAATTAAAATTACATTGATAAAATTTTTTATTATACTGATAGTGTAAAATTATTTTATACTATCAATATAATTTTATACTGTCAATGTATGATAATTAATTTTTAAAATATATTTAATTATATTTTTAAATTTTCTTAAAATTAGATATTATTATAGTGCATCATAGGTGATTGGTGTATTGATGCACCTCACAATCTATGACACGATCCTTACCGTTCATCACAAAAATGCACAAAATACACACTTTTATTAAGGTACCATAGCATTCACCATGAGCTAAAGCTATCAGTATGCTTGTGGACATTCATGACATTTTGATATATAGGGCACTCTTATCATTTTATGTTTTAAAGTAGTTTAAAAAATATTATATGTGAACAGAAATATCAGATGAGTTAAGTTATTAGGATTTGATTAGCAGTTTCAGAATTAATAATTTATATGAGATTATATTTTTAGATCTTAATGTTATTAAATGTACATTAAAAAAAATATTGGATAAAGTTTAACATGTGTTAATTAAAAATTTATCATTATTATTTAAAGGAGTAAAATATGATACTTATTTTTAACTCTTTTTTTTAAAATCATAAATATCTTCTTAACGAAAGTAATTTTAAATAGGTGAGGACTAGGCAACCGAAATTCTGCTTTCCTAATTTTAGTTCAATTATAAATCTAAAATTCGAATTCAAAACTTCTAATTTAGGATAATTCTCGTAAACTGACTTATATAATCCAACATATTTTTATTTTTTTATTATTAACTATGTATTATTTTAATTATAATTCTAAAATTATAGTTAAATTAAAAAGAATCAAACGCGTTCATTGCATTTAAGAATTTATCACACAAGTGCCGTAAAAATAAGGTAGTGCTGCTGGGCTTTTAATGATGAGGAATAAGTGACGAGAAAATGATGTCAGCATATAGAAAGCCTGTTGGCTTGGCGAAACAGAAGGTCAGGCATGCAATGCACGTGCCGAAGCTTCTCACAGACGACGACGGTCATAAAGTCCCTAGGTCACAACTTGCGACGTTCGTACGCTGTTATACTTGTTTAATTTTCCCCCCCAAACCCTTAACTATTCACGCCTTTAGTGCTTTTTGAGTACTTTGGAATTAAAGTAAGTTAAGCAACCTTTTTTGGAGGCGTTATCTATCCGCTACTGCTACTGATTTTTAATTCTAACCTTCAAGCGTAAACGTTATCTGCATGAAGACCCTTTCCTACCGGAATGGCTCTTGATTTGTTATTATTTCCTCTTACAAAATATTCAATATTGACTCTAAGTCCAACGTACAATTCATTCAAATTTATCACATACGAGTATGTTCTTGCTATTTGCCAAACTCACATTTCACTCGAGAGTACTATGGAACGAAGCTACAATAAGAAAGGATTAAGCTCCAATATTTGAATTTTGAGGCCTTAAGTTCTCGCCCTAAATCATGACGATTAGAATTGTTTTATTTCCAGTTAGTTGACTACATCATATACATTACAAATGACGTAAAATTTGAGCTAAATGTTAAAAATGTTATTAAAATGATAAGATTTCATTATCTTATTCTGTCACTTATCAAATCAGATTAATTAGGCGGCATTATGTTGAATATGGAATTCAATATGCCTACCTTAATATATGCCGGGTTTTGTTAATATGTCCTAAGAATATTACACGTGAGAATTAAAATAATATTTAATATTTTAATACTTGTCATTGAATATTATTTGATAAAAAATTTTGAATATTAATTTAAATTTTTAAATATTAAATATTAAATATTATATTGTATAATAATTTTATTTTTAGCATTTTAATATAGTATATGTTAAAGATATATCTTGTACGATGCTATAATATTTGAAACAATACAATTTAAACGAGGCACGTCAAAAAAGTCATCAGAAGCTCTGCTGCTGTATGTATATAATTTATAAAAGTGTGGTGGTGGAAATTCTTGTAACGTAGATGATATTTAGTTGTGAAAATGTAACTTGATTTTCTAGGTGCCCGAGGTTCTCTTCAACAAGAAGGTTAAAAAAACCGGCTAGCTATACATCTAGCTGAAATTGAAAGAAATTTTGGAGTGAGAAATCATTACTGGATGAACCAAATAGCAGCCTAAACAGGAGTTATAGCCAGATATTAAGCGTATGAGATACCGCATATTCTTAAGGAAAAACGGTGTCAAGAAAATGGTCCTTGAGGTCTAGTAAAAGGCAATATCCATTGCATGCAGAAAGGGTATCAATTATGAATGCTCCAACTTCCACCCCAATGTTGTGCTAAGCATGTAGGTGTAATGATGTTAAGGTAATTTATTGTTCTCCACAGCTTTCATTCACTTCGTTGTGGAATTCCTCGAGCACGATTTTGTTTAGCCAAGTGCCAACTGCCATATGAATTGATACATGCACTAGTAGTTTTATTATTTTTTGGATGGAAATAGTTTTTATTTTAACAATGTGAATATTCAACATGTAATTTTGCTATAATTTATGGATGCTTCATTGCGATTATTGTAGAAATAGTCAATGAGAATTTTCAATGAGGTATATACTAATAGATTAAAATACAAACTATTCTCTTTAACTTTAATCATTTAATACATGAGAATATTTTAACAAATAGTAATTCTTTATGATTTTGACTTTTACTATCCATTCAATTAAGCTAATCAAGTGAAAAGTCTGGTAGTGGTAGACATTGGTTTAACAAGTTCTTCGGTCAATTTATATATGTTTATGGACATGCATTGATTTATATGACCAAAGTTTTTTACAAAATGGTTTGAAATAGGACCAAACTAAACTATATGTAACTATTTATCCGAAGTCTTGTATTTAAGTATGAATAGACTAATACAACAGAGCTAATTACCAGCCAAAACATGCAACCATACCGCGCGTTTTTTAATTACAATCAATCACTAGACATTATCGGCTAATCTATATTCACTTTAGCTAGATTACACAATAGATACATATCTTTGTACAGCGATTGAAATGTGACAAAAGGGTACAAAAACAATCAATTCAATAAAATGAAGGGTGAATTTTGACAAGATCAGAAAGTTAAAAAGAAATGCCGGGAATGGAAATAGAAGACAATGCATAAGAGTGGGGGCAGGAGCAGGACCCATCACATGCACACGATCAGAGCTCAAAAACCTTTTAGGCTTTTACGTGCAGCCCACGTGTTCACTCCCGCCGTTCACACCCAAACCGGTTGCCGGTGAAATATCCGCGTCCCGCAGATGTGGGCCCCGACGGCGGTCCACTTTGGCAATAAATGCTGTCCCCCTCCGTTCGATCGTCAACTGACAGATGTCGGTCACCCCTAAGGTGGGAAACCTCCCCAAGCCAACCTGTTGCCCAAATTCCCAACCCCAACTAAACCAAAGCCCCCCTTTCACACCAAATAATAAAAATAAAAATATTTCAGTTATTTAAATGATCTCTCCTTGTTATTTTATTATAATTTTATTTTAATTCTTAAATTTAATCTCATAAATTTAATATATTATCACTACAAAGCATTTTATAGTATTAATTAATTATATCTTATAATACAAGAGTTTAATTCCATTTGCATGGTTGAAATAGTAGATATAAAATTTAATTATATTTATTATTATTTTGAATGATAATATAAAATTTTTAAATTATTAATATATTTAAATTAAATTCATAATATAAATTATTTTTGAAATAATTATTATAATAATTAAATATTTTTAAAGATACATGATTAAATAATTATATAAAAATCATAAATTACAATTAAATGTTAAATTTATTCATTAATAATTAATAAATTATATAAAAAATATCTATTTAGATACTTATTTAGCTTGGGCCTACCTGACTTAAGGAGCAAGCCTTTCTTTCCGTATGTAAAATTTTATAAAAGAAAAATTAAAAAAAAATGCAATCCCCAAGCTATCCCTCTCTCTCTCTCTCCCCCCACTTTTGTGATAGATAATACAAGATACAAAGTGAGATTAATTAAGAGGGTCATCACTTTTTGGAGTTTTAGGGGGAGAAAAGGAAGATTTGAAAATAATGAGGAATATGTGCAAAGCTTTTTGTTGATATATAGCAAATAGCACCTACAAAAATCAATGGAAGGAGGGAAGAGAGAGAAGAAGGAAGAGGAGGCAAACCCAAAGTCATCATCATCCACCATGGCAAATTCTGTCGCATTTTCCGATGAGATTCCGAACACAAACACGAGCACGAGCATGAGCACCACCTTCAGTAGCTACCCTTTCTCACCTGCTTTATCGAGCATCTTTGACATGATGCCACCACCACCATCCTCATGTGATCAAAAAGCTTCTTCCTTTGGTGGCTTCATGGATTTGTTGGCTGTCCACGACTACACCCCTTCTTTATTCGATTGGCTCCCCACAACCACAACGACGGCCACCACTTCCTCCGCCGCAACAACCACCATCGCCACTCAAATCAGCCACCAGCCTCTGCCGTCGCCGGCGAGCTCCAATGTCCGGGACTGCTCCGAGGTGTTGAACACGCCGGCGTCCCCAAACTCGTCTTCTATTTCGTCGTCGTCGAACGAAGCCGCAAACAACAACAATATCGAAGAGCATAACGGTGGGAAAGTGGTTGGGAATGAACATGAAGCAGAGGATGAGGATGGAGATGGAGCCAAAGGAGAAGATCAAGACAAGACTAAGAAACAGTGAGTAATAATAACCCTCTTTTTTTTTTTTTCTTTGTTTTGCTTAAGAAAAAGTTTTTCTCTGTTATTCAGTGTGTTTTGTTTTGTGACAAAACAAAAAAGAATTAAAAAGGAAAATGAGGATAAAGTCGGTTACAGTTGCAAACAGACATCGCGACATTTCAGGGAAATTAAGGAGGCAGTTTCTGTGTGCGTTCATTGAACTTGAATGTCTTTCCGTTCCTTGTTGTTGTTTAACTGTGTGTCACGTTTCTCTCTGCTTTTACATTTTTTTTTGGTAAAAAAAAAAATTCCTTTGCTTTTGTTGTTATTGTATGAAAACCATGAATTAAAGTTAAGTAAAAAGAAGCATTAATTATGGGTTTTGCACGAAATAAATCTATGTGGGAATCACGATCAGGCTGAAACCAAAAAAGAAGAACCAAAAGAAGCAAAGAGAGCCAAGATTTGCGTTCATGACAAAGAGCGAAGTGGATCACCTAGACGATGGCTATAGATGGCGCAAGTACGGCCAAAAAGCTGTGAAAAACAGCCCCTATCCCAGGTAACCATAAACAAAACAAACACTTCCATTCCATTTCTCAATTCTCAATTTTGATTCACTCTCTCTCTCTCTCTTCCCTTGTCCTCACTCTTATATTTTTTATATAGTACTCTCTTCAATTAATTTTTCTTTGTCGGGGCACTGATTTTTTTAATTTTCTTGCTGGTCACGCAAAAAACAGGAGCTACTATCGTTGCACCACTTCGGGTTGTGGAGTGAAGAAGCGCGTGGAGCGTTCCTCCGACGACCCTTCCATCGTGGTCACTACCTACGAAGGCCAGCACACGCACCCTTGTCCCGCCACGTCACGAGCCAGCCTCGGGTTCATGCACGATGCCGCCGGTGGGTTCGGACCCATTGGATCGGGTGGCGGTGGAGGTCGCGGTGCTCTTGGTTCGCCACTCTTTTTGCTGCCACAACAACACCACCAACAGTTTCAGCACCACAATAATGTGCAACAACAAGCAGCTTTGTTATATAACTCAAACCCACCTTTGAATACTGCTGTTAGCTCCTCCTCTACTAGTAGTTATGTGAATGCGTCGTCGTTTGGTAGCTTCGTGCTTCAGGATCAGGGGGGTCAGCATCATCGAGGTTTTGCACCGTCTAGGTTGACGGGTCAGGCTTTGTTGAGGGACAATGGGCTTCTTGAGGACATTGTGCCAACGCAGATGAGGAAGGAGGAGAAGGAACACGACTAGGTGAATGGTGATGAGATGATATTCATGTTGGGTCTCTCTCTCTCTCTCTCTCTCTATATATAAAATATGTTACTAATGCTATTAGTTAATTTTATTCGCCTGTATTGGCTAGTGGTATGTAAGGTTCTCTAACTCGTGTGTGATGGAAAACTTCTCCGGATCTTGGGCTCTTGGCGGTGTTTTCTGTTTTAGATGTTGCCTTAGAGAAAACCCACTTCAGCTATAGCAATAGCATGTGTTCATATGAAGCATCATTTTGGAGGTTCGGTTTTAAGATGACTGTGCCTTGTAGCTTATGGCCAGGTGGAGGGGCTTTAGATTCTGATTTTGCTGCTTTAACTTTTTGTTCTCTTCTTTGTTTCTATGGTTTATTCTTTGTAACTAGATATTTATTCGACAATGAGACATTTTTACCCCTTTTTTTTATTAATCTTCTTTTGTTCTCCTTGTTCCTCATTTAATCCGCATTATTCTCATTCAGTACTTCCCTTCATTCGTCTTTTTTGTTGGATAGGACTATTATATATGTGGTGGAAAACCAAATATTTTTAGGGTTAGGGTTTGCAGTAAATTTGTGAATTTACTTTGCATGTGGTTAATTAGATCTTCTAGCTAGCTGCGCCTTTTCCGACTCAGATACTTATGGCAGAGACTTTACGGGGAAAGGGAAGTCAAGAATGTAAATTGATTAGCAAAGGAGCTGGGAACTCTATGATTTAAGAAGAAAGCAGAAAACCTTGTGCCAGAGAGTGTTATGATTGTCCCATGACTTGACACAATGGATGAGGTATGGAAAAAGTTGCAACATTATTACTTGAGTAGTACCATTTAGCTTTTCGTATGATGGCTTTTCTCATCTCTTCCCCTATATGCTACATACAAAGATGGGCTTCAGCCATTCAATGATGATGTGTGTTTCCTAGAAAGGAAATGGCTAGAGCATGGTTCGCTTCTTGTTGATGGCAAAAGATAGATGATGAGATGAGATATTGGTGTGGAGAAAAGCATTGCCAAAGATGTATATGATTCTCATGCCCTAGCATAGAAATTTTAATACTAGCAGAAGCCATTGGCCATACCACTATCCTTTCCAAGCTTGGAAATTTTCTGCACCCCGATGCTTGCTTGCTGAATCGGCTTATAACCAGGCCTATGAAAGTACATGCTAATTAGTCGTACAGCTAGCTTTAGATGGTGGCAATTGAATTGTGCAGTTAGTTTAATTGCTTTATAGCACTTCTCAAGACACAAGGTATATAGGGACAGCTTAGATAAATACGGTACATATGCAAGTAGTCACGAGTGAAGCGCAAGTGGTACAAGAGAGAGACCAAAAAAAAAAAAGGGGTACTTTGTTTGGGAGACTTGGAATTTAGATTAATTGTATTTGATGTTCGACCCCTTTGTGCCGAAAAAAGAAGATTGGCAAGTTTCTTAACATTCTCGTTTAACAAAAGTTTTAACATAATTTTTGTGATAAAATTTAGTTATAATAAGTTATAGATTTTGTCTTATAAATAATGTTTAGAATCAAAATTAAAAATAATTCTTTACTTTATAAAATAAATGAATATGAACAATCAAGTTATATGTATATGGTGGCTCATATAATTTTCTATACTGTTTCAAATTAGAATTCGTTAAGAAATTATCGAGAGTTAATGATTTCAATAGATTCAAGATGGAAGAGATCACAGTGTGTTAAAAAAATTATATTGAACTGAAATTCTTTTCCGGGAAAAAAAATATTGCTATGATTTGCATGGCGGGGATAATAATACTAATTGTTCATCCAGGCATGCGACAGATTTGGAAAGAAGCCACGATATTGAGTCAAGTTACGTTAGTTGAGTACTTGAGTTGTTAATAATTTGAGAAATTTTGATATTTTCTCCCCTATAAATGTAGTTTGTTGTTTTCAAAGGTTTTATTTTCCAACGTGGTATTGGATTAATTTGTTTGTGATTAGGGGAGTATACGTGACTAAATCCTTGCTGATTGATGCTCTTTTTAATGATTTTCTAACAACTCAAAGACAAGTTTGAAGTGAATTCAAAAGCTTGCTAGGAATGTGGGCAGAATATTTTGGATCGATCGACAATGTTTCTGTGAAGATAATCTAGAAGTGAGGAGCTAGGAAGAAGATATGGGTTTGAAACTTGTGAGTAAAGGATTCTCTCTCTCTGTCCCTCTCATTCATACTTGAGTCTAGAAAGTTGCCTTGAAAAGATAGTTGCTATGTATTCAAAGCATGACATATACAGTGCCTGCTAGAAATTATGGAAAGGTTTAGTTGAACGCAAAACTATGAATTATATCAGTTCTTTGTGATTGGCATTGGCATGCAAGTGCAGTGGTATGAACAGAAGCAGATAAGGAAGAAGTAAATAGAAAAGAATTTGAAATAATGAAACATAAAGTCGATGTGATAAAGCTTTACACATTTTTTCCACCGTGCTGCTAGTGAATGAATATTCTCTACTTGAAGCGATGAAGAAATTTCTTTTGTGTGACATAAATTAAAGCCAATTGAATTGTGACTTTTTTGGTATTCCAAAACTTTCCAGCCATCAAACTTTATGTTCTCGAATTGCAAAAGGCACGCGCCAGAAAAGTCGTATCTTCTCGTAATCCAACTGTAGGAGTGCCAATCAATTTGATGCTTTAAAGAAATCGAATCAAGGAATTGAAGTAAGAGAAGGTCTAGTCATTTGCATACAACCCATATGATTCTTTGGAGGCATCTGATGAATCCAAACTCACAGTAGTAGAAAGAGTTATTCATGCAATTATAGGCACTTAAATGGCACCACCCAAATAACACACACGTAATTTGCGTGGAAACAATACTTGCTTATTTTATAAGATATTCCATTTTAAATTTATATATATATGCAGGCATGCTGATCTTAAAACCTGACACCACCCATTAAGATAAGTTTCAAAATAGGTGGAAAACTCGGGTGAGTGTGTCCTTCAAAAAAATTTCTTTATTCCTTACTTGCTCTGCAAGTTTAGGGATATGTCGGACAAAGGCACATTGTGTGTTAAAATTGTGGCACCCAAGATGTAAACTTGTTGATGGAAAACTCTTCAACTTTCCAAGCTTCAGAGTCACTTTATATAATTATGATCCTGAAATACCACCCCATCGCCCTTCCAACCTAAAAAAAGGATACCTAACAGTTCCTAGGCAGTGATTAGAAAAAGATATGGATGACTCTGAATCATTAGAATATGGTGGTGGCAACCGCCCATTGGGCACTCGAAGTTTTTAGTTTACTAATCGAAAGGCCAAAGTTTGGTTATAAATTATCAATTGTTTAAAGTTTATTAAGAGTGATTGATTGATAAATTGCTATATCACTGCGTATAGAAGATATTTAGAAATAATTAATATCTTCAGTATACGGACTGAAATAACCGTAGGTGATTATTATAGATAGAAATGGCACGAGCCTAGATAGGATTTATAGAATCAAACGCTACCATAACTACGAGAAATTTTTAATTGCTTTCGGAGCAATCCATTTAAAGTTTGATACATTAATAAATATGGATTACTCTTGTATCCTAAATTATTTATTTATTTATTTATTTTGGTTGGGTATATCCTAATTTATAAACACTAATATGTCAAATTGTGAATGGATCAAACAAGTTTTTTTTTTTTTTTAATTCTAAAATGCAACTACGAATTTCTCCTAAATATACGAGGGAGGTGGCGGTTTAGTCAACTAGATTTTTTTTGGGCTAGGGTCAACTTGAGTTGGGCTGATAACATTGAATCCAGAATTCTATCATTTTGGGCCACAATACTTGACATGTTTTCTCATCTTCTTTAACCACGTTATATGTGGCCCATGAATGTAGAATACAATCGGTCTGATTATCATAACAATGCTCAATAACATATTAATTTGAACCCAAAAACATACCATATTATTTTGACTGATTCTTCAATAGTTGTCCATGTGAATTCTCACTCAAGCATGATAGATCAACGTCATGAGTTGTTGATGGCTGGTGTAATTGTAACTGATTTAACTTTCCAGCAAAACTTCATTCCACTTCAGAAACCTTTCTGGTCATAAAACCTACGGAGAGGAAGAACTTTTTGAAATCTTTTATTTTAATTGCGTATAAATACAAATCTAATAAAAAATATCAATGCAATTCACTTTTAATATGTTCCAAATATAAAGTTTGACTAATCAAACCAATTGAATCCAATATATTAAACAATAATAAGTTCAAAACATCAAAATTATTTTTTAATTTAATTCAATCCAAATGCATAGGAAGCTTACCCGTAGAGCGTATGCTTGACCTCCTATAAAAGCAACACAATTGTATTGATCGAAAGAAAGCAAACATATTTGTTTGCGATTGCAGAGAGTGAAATTTTAATTTTTTTTCCATTTGCTAGGATTATCTGTACTTTTTGCAAAACTAATACTGACATTTAACTCCTTCAAGATTGGCCGGCTTGTTGTGATCTTGAACTACATTTTGATATGAAAAATGGAAGAGAGAAAGCAAAACGGGTTTGAAGGAGATAACCTTGTCAAATTTAATCATAACTTAGAAACCACAAACATGGTTAATTGAACTTTTAAACTTGAATGAGGACCAAGTCATTGGATTACTAAAGAGAAAAGCTAACTTAATTTACTACACTTTTGATACGTGAAGCAGAGGAAACAATCTAGAAGGAATGCGCAGGTACATGGCATTAGGTGATCATACAGTACTAACCACTTCTTATGCTTGACTCTGTCTTGTATCAATTTGATCACCTCTTCTTGTACAAAGCCTGCTCCTCATGGTTAGCATCTTATGAATGAACACTTCACCAGTAAGTTCCTATATATAGAAGATCAGCCTTAAGCATGCCAATCCAGTAAACCTTCCTCAACATTCGTGACAGAGTGTCTCTGGACAGAGTTGTTGTCCCTGAATGGCCATGCAGCTTGCACTTTTGTGTTTAGTGTTACTCAAGCTCACTACAGCATGTGCAAACCCCTTGAATGAAGCCTATGGTAGTGGTGATGCTGGCTGTCCATTAGGGACTGACATATACCAATATACTTGCCCGGAAGCAGAGGCCATCATCTTCTCTTGGGTGGAACAGGCAGTGTCTGAAGATTCAAGAATGGCAGCCTCACTGCTTAGGCTGCATTTTCATGATTGCTTTGTCAATGCAAGACATTCTTTGTCTGCACAAGTTAATTGACCTTTTTCTTTTAAGTTTTCTGTAAATCTCATGAACTGTATAATTTGTTGTGGCCTTTTCAGGGCTGTGATGCTTCAGTCCTGCTAGATGACACACAAGACTTCGTGGGTGAGAAAACTGCAGCTCCAAACTTGAATTCACTCAGAGGGTTTGAAGTAATTGACGGAATCAAATCTGACCTAGAACTAGTCTGTCCAGACACTGTCTCTTGTGCTGACATACTTGCAACTGTTGCTCGAGATTCAGTTCTTCTGGTTTGTTATTGTTGTTTGTTTCTACTTTCCCTCCTCTCCAATCCATTTTCCCTCCAATTGTTCTGATCATCTTGAAACATACTGAATTTCTGTGTTGCAGTCAGGAGGTCCAGCTTGGGATGTGCAAATGGGAAGGAAAGATGGTATGACTGCCAGCAAGGAAGCAGCAAATGATAACATCCCAGCCCCAAACTCAACTGTTAATGTACTCCTGGCCAAGTTTGAGAATGTAGGCCTTACACTTAAAGACATGGTTGCCCTATCAGGTTTATCATTTTTGGCATTTCACATTCTTGTGCTTATAGATACCTTTCCCGTTAGTAGAAACAAGTTCAGGAATTTTTTTCCCTCTCTCAGGTGCGCACACAATAGGAAAAGCCCGCTGCCCAACATTTAGCAATCGTTTACAGAGTCGCAGAGACTCGGATAGTCCATATGTTAATATGGATTTCATTGCATCATTGCAGCAATTGTGCTCAGGACCAGATAACAGCAACAGAGTTGCACATCTTGACCTGGCTACACCAGCCACATTTGATAACCAGTACTACGTTAATCTTCTTTCTGGGGAGGGGCTGTTGCCCTCCGACCAAGCCCTCGCTAATGAGAATGATCAGACACGACAAATTGTAGAAACCTACGTCGAGAACCCACCAGCTTTCTTTGAGGACTTCAAGTACTCAATGTTGAAGATGGGAACGTTGGGATCACTTACTCAGACTAAGGGCGAGATTCGAAGGGACTGCCGAACTATTAACTAATTTTATCCCTTTATATGATGTACAATCAATTATAGTTCCCACAAGGATCTTGGCCCGTGTTAAGTTTGACATTGTTATCATTTGGGACGACAACAAGTGTACGGACTATTTGGCAAACAAAGGATGCACTTCAACATACGTCGGTTATTTTAGTTGGATATCCCTTGGAGATTCGCCAGTTATGTAACAGAAGTCTATAATCCCAGAGCCGTTAAATTACAATCATCTACTTCCCTTTTGAGATTAAGCGCCGTTTGGGGCAAAAACAAATATATCGTGGCGACAATCTAATCAGGAAGAATTGTTACTACGGAGAAATAAACATTTAACTAGAATCGTACTTAATTAAAACCGCTGCAAACACGGGCGACGCTCCTCCTGTTCACCACTCACAGCAAGAAACGAATGGATATCGTACCGACATGCTACATCGCAAATTATTGTCGTCACAGAATTTCAGCATGTAGAAAAATTACTATAATTAGGACGAAACAATAAAATTCCTTAAGTACTGTTTCCCAATAAAAACATGACACACATTATTTTAGCTATCTCATCCACCCGCCGAGGATCAGCTTGTATGAAAGTAAAAATAAAGATAAATTCAAGAATTAGTTTTCTATATAGTTAATAATTTTAATCTACGAAACATTCCTATTTTTATCCCATACCAATCTTATCCCAATAATTATCTACCCGATGCCAAGCTGAGACGTAAAAAGCAATACTGTCATGCTTCTATTGGGAACAACAGCACTAATACCTAAGAAACTTCATCTAAGTTGTCCCTACAATTATTGGTTAAGTTAAAATTTATAATTAAATCGAAGCTTATGTTACACAAGACGATCTGGGTAGGGCATTTCCTTGCCATACGTATTGACCCCACAGCCCTTAGTGCTGAGCTAGTAAGTAATAGATAAACCTCAACAATGAGGACCAAAATAACTCATGAATGAGAAAATAAACGGTTACATGTCATTTTGGGTCAAAATGAAGGTGGTGGTGCCCTACCTTTGAGCATCGGATTAGAGACACTGTTTTGCAGCCATTGAAAAGCTGAAACATCTCTATGCGCTGCCTCAAGCTCAACCCTGAAGTTCAAACTCCTGCAGGTGAAAAACGATACCAGATATGTCAGCACTGAAAGTATAAAAGCAATAATAATAAGAGCCATAGCTTCACCGATCATCTTCAACGTTCATAGCCAAGGCAATTCACAAGTCAACACCTTTCAATATCCCAACCCAAACTCATCGTAATGATGGAATCAGACAGATTCTCTAAATTTAAAATTACAGTATTCTTCATTACCTTCCCTTTTAATGAATATTCATTAACCCTCCCAACTGACAAAGGAATAATAGCAAGGTGACTGCAACATTATCCCATCCCCTATTTTACTAAAACTCATATGTAGTGTGTGTGTGTGTTCAGGAACAGGGCAAATTAGTGGGTGCAAGGACTGGAACCTGCAGGCTTATTTTTCCACATCCACTCTTGTGAAGTATGAATACCCTGAAATTGATTCACAAATTATGATTAGACTAAAAGGACATAATAAAACAAATGAAAGGTGTTAGGTGTAAACCTCATCACACCTGTGAGTAGCCTCCAGGATCAGCAGCAGAAATAGCAGATGCCTGTATCTGTTTATAACCAACTTCCTGAAAAGACAAATAACTTCAATTATATACAACAAAAAAGAGCGACTGAATATTGACAGTATAAAGAGCCATAGATAGCACATGTGTTGACTATGGAGCACGTCACACATCATCCCTCTCGTCATTAAACAAGTGTTGACAAGAATAGTGTTACCTGAACGTTTTGATGACCTATAGCTCCATATGGCTGGAACTAGAATTGCAAAAAGCAAAGTCAGCAACATAAAATCATCTTTCAATGCAAGAATGTCATAGATATGCTTACCGCCGAAGAGGACAAGGAAGGCTGCTGCATTTGTTGCTGGTGGAGAACGTTTACTTGGAGATGACCTTGAGGCTGAACCTGTTGGATTTGAGGAAGTTGCTGGGCAGATACTATTGAAGGCTGTGACTGAGTTTGAGACTGCTGAATAGATATCATTTGCTGTTGCTTTTGCTGTTCATATAATGTCAACTCCTCAGGTATCTCCCACTATAGGTTCATTACAGTGAACGTTAGCTCCACAAGTGATAAGTAAGGAAAGATAATGACAACTAAACTAAATTCTTACCCGACTTTCACCAGTGACACTATTGTAGTAATACTTGAAGCCCTCAGGAGATAAATGCTCTGTCCAATTACATTTTGCAGGAGCCGTGTTCTGGCCTACCACTGGTACAGCAGAAGTAGCAGATGCAGATGAAGGCATATCTGCAGCGGGTGCAGCCGCAGGAGTGCTGGCCACTGTCTGTGGTACAGTCCCAACCCATTGAGACTATAGGTACAAAAGCATTAGCACATGAATGTTACTTTGAAAGCATCCAAATGCATTCTAAAAGAATTATAAATAAATGCATCCTACAACTACTAGTATATAGTCGAACACTTCAAACAGAGTAAGTGTCTACAACCAATCAGGTACACTGAAAAAACCCAAGACCTATAAAATCATAAGTCAACTCAAAATAGAATCCATGGAAAAACAGCAAATATTTAAAAAAAAAAAAATTGTATTAAAACTGATTCAAACCAATCTACACAAGTCCACATTCCACTCAATGCAAATTAAGCAAGAACACTAATGTAAAATATGTGAAAACCTTATACAAGGTGAGATGTTGAACAACTAAGAGAATCCAGAGCAAAGGCTAAGGCAAGCAGATCCTTCAACCAAAAATACCTGCTTTTTAGTAGCTTCCGCATTTTGCTGCAATGCTAATGCTTGACTAGATGGTTGCATCATCTGTAGTTGTTGTTGAAGCTGCGAGAAGGCCTGCTGTGATGAATGAAAGCTCGCTTGTAAAGTCTGAGTTTGTTGTGATAACATCTGAGCTAACTGAGAGGGGGATTGCTGAAGAGGTTGAACTGGCTGCTGCTGCACAGAGGGAACTTGCAGTTGATTTGGAGTAGTCAAAGCTGTATTGGATTGCAAGCTGGCATCAAGAGGCGCCTGAGGAATTGCAGCAGGCAAAGCACTCTGCCGAGTTTGGGGCTGTGAAGTTGGAAACTGTCCACTCATGCCATGTACCTGCTGCGAAGGTAGAGAACCAGCAGAGGGAGGAAGTTGAGGCTGGCCAAGATGCCTAATAGATGAAATTGGTGGCGTTTGTGAGTAGGGCGTTGGACCTTGAGGGTACAACTGGTAGGAAGGTGCCAACTCCTGAGATGATTGGATCGGTTTCTGCAATGGTGCTATTTGTTGTTGTTGGTTGACTGGTGGAAGTTGCGGCGCAGGGTGATTGAAATTCTGTCAGTGACATAAATTCATTAATCTTTTTCAGGCTAGCAAGCAGGCAGTAAAGCCCAATTCTTAATTAATCTCAAATGTATACTGGTTATCTCAATATACCTGTTGAGACATTGATGACAGAGACTGAACTTGAAAACGATCATCTATTGGGCCTCCCATGCCAATCATAGGACCACCCTGTATTTGTTTAAGGAATAGCATAAGCAATAGATGTTATGATGAACAAAATAATTGAAAAAACAGATAAATTAAAAAAAAAAAAAAAAGGAGGAGGAAGAGTAAAAGGTAAAGAAAAATTACATCCAACCAGCAACTACAACATTTCCATAAGAAACCTACGGATCATTGGCCAAAAAGCTTCTTTACTGATTATTAGCTTACAGCAATAAAATTATACTTCTAATAAGACCAGATTTCATGTTTTCATCAACTACTGCCATTTTTATAAGAAACTAGACAGTGGTACCCTTACTAATTAGCGGTCAATATTTTGCCCGATGCCCCATTTGATTAAATATAAAATTATAAAAACAAAAATAACTTGGCTATTTACATTTCAAGTGGAACAAAGGCTGCCTTTTTGCAAATTACTAATAAATTCTTTGATGCCTTCCCTTCATCCATAGCAGACACTATGTTATGTGATTACGAGCACCATGCAAAAGCTAGTATGTGAGTTGACGCCATTATTCAGTGGGGGAAAAAAGGATGAAATGTTGTATTGCAATTTCAGTATTGAGATAGTGCAGTTTTAGTGTTCGACAAGACTACAAAGGACTTAACTAACTGCTATCACTTCAGGAAAAAAAATGCAGAAAGCAGCCCCAAAAAAAAAAATAAAAAAGGACTTCATTAAATACGGTGTGGGCAGGATCCAGCAGATACATTCAAACTTTTTGCATTTATCATTCTAGTCATTAAACTACTTGCCAATAATAAAGAATAGCATTCATTCTCTGCATGGCTGAATTTCATGGTAGTCAGCTAACATTTAGCAGCAACAAATCCACAGAATCCAGAACAATGCAATACTAACGTAACCGAAAGAAGCAGAACATTTCAGCAAAAAAATAGAGGGTAAGCATTTATTGGTCACGGTAGCTTCTAAATGAAAAGACAGTGTGTATTGGATTGAGGGTAAAATTCCAGTATCATTAAACTTATACTTACTGCATTTATAGGCAATGCCATGTCACCAGATCTTGGAAGCATTGGAGGCCCCATGCCATGAAAACCAGCATTAGAGGATGGCCCCATATTTGGTGCATGCATTGGACGCCAGGCATTAGGAGGAGGCATATGATCACCCATGGGATCAGTAAGATTGGATGGAAGTCTGCAAAATGTAATCAAAGAAGAAAGCATTGCACTGAGTCCCAACATGACGAGAATTTACTAGAGAAACCATTCAGAAGACAAAAGAAAAAAGTGAAAGGGTGAGAATGTATACCTTGCACCTGGTGCATCAAACCTAGGACCAAATCCTGGACCACCAAAGGCAGGACCCCTGAAACAAGCCAAACAAAATTTCTGAAACCACTTGTTAACATATACATAACATGCATTTGAATCATACATAGGACACCTAAAAGGTACATGATCAGAACAGCCATTTGGTATCAGCAGACTCATTTATTTATTTGTGTTTACTTCTTTGCACAACACAGCACACTCATTTATATGTCCTACTCATGCACATATGTCAAGAAAATTATTACGTAGAAGTTCCTTTATGTGATTCAAATCCAGATGAAAAATAAATTCCTTCCGTCCACCCCCAAATGAACCAAAAATAAATGAATTAGAGAACAAAGAATAAAAACTAGTTGAGGCTGCAAACATCAGGTCAAGAAAAAAGCCCTACTTATCAACTTATACAGCAAACATAAGACTAGCTTTATTCGAACCTTCCATTTGAACTGTACCATCTTAAAATGTGGGGTAACCGGCTCAAAGAAAGCTGACATAACGGAGCTGTAGTTCAAATTGCCAACCAAATTAAAAAAATTACTTCTTGTTTAGGCTTGATTTCATATTCACATAGTAATCACAAGTCAATCTCTGGGTCTAGTTTGAACAGTCCACAGCTCTACGCTTTGCTCAATTTTTAGCATTAAAATAGACTTTTATGCTTAAAGATCATAAATTAAGCTTCAGAGGACAAACCTGGAATCTCCTTGACGGGGTCTCTTGGGATCAGCAAACCGGACAATTAGTGGTTGCTCACAATCCTAAGCAGATAAATATAAGAGATTAACCAGAAAACTTTCATAAGAAGAACCATTAATAAAAAGTTCAAATATTCCTTACTCTCATTGTATAGATCCCATTAAGTGCATTTATAGCTGCCAGTGCCATATCCCTATGCGAGTATTTAACAAAACCACATCCTTCAATCAAAAAGGTGCAAAATATTATCTATTTGATTTGATTTGATATTGTTGTCAAACAGAGATGCACATACAGAGACACAGAAAATGAAACACCAGAATAAAAATTAAGATGCACCAAAACATTAAAAGATAAGATTAAAATTACAAAAGAGAAGGGGGGTGGGGGAGAAAAAGCATTTAATGCATCAAACAATCCATACTGTTCTTGAGAACAAAAGCTTGGAATCTGAGAACCACAGAAAGCAACCCATCACCCCCACCTGCCACCCCCAAACTGGTTCTTAGCTAATATCTCAGAAAGGTAGAAAACATACCACGGCTTTGCTTCTTCTCATCACGCATAAGATAAACATCTTCAACCCGCCCATATTTTGAGAAAATCTGATGCAAGAGGCACCATCTATTAGTTCCATACTAACAATAAAAGCAAGCATAATATAATACTAAAAGAGAAATTAAATATTTAGAGAGTGGATTAACAATTCATTAAATTATTCAGGCACCAATTCCCTTGTGCCAAAGTTTCCCTTTGCAAGAACTTTTTTCACATTGAAAATATGTCTATAATAGTCACTAGTGTAAAGTTTAAGTAGTGCAAGCAACATACTTCCTCAACTTCCTTCACTGTAGCCTGTTTGTTCAGAGAGCCGACAAATAATTTGTACTCAACTGCACCTATCATATAAATTGATTTGCAGCAACATGAAACAGTCAGTACAGATAGTCAGATGAGTCCAGACAATGATGCATTAATAAATACAAAAGATCATCCAGCCAAAAAGTTTACACCTAGAACCCAATTTTCACAATAACTTCTTCAGAGCAAGTTCAGATTAAAGCACTGTTTGCTAGCTTTTTCTTTATCAACTACATAGTTGTTCTAACTGAAAAGTAAATTTCACTAGAGAGTTTAAATAATTTTTTGGTGGAATATAAAGCTGACTACTGCAATAGACAGGAGGTGTAAAGCATAAAAGGTAATAACAAGGACAAATAAAATACGTATCCGAAGTTCAACTGATAAAAACAACAGACAGGTATACATATACAAGAATAAAAACTAACAACTGTAACAACATACTTCTATGTTCTTTCATAATAAATATGTTTCAATCATAAGATCCCCTCATATTCAATCTCAGGCTAGATAATTTTAGGGACATTTTCATTTGTAAAAAGGAAAAAATTACATCTAAGATTATGGTCAACTTAACCTGAGGGTATTTATTATCTAATCCTTGTGTATAATATACAAGTGGCTGTAAGAATTTTCAAATACATCAATTTCAAGAAATAGAAATAGTTACCAAGGCGTTCCCGTTCACCATCAGCATACCGCACTTGGATTGGACCAACACCCTAATTAGTAATATGAGTGTCAGAAAACCATTAACCATAAATTGCCCTCAATATTTACTATTTAGGATTCAAAAGCACTACAACTCACTCCGGGAAGAGTATGCTGATTGTGCAATGCTCTAATTGCCTGATCAGCTTCTTCTGAGGTAGCATATTTTATGAAACAACAACCTGCACAACAAAGTATCTTTTATGGCAGTTACCTTAAAAATTATAACCACACCCACCTGTTTTATACAGATAGATGTCCACAACCACAGAAGTTTGGCAGAAAAAGGATAGAGCAAGAAAGTAGCTGATACAATATGCAGTTCTATATTGAAAACCAACCCCGGCCCCCTTTTTTTGGCTCAAACCACTTAGCTATTTTCAGAGAGATAATTGGGTGACAGTAGCTGTAAGATGTTCTGACAGAAATATAGAATAGTCATAAAAAAGTTTTGCCCATGGTCATTGCTTATCAAACAAATGAGATCAACATCTTATTATGCACTTTTTAACAACTATATGGGAGAGGACAATAGATCAAAGAGAATTCTTTTAAGAGCTGAAAGAGCAATCAAAATTATATTGAAACACCTAGTTTTTCATCAAGCAACAAACTTGTACGTACCAATAGATCTCACAGCAGGAAAAACTTATAAAAAAGAACTCAGTTAATGCAGAAATTTCAGTGGACCTCGCAGATAAGTTCATCATAGGTGAAGAGGCCAAAAAACCAAACATAAAGTATAGCACATAATCAACAGTTGACACAGTTGCAATTATCAACAGTTGACTAGCACATAATCAACATTTGCTTTTAGTTAAGCAAATAAATTCCTATTGCACATCTCCTATCAGAATCTATCATACACTCCATGGGTCTATACTTCCCCAAAGCAGAGAAAAACCTTTCTTGAGTAAAGCCACTACATTGCATAGACACACACAACACTCATCCTTTTACTAATATATTCACAATCGATGGGTTCTAACCATGAGTTCTAGCGCTGAATATGCACTCATGCATAAAAATCTACTTAGTATCAAAACTGGACTGCTTCTCTCATCAATGAAGCACAACTGTGAATCCAACTTTAGCTCAAAATAAGCATAGGCAGAAGCACAGCACCACACAAGATTTCAGTGCCATAGAGAACCTAGCTTTCCATTGTGAGTTTTTGGACAGTAAGTAAAGGCATAAAACCGTATGCTCCAACAGAACAGCCACCAAAAGGAAAATGGACCCGTTGGCAATAGATCCAATCAAATCAAATACCTATCCAATACCTGTCATAACTCCACATTAAAATATATATGAACATAACTGTTGTTATCCCAAACCAGTGCACAAAAACAACCACATGGCTTTTAAATTAAATTTGAGAGGGGCTGCATAATTATAAGTAATCACAGACCTATGATCACAAAGAAGCAAATTCACTGTTCCAAACAAGAACCATTCTAAAACCACATCATAGTGAAACATTAAATCCATCACATAAGCGTAACAACAAAACTAAATCTGCTCGCCTAAGTTTTACATAACAAACCACAACAGAACATCCAGAAGTCACATCACCACCAAGTCACCATTCATAAGGTGGCTAACGAAGTGTACCATCCATAATTTGTCAACCCAACCTCAGACCCATGCCATTTTATTAAGTCAAAACTGATATATGACATGCCAGCCATTCAACGAACTCTTATGTTCACCAAAATATGAAAAACATGAAACCTTTGGAAATACATTGTGATTAACACGATCTAAATGTAACAATCCGAGTTTCTTTTTTCTGTTCCCTTTGTACAATAACTGTCTTCTAAATTTTTGACATAAACAACTCTACAACTATGGCAACCGACACTCCCACTACAATCAATTGTTGGGCAAGGCCCCCACTGCTGCAGCTACAATTGCAAGAGCAGGATCTTTTGGTCCTCCAAGATCCCATCTGCTATACAAAGAGCAGCTTACAGGTTTACATGTCTTGCCTCCTTCTGGTATGACAGGACGAGGAAAAAAAATGTGGAACGAAAACCAACAAGCCAGAACTTGTTGCAAAAACAAACTGAGATGACGATGAGCTCATTTTCTCTCCCATCAGCCTCTCAAAGGACCTGAAATAAAATGTATATGAATCACAACAGTCTCAGAATATTAAAATTACAAATACCTTGATGCTGTCCAGTTTTTTTATCTTTGATCATGGCAACCTCAATCACATTCCCATGTTCCTCAAACAAAGGCCGAATCTAAGATCAAATAATTGCAACAAGGCAATAATTAGCCATTAAACACCAGACTAAGGCTTAATTTCTTCAACATTATGGAAAACATTAAATCACTAGACAATCGAGCAAAACAAAGAACAAAAAACAAACAGTTAGTATGACTTACATCTTCTTCAGTGGCTGTCCGGGGCACAGATCCAACAAATAGTTTGGCAAAGTTTCCACTATCAAAACGATCTGAAAAGGACAAATGTTTCAATCGTTTAATTTATACGATAGCACGTGCAATAAGTCATGCTGAACCTAAATGGAAAACATTCAGGACAGACAAGTAAGGTGGAATACAGCAATAACTGAAACAACTCGGTTGTGGCAAACATACAACAATAACTAAAGCTTCTCCCACTAGTCATGGCTACAAACTAACGGGAATGGATCTTCTAAAGTAGAAATCTCATATGATCTTGTCATGTGTTGATTTTCACCATTGGTTAAAAAAGTGAGGCCAAATATGGGACCCACAAGAGCATCTAATCAATGATGGAAGTCAACATATAACAAGGTCATATGAAATTTTTCCTTGAGAGGATCCATTCCCACAAACTAACACAACAATTGAATTACCACATATTCTATAGCTCCAGGCTGAACGAAATTATAAAACAACATATACTGTAAACAATGATGTAGCAAATGAAAAAACCACGCTTTTCTTTCCACAGAAACAAATACCTGCATTATAAATTATTAGAATATTGCCGTTTTCTAATTGCAGTTACATCCACAGTTGGGATTGTGTTGCAATTACTGAGGTTACAAGAAAATACAGCTGATGCAACTACAATTGCAGTTACACTGACCATCGCAATAGCAATATTGTGGCCGCAATTGGCTATACGGAATGCAATCTAAAACTATCAGTTACTATATAAATTAGAACTCTTATTAAACAGTATATCCAAACTCCAACACTCAACAAGCCCCATGCCAAAGCCAATGCCTCCTATACACAAAACCAATACAATCCAACCTAGAACAACAAGCTCATGCTCAAGCAACCCCAAAAGCAATAGCGATTTCGACCAACCACACATAACGACAGCAATTGAAGTGCGTTTTGGGGAGGGGAAAAAAAAAACGAAAAGCTCATATTCAAACTCACCGGGCGAACCTCCGCGAAACCCTCGCTTGTGACCAGACAGTGGTGGCGGAGCCTGGTAACTGTTGAACCCGTAGTCTCCGTGACCTTCACCGCCCATCGGCCTGAACCCGTCGCCGCCTCCGATTGGGCGGAAACCTCCGCCCCTTCCCGGAGAGCGACGCGGCGGGCTGTGGAAGGCGCGGCCGCCGGAGCGGAAAGGAGCGGGGCTCCGGCGTGAGTTGTGGTATGTCATGGGAGAATCGGAGAAGCGAGAGTGAGGCCTCGAAGAGTGACGGTAGCTGTGAGAGTCATCGTTGTTGTTGTTGTTGTTGTTTCCATAGCGGTCTCCTCTGTGTCTATCCAGCTTGGCTAACACTAACAGAACGAAACCCTAACCCTAGAGGGAGAAAGCTAGAGAGAGAGAGAGAGAGAGAGAGAGAGAGAGGAAGTGGAATTTGGGGAGAGCGTAGTGTGTGCGCGCTAGGCTTTGCGGGTTGAGAGCTGAGAGTGCAATGTGTTGGTGCTCTGCGGTGGCACTTTTCTGGTTTATGAGAGAATAACGAATAAGACGACGAAGAAGAAAGGAAATGAGCGACGACTTGACTCCTGTTTGGTTATGCAATTGGGGCGATATTTAACACTGGGCCCGGCCCATGCAACTGCAACTTCATAAACCATGACGACGACTCCTTTCTTATCTTTTCCTGTAATGTGATGTCGTTTTATCGCCTGATTGATTGTCAATCCCCTGTTGTTATGGTCGTTTAATGAGCTTTCCAGTTTATATTGTCAAAATTTTGGGATTTTTTAATATTTTGATATTGTTAATACAATAAATATTACAATGCCATATAATTATATGTTAGATTATATTAAAAGTATTTATATCAAAAGTGCATCAAAATTAAATACTATTATATATTACAATAAATAATTATTTTATTATGAGAATAAATTCTATACATTAATGATAAAAAATAATTTTATACTATTATTTAATAGAAATTTAACAAGTTATTACGTCATGTTTTGTAAAATTAAGCTTATGCTACGGCTTAATATGACATGATAGTTTATTGAATTTCAATTAGATCATAATGCAAAGTCATTTCATATTATTAGGGTATAGAAATTATTTTCTTTAGTTATTTCAAAAAATATATGTATCATAAATTTAGCAACCTAATAACAAATACATAAAGATTGGTAAAAGATTTGCATTATATCTTTTTGTGTGCTTTGTTGCAATTTGTGTTTGTTATTTCATCTCATGTTTTAATCAGATGAATACCATTCATCTAGCGAGCATAAAGAGAGGAGTCAAAATATTCCCTTAAAATAGTGCAAAACTTAAACCATTCGTGTTGTTCGTCTTATAAGCTATTGTATCCAAATTTGTAGAGTTGTAGACTTAAATTTCCTCTTTTGAGTTCTTAAGACAATTGTTTAAGGAAGATGAAGTTTATAAGTTTTTCAACTTTCATTATTTTTCACTTGGTTACTTCATCAATTTTCTTCATTCCACGAATCCAATCCACTCTCACACACACAAGTTTGCTAGACCAAATATGTCGTCAATCACCTCATTATCACCTTTGCATGATGACTTTACGATCATCAATTCACCATAGATCAAAAGCAGACATTGTTGGATTTGCTCGCTTAATCCTTGAGATTGCCAATGCTAATGCATCTGTCGCATTAGAACACGCACACAAAGTCCACGAGCAAACTAGGGACCCAAAGCTAAAAGCAGCTCTGGAAGATAGCCTTGCATCATACAACATGATAGTGAAAGTATATTTGCGAGAAGCCCTAAATGCGATGGATAAAGGTGACTATAATGTTGTAAAACAAAGGGTTTATGCAGCTGGAATCCAAGCTGAATCATGCGAGAAGAAATTCAAGAACATGATTGACACACCTTTAAGGGATACTAATCGATATGTTCGTAATCTATGTGCCATTGCTGTGTCTATCGTCAACAAATTGCTTCAGGCAAATAAACCAGCTTCGACTTAAATTTTATGTGTTTTTGTATTTTATACATTTACGTCTGTTGAACCTTAGGCATCCATGAAAGTTAACAGTTTTTTATTTTATTTTATTTTATTTGATCATGTCTATTTGTAATGGCGAGGTACATTTATAGATTCATCATATTTAAATTATCCATAAGCTAATTGTTGTTTGACCACAAGGGTACAAGATGTAAACGGTCTTCTCCCCAAGCCCAGCTACGGAGATCCCTATTCCAAGTATCGACAAGAACCACTCTCAGAGAGCGAAAGCGAGGCACCGTTGTCAGAGAAAAGAGGCACAAGGCCCCAATGGAGTCACTCTCATACCAAATTCTGTGAAACCTTCTAGACTGGGCAAGACCTTTGTTTGATCCTTTGGATCTCCGCGAAGAAAATGGATCCGTCACCCAAGGCTCCCGAGAAGCCAACAATCCAAACAGCTTCCTGCTTTAATTGATTTTAATGATGAATTATCCATTCCCCTTTCTCAATGGTACAATAATTAAAAATGACTAAGAGATGTCAGAATATTTGCTTTTTGTTTTTTTGGCACCCCAAAAAGATGTTAGAATTATTATAAAACTCTCAACAATTTTTTTTTTTATATTATGCAAGTATTTTGAATATAATTTTGGAATATAAACAAAATTATAACGTTGAATATATATATATATATATATATATATATATATATATATATATATATTGAAGGTTTACATTTTATGTCGATTACCAAAATTTTTTAGTTCTTTGTATGGGTTTTTTTTCCCCTTATTACATATATGTGAGATGATTTTTGTTTGGTATCTTTTATGCACATTGTAATTATACAACTATTTTTTGTCATCTTTTACGAATATATTCTCATGCAGTTTCAAACTCAATGCATGCGTGGATATATACAATAATAATGCTGTATATTAATCATGCATTAAAGGTTTGTACTATAATAATTGAGGAATCCAAAATCGGTAGAAAACACAACGAATAAATTATTGTAGCAATAATTGACACGATCTCAAACCCTTTTATGCCCCACCTGAAACCTTAGGGTAATGTATAATTATTGTTTTGTAGACTAATTTGCCCCTTTTATTGGTTGTTATAACCGCAATACACCCCAATAATGTAATGATAATTGACATGCTGATATCAATACATATACGTGCCTTCCTAATTTCCAAAAGAAACTCAAACTTTGACCATCTAATTTAATGGCCACAATATATCAGCCAATTTAGATAAGTAACAATAAATGGATTGACACATGTCAATTCATATCGTTATTATTTTATAGTAATTATATTATTTATGAGTAATATTATTTCAACATTACAATAAAATATTAAATATAATATTATTTTATTAACAAGATTTGGATCTAGCAGAAGAGATTAATCTCCCATAACAAACTTAATTGTGATTTAAAGCCCATTTGAGAGAAGTATTTACATTTAATACTCAATCATAACTCAAAATAAATTAGCTTCGATAATGGATACCTGTGGGAAATTAAAAAAATAAATATATATATATTTTTAAGTAAATATATAATTGTTTTTTATTTCTTGAAGTACTCTCTATTCGCCAGATGAGAGACTAATTTTTCAAAGTATAATTAGATGTCTAAGTTGGGATTTCTTCAAATGATATTTTTTTATATATATATATTCTATGTTCGGACAAAGGACCTCATGTTTAAAGAATCATATCCTCTTTCATTCAAACTAATATCTTATTGATAGTAAATATATAACACTATCAATATTCAAACTCTAATAGATTTCAATTAATTCAATTTGAACAAAGTTGACTCACTACATGAGTGACACTCTTCTAATACTCATTTTTATTTATTTACTTATATAATTCGAACAAAAAATCTTATTTAAATAAAACAAACGTTGAAGCACTTCATGAGTTTAGAAGATACTTCCAATCATTTAACATCCAATAATAGTTGGTTGCAATACGAGTAAATCGTGATTAGAGGTAGACTTTACCTATTCCTTTGCCCAACCACTAGCCTTAACTCAAAATTATATAAATAATTTATTAAAATATATCACATTATTGAATATAAAAGAGTAATGGTATTTTTATAAAAACAAGGATATCAAATAAAATCCCATATAATTTATATAATAAAATAAATCATCTATTTTTTAAATGTTTGCATATAAGTATTTAATAGTGTGCGATAGAATATTAATTTTTAAGTTCTAAAATAATTATTTGCACCACAAAAACTCTAAGATAATGAACTATTAACATAAAAAATATGGATGAATAAAAATATAAATCGGGCGTGACACCAACGTAGAGCTACATTCTTATTATTATTTTTTTAAGTGCTTACACTGTTTTATGAATGAAAAATGTAAAAAATTTAGATTTTTATCTTAAATTCTAGATTTCAAATTGATTGAGTTATCGTAGATTGGTGATAATGGATATATATTTTTCTCATAAAATAATGACGATTACAGATGCTTTTATTCCCATCCAGAAACACATTACAAAGGTAAAAAGGTAATGCGAGAATTAAGCGGATCCGATAACCTCAATCAGGATTAACAGTTCCTAGTGGTTGTTCATCCCAATTATTTTACTATTATTAGCTGGAATTCATGGTTTGAAAATTACCAAATCAAAAAAAAATTTCAAATCTCGATAAATTAATCAAACATTCAATTTAAAAAAAAAAAAAAGTTTAAAGGGAGTCAAATTCCAATACTTTCTATCAAATCATACATGTCAGTGCCACGTATTCGTTGCCCTACGCGTTTCGAATGGTGATCATCACTTCCCACACCGAATAAATAATGAAATGCTTCGTTTATTTTTGTCGTTTGAGGAGATAAGGTGCAAATTTGATAACCGTATAAGATATACGGAAAGCTCGCTTCCAGAGAGACGAAGAAAGAGAAAGAGAAAGAGAAAGAGAGGGAGAAGTTGCAGAGTTGAATTGTGAATCGAAAATGGCGAAACACGAGGAGCTTCCGATCCCAATTTTCAAGAGCTTGGAGCCTGTGTATGGCGAAGGTTCTCAGCTTGAAGAAGCTCAGCTCCGTTTCGATACTGTCAAGTCCAAGTTTCGCGAAATCTTCGGTCACGCTCCTCAAGTCTTCGCTCGCTCACCTGGTTCTCTCTCTTTTTCTCTCTATCTATGTCTCTAGAATTTCTGTTTGGTTTCCTCTTTTGTTTTTTCTCTCGAAATTGAACGTTTTCGTGTGTGCATGTGTGTTTGCATGGCTATGCATTGGTTGTTGGACGATTGATTGTGACGAGAGTGATGGAAAATCGTCGTGAGATTGATTTTCTGTGTTTTAATTAATTAATTATAATTAATTTGTTAATTATTTATTTTGATTATTTTTTGTTGGTTTTGCGGTGCAGGGAGAGTGAACTTGATCGGGGAGCACATTGACTATGAGGGGTATTCGGTGCTGCCTATGGCTATTCGACAAGATACGATTGTGGCGATTCGGAAGAATGAAGCCGAAAAGGTTCTTAGGATTGCTAATGTCAATGATGCAAAGTATTCCATGTGCACCTATCCTGCTGATCCTGACCAGGTGGATCCTCAATTAATGTTTTTGTCTTTTTTTGTTAATAATACATTTTGCAGTTGCACACCCCAAAAAAATATTTCTTTTTAACTGAATGAATACTGTTCTAAGAGTGTATGTTTGCCATTATTTTGGATTTAATTCGTCAATAAGATTGTTCAGTTTTGTTAATATACTGTGGCTTTTTTTACCTACAGCAACTCGATTTGAAGAATCACAAATGGGGCCATTATTTTATTTGTGGGTGAGTTTGATTTCATGTTTCTCTTGTGATATTCTCTTGTTTGGTAGTTTTAAAGGTATAATTGCATGTTTAGGTAGACGTTATGAGCTTTTTTCTCCTCCATTAACCTTGGCTAATGATTCCAAGATGATGCAGATTTTATATCACTTTAACCATTGGTCATAGAAGGACCTAATTTGCATACTGGATTACTGGTTACTTTCCAAATTATATTATAATTATAACAAGAAGTGCTTGCAGGTTATTTAAATGATATATTTACTATTTGTAGGCTGGAATATGAAATGATCTATTGTAATGAAGAAACTTATGGATAGATGTCGGTGGTATTCTTTTTTGGCTAACCAAGAAAAAATTGTAGCACTTATGTTTAATTCAACATTATTTGGTAATATGGTTTCTGTAGGTACAAAGGTTTCTATGATTACGCAAAATCAAAAGGAGTGGATGTTGGTCAACCAGTTGGACTTGATGTAATTGTTGATGGAACCGTGCCAACAGGTGTGTGCTCATTTGTTTTAAATTAGAATGTTGCCACTAAGGGCATCCAAATTTACCTCCAAGTGAACGCTGATCATTATCTTTGTTGATCTATTGGAGATGACAGAGACATGTCTTTTGTTTTTTTGATGGGGCTAACAATGTTTATTTATTTTTACAGGCTCTGGATTATCAAGCTCTGCAGCATTTGTTTGTTCTTCCACAATTGCTATTATGGCTGCTTTTGATGTGAACTTCCCCAAGGTTTGCCTTTTGTACTTGATTATAAATACTAATTTGTGCTTTGAATGGGGAATTCAGTTTCAGGATCACCTATAAATCAGTCAAATCTAAACAATAATAACTCTTGCTGAAATGTGGCATGGATAAATTCTTTTTATAGCTTGTTGGATTTTAATTTTTTTTTTATAATAATAATTCGTATTTCTTTTAAAGAAATAGAAGTGCAATTTTGGGCATCATTAAGGTAACAAAAGAAAAAAAATAGTTAAACTTTTTAGATGTGCGTATGTGGAGTATTTCAACAGAGTATCAAAATCTGATATCAGTGTCACCAATGACATCATAGTGTCACTGGAATTTCACTTGTTTACCCTTGGAAGATCAGATCTAGTCCCTAATTCAAACTATTTGAGACTATCGAAATCACTGTTTCGTAAATCTTTATTCCTGCATCCTTTATTTATTGATGTTACTCCAAAGTTATATATTTTTATGTAATAATTTGCCTTAGCCGTTGTTTGTAGTCTGACATCTGAGATACATGGTGATTGTACATTTTAGATGGACAATCACCACAATACTTTTATTGAATGCATGTCTTTGTTTTGGAAAATATTTTGTTGTTGTTTATTTAATTATTTACTTTTAGTGGTTAACATTATTTGCCTTTTATTCTGTTCTTAATATACATTTATCATATATTGTTGACAGAAAGAAATTGCACAAGTTACATGTGACTGTGAACGACATGTCGGGACGCAATCTGGTGGGATGGATCAGGTTGTGAACATAATTTTTTATGCATATGTTCTGTTGTAATTTTAATGCAAATGTATCCCAATTACCCGTGCAAGTTTGATCTTTTATTCCAAATCTCCTCTCTATGGAGTGGCCTTGGTAAATACTGTGTCACAGCTTCTTGCTCTGATTGACAATGTTGTTTTTAACTAACACTCAACATATATAGTGTCTCCGGTGAATCTATATGTATAAGGTTTTGTTCTACTCCATCATTTAGAATGAAAATATGTTAATGATATTCTGCTATCTGTTATTTGGTTTTGCTTTTTATACAATATGAAGCTCTAAAGTATAAAGTACCAGATATTCAAATTGTGTTCTAAATTGAAAGTGATGCAGATATTTTAATTAATTTTCACGGATTTAATGGCTTTTTTACTTGTAAGTCACTATGCTTGTTACCTCAATTTGAAAATGAAAGTTTAGACTTGAATTTGTTGTAGAACTCATTTACATTAAGCCATTAGTGCATTATTTTGTTTCCAATTAGTTTTTTTTTTGGGTGAATAATTTTTAATTGTTACACGATACTCAGGATTTTATCCAACACATCAATGCCTATATGTGTTTCTCTTCCCTGGACATTCTGACATATAACCTGGGCTTCAACATTTTTTTTCTTTCTTGTTTTTCACTTGACAGGCAATCTCTGTCATGGCCAAAACTGGCTTTGCAGAGCTGATTGATTTCAACCCGATTCGTGCAACTGATGTGCAACTTCCTGCTGGTGGGACTTTTGTAATAGCCCATTCTTTGGCAGAGTCTCAGAAAGCTGTTACTGCTGCCACAAATTATAATAATAGGGTTGTTGAATGTCGTTTGGCTTCCGTAAGTACATTTTGGCTTAATTAACATCATTTGTTGCACCCTTTCCCTAAGTACTATTTCCAGAGCAAAGCTCCATGATCCTTCACCCTATTTTATACAACCTATCAGAGACTCAGAGTATACTTTTATTGGATGGTAATGCATAAATAGATTAGTTGTCTCCCCACACCCCCCCTTCCCACAGTGACAGCATGGAAATTTGAACCTATGATGTCCTGAGAATTACCAAAAGCCCTCACCTCTAGTCCACTGCTACTTTCTTTGATCAGTCATCAGTCAATTAGATTTAACTCATTTAATTTCTTGCATATCCTAGAATCTAAAACTTTACTTATTTCTGTTATTGAACAGCATAAAATGTTACCTGTTCACTTCTGATACTTGTGGTGCTTTGTTTTGGAGTTGTTATCACTGCTTTGCGTGTGTATGTGTGCATATGACAAAAGCTAGTTGCTTAGGCAGACCAGCAACTTGCAAGTCCTTTTGTGTTGTTAATTATATTTATAAACTCAAATTGCTATATGAAATTTTCCAGATTGTGCTCGCTATAAAGTTAGGAATGGATCCACGAGAGGCAATATCAAAAGTGAACACACTGTCTGACGTTGAAGGATTATGCGTATCATTTGCTGGTGCCCATAACTCATCTGACCCTGTTCTTGCTGTCAAGGTAATTTTACCTGGTATGATGCCATCCTTAAAGTTGGCCTTGTGAAACATGCTGTTTCTTTTTTCTTTCTTAATTTTATATCATGAACATTTTATTTCAATTGATATGGATTTATATAAATTTTATTTTTTTTCCTACATTCATAAAAATTGTAAGCCTTTGTTTAAAAAAATTCCCTTTTGGCACAGAAATATTTGAAGGAAGAACCATATACAGCCGAAGAAATTGAGAAAATTACTGGGGAAAAGCTGACTTCATTTTTGAGCAGCAATGCAGCTTATTTGGAAGTCCTAAAAGTTGCGAAGCAATACAAATTACATCAGGTTCTTTTCTAAGCCCCGTTAGCAAAGTTACTGCCTTTTGTATAACCATATTAAGATCTGAATATGCCTTACGTTATCAGTTGGTTCAAAATTTTTAAAACGGTATCAGTTGTTCCTCTAATTCTGCACTTTTTCAATAAATAGCAACTAATGTTGGGGTAGTGTTTATTTATCTGCATTGCATTTAAGCCCTGGTAGTGGATATACTTCTATCCCATTTGTATAACCATGCTACCATCTGAATATAAATTTTCTTGTTAATAATTTGCTTGGCAACTTCCGGTTTTAAATGGTATCAGTCATCCTTTTTGGGTCTGGATTTCTTTAATAATTGAAAACTGCTGGTCGGATAGTGTTTGCACCTTTGGATTGCATTCTTTATTATTTAGACGGTTTCATGCATGACTTTCTCCAATTAGGAGATATGTAAATATTTTTTTGTGGCTTTTGTATTGATGCATTTATTTCTAGAGAGCTGCTCATGTTTATTCGGAAGCAAGGAGGGTACATGTTTTCAAGGATGTTGTATCATCAAACCTAAGGTGAGCCTTTTGGATCTATTGTATATGGCAGTGTTTCATCATCTGTGCTCTTTATTTTTTTATTCTCATTAGATATTTCTTGATTGCTTAGAGCTAGGACTTCATAGCTTCTAGAAGAATTGTCCAAGTATTTAATAGTTCATCTGTAAAAGGATAAAAAGCACTCATTTATGTATCATTTTAACCCAAGAGAATTTAAGTTACAGATGAGTTAAATCTGAAACCTGTCTGATTGAACATTTCTATTTTATTAGGTGCATGCAGCAATTTCATTGCTTTCACAGCTAGACATTAGCTGATAGGAAAATGTGGCATTGCTACCATGCTGCTTGAAATTTATTGATATTATATGCTTGGCTTATGAGCATTTCATTTTTTTTTTCTTTTTTTGCTGGAGGGGAAAAAAAAAGCCTAGTGCAGGCCAACCCATTGCTATGTTACTGTTCCGCATCCTGCTACTTTACATGCCTAGCTTGCAGTCATTAATGATATGTGCACTTGCACTTTGCAGTTTCTAGTTGGTTGTGGATATAAATTGGATGAGGGCCACTGTAAATTTCTTCTTATATGAATCATAGTACATGATGGGAGTGAAAGCTAGTCGATATTTGTCTCTATTTTCATCCACTTGGTGCCTTAAGGACTTATAGTTTGTATATTTGGTAATTCTTTAGTAATTGGGCATATATTTCATGGATTTTAACGACTCATTTTTTCCAGTGACGAGGAGATGCTAAAGAAGCTTGGTGACCTTATGAACGAGAGTCATTATAGCTGCAGCGTTTTATATGAATGCAGGTATTGACACACAACCTTCTTGCTTGCAAAATCTATTCTGTCATTGGAAAAAATGTGTGCATTGTCAATTGTTGGATTCTTTCTGGAAGGATGCCTTTTGTTCAGGCATGATTTGTGTCGTATGAGCTTTTTCAACCTTAAAGGCTTAAAATAACATAATGAAGAATAATTCCTGGAAAATGTAGTTTCCCTTTTCAGCACATAAAATTGATCTTTTCTTTTGTTATTCATGGAATCAGCTGTCCTGAGTTGGAAGAACTTGTAAAAATTTGTTGTGACAATGGTGCCCTTGGGGCAAGGCTTACTGGAGCAGGATGGGGTGGTTGTGCTGTTGCTTTGGTGAAAGAGAGCATAGTCCCACAATTTATCCTTAATTTGAAGGTTTGCTATCCTACAATACTTACAAGCCTAATTATTCATTGGAAATTTGAAATTAACAAGTCTTTAATAATGGTTTCTGTATCCATTGCAGGAACGTTATTACCAGTCTAGGATTGACAAGGGTGTTATCAAGAAGAACGATCTTGGCCTTTATGTATTTGCTTCCAAGCCATCAAGTGGTGCTGCCATCTTCGAGTTTTAATATATTTCCTTGACACGGTTCCCTTTTGATGGTTGAGACATGTATGGTATTTTTTAGTTCTTAATAAAATACATAATGCAATTTCTTATGGAGTAAGATTAAATGGTACCTTAATTTTATCAGTAGTTGCTGTTGATATACTAGTCAGTATAACCAAAACCAATAATTTTGCCGAAAAGGCGATCAATGAAGTCATATATTTTTCTTTTTTTCAGATGTGCAGCGAAGTCATATTAGTAATGGAGATTGGAGAGAAGCCGTGTGCTTATGTATGTTTAGAGCTATTAGATTAAGACTTAATTTTGATTCATGTAACAAAAATTTCAATATCATTCAATCCAGGTGTTTTCACGTCTCATAAAAATTTGCATTACGAATGGGAATGGGAATCAGAATTGATGGATTGGAGGGGTGAAGTGTCCGTAATGGAGTGTTGGACTTGAAACGGAAACTCATTTCACGTGACGTCAGTACCTCACGGTGGGTACAGCTGTGAAAGTGGGCCAATTCTGGGTCACGGGTTGGAACTAGTTATATGGGTTAGTTCACTTTTTTGGTGAGTCATAAAAATACCAATTTGGCTCAATTCATCCGGGCTAATGGATTAAATGGGTTGGTTCATCAAAAAATAATAAAAAATAAAAAATTCTTAAAATTAATTAAAAAAAACCAAAAAAAGGTTAAAAAATTATATATATATATATATATATATTAGAAACTTTGGCTATACAAAAATTAAAAGAAATTATGCAAAATTAGGGGAATAACATACAGATTTCAACACAACAAGCAAAGGTTTATCAAAGTAGTAACAATTAATAACGTATAATCCTATTAAGAAGTGGTTAAGATTGGTCAAACATACAATTAAGCTACTACATAAAATACTATATATTATATATCAGAGTGTAGTTATTACTTGTTGGTGTTACTCATCACTTATTACTAGTGGTAATATTTTTTTAAAAAAAATTGTAAAAAAGGAAAAAATGGGCCAATCTACTTCCAACATGGTTTGAACCCACTTAACCCGTGGGTTATATAGGTTGGGTCAAATTGATTCACTTTTATATGAGTTGAAATTTTGCTGGCTTAACCCACCATTTTGGTGGATCGAGCAGGGCTGACTCACGGGTTACGGCTAACTTTGACGGCTCTAGTGGCAAGGACTCTTGCTTGTGTTTGTGTGTATGCGCTTTTTTTTTTTTTCGTCTTGCTTTTTGGTTTCAAATGCTACAATGATCATTTAACCAATTATTTTAATAAACAAACTTGCCATTGCCACCTCAAAAAATGAGAAATGATATTTTGACATAGTTTATCTCATATTTTGGGTTGATATACCACCCATCTTCCATTAGATGGATAATGTATCGACCTGGAGTATAAAATGGGTTATATACAAATGACATATCTCAAAAAAAAATTGCCATCACCTTTTGAAGAGTCATATTTCATCACATTTCTAAAATTTGGACCAAAAATAATAATAATGCTATGTAAATAGAATATTTTAGCTAAAAATTTTGACAAAATATATAGTGATTGTAAGATTAAATATAGTGATAAAATTTATTTATTTATCTAAAGAATATTAATAATATCACATTATTTTGGCATATAATTTCTGCCAAAAATTCTGACTGCCAAGCAAACACAAACAGGCTGTTATTCTTTCCTGGCCATTAGTCACTTGCCCATTGTTGACCCAGAACGGAAAAACCCAAATGACTTACCCATTTACCAATTTTGACTTTGAGAGACCCTTCAAATATGTGGCAGGATACCAAGTACATTAGCTTTTGGTTGGGGGAGCGGGGATTGGTTATGGGCAGCTAGGCTCTGCCCCTATGAGTCGAACTCACGCCCTCATTACCCATCTTCCTTAAAGGCCAATGGAATGACCATCAGACCACGGCCTTGGGTGCAACCCAAAGCCTTTCTAATTGTTTTTTTCCAACTTGTGGGCTTTGCTTTCTCGTTGTATCTAGGCCTATAGGAAGTTGGCCTGCACTCATTTTTTATTTCAATGAAATGCTATTTTTTGACCAAAAAAGAAAGTTTGTGTGTATATTCGACCTTAAAGATAACAAAGTACATGTGTATATCTCAACCAAAAAAAAAAAAAAAAAACAGTATGTGGGTATATCTATCCAAAGAAGGAACAAGGTGCGTTATCTAATAATTAGGATATTATAGTGTATCTCATATGTGTAGTATACTATAAAATTCTCACAATCTCTTTCTCTCTCTCTCCCCCATGCCACCACACATTCGCCATCTGCCATCCACCATCTCTGGCCTCTATTGCTTGCCCCCGGCCTCTATTGCTTGCCCCCGGCCTCTATTGCTTGCCCCCGGCCTCCATTTCATCACTGGCACCCAAATTCCATGGGCTGTGTGAATTCCAAGTAGGGCAGTGTTGGTGATGCTTGCTATCGGGACAGGAAACAGACGACTTTGATACATATCTCTCTTCTTCGTGACTACCGCCGCTGGCAAAGATAAAGGAGAAAAAGAACACTAGTTCTGGCCCTCTACGCCTACAGCGTATGATAGCTCCCAGTGCCGTCCTTCGCCACACCACAACCGCCGCTCAGGATAGCATGCTGCAGCTAGGCCTATAGGGAAGTGGCTGCGGCAAATCAAATGAGAAAGATGAATGGCCTATGCCTGGTGGAGGGGCGGGCGAGGAACACGTGAGGTTCTTGAGGCAGTGGGGTTGCTGGTTAGGTTGCCGGCAACTGTAACTGGAGGGGTGGGGGAGGGGAGCAGAAGGCTCTGTGACCCCTTTATAGCATTCCCGATGATGGTTCTTGACAACGATGGTGGCTGTACGATTTGGTTGAGACTTGGTGAAGATGGCGGTAGAGGAAGATGGTGGTGGTAGCGTCGTAGCGGAAAGGAAAAGGGGAGGGGGGAAGGAGAGCGTGTGTCTCATAGTTAAAAAGAGTTTGAACGAGTTTTAGAGTATATTACAGTAATAAAAAAATATAGATACATCACCGCCTTTTAATCTCTGGATTATAAGGTGTTTGGTACATTTTGTAAGGTGAGGTGTAGTGTAACTTGTCCTCCAAAGAAAAGTATGTGCATGTCTCGACCAAAATAGATGGCGCGTTCTTTCCTGCACCGGGTAATTCATGGTGCACCACACACAATCATGGCCATTGATCTGTTTGTGTTTCATAGGTGCGCTGCACCTTATATTTTTCCCTTCCATGGGTGCTCCTCCGCTCTCTCCCCGCGGCACAACGGAACACAACGCAACACAGGCTGACTTCGTTCACGAACACACACCCAGTGACAACGTAAGCCCAGTGATGGTGGTGATTGGGAGTGTGGTGGTGAGCGAGGGTGGAGTGGTCGGCGACGGCGTCGAAGGGAGGGTGAATGGAAGGGACGGTCTGAAGTGGTGGCGCTGCGGTGACTGAGAAGTAGAGCGGTGGAGGCAGAGGATGAAACTGGGAGGGGTTGGTGCTCGAATAACAGCGGAAGCGCGTGAACATGACTGGGCGGCAGCGTGGAGTTCCGATAGGGCGCAGTTGTTGTTCGGCTCATCACTACCACCACTCCGACGCCGGCCGTCCATGGAACTCTTCGTAGACAAGAAGAATATCGGCGACTGGGGGAGCTAGGCAGCTGGTGTCATGTCGCAGGGAGAGAGTGGAGGAGTCCCCATGGAAAGGAATAAAATAAGTGGATCGGCACCCATGGAACACAAACAAATCCAATGGCCATGATTCAAGATGTGTGGTGCACCTTAAATTACCCGATGCACCACAAAACGCGCCAAAAAAAAGAAAAGGTGTGTGTGTATATGAGACCGTCCAGAGTTATTATGGTACCTGTAAAGATCGCAAAATTTGACGTATTAAAAAGGACTAATATTATTATTTTTTTGATCAATTTTAAGAAATTGTTTGGTTTTATATTAATAATCTTTAAAATTAAATTTTAGCGTTTATTCTTTTTCTCTCTTAATTTTTAACACCAAAACATGGAAATTTGAATTCCTCGTGATTTTTTTTTCTCATGAACTTCTAAACAGGAGGAATTAAGTTCACCTCTCTATTCTTACCTTCTCCTCCATTTCCCAAACATGGCTTAATGTGGTGGTTCTATTTGCTTTGTAAATCAGATATGACTTTGTTTATAAACTTTAATGTTGGGACCTAGCAGATCTTGTAATATCAAAACCCACATGCACTTGTATCTAGGCATTAGGTTATGAGGCCATTCTTTTTTTCGTTTTTGATACAACTGAAAAGAAAGATAAACTACTGCCGAAGGAGCCTAAATCCAGCCATGTCTCTACTAGGGATGTCAACGGGGCGGGGCGGGGGCGGGGGATAGGCCTGTCACGCTCATGTAAATCTGCCCTCAAATTTGCATATCCAGATGCAGTGCTTTTTCTACTCAGGGTTTCACTGCAGTAGATATCCATAAATACCCGTTAAAATATTAAAAATTTTAAAAATTTAAATTAGATATAAAAATTCTAATATTCTAAAATACTTAAAATAACCATAAATAATAATCTAATTTAACAATTCAAATTCTAACAATTTAGTATACTTAAAATTAAAATAAACACATAAAATAAATAAAAAATAAGTACAATAATTTAATTCTACAATCTAAATTCTAATAACTTAAAATACTTAAAATAAAAATAAACACATAATAGTAATCCAATCATTAGTCTAATATATAATAAGTATAAATAAATCTAACTTATAAATTTAGACTTTACTCTAATCAATTTAAATAACAATAATATTAGTTTAACTAAATTAATAATTTAAGGATAAAATAATAATTTAAGTAGAATGCATCTATGGATATAGTGATCCTCGCCTGTTTAACACGAAAGTATTTAAAATCACGCCTCATTCTGCATGAAGCAAAATCTTCCCCATATCCGTTCTGTCATGTATCCATGCGGGTTTTTGACATCCCTAGTCTCTACGACCTACCGAAGAATTATTAACAATAATATTAATGATGTCTTGGTCAGTCTTTGTAAAACTGAGAAAAAAAACTCTATAGACTCCCAATGTTATGTTATGTACTTCATGGATAGCTTTGTCTTCCTCCTCCACAATATAACCCGAGAAAAATATAGAGTGTAGAGACACAATGGCCCCCAGCAGAGCTCTCAGCATTGAATACTTGTAACTAAGGCAGCATTATTTTGAGGAATCATCTTTCTTAGATGCTCAGCATATCTCTCCGAGTTTGGTGGACTGGTCCTACTCACCACCCATTTTCCCAGTGGGTTCGGTTCATGTATCTGGAAGCCATTTTCTTAACAAATAAAAATATATACTAGGAATGAAAATATACTATTTAAAAGATCCAAAAGAATTGGCAACATTAAACTTTTAGACTACACGAAAAGTTCGCGCACATTCTACCACTTTTGTGCAATCCGCAACCTAAAGAGTAAAGATGTCCTATCATGCTATCGAATTGTGGTTGCCGAAAATAATTATTAAGACATTTTCCATAAGCAGATAAATTTCGTCATCAACGGAAACATATTTGAGATGTTCAATAATAGTTTAGTTCGTTGAATTTTGTTGGGTATCAAATGAGCCCAAGTTAACATGATCAAAACCAAAATACGTTAGAGTAACACAATAATGTTAGATTCATTATGAATAAATATTTATTACAGCAAAACTTGAGGTGCAAATTGTTTCAAATTTTATTTTACACGTGGCTTAACGAAATAGGACCAAAGGCGCGTGGGGTAAAACGTGTTTCAAATTCGAATTCTTTGTATTTTAGAATTTAAAAAAAATAAAAACTTAAAACAGAAAAGGTTAACCTGATATTGAGAGTTCTGTCTTTTCTGTTTTTGTCCCTAAGTTTTTATAGTTTCCCATATATAACCGAAAATCTTGCTGTTTTTTGCATGAAAATCAATGTTTTATATGTTTTCTATTTAATTTTGTCAGTGTGATATGCTAAGATTAAGAGGTGAACATATGTGGCTGACTAACGAATAAACAAAACGGTGGAGGAAGAAGGCTGTATATCACCTATAGTTGTGGAGTCCAATACAGACATTTCCTTCGTTATAAATTATGACTATTCACAATTCCACAGTTAACCCCCAAAAGAAAAAGTGTCGGTGAAGAAGTGTCCGTCACTTAAATGGAGTACACCTTTGCTAGGAGCAATATTACGTAAATAACACGTCACTAAAAGAAGATACACATGACAAATTGGTAACACAAAATAAATAATTAAGTTAAAAAGCTCAAAAGGTAGATAACAAAAAAAATCTATTTTTCAGATACAAAATCAAATGAGAAATTTTCTTTATAGGGGCGAATTATTATTATTATTTATGGTCCAAACAAACACACATGACAAAATAAAAAACAATGAAATGGAGAGTTGCCAATTGTCGGCGAGGGTCTCCTCCGCAGTCTGCAGCTTCCTTCGTGGAATTTTCGCTGTATAAATATGCTGTTTTTTGAAGATAGCACATGCTATAGGCAGTGATGACAGACACATGAAAAGAGATTTTAATTGCAGTGAACTAGTAAGGTAGTTTCCCAGTTATGTGCTGAACTCCATTCGTGTCCGTATTTCAAGCTCTTTGTCCCTCATCGGATCTTGTGTTCCTTCCCTTTCGCTCAAAGGGTATATTTACTTTACTTCATCTTCTTCGATGCCCTCACCATTGTTATTATTATAATGGCTGAAGCTAGCTTCAAAGTTGCTGTCTTTCTCAATATTTTTTCATAGGTTCCCAGTTGTGTGCATTTCATTGATCATCATATGTGGCTGCAATGTAACTTTTTTATGATATGGGGTATTGCCTAGTGCTAGTTGGTTTGTGTGGCTGCTTTCACTTTGCTGCATTTTTCTCATTGTATGTGTTCTGTGCCTTTGTTGGATTTCCTGATTTTTTATTTTATTTTATTTTATGATGTTGTTTCTAAGTTTGAATTGGTGCTTTTGGCTATTGTAAGAGTTTTAGTTAGGCTCAGTTGATTGAATTCCGTCTCTTGTTATGATGCAGGGTCGATTCATTTCGGGGATTACATTTTTCCTTTTAGTTTTGTCATTTGTAGCTTTGGGATGGATCATAGAGATGCAAAAGATGAGGATGTTGAAGTTGATCTTGAAAGTGGGTTGGGCCGGTTGGCAGTAACCGAAGATGATTCACAGAAAGTCTCTACTCCATGTACTGCAAAACAAGGAACAGCATTATTTGCTAAGATTTCATGTGGGCTTGTTAAGGATTCTATAAAAGGTGATGATAGCCATAAGGTATACTGCAATGAGTCAAATTTAACTGGAGTTTCCATGGATGTGGTGAAAGTAACAAACAAGTTCTTGGCAGGGCAAGACTCAGTAGATTTTGCAGATAAAACCCCCTTAAAGGAGAAACGTAAGAAGTCCAGTAATAAAATGGCTCCCAAACCTCCAAGGCCTCCGCGAGCTCCATCACTGGATGCAGCTGACCTTAAGCTAATCAAGGAGATCTCTGAACTTGCCATGTTGAAGCGTGCAAGGATAGAGCGCATGAAAGCCTTGAAGAAGATGAAATCTGCTAAGTCATCATCGTCTTCCAGTAGCAGCATGGTTGCCATGATTTTCACTGTTGTCTTCTGTATTGTAATAATACTCCAAGGTAATATTGTAATAAAAGCGATTTTTATTATGCATATGAAATTTTGTTTCTAACCTTTTTCATTACAACATGATAGGGGTTTGACTTTGAGTCTGAGTTAACAAATGATATAATGATGAGATTGTCGCCAATCATTGAGCTGTGGACCGTTGTTTTACCTTGTTTTGTTACTTCTATATTCTGCTTTCATTGTCACCTCAGACTATTGTTTCTATTTTCTAAGCTAGGCAATTTCAAATTTCATGATAATTACTTCAGTACTATGTTTGATGACTCCATGAAAAGTCATTGTTTTGGTAAAACTTGCATGTTGAATAGAATTTCCAAGTCCGCCGTTATGAACTAGAGATAACTGATGTTAATAGTTGTTGAGTACTCCCATGAAATACCACCATGTTGAATTTCGACTGACAAGTATAATGATAATTACTGTTTTCCAGTTCTAATGGTTCTTTATTCAACTTTAGGTCACAGTCTTGTCAATTGATGAGCTCAGTCAAGTGTTTAATAATTTGGCTCGGTTCAATATTGATTATGTGAAGACTGGTCTCAAGGAACTTTATTGCCATATTAGTCAAAGTATTCAAGACTGTTGGGTACTTTTTTCCTTTTTCATGCTGTGTACTGTTCACTTAGCATTTGTTGCGGGCTAACCAGACTCTTTTTCACTTCTTATTTGGTTTCTTTTGGTTAAAACTGGTAATATTAGATCTAAATAAGTAGCTTGCTTTTTACAACCAGCAATTCAGAGAATTCTGGCTATGGTTCACCTTCCCTTGATGGATAACAGGAATCACAAAGTTATATTTCCCCCCAGTTTTCCTTTTGATAAGAGTTCAGAATGCCGGGCGAAAGTTTTAGTTCCTCAACTATTGGCACTATAATAAGTCACCCAATTTTTGGGCATCAAGTTGCATAGTATGTAAAATCAAAATGGCCATGAACATTATGCGAATACTATATACCAATGATTTGGTTGTATTTCATCTGTTTGAGAATGCTGTAACTTTCTTTTATTTTAGCATCTAGAAATTCCCTTTTATATTATGAATCAATCACCCAATTTTTTTTATATAATCCTACATACTATGCAAGATTGGAGTCGAAGCGGTCTTCATTTTTAAGATGTTCCCTCTGCAGGCATGTCACCTGGAAAAAGTTCAGTGGCAAGTTTCCAAGGTTCTCCAGCAACCGCGGGAAAACCAGAGGATGGTCTGATTGTAGTTCAACACCACCTCAATCCATCTTCAAGTGATCCAAATGCACCCGGTTTAGAGTCTCACAAGTAAGTTGAAAATGCATGCTGTTCATTGAACCTCCTTTGGCAACACATTTCCAAGGTGTGGCGGCCTTGTAATATCATCCTTTTTTACTTGATTGTACCTTGCAGCTTTGCTCAGCAGGTCACTAGTTCAGATTTGCCTGCAAAGCAGAGAAGAGATGCACATTAATGCAATTTTGCTGACAAGAAGAATGTCACTACCTGTATTTGACCAAGAAAAGATGGTTTAGCGCTTTTGCTCTTCTCATGCAAACTCCTTTTCTTGCCTTTCAATGTATTTCTTTATCATGGGACTCAATATGTTGGATAGTATATCCCCAATGTGTATATTAATCAATGATGGGGGTGAGTTAAATAACAATAGCAGTGTTGCTAATGCTCTTTCCAAGTACGTGTAGTTACCTCCTCAGCAACTGCCTGTTGCTTACACTCTATGAAGTTTAGTGTTGGAGGAGATTTTGCTTCATCTATGATCACCTAATTATAATGTAACGATGTCTTTGTATCGTTTCCCTCTTGTGAATGGAAAAGAGAAAGCCTTTCTCTCGTGTTTTTTGATATCTTCTTTCTTAATATTCATTTCCCATGATAACATTGTATTCCCTCTTCTAAGGTCGTAAGAAACATGGGTTAAAATTCAATCACCATTAAAAAAAAAATGGGGAAAGAAGAAAGGAAGAAACTGACTATCCTATTCATGAATTTACTCTTCTTAGTTAGAGTTACTTAAAATGTTTTACCCGGAAAATTAAAAAAACAAAAAAAAAAATAGAGGGGGGAAGCGTTCCTTAAAAACGAACAGCTCGTATTGTTGGGTGCTACCCATCATAGATTTCAATCCCAAATCAAATTGAATTGCTACTTGTTTGAGGCTTGCTAGCATCAATGAGCCTGGACAATTTTATCCTGAGATGCTCTGTAAGAGTTAAGCCATGTTAAGATATGTTAGATTTGGATCGAATTGATGTGACTTAATTTATTAGTTCAGTTGACTTGTCCTTAAACGTTGTTTTGGATCCAACAATTTAGTTAAGGTGTAATTGCCTTGTTATAAGTAATTCTCCTTTCCATTTTTCTTTAACTTCTCCCCGTGATTTCAGTTTCTTCATGTTCGCAGATTGTATTTTTTTTCTTTTTAATATATTTTACAATATTCCAATACATTCCCGAAGAAAGGGACTGTTCCTTTTAAAAGAGAATTTTGTGGTTCAGACAAGAAACAATAAGGCGTGTGGCACTTAATTTTCGACTCCAAGATAGGTGTGGCTCTTTCAGGATGGGGATGCTATCATGCCAGTTTGGACCATAACGTGCATGTTGAGGAATAGCTAGACATGTGATCTCGCATGTGACACTGCTTCGCTCTATCCGTGATCCGACAAACAAAATTGAGAAAAAGTTGACAAAGCAACCTTCGTCGTGTAGGAAATCGACACCGACAACAGTTTCCAATCCGTATCAAAAGAAACTTCTGGATGACTGAAACCCAATTCACATTTGCTACTGCTCCTAAACCCAATTCCCTTCTTCCTTAAATCTCACTTTGATTAGTATAATTGTTAGAATGAAATTATGCTATGATAATTGGTAACTAGATGATAAAGCTAGAACTGAAGAAAACCAATTCTATAGCATATAGGGAAAATTCTTATATACGCATATAGAGAAGATGCTTTTTCTTTCTCTATATACATACGAGCGATAAAATATTTAAGAGAAGAAAGAGAAGATATAATAAAAAGTTTAAATGACTGATTATAAAACAAAGTGGAGGTCGAATTATTTTCTCTAGGAAGGAGGATAGAAAATCTCTAGCATATAGTCTATGAGTAATTTTTTTGGGCTGTGAAGAATAGTCTATAGTCAAATCCGAGACGAACATCTCCGCAGTCCTAGGTGCCATAGGTTGTCTAATTTGACGGAATTGCATCTAGTAACCCACTCACTTAATTGTAGGTTTATTTATTGGTGAAACAGATTATATATTGGAATCTAATAATCAATTATATGATTTAAAGGTGAAATAACTCTGAGTTCATAATAGAGAGACAAGAAAGGTTGTCAAAAAAGGCGTATGGTATTTATAAACAGCTGCTTCAGAGTACATAGAATCATGATTTGTACATACTCAACCATCTAAAAGCATTTATTTTGAATAAGAATAAGAGCAGTGCTAAGCTACTAGTATGGGGCTAGAAGGGGGAGAGAGACACAGAAGAAGGGTAAATAAATCACTCAGCCATTTGCTAATAATTTTACAATTGCTGCAGCCACGTCCACCAGCTTCTGCATAATGCCATTTCTATCACCCAAGGGTGACTGATTTGTACCACTGAATTTCTTGTTGCAAGCATCCACTTCCTTCTCAGCATCAGATATGCAGTAACTGGCAAACCCGAATCTACCTTGGCTTATGGCATCAGCTGCTTGTGGTAGAATGTACTTCACAACTGGGATGTATGACTCTGCACAGAAAGCCAATTCTTGCTCCAATTGTTGGTCTGAGGTCTGCTTGATCAGCTCTTCAATGTAATTCAGTGTGTCAGTGGCATTTGCCTGTATGTTACTGACCATTATGAGGGCCATACCCTTTGGATCAGTTTTTGGGGCGAGAGGGTTTGAGTGTAGGATGGAGCTGCAGAGGTCATAAAAGGGTGTCTTCTTGCATATTTGGTCTATCAAATCACCATCCTCATCCTTCCGAAGGATAGAAGATTGAGCTGGTGTGGATAGAATACTAGACAGAAGAAGAATATGGAGTGCTAAAGAGGACACTGAGGTTGAGCCCTTCCTCATTTTCTTGTGTGACTAGAAATGATGGGTAGGGGAATGACCAAGGTTCTTTCTTGGCAGCTATTTAAGGTTAGTTTGGTCGTTGAGTAAGTTAAAAATTGGAGATGTTTTTTCGCTTCCAAATGGAAAAAAAAAAAAAGGGGTGGGGGAGTGGGGAATGGTTAAATCTTAAAGAAATGTTTTTTTTAGATTAAAAGATAATGTCCAATAAAACACATTGAGAGAATTAAAAGTTTTTCTGACAAAGTGTTTTATTCAAGTCTCATATCATTGAACCTCACACTTATTTTTGAGATTAAGTGACCTATTTAGTGTCTCAAAAATGACTTTAAATAATGGAATTGTAATTATTAAATCCTATTTATGTCGATGTATGTCAATTCTTTGTACGCAGATTTGTAGTCCTTTTCACATGACATAATTGTCACAGCCTCACAGGTATGTTGTTTTCTTCTTATAACCATGGGCTGCCAAGGCTTGCATCTACGCACTGCCGTAAAGGTCAAATCTCCCTTGCATATCACGGATCCCTTGTTTCAGCTGGCTTTTATTGCCACCAATCCCATACCTTCTGTTCTTTTCCCACTTTCCTGTAAGATGCCAAATCAGAGATCTTTCGAAATGATGTTTGCTCATCAAACCATTCTTTGGGAATTTAAGAAACATGGGGCAAGGCACTGACACACCCCTCTGTTTTTTAACTGAGATTCAGATTTCATTCATTAAAGACAAAAACTCCATGATTTCATTTGTTACAGCAATCTAGTTTTCCTCCTAGATCAAGGCAACCCCTGGACCAAATGACATACTAACTAACAAGCATAATTCGCATTTCTTATATTTGAAGATTCAGACATAGTCATCACCTTTCGTCTTGTTATTAACTAACAATTATAGCCTCATTATTACCATACCTTCCATTGACATTGAAGAATCTTTAACTGCTTATAAGTTCCATATTTTAGTTGATCAAAAGTAGAGACTGTAAAGAAAATTGATCATTCATCATATTTTAGTTGATCAAATATATCTTATTTTATTTTACTTCACATTCACTCCTCCATTCAGAGCCAACCAATTTTATCATCTGGTATTTGGTGTTCACTTCTTGTGGTTGGGATCACTAGAAGACAAAAAGTGAAAGCCATTTGCGGTGGCAACCAAGGTTAGCCCCTCGACACAACAGCTGCTACCAAAGGGTCCCCTACTTACAAATTGAACCAAGTATCTTTATACTGAGTAACGTCATTCCAACCTAAACTAATACTGAACATCAGAAAAGGACGAATTTATATGCATAAATTATTTTGGTTCGCCGAACCTTAGCAAATCATTTCTAGTAGATTCGGCTAACCAAAATAATTTTCTACCCCACTATTAATAAACAAGATTAAGACGAATCCGTGTGAAAAGAAGACCAAGACGTCAAATTCCTATGACCTATCTGCTGCCAACAATTTTCCAATAATTGAACAATAAAAACGAAAACATGAACCAAAGAGAAGGGGGGTAAAAAGCAACGACTGCGAAAATTGTAAGGTGGCCAATACAAGTGTTTATTTCAGAAACAGGAGAGATCACGAGAGTGCAGAACTTTACATTTATTATTAAAGTATTATTACTATGGTATGTTGTACCAAGCTAATAGCACTTTCATTGGACAGACACATGTAAACAGAAGTACAAAATATCACATTGCATCATCTATTTAACTAGAGCAAATGTCTGGAAATATCTCCTACCAAGATTGCTGCATTATTCGTATCATTGTTTTCACTGGGAGTTGTATTATTTGCATTATTCGTATCATTGTTTTCATTGGGAGTTGTGTTATTTGGACGTGCAAAAATGGATGCATCCGACATATTACCAACTTTTTTTTTTAGTTACCAATTTTTTAAATTAAAATTGCCAACTTACTTGACTGAGTTACTAACCAGTTATAGCATAACATTACAAGATATTTTGCATGCAACTACTTGATAATCCAGTCAAATAAGTTGGTAATTTTAGTTTAAAAAGTTGGCAATTGAGAAAAAAAAGTTGATATTTGTACGCTGCAACTGATTGATAACTCAGTCGAAAAAATTGGTAACTTTAATTCAAAAAGTTAGTAACTGAAAAAAAAAACGTTGATAACGCATCATAAATGCATCCCACTCTTTCATTGGTGAGTGGCGATTGCCCTTTAACGAAGTGTTGGATAATTTTGTGGATTTATATAAATCAAATCATATTTAATTTCAAACCCGGATTAATTAAATATCAAAATTGATTAAAGCCAATAGTTTAATTCCAAATTATTATAATTATTGTTGTTATTGGGTTTATGCGCTAGGTATTGTAATATTTTTCTGTGTGTATGGGCCTTGCTGTAATGAGTGGTTGGGCACATCACTTTTTTGATACAGGGAGAGGTCCCTCCTCCTAACCCTATATTCAAGTGTCTGTGGCCCCATTGAAATAAAATGCCCTTTTAGCTCTATAAGGAATATGAGGAACTCTCTCTCTCACTAGCTTTTCTTGGCCAGATCTTCTCTCTTCTCTCTCTATATTCATACTGGAGAACGAATTGCGGCTATGAATCGATCGTTCTGCCTTGATCAAATAAGGTATTTAGCACCTAATCTTGTTCTTGCATTTGTTCTTGATTTTCATGCCATAAATCGGAATCAAATCTTGATCCAAGGGCATTGAAATGCCTTCAAGTGGTATTAGAGCCATGTGTTGATCGTTGATTATGGCTGCTGTTTGTGTTTTTGGTGTGAAATTGGGTGTTTAAAGTGGTCGAGTTCGAATACATGATGAACTCAATTTTGGATTTTATTTTTTAAGCTGATTAATTCCAAAATTTGTTAAGGGTTATTGTTGTTCATGTTGTTGTGAATCTATTGAACCGATTATTATGTGATTTGAGGCTGGATTGAGAAATAAATCAAGGAAGAAAATCATGAACCCTAACCCTTTGATTGAAAATCCTGTATCCTTATCTGGGCCGATTTGCGTTCGAACTTCATAGGGGTTTTATAGAGCTCTTCAAGTTGAATCTATAGAGTCCAAGAGCATGAGTTTTCATTAAGAATTGAAGGAGAAAAGAGTGAAAAAACCAAACCAACATAAATTTTCCTCAAGCAAGCCTAGAAATTGTAGGCTAGAGTTCTTCAAACTATTACATAGGTTTTGTAGAGCTCTCCCTCACGAGTCAATAGACACCAAAAATGCCTCAAACTATGGCCGGATGAGGGAGAAATCCCTCTTGACCCTTTTCACTATAGTTTAGGTCATGCAACCCATTTAGTGACCTACTAGAGGTTGAAGGTGATGACTAGTTGTTGCCCACGAAGCCCATTCGTGGATCAGGAGCATGTAGGCATCTGGGACCACTTTTAGGGTCCATTTTTGCATCAAAATTTGCAGGTTTGGGCTTTCTATTAAAATAAAATTATTGATAAATTTTAATTAATTTTTTGAGTATTGAAAATATTTATTTTAATTTATCCTAGATATAAATTGCTCAAAATTATATGGTACTCTCTAAATTTTGGCCTGAAAATTTTTGTGCACATTTGTGCTATCCTTGGGCATATTTCCTTAAATATATTCTTAGAGTTGATTTATTTTGCTTATCGAGATAATTTTGAACTCTTTATATTTATTATATTGCACATTGAAATTATGAAATACCACTTTTGTTGAATATTGTGTAATATTACTATGAGAATTATAGTTTAAGAAATATTAAGACTATTGTTTTGAGCAATAATGAAATTTTAGGCATCAAATAAATTATGTTGAGTTTTCCAAAAATTAAATTGATTAAAGTTGTATGATATTCCTCAAATTTTATTCTGGAAAAATCTTGTGGATAATTATGATGTATTTGGGCATGTCATAATTTGTGCACTTTCAGAGTTGGAATATTTTTTAATATTGAAATAATTTTGGCATCATTTTTGTTTATATTGATTATGGAACATTGCAAATTTTGTAATTAAGTCGAATTTTATGCAATGCTACTCAAAGAGTTGCTTTCTAGAATATTTTGGCAATATTGTTGGGCATTTTTTATGATTGTGATCTCGCCTTCGCTGGACCAGTTATGATAAATGCTAATATTGTGAATAATGTTAGGCAACGTTGTTCTGAAAATTATTTTCTAAAATTCTATAGCATGATTTTGTTAGACATTCCTATTTTATATGGAATAATGGTTTCTTTTATGTAAAATTTTGAGAATCTGATTTATGCAGTTCAAGTGAGAAAGTGTTTAATATTTGTGGACTTGCATAAACCAGAATGGATATGCATATATCAGAATTTGAATTTAGATTAAATTCAAATTACATACATGCTTAAATATTGGAGCAAGTTGTGGATTTTGAAAAATATTGGTTCTTGGGAGTATTAATTGTTTGAGCACAATATTGGCGATAGTCAAAATATTATTACCTTTGGCTAAATCCCACTTTCTATAAAGAGAAAGTTATTTTAAGTGATGTGATTCACTATTGTAAGATGAGAGAAATGATTTAAATTTTGAAAATCTCTCTATATTTTGTTTCACAAGTTGACAGCCATGTGCATATTAATTTTAAAGGAAGTTTTGCTCACAATTTTTATTGTATACTCTTTTGTGTTTAGTTTATGAAATTTTGAGGAGTTATTTTGACGTTGTGAGCATTTATTGATATATTCAAAATTTTATTTTCTCTCTCATATTGGCTGTGTTGTGTGGATATTTAAAATATTGGTACTTATGTTACATTGAGAGTTATGTTGATAATAAACTTACTATTTGATTTGTCTTTATTGACATAATTTTTAATGATTTAAAAATTATGTCCTAAGATTTTCAATATCCTCTTGGTACTAACTTTAGAAATATGATTTTAATGTTTGTCGGAGTATACTCATGGGTTGAATTTTGGGGCCCTTAAAGGGTATTACAATTACATGAGAGCTTCATTTATTAATTGGGCATTTTAGAGCAATCCAATTTTTTGAATCTTGCTTTCACTTACGGTGAAGCTTATTTATATTGAATTAAATTATTTGTGGAATGCGAATATTGTTGAGTTATGTAGATAATGGACATACCTTTCGGTGTGACATTATTTGACATAATCATTGTGTGATAGAAAAAACTTTATCAAGTAGAAGAGACTTATATATTGTGATTTGAGACCTTTCAGTAGGATTACAACAATTCAAAGTCTTTAACTCAATTAATTGTCTAATTGATTGAATGTGAGAAAATCAATTTTATTTTATGAATAAATTATGATATTTTGGTATAAGGTTTTCTCTTTTCCCTATTCCCTGTCATCGTTTTATTGTTTTGAAACCTATATTGAGGACACTCTGAGTCTCTTATAATATAATGTTACTTCTATTTATGTAGAAACTATTGTTATAATGGGATTTCGCTATGTCCTTATTAATGACCACATATCGATCTAAGATGCTTTGGTTAACGTATTAATTTTGCTATGCCCTTATAATTTGGTTATTGTTTGAGTTTGCAAAGATAAAGAGAGGGGATATTTGTTTTAATGTGTCAAAGACACTTATGATCTCCTCGATTATATAGGCAAATTTTATGAAACTTTGTGGCTGAAAGTTATGTTGACACTACACTTCTGAGATTCTCTCTATTTTGTACCTTTGTTGTTAGAGGGAATAATGGTGAGTTTCAAACTTACATTGAACACTCTACCACAAACTATTGCTTATCTCACTATTGATTATTATGCCATTAGAGTATGTTGAAATCTTGTGGTCTCTAATGGGAATGTTTATATTGTTGATATATTGAATTAGTGGGAGATATTGTGCCATATATTAATTTGCATCTTTGTGATTATATGACAATTTGTGGTTGACTCTTCTTGAATATATTCCTACAGAACATATTATTGTTGAACCCCTAACCAAATGTTAGCTGCCAAAGGTTTTATTGTTAATTTTGTAACCGGTATGGGTATATTAAGGTCTCTTTGATATTTTGGGTTAGTGGAAGCTATTTTATAGGTTTATTGTGACCTCATACTATTGTTAATACCATTTAAGTTTGCATAGCTTAATTATTTATGTAATTTTGCATATTGGCATTATTGTTGAGATATAGTGAATCCAGTCTCAATTTTGTTATGCTAAGATATTTTATTGAATCTCAGAGAGCATATTGGGCGGATGCTTATATTACCCTACATTATTGTGCACACTTTTGTTGATATGGAACTTATTGGAGACATTTCGGACCCGTCTCATATTGTGATGAGATTTATTAGATATCATATAGCATCTGGGGCGAATGCTAAGACCATTTGTTGGGAATTGCACTTTGATAATCTATTAGCATGTCATTATGTTGTTTTATATTCTCATTTCCTTATGTACCAACATTTATTGAGTCATTGGGAGGTGAGTATCTCACATGTATGATGTCAATACCCCTTCAAGTATGATTCTCTACATTGATGAGTGCTTGTTATCTCATATTGGACCATTTAATTAAGAGTGCGGGATTAATTTTGACATCATATTATAGCCACATATTGTGAAATTAGTCTGGTTTTGTAAGAATTTAATTTATGTCATTTAAGTGGGAGATTGTTGGATAATTTTGTGGACTTACATAAATCAAATCACATTTAATTCTGAATTCGAATTAATTGAATGTCAAAATTAATTAAAGCCAATAGTTTAAACCCAAATTATTGTAACTGTTGTTATTATTTTGCTTATTGGGCCTACGCACTGCTCATTTGTGAGCATTGTTATGTTTCTTTGTGTGTATGGGCCTTGTTATAGTAGGTGACTTGGCACATCACTTTTCTAACACAGGGAGAGACCCTTCCTCCTAACCCCATTGAAATATAATGTCTTTTTGACTATCTGAGAAATAGGAGGAGCTCTTTCTCCCTCTGGCCTTCATTGGCTAGATCCTCTCTCTTCTTTCTCTATATTCATATTAAAGAATGAATTGCGGCTATGAATCGATCATTCTGCCTCGATCAAATCAGGTATTTAGCACTTGATCTTGTTCTTGCTTTTGTTCTTGATTTTCATGCCATAAATCGGAATCAAATATTGATCCAAGGGCGTTAAAATGCCTTCAGGAAGCTAATCTCACATGACTTGACCTCAATGGTACAATCATATGCTGCATGTTCTGCGAACTTGGGGTCCCCTCCTTTAAAAGCATCAATGGCTTCTACAACATCAGCGTTCAAAATTGTGTCATAGAAATTAAGACACGTATTCAGCCCATCTTTTACACGAGGTTGTTCAGGGCTTCCTTTACACTGCATCGTAGCTATTTGTAGGAATAATTCTCTTAAGTATGATATTTTAGACATGTTTGATGTGTAAATTAAATTTTCAGCAATAATTGATAAATTTTCAGAAATACCCTTGATGGAGGCGGCCGGTTGGCGATAACGGATGGTGGCCAGCCAGTGGATGACTTTGAATGGTGACAGAGGTGTTTTGATCTTTTCATTACAGCAATTATTCCCTTTCCATGAGAATGTTGAATTCCCATAAAGGGATGGAAATATTTTTTGGTTGATTTTCTTTCTCAAAAATGCAATATTCTCGAAAATATTGTTTTAAACCTCCTATCAAATATGAGAATATTTTCATATTTGAAAACATAAAAAAATATGCTCCATACCAAACACTCCCTAAGGAGTTCGTGGTTTTTGTCTTAGGCATAGTTTACTTTGGTTCTCATCACTTCGCCCATGATTACTCCTAGCCCATGGGCATCTGCATCAGCGCTTCCAGGGCAGCTTTGAGGTACTTAACGCAAAGGTCATGATTGGTTGTCTGCTAGCATGTTTCCTCTGTCCAATTGTCATTGTTTGGCTGCAAATTTCTGCAGCGACTTAGTGGCTTTGAGATTGAAATATATCAATGTTTTTATGTTATTACGAGTTATACACGTTTTATTTTGTTAAAAAGCTTTGATATGTATAATTAATAATAAAGTATATTTTGATTAAAAAAAATGGATAAACATGAGATAACAGAAATTTCACGGAACCATGAAAGTCTAGCATATTTTTATTTTTCAGGGAGGGAAGTGTATGTTTTGAAATCAGAGTGACAAGAGTATAATAAAAACATCCTTTAGCGAGAAGGTGTAATTTACTCCATAAAATATTAAATAGCATATTTGCATCATCTCTCTTAACTATTCCAATTCTCTGGCAATAGCTGCTAACAAGATAGCTATACCATGCGTAACATTGTTCTCATAGGTGATTGGAGATTTCCCATTGAAGCCGTTCTCACAAGAGATGACCGCATTGGCAGCAACATTTGCTGAATCTTCTGCTAACTTGGGTTTCCCATTTTCGAAAGCGTTAATGGCCAATTCTATATCAGTCTTCAGAATAAAATTGTAACTTCCAAGACATGCTCTCAGTGCATTCATTATATCTGGTCTATCTCCCACCGTAAGCATAGCGTAGACCAGATCTCTTACATCGCGTCCTTTGAGTTGAAATACTTCGGCCATGGTTATTCCAAGCCCTGGCACATCTTTAACATCAGGGCTCCTGGGGTCAGCTTTGATGTACTTAACGCATTGACCAGGCTCCGGTGTCTTGCTGCATGTTTCCTTAATCAATATGTCATCGTTTGGATGCAAAGTTCTACAGTGACTGGGTAGTATTGAAATTGAAGCTATAACAAGAGTGCACAAGATAAGTGCTAAGTTTGTCATGTTTGGCAGAATAATGTGAAGGATGATAGAATCAAGCCTTGAAGATGAAGAGGATGGCACGATGTCTCCTGATGAGTATTTTATAGGTGAGAACTCCTGAGATAATTTGTGTGTGTTTGGAGACTTGATTTTTTTATTAATTTAATTATATAATTTTGATTTATGTTAAAAAAATTGTGTAATAAATCCTTGGTAAATTACATATTGAAATTAATTTGAACATGATAAATTCCTTTGTATTGTTACCAAAATAACAAATTCTAACACGTGAAAAGTATTGGAGGATAAAATTTTATTCTTTAAAAGAGATAAATAATGCTGTAATAATAATATTTTAAAGTTATATATATATATATATATATATATATATATATATATATATATATATATTCTTATAATTTTATATATTATAGCTTTGTTCTTAAGGATCAATAATTAAATCAACAAAAAGTTTAAGAAATAATCTTCAGTGAAAAATAAAAATTACCTTAAACTTTAAGTTTGCACCGATTTCATTTTAATCTAACAATTTAAAATAATATAATTTAATGAAGGAAGAGAATAGTGAAGTAAAGTTTTTATGAAGACTATTAAAGATTAATAAAAAAAAGCAAAAAAATTTTAATGAAATAAAAATTTTAATTTTCAAGAAAAATATTTACATTTTTTATATTTAAATATATTTTTTATTTTTATAGAAAAATTAATTTATAATAAATATTATAAAACCTTTTGATAAATTTATTTTATTATTGTTATTATAAAATTTAATACTGTACATTCAATGCATTTTTGCATATTTCACTCGTTTTTTAAAATGTATTAGCATGTTTGCATTTTTAATTTCTATTTCGTTAAAAAATATCTTTTTTTTAATTTTAATTTTAATTTTTAGCATAAATAATTAAATACACTCAAATTCTCTTTCTTCATTAATGATCAAACCTAAATATTATCTCTCTTCATTAAAATTTTATGTTATTATTCTCTTTTTTTATTAAATTATATTATATTTTTATTTCATTTGAAAAATTATATTATATTTTTAAATAGTTAGATTAAAACAAGATTAGTGACAGAGATTCATATAAATGTAAACTCTTACATGACGTCATTTGATCTTGCCTCAAATAAAATATACTATGAGTAGGGAATATATTAAGTGAACAGGTTAACTTTATGTGAGGAGAATTAGTTTTTCAATCATATATAGATGGTCAATAGTATTTAAATGATTCTTTTTTGATACAAGATGTTTAAATAATTTATTTACATATAAATTAAATGATTTACTTATATATAATTTTACTAATAAACTTAACTTGGCCAATAATTAATGTAAATAATAGTGTAACTTTAATTAAAGAAACAATTTGCAATTTAAAATTTTCAAAAACTTTTTTGTTATTGAACTATAATTTTAAAAATTTTGAATATACAAACTTCAAAGATTATATGGTGATATTCAATGATAAATTTTTTTATTGTGTCATGTTTACCTTTTTTTTATGAACATATAGACACACGAATATAATAAAAGTTAATTGATAACATAAAGTTACTAATGAAATAGATCAGTATATTTTCTTAATCTTATTGACCTACCTAATTATGACTTATGCCTGACCAATAATAGATTGGAGTTATGGCTTATGGTGAATAATCGCATAAAGATTGACATATTGTAAAATTTTGGTATAAGCTTCTAAGGGTCCCTGAACATGATATGTATGAATGATGGAGGTAGAGAAACAATAGAAAGAAAGAAAACAAAGGCTACGTAGTGTATATGTCATAACTGACACAATTTTAAGAGTAATATTATATGAATATGCAAAATAAATACATCTTGGACGTATTACATTCAATGACTTAAGTGTCAAGTTGCAATAAAGTAAGTGAATCCCATGTTAAATTTCAGCCATCGGACGTATATCTGTTTTACGCGTTCAAATTAAGGTTACCCCAATTTTAATGCCTATGTGGTGACCTTTTGTGGTAACAAGAAGGCCAAAGTGAAAACTCCTTGAGGTGTCATGTCGCTAGATATTGAATAGGCGATCACTCGCCAACAGATGCTACACTGAAGGGGCCGCGTATTAGACATTAAAACGGAAGCCTAAAGAGAATCGATTACCGGAAAAGGACAAGCCAATCGACAGTATTTCGGTTCGCTCAACCTTATCACTTCTGCTCCATCATAATTTAAAAGAAGAATGAGACAGGCATACTAGTGAGGGAAGGAAAGCGAAGGAAAGAAAGCTTATCCTATGCGCTGGTAGCAATTGCCAATAATTGAAAAAGGATACGCATAGGTCTTGCTTTTTGACAGATAAAAAAGGATATAAATTCTTGTAAAAGAATAACCGGTATCTTTATCTCATATAAATTCCTTTTTAATGAAAAAAATTTAAATATAAACAAATTCATTTACACTAAAAATAAGTTGCATATATTACTTCAGTGAACAGTTTTTATAAATATTAAATTTCATGGACAGGATAAGTGAGAAAAATAATTAATTATAAAAATAAAATAAGTAAATCTTGTTTATTATATCTTACTTGAATGATCAAAATTAAAATATAAATTTATATATCTTTTTTAAATAATTATTTCACTTTTGAATAATTTTAAATTTTGATCATTTATATATAATTATACAGCTTAAATTTATTTCTCATATTCTTATAATAATTCACTCTTCTAATATGATACGTCTCTAAATTTCGTTAATCTAATTGTTAAATTAAGTGATATTATACTGATAATCAATTATATTAATTTTTTTCCAAAAAAATAAAAATCCGCGTCAATGCAGATTAATGTTTTGGAAACACATGAGAATCACCATCTTCTTCATATTAGCTCAAGGTTAATAAGAGTGTTGGATTAGATTTTACATAACATTTTTCTATAACTGCAATAGATTATAAATAACATTTTACAGAACGCCAAGTTCCAAAAACAACTTATATATAATTTACCATAGAAGCATATAATATATTGGTCTCAACAACTAGAGTAACAGTCTAACAATAGCTGCAGCAACGGCTGCAACATCATGCATAGCATTGTTCTGCTTGGTGAGGGGTGATTTCCCATTGAAGTCGCTTTCACAATAGGTAGCCTCATTAGCAGCATCATTTGCCCCATCTTCTGCAAATTTTGGGTCCCCTTTCTGAAGAGCTTCAGTGGCTTGTGGTATATCACCTATCACAATTGCGTTGTACTTGCTAGCACAGGAACTCAGGGCTCTCCTTTGGTTGGGTCCAGTTCCCACCCTTTGCAGCTCATGGATCCTATTTAAGGCATCGTTTGCTTTTGCCCTCATCACCTTAACCATGATTTGTGCAAGCCCGTTCACATCTGCGCCAGAGCTTCCAGGGTTTGCCCTGAGAGATTGAAGGCAAACATTGTAGTTTGGTGTCTTCTTGCAGGTGTTTTCTATCAGTTTCTCATTGTTTGGAAGGATCAAGGTTCTGCAGTGGCTTGATGGTGTTGAAATCATAGCAAGAATAGCTTGAAGGCAGAACAAGAGAGTTATGGCCTTCAAGTTTGTCATCTTTGTTTAAGTGTTGGAAACGAAAGAAAAGGATTGTGGCTAGGAAGCAATGAGCTATGAAATTGATGAGTTTGTTTTGTTCCAAAGAATTCAATGCTGTTGGGCCTTTTTATGTTTAGGAGCTCAGGTAGTGGGACCTTGCTTGGGCCAAAGGGAGAGAGGGGCTTTTAACCTGTTTTTGGGAATTTTTTTTTAAATAAATTGATTTCAGAAAACAGTTATTGGAGTTTGGTATTTGAACCCCTTTTTTTTTTCCACATATATAATGATTTTCTAAATCAGCTTTTTCAAATCAGAAGTTTATTTAATATAACTTTATATAAAAATGTGCAACAATCGTTCTTTAAGATTGGCATCATAAGTGTAACTTGCTTACACGGGTTAAATATCCACCGTTGCAAGAGGGTCTCTATCTTTTCTTTTCTTATCTTTTTGATCGAACAACTTGGAACTTTTATTGCAGCTGAAACTGCAAATTCTACCATGAGCTACGACAAATATCCTAATTGTTATGGAAATAGGCCTGGCTACGCGTTTCCTTCCACTATCTTTGATTATAATATGCCCAAAAGAAGGTTTTCTACTTTTTAATTAAAAGATGGTTCTTGTGGTAAATTGCGGCTGCATTTGGGTATTTATAATATTGTATCATAATGTGAGAGATGCGAGTATGACCTTTTAAAAAAAGAAATGACGAGGAGATTAACTTTTTTTTTTTTTTTAAGGATATTGTATGGAATATAAACCTCACTTAGATTAAGTTCATACCCCATTTAATAGTGGATAAGTGGTGAATTGATATAATATCCTAAAAAAAATAAATCCTCCTATTATTTCTCTTTTAAAAATACACCAATGTTTTTTTTAATTAAAAAATACACCAACGTTGTCACGCGATAAAAGCTTTGCTGGTACAAGTTGAGAGTGGGCAAGTGGATCCCTTTATTTATTTATTTATTTGCTACAGAATAGTAGATCCTAGACGCCATAAATATTCATCTCAAGTTTGTTTTAACCCCTTACATTCTCTCCTACGTTTTATTCAGAATTATTCAGGAGTTTTATTAAATGACCTTCCACTAAACTAATTGAATAGAACTTAGGCCTTAAGAAAACATTAATATTTTTCCATTAGCATTAATAAAAATGCTATATTTAATTAGTTTAAGTGATTTAATAGTGGTTTGTAAGGTCTCAATTTCGAATTTTATGAATGAAAAAAATTTGTGTTAGAAGAGTATTACCTTATAATAGATTAATTTGGCTCAAATCAAATTAATTAAAATTCAATCAACATCAAATTTGTATTAAAAAAAAAGGTACATGTGGTAGATTGCAACTATATTTGTGTCTACACATATCGCACGGTGAGAGATACAAATAATGTGTTATTTAAAAAATAAAATACTCCAATGCGGTGATGCCATAACAACATTGATTCTGATACTTCTCAAAACTCAATCCCAAAAAAGTATGAGCTGGAGGATTAAACCCCTCCATATTATGTATTTCATTTCAAATCAAAATAATCCAACATATTCTTTGTAATCGTTCATTGAGGTGGTAAATCATTTTTTATTTAATTTAAAACTTAGGGAAGCAACTCTTCTAGAGAAATTATATAACCCATTATTTCATTATATTCTATTCAATTCACCATTTACTGTTAAAAGAAGGCCTTGAGCAAATTGTAATTAAAATTTAATTATATTCTTTGACTACTACACAAGAGATAATCCAATGCTCAAGCGGAAAGTGGCAGACAAGAAAACCTAACCTAATAAATGCAACCAAAATCAACAAATTGCTCTATGTTGTGAGGCTATGAGATGGGGACTTTGAGTTTGTCACCACCATGGTGACAAAATTTGAGCCATTGAAAGAATCATTCAATGGTTGAGATGGGTTAATTTTGAAAGTCTTTGAAATCATAAATGTTGCCCAAAGAAAGTTAAGAATTTAATTTGTTGTACTTCATTTTGACCCATAATTAAATTAAAACATGGATTTGTGACTTAATGGATATTAACATGAGATGATTAAGGTGGTTTTTAGGGAATTAATTTTCCTTAGCCCCTTCTTCCTCCAAGAACTTGAACAACCCCTCCCTTGCCACCACCCCTTACCTCCGACCACCCTCCTCTCTCTAACCTTCTTGATCTCGCCCTGTCAGTGCTGACACTGGCACCGGTGCTAGTGCTATCCCCCCCCCCATTCCCTTGGTTTCATTACATTGATCACTCGCACCTATTAAAATCGATGTTAAACAAGAAGCCTTAACACCAAAAAAATCCACCTTTCACTAAACAACATATTTAGCATTAACAACAACAATGACGTCACAATAGGAAAGGAACATCACTGCAACAAAGAAATTCCCAAAGTATTTTTAGAAAATTATGGCAAAATCATGTTAGAAGGCAACCCAAAATCAAAGTTCAAAACAAAAATAAAGCATTAATATATCTATTTTTGAATATGTCAATGGTCAATCATATACCACAATAAATAAACTAAATTAATAAAAAAATTTATTATTCCTCTTCAACCCACCATCCACCGTCCATTGACATAAGCTTCCACCCTACCTCAGATGCTCCACTATTGCTTGTTTCCATCTCAGATCTGCCACTCAAGGATGTTGGTAGATTGGCAAGAGATTTACGATCTCGTTGAGAGACCTGTCAAGGCATTAGTGGTCTATGTTGGTGAATCGGCTATGGTTGAAGGCGGCGAGGGGAGGTCCGTGTTGTTAAGTTGGCTGTGGTTGGAGGAGGCAAGTGGCTGTCTGAGCAGTGGTTATGAAGGCACTGGGTTTGTGGTGAGCTCGACAGGCTACAGAGGAGTAAGAGAGATAGCAAGTGTCAAGATTTAGGATGGATGGTTTTGAAAAAATTGGGCAAGAAGAGGGGACAAGATTCTCATAAGAAGAGAAGATGAAGGGACCTAATGGTTGTTTGTTTTTTGGGGGAAGGGGTGGGATGCAAAGACTGGGAAGATCGAAAGAGAAAAAGGTGGGAAGGGAAGACAATACTCTTGAAATTGCAAATCACCCCCATATTTGTTTATTATTTACAGAGATCATGTGGTCCCAAACTAATTAAGCAACACTTAAGAAACTGCCATATTGTGAATCTCCTTTTGCATATCTACAAGAAGAAAACATGGAAAATTATAGAATACTTATATTCAAACATGAATATTAAATGTTCACCTTCTTTTTATCTGTTATAGGTAGTTACTTTATTTTAATTGTTTAATTGATACTAAGTTTCGTGTTTCGAGTTCTATGGATACCGATTTTCGAGTTCAAAATCAGGCCTTGTAGTAACAAATATCAATGTATGGACACTGGGTTCCGAGTTCTGAGTTGGGTCTTATATTGACAAAAACATACAAACACCGAGTTCTGAATTTCGAGTTGGACATTGACAATAGGTTACCTGATATCAACTTGATGGACTATAATATTATAATATTATACATTAACATAAAAAAACTTATTCTATCATTTATTACCATTAGATTTGTAAATAGCTTTAGATCAACAGCTTATTTTTAAATATCCTATAGTGAGTATTCTAAACACTACCAGAAAACATAATCCCAATTCTAAAGAGGCAAAAGCATTGAAAACATCTCAGAAAAGAATATTCTTACATGCAACTTGGAGCTCAAGCTTTTGGAAACAAATAAAAAAATAGTGATATGATTTCTAAAAATCTCATGAAGGAAATGATCCTTACAGCAAGAAAAAAAAATATGAAATTAAAAATCAAAGAGTACAACCACAGAAGATGAAGAAGTAACAGAGCATGGCAAGCAAGGCTATAGACTCCAAAACTGACACAAAAGCCCATAATACATCATCCACCAATGAGAAACTCAGCCACCGGAGGTTGTCCAGATTCCACCCCAACAAGTCGAATGTCGGCCACCAGAAAATCGACCATGATAGGTAGAGGTCCAACTCCAGCCACCGCAACCCTGACGTGTACCACCACCCCCTCCTGGAGCTGGACCTCAACCCCTAAATCCTTCTTCCTTCAATTTGTTCTAGTGAGCTTTCAAACTTTTCTTTCCTTCGAGCTCAATTTTTTTTATAGTTTTCTTTTCTTTTTTTCTTTGTTAAATTTTGGAATTCGGTAAAAATGAGATTATTAGAGAACTTAAACTCGATTTTTTATAGCTAGGGCCTGAGAGATGCAGTTTCTTGTGATTGTGTAGCATGGGGTGTATGAAAGTTGAGTGTAACGAATGAACACGTTAGCTACTAAGGATTTATTTGCTCACCACTCCCTAGTTGTATCCATCCACTTTCCAAATTCACATTCTTCTTTGTTTTCCTTGTCTGAGTACATAACTTGACACTTACCCTGCCAAAGATTGGCAATGCGTGCGTGGACTATACAAGGGTAGAGGGTAATTTTTTTCTTTTTAATTAAAAGAATTATTTAGTTATAAGTTTTTGTTCATATAATGATGAAAATTTGAGTAAACACAAGAATCACTGAATTAGTCAGGGTGCTCCTATGATCCATTTTTCCGGTCAGGAGGTGCCACTTAAATAAAACTTCAATTCCCATATTCAGTGTTCGAATTGGCTGTCCCACAGGCTTTTATATGCAAGACAAGAAGCCATTTGTAACATAGAGGCCATCTCATACTACCTTAGGAGTTGGCACAACATCTCCCAAAATATGAGAATGTGTTATTATGTATTTTAAGAGTAATCATATAAGAGATTAATCTTCATAAACTATTGAGAATATTCCTATACCAACACATCAATATATAGTGATTTCTAACAGGTTAAAACAATATATATTTAGTGGGGAGAAAAAGTGTTGCTCAAATGATAGTTTGAAACTATAACAAAAAAAAGTTCAAATCAACTAACTCGAGGCCATCAATGGGGTTAGCTAATTTGATAAGTTCTTTACTTATGTAACACCATAACTTTGATTTGATTTTAGGCTCTTCCATTGGTAAGTGATCTATAAATACTTATATAAACATTTGACAAGTTTGAAGAAATGTTTTGACTCCAGATTGGGGCGAGTTTTTCCCTTAACTTAATCTTTTATATACCAAAAATAAGCTAACCTAGGGCCCAAGTTGACTCTAGTACTACACTTTGATAACTCTACTATGGTGCATGCAATAAGCTATTTGCAACACAAAGTAAAAGGTGTAGGTAGGAGTTGGATTGGGTTTAAGTGGACTTGAATTTAATCTAATTTTTTGATTAAGTCATTTTTTAAAATTTAGATATGGCCTAATAATAGTTTGAGTAATGATAAAGTCAATTTGATATTTAGACAATATATATAGATTTAGACATTATGTACAATAAAGTTAAAGTCATAAAATTTTAGACTCAAAAAAAAAAAAAATTCAAGAAATATATTATAATACATCTTTCAAAACAAAAATAGTACCATGTTATGTAAATATATTAATTGAAATATACAAATTTTATAAGCTATCATTTTTTAAAATATAACTTTTAAAGAATTATGTGATTGTGAGATGGGTCGATACAACAAGAAGTATAACCGAAATTTGATTTGAAAATATACCGAGTCAAAATTTTAAAGCTTACATTCGACGCGATAAGCTTTAGGTCAAGCCGAGTTATTTAATCGGGTAGTGGTTATAAACACCTCCAACACTAAAGGCCACATTGGAGTTTTTAGTATTTTTAGAATAAGAAAAAAAAACATTCTCAAAATGCTTAGAAATTTCGCTATCAAAATAACATAGAACTAGGTATAACATCGCACAAAGTATACTCTAAATGAATTGGAAGTTTACTGAAAAAAAATAATAATAATGTTCTTTCTATCTCATTAAACATTAGAATAATTTAAAGTTTTGTTATTTTCCTCATAAAATAGGGCAAAAGGAAAATAAATTTTAAAATTGAAACAACAAATAAAAAGAATTTTTTAATTGAAATTTGGATTTAGGAGGAAGTTGGGTTGCCCGATCCGGGATGGATCAATCAACGACCCGAAGAAGAAAACCCTAACTCCAGACAAGCTCGCTTCCATAGCACGTGACACACGTGACAGTGAAAATAGGAGTAGCAAGCGCCGCAGGGCGCAATCACGCTATCTACACTGAAATACAAAATGCCTTTACAATGACCGTCCGATTGAATGCCACGTCATCGATCCGCGTGAATTCGTGTTTCAACGGCTGAGATCAGTGTTGCAGAGAGCAACTGGGGGAACGAACGAAGCCGCAGGTAACATCCCTGTCTCCTCCATTCGCAGCTCGAATTTCGATCGATTTTTTCCCTCCTGGCCGAACAAGGAATTTGAAAATTTTCTCAAATTTCTGTGAACTTTTCGGATTTGGAGTTGGAAGATGAAGGCCACGGAGGAATTGAAGGAGCAAGTGGAGGAAAACGAGGTCACCTCTTTGTTGAATGAGGAGGATGAGGATGAAGACGAATATGACTCTGAGGATGAAGTAGATGACGGAGAAGACGATGAAGATGACGACGAAGACGATGATCAAGACGACAATGACGACGACGACGATGAGGATGAGGAAGATGACGATGCTCCTGACGGCGGCGACGACGATGATGACGAGGAAGACGCCGAAGAAGAAGGAGGACGTGACGGCCAGCGCGGTGGCGATCCTGACGACGACGACGACGACGACGACGACGATGACGACGAGGAGGAGGAGCAAGAGGAAGAGGTAATTTACTTAAACTCTCTTAATTAACTTGATAATTTGTTGAAACTGTTAAATTTTTGGAGCCTTCGCTACTCTGGATTCTGTATTGTTTATCTTTTATTTATCAATTTTTCACCTGAATACTTTTTCTATTTACTTTTTATTTTTTATGTTTTTAAAATTTTTTTTCCACATTGAATCTGTTCCAAGCTGCGGGGTTTCTTGTCTAGCTTGCTTGCAGCCTTTTTCAGCTTTTTAAGAAGAATAGATTATGGAGAATGTTTGCGGGGCCAATTGTTTTGATAAGCTGCAGCAGCAGCTTCACTTGTCACATTATTATACTGTGCATTCCATTTGTCCTTTTTATTGCCAATGTGATGGGAAGGGTTTCCCTCTCCCTACGATGTCCTTTTCCTTCGTTATGTGAGTCTTAAATGGAATTTCTGTTTCAGAATTATGTAAATCAGCACGGTTAGTCCCAACTGAAAAGGGTCAGAGTTTAGATCTTAGTTAATATGATTCTTCTCAATTATTAATTGATAATATCACACTTTTAAATTTACCTCTTGAGGATTTTAGAGATCCGTGGATCTATACACTCTTTTATGTATATATATCATGAAATGCTCAATTCTTTAGTGTGCATTATTGTTTGATCTTATATAATTCCTTCATTTATATTGCTGATTTGTTCGTGTGTCTTACTGATGATATCCAACTGGAAGAAAAGTAAAACCCTGTTTACTTCGAATGTGCATTATATAATGGATGGGATTCTTTTATTGGCATCGTTTGGGCTACCTGAATTTTCAGCAATTCAGGCTTATGATGTTGAGGCTTGAGAATCAATGAATTAGAATCAAGTTTAGTGTTTATGGTAAAAGAACACGTCTCATTTGATTGGTCATCTTTAAGTGAGCTTGAAAATGAAGACAGGTGACATAGATTTTAGTTATTTTCATATATTGTGTTGCTCCATTATTGTATAGTCAATCTACTGTAATTATAACTCTATTTTGTCATGTCTTCCTTGCATTTGAACTACCCTGACACAAAATCCTTTTAGGAGGATTTGGGAACAGAGTACCTTGTCCGCCCATTAGGCGCTGCTGAGGAGGAGGAAGCATCTAGTGATTTTGAACCAGAGGAAAATGGCGAGGAGGAAGAGGAAGGTGACGATGACAATGAGGATGATGAGAAGGCTGGGGTTCCATCAAAAAGAAAGAGGTCTGACAAAGATGACTCGGATGACGATGATGGAGGAGAAGATGATGAGAGACCCTCTAAGCGATAGAATTGGGTCCATTGTGGACTTAACATGTCAACCATAGTTCAACATATCATTACCCTATGTCCTTTAAACACATCTCAGAGAAAGAGTATGTAGGTTTATCATTTATATGGGAATTGTTTCTTGCTGATTTGTATTATTGTGGTGCAGCATTATTAGGCTTACTAGTTTCTCTCGAGTCAATAGTGGGTCTCTTACGAGGAGCTGGTGAAACATATGGTAGAACAAATTTTGCAGACTTCTATATTTATCTTTTACGTACTCGGTAGGTCGGTAGATCTTGTGCATTCCAATTTCTGATAGCCTGAAATTGTTGGTAGATCTCTTCCGGTTTTACATAATGTTATTTTCACTGCAATGTTATACTCATTTGTTGCTATTATGATTCAGTGGGGAGCTTCATGTCTGCATTATTTGTGAACTCTGGATCGATTACACTCAACTTGAGGCACAGAAAAAGGTTAATTGTGTTGGGCATATTATGAAAGCAAAATATATCTTTTCCCTTAGGGTGTGCTTATGACTTTCATTTTAGGAGGGAGGAAAGGGGTGAAGGATATGTTGGTCCTCACATGTTTTGGATCTTCAAATGCTCCTCATTTTATCACATTAAAATTATTAAATTAACCATTTTTTAACTTTTAATTCCTCATTCTTGACACTTACCTGTGTCCTCCTTCTTCCACCTCTCCTAACCACCAGTTATGTTGTTGTCATTGGCCCCTCCATCAGCTCCATCGCCGTCCCCTATTGGCACCATCACATTTGTATCCTCTTCTGCCCACTTTTTTGTTATTTAATATTTCTAAACTAAGAAAGCTATGGTGTTTTTTTTTTCCTTCAATAACGTAAACTCAACTTACATTAGATTGAAAGATATGGGGAAGATATTTTTGGATTACTATTATAGCTTAGTATGGTAGAGAAGAACAAAAAACAAATCCTCACCGACTATCCGTCAGCTCTTTCTGTAGTACCCTTGTCCCTTCGCTGGCACCTCTACTTCCACCACTTCGGGCACGCTTGTCTCCTTCGCCATACGCTTATCAATCATCTCCTTTGTTGCAATATTGAGGTAGTTTTGTGCATCCCCTCGCACAATGGCACGTGGCTAAGACTATTGCAAAAAGACACTACCAAATGCCCTCACCATGAAGTCGCTCGTCGGAAAATTCGAATCTCTGATAACTGTCTTTACCTTCTCTTCCTCGAGAAAGTATTAATTTATGTTTAGAGAACCTAATTGTTTGAACCCAATTAAGTCATGAGAGTTAATATCATGATTAACTTGATATCGTTTTAATTTTTGGATAACTTATTTGATACCACAAGTTTTTTAGAAGATTAAATTGATGTCATGTATATTGTTAGAGGACCAAATTGGTAGCTTATTCTCAGGAATACCAATCAACCAGGTTATAACAAAGAACCCGTGGGGGAAGGAGGGCTTATAACACCATTGATACACGGTCCTTCTATTAGAATCATGATCATGAAAAGGTTTTGCATACCATGGCCCATGGAAACCATAATTTATCCTCAGGAAATAAAAATTTGATAAGTAAACCACAAAGGGTTTATAATATCCTACAAGAAAATTTATAATGTGAAGAAAAATTACGCATAGTATTTATTAAAAATTTAAAATTTCTTGTATAAAACATATAAAACATCAATTTTAATTATCTTTTAAAAATATAAATGTTTTCATTTAAATTTTTATTTTTACTTCATTAAAAAAATTTAATTATGTTGTTTTTTTTTCATATATATAATATGAAGATAAATTATTTATAATACTTATTAAAAATCAAAATTTTGCAATTAAAAAATGTAAAATGTTAATTTTAATTGTATTTAAATACAAAATGCAAACATTTTTGTTTAAATTTTAAAATTTCATTTAAAAATTATATTATTACTATTCTTGATTTCTTAATATCCCCCTTTATCTATCACTTGGAGAAGAATTTCTGGGATCCTAATATTTGTGATTCTTACATATTAACAAAATATTCATAGTTGGCTTTTTAATTTTATCCTTCAAAATATCTCAAATACACTAATAATAAGAAATTTATAGAGACATTAATAGAATGAATTATTTCATACTTAAGTCACGATTTTAAGTTGCTAAATTTTTATGCATATGGTTCATCAAATTTTTTTCCTTATGTACACGTCTAAAATGACAAATAAAAATAAATAGAAGAATTATTTTTTATTTTAAACATATACATGCAGATCTATGTTTTCATTAATTATTAAATTTAACTATTCTCTCTATTTATTAAAACTCTATTCCACTTTTCTCTTTTATCAATAAATTGTTTCATTATATTCTCTTTTTTTATTAAATCTACCTTTTATATGACTTTTGGGATAATTATAGTAAAAGTTTTAAAAAATTAATCAAATAATTACATATAATTAAATAATAATATAGAAAATTTTGAATTAACAGTATATTAAAATCAAATTTATTTTAAATGATGATTTAGAAAATGATAAAAATCATATAAATTTATGGAGAAGAAACTGATGAAAATATTATATACGAAAAGATAGTTTTTATATATGTGAAAAACTTTTATAGTAGAAAATTAATTTTATTATTGTTACAGACATTAATTATGGGTGATAAAATTGAGATATTTAAAATCTAAAGCATAAAGGGTAATTGCATGCTTAGTTTAAAAATTAAAAAATCCAAATTTATTAACATTAAAATAATTTAAATTAATTAATTTACTATACATTTAAATAAACTAAGGCAAAATTTGTAGCAAAAAAGTGTAAGGCAAAATGGAAAAACAGGTAAAATTGCAAACTGAAAAAGAAAACAATAATGCAATTAAATTCTATAATTAAAAACATTTTTTAATTGATTTTTCGCATTGGAGTGACCTGTTGCCGGGTGAGTGAACCAGCGACCCGGGCGGGGAGAAGAAAACCCTAACTCCAATTTCACGTGACTCACGTGACTGCGAAAACGGAAGTAGAGAGCGCCGCAAAGGCCCAATCACACTATCCTCACTGAAATACAAATTCTTTTACCGTGACCGTCCGATTGACCACCACCTCATCGATCCTCGTGAATTCGTGATTCAACGGCTCAGATCAATGTTGCAGAGCAACTGGGAAAACGAAGCTATGACGCTGGTAACTTTTGTTTCCTCCATTTTCTCGTGTTCGATTTTCGGTCGATTTTTAATTTTTCCCTCCTTGTAAATACAAGGAATTTCGAAAATTTTTTCTGGAGAAATTGCTGTTTGAATTTTCGTAGTTGGAAGATGAAGGCCACGGAGGAATTGAAGGAGCAAGTGGAGGAAAACGAGGTCACCTCTTTGTTGAATGAGGATGTGGAGGAAGACGAATATGACTCTGAGGATAAAGCAGATGATGGAGAAGACGATGAAGATGACGACGATGACGACGAAGAATACGACAATGACGACGATGACGATGACGATGACGACGATGAGGAAGGTGACGATGCTCTTGACGGCGGCGAGGACGACGATGAGGAAGATGATGAAGAAGGAGGCGGTGACGGCCAGCGCAGTGGTGATCCTGACGACGACGACGATGATGATGACGACGATGATGACGAGGAGGAGGAGCAAGAGCAAGAGGTAATTCACTTAGATTTTTGCTTAATTAACTTGATAATTTGTTGAAACTGTTACAGTTTTGTAGCCTTCGCTAATTTCGATTCTGGATTGTTTATTATTTTTTATTTATCAATTTTCACTTGATTCGTTTGATTTCTCTTTTTTTTTTTAATATATTTTTTATTTTTAATTTTGAATCTGTTCTAAGATAGGGATTCTTTTCTCAGGACTAATTGTTGTGTCAATCTTAAGTAGGATTTCTGTTTCAGGATTATGTGCAGTCAGTACGGTTAGTCACAATTGTAAAAGAAGAGAGGCAGATAATTAGGGTCAGCTTTTAGATCTTAGTTCATCTGAAATTTCTCAATTATTAATTTGATATAGCACCCTCTCTTTGTTTTTTTTTAAAAATAAATTTACTTGAGGATTTTGGACATCCATGGGTCTGTGCTCTTTTTGATGTATATGTATCCTGAAATGTTTAATTCTTCAGTAGTAATTATTTTTTGATCTTTTCTTATCGTGTCTATTGATGATAACCATCTGGGGAAAAAATAAAATAAAATCGTGTTCACTTGGATGTGCATAACATAATGAACTAGTTTTGATCACTTGATTTCTCATCAATTCAGGCTTATGATGTGGGGGTTTGAGAATCAATGGAATAGAATCAAGTTTAAAGTAATTACCATATAGTTTGTTGTTACTACTGTATTGTAGTTTTGCTATGTGATTCTGTTTTGCTTTGTGTTTTCCTGTATTTGAATTACTCTGACGCACGAAAACTTTTAGGAGGATTTGGGAACAGAGTACCTTGTTCGCCCTGTAGGTACCGCTGAGGAGGAGGAAGCATCAAGTGATTTCGAACCAGAGGAGAACGGTGATGAGGAAGATGAAGGTGATCAGGATGATGATGATGATGATGGTGGTGGTGGTGGTAAGAAGGCTGAGGTTCCGTCAAAAAGAAAGAGGTCTGACAAAGATGATTCAGATGATGATGATGATGGAGGAGAAGATGACGTGAGGCCCTCTAAGCGATAGAGTTGGGTCCACTCCATACTTGAGGACGTAACAAGTCAACCATAAGTCAACATATCACCCTCTATCCTTTAAACACATCGCAGAAAAGGAGAAGTAGGTTTATGGATTTATTTCTTGCACTTTTGTAATTTGATGGCTCAACATTATTAGGCTTATTGGTTTCCTCTGATCGGTGCCTAGTCAACAGTGGGTTATGGAGGACTCTTATTGAAGAGCTGGTGAAAACATGTGGCAGAACAAATTTTGCATACTTAAATCTTATTCTCTAGGTACTTTGTAGCTCGATAGATCTTGTGCATTACAATTTCTGATACATTGAAATTGTTGGTAGATCTCTTGTTTTTACATAATGGTTTAGTTTCAATCTTATTTTTGTACTCTCCTTTTGCTATTACATGTTGATTGTTGCTTCATGTCTAATCGGCCGGGGAATGCTGGATGGGCTATAGTCTTTTTTGACTCGATGGAAAAATAAATTCCTTCGTTTGTGTTGATCATATATTGGATATATTGGAAATGAACAATATTTTCGTCTTTTATGCTGAAAAATGGTGGGAGACGTTCGCATTTTTGCTTTGATGAGCTTTGAGTTTTGACTATAGGGTTGGTTGTTATTGGATTAGGCCAGCAAAGTTCTGGGTATATTGCTTTTGTGCTGGCTTGCCGGGCTTTTTTGCCTTCGATGTCGATGACGAAGGATCCAATTACCTTGACTTCCCTTTTGTTGCCCAAATAAAATCCTTGTTTTCAAGACCCAAAAAAAAAAACCCTTGTTTTTCTCTATCAATGCTTTCTTCGTCTGTTCTTGTAATTACTGGTTTATCTGGCAGGCACAACCAAAGTTTCAAATGAAGCAAAAATAGGTGACATGGAATGCTAATTTGGTGTCACTTGATTTGATTTTATGGAAAATAGTCATGGTGTCAAAATTATTCTTGCCTTCTTGTTTGTATATATTAGGTAGCGTTGTCTATTTTTTATTCTGTTATTTTGTTCTAAAATTTTTTCTGGCTTTCGGCCTGGCTCAGCGGAAAAGAATTATGGTTTGTTTATATATTAAAAAAAAAAGTGGGAAAAGGCAATTGTTTGATGGTGCATTTACTTGCAATTTGACAATGATGGATTCAAATCAGGACAGCTGCAGATTTTCTTCCCCGTCAATGTACAGCTGGAGGTGATGAACAAGGTGGATACCAGGTAGACTCGCCCAATGGCCAGTATGAAGCTCATAAAACAATCTATCCCCGCAGTGCACTATTTGCCATAAAAAACGAATTACGATTGGGAAGCACTGGCCAGAAAAATGATGAACTCCTCCCTCCCTTTTTCCCTTCCTCGTCCTCTTCCTCCGAACCAAAACCAAATCGAAAAGAGAAGAAATGAAGGCAGAAGATGAATGAGAATTGGGCGTTTGTCAACTGTCAACAAAGGTCTGCATATGTTTTTGGGCCTGTGAGTTTGCAAGGGCTTGGCACGTCATACGAGTGCACTCGACACCGTTATGGCATGGAAAAAGAAAAAAAAAAAAAAAGCTTCCGGGAAAGTTAAAACAGAGTATTCACTTTTCCCACGTGGGCAAAGGAAGTGTTTTAGAAAAACCTGTACGGTAGGGATATGGTGTGGTCCATGAACTAGTATTTTATATTTGACTATTGGTAAGAGATATTCTTAAATCTACCATGGAGCTCCACATGAATCTTGTATCATTTATTAATCTTGGAAAATGAAGAAGGTGATAAAATCAATGAAAATAAATGGTGGATATTATATGTGGAGAAAAAAAAGAAGCATCTTCCATGGAGGAAGGAAGAATCTCTCCTATTGGTAGTTTTCATGAATATGTTGCGGCATCCGCAGGTGCAGAGAGCACGCAATGTACCGTGGAGATTACAATTGCAAGGGGTGGGTTAGGTGTGGGACGCACGGGGATTGGACCGCAAACATTGAGGTCAAGTTTACTTGTGTCGGTGACGCTGAAAACGGACTATAGGACACGCCCTTCCAGTGCCTTCCATGCCCGTTGACATAACAATCTGTTTTCCATTTGGAAAGGTGTAATGGCACCATAGATCATCTAAAAGACTATATTGGCCTTGTCCATACTACCCACATTAACCAATTCATGAGAGAATAGAGATTAATAGGACTCATCAACTCAACTTCAACCATTTGCATTATCAAGAGAAGAATTTAATTCCAGTTAATGGAGTTGAATTGAGCTGTCGGTCGTAACGCACACGCACGTCAACTTTCCTCACCATAACTAAAAACTTGAGACTGAACATGCACAACAAAAAATCGCATCCTCTTCTGTGCTTTTATTTTTAATTTTTAATTATTGTTCCGTGCTACTACAATATTACGGTCTATCGATACCATCGAACTCGTCCGCATCATCCATCGGTGATGAAAGATCCGCACACCTTGAAAGTACAGCTCATAATTTATGTAATTAAGAATTTATTTATTTATTTATTTATTTTCTGATTGGAATGTAAATAAAAATTTAATTGTCGGATGGGATGGCCTTTTCATCATTTTAAAAGCGAAAGAAGAAAATTATTAAATAGTACTAAATACTAATTAATGAGGATTATAAGGTACCCCTCTCTGTCCATACAGAGGAGTAAGACTCGTTTCCTTTTTTCACCTTCTCCGACACTGACGCGGAGTTAGTTCCCATCCCATCTCACACTTCCACTTCATTCTTCTTCCCAATTACCAACCAAACCACCATTTTGCTTATTCAAGATCTCGCATTCCCATTTTCGTCAAAACTAGGGCTCATACTTTGTTCTCCGCACAGATCTGGTGCTGGATCAGCATCATATCGCTCTTTACTTCGAATGCTGCTTCAATTCCCCTGAACTGTGCTCTGATTCTCGTTCCTCCCAAAATGGTTATCTTCAGTGTTGTAACTCCCGGTCAGGTACGTCTTCGCTTCGAGCTTCTTCTTCTTCTTCTTCTTCTGCTCTGAGATCTCGCGGCGATTCGAAATTTTTTCACCGCTAGTTATTAGTTTTTACTGTGTAATGCTGATCGCAACAATGCAATTCGACGTGTTTGTGTTAATGCTCGATGCTGTTTACTGATTTTTCAGTTGGTTCAGTTACGAATTTTTTTTCATTTCACTGTATTGTGTTGGCTCTGTATGTGATGCTTGCAGGTCTCTTTCTTGCTTGGGATCATTCCGGTCATTGTGGCATGGATTTATTCGGAGATATTGGAGTGTCGCAAAAATTCTGTGTCGTCCAAAGCGTAAGTTGGATCGATTATTCTTTTGCAGCGTGAAATTTTAGTTGCGCGTGCTGCTAGAAGATTTGAATTTTACAGGAGTTTAGTGTTAGTCATAGTTGCTAATGCTATATCCTTTGAGGAGTTACGTTAAGTTATTTGTCACAATGGGATTAATATGCGTATATTTTGCTATGATTTTAGTTTTGTTAATTGTTATGGTGGCTACCGTCATGCAGCTTTTGTTTCTTTATTTTTTATTTTTTATAGTTGAATTTTTCACATAATGATTAAGAGCTGATTAAGTGGTAGAGTTTTAATTCTGCTGGGAGAGAAAAATCACGTTGGACGATCCTATATCGGGAGTTACTATTTTCCAACGTGTTTAACTGTTAAGAGGTAAGAAAAAACAAGAAGTTGTTGCCAGTGTTCCTTATGGAAGTTGTTTGTTCTTCTTCTAGTAGGCACTCGGACATCAACTTAGTTGAAATGGGCAGTAATGCTGTTAAAGAAGAAGACAGAGCAGTTTTATTAGAGGGAGGAGCACTGCAATCAGCATCACCAAGAGATCGAAGCTCAACTGCCTCATCATCAATCTTCCGGTTTGTAATTCATGGTCCTTTTGTTCTTGCTTGCTCAAATTGTGGTTCTGTATCTCTGTCTTTGCTTATACTAAGGCTTACGAACTTGGCCATTGGTTATATATTTCTTCAGATTCCTCTTGATGGATGAATATTTCCTGATTGAAAACCGTTTGACACTTAGAGCAATGTAAGTGAATTATATGATAAAAGAAAAGTTTTTTTATATGCTGATCAAACCATTGACTTTCGATTCCTTCTTCCACTGCTACAGGTCTGAATTTGGTCTCCTTTTGGCTTACTTTTATTTGTGCGACCGTACAGATTTCTTTGGCTCATCGAAAAAGGTTAATACTTAATAATTATATTACGTTGCTTCCTTTTTGCATGCAACAACCTATTGCTGTGCACTCTGTAACTCTATGATTAGATACAAAGCAAATATTGCAGCATGTTTGCATGGCTTTTTGGGTTGATACCAGCTGTTATCTTAGTAGTTTTTCTCCATAATGGCATGTTTTGTAGCACTTGTATTTCCATCGTTTGTGTAGCCATGGAAGGCACCCTCATTTGGTTTCCCTATATTAGGTTTTACACAGAGGATTGCAGCACTTAGCAATTTACAACCTAAGCAATTACCCAATGTTAATGGCCATAGGCTGGCAAAACTTAGTATTCCAAATTGGTTATTCTTTCTCCATGATTAGTGTGTATCTCTGAAAAACTTGCTTTATCATATGGCTACCGTGCATTGCTCATACAATATTTTGTTTACAATCATCTGTTCTTGCAGAGTTACAATAGGGATCTCTTCTTATTCCTCTATTTTCTCCTCATCATAGTTTCGGCAATGACTTCGTTTAAGATACATCACGACAAGTCAGCATTGTCTGGGAAATCCATACTTTATTTAAATAGGCACCAGACTGAAGAATGGAAAGGCTGGATGCAGGTTGGTCCCTTTTTCAATTGATATTACCGATGTAGTCTTTCATCATTTATGATGAAAAACTTTCTGAGGAACTCCTGAACTATGCAAGTTCAAGTCCAGAATTTACATGGTATAAAGAGGCATACTTTTGTTTTGGTCTAGATTTGTTTCATCAGATATTCTGATTCTTCAACTCTTTTGGTGCATACATTTAATATTCTAAATTCTTCACATTTTAACATTCCATATTTCTACCATTTTGACATCTGTCACAGGTTTTGTTTTTGATGTACCATTACTTTGCTGCATCTGAGATCTATAATGCAATTCGTATCTTCATTGCTGCATATGTTTGGATGACTGGATTTGGGAACTTCTCATATTATTATGTTCGTAAAGATTTTAGTCTAGCAAGGTTTGCTCAGGTCTGCTATTTCCTAGAACTAGAAGCTTGCAAACTCTTTTTTTTTTTTTTTTTTTTTTTTTTTTTAAATTCCTCTGTACTAACTGTAATGTCTTCCTTATGTTTTCTGGTTGAGCAGATGATGTGGCGGCTTAATTTCTATGTATTGTTCTGTTGTATTGTCCTTAACAACAGTTACACGTTATACTACATCTGCCCCATGCACACCCTTTTCACTCTTATGGTCTATGGGGCACTTGGTATTTTCAACAAGTACAACGAGATTGGGTTGATCATTGCTGTAAAAATCATTGCTTGCTTTCTTGTTGTTATCTTAGTATGGGAGATACCTGGAGTCTTTGAGTGGGTTTGGAGCCCATTTACTTTCTTACTCGGTTAGTATCATTTTTGATGTTCTACTTTGCACATGAAAGCAGTGCAGATCATGCTGACTGGAATGTTTCTTTAAACTTGCAGGTTATACCGACCCTGATCCTTCCAAATCACAATTTTCCCGCTTGCATGAATGGCATTTTCGCTCAGGGCTTGATCGCTACATATGGATAATTGGAATGATTTATGCATATTTTCATCCTACTGTAAGTTTATATTTTATGTTTTTGAAATAATGAAAAAAAAGAATGTAATACTCACCTCGATCCTCTGTGTGATTGAGTGATAATTCATAAGTAGGAACATACCTCTAGGTTCTTTCTTTTTTCTCTGAGTTGAGTACATTAATGACTGTCACAAGGTATTATAGGTTGAACGATGGATGGAGAAATTAGAGGAAGCAGAAATCAAGCGCAGAATATCAATCAAAGCTGCTGTTGTTCTAATATCTTCTACGGTATTATATTTTTTAACAGTATTATTACATTAGCTCACATTTGATTTGTAGTAGTTTATGGCCCTGACCAATTGAGTTGATTTCTAGATCGGCTATTTATGGTTTGAATACATATACAAGCTGGACAAGCTTACATACAATAAATATCATCCTTATACCTCCTGGATTCCTATAACGTAAGCGAAAGTTTCCATAATCTCTTTGGGGCCCTTGATGTGTTCAATACCTCTCTTTTGTTACTAATGCCACTTCTTTTTTATTTAACAGAGTTTACATATGCTTGCGAAATGTTACTCAAAGTTTCCGTAGCTACACATTAACCCTTTTTGCGTAAGTTGTCTTTTTAGACGTGCAATCTCTTGTTCATTCGTCTCTTACTCGCACATGCACACACACGCGAAGACACACATGGAATTATGTGATGCATTACAGCTACTTCCTTTACTTTTTTATGGTAAGTAATTTGTGAACTAATTTTCTAATGCTCTTACTTTATGCTAGATGGCTTGGAAAGATTACACTGGAGACTTACATTGGCCAGTTCCATATTTGGCTAAGGTACACAGAAGCTGATATGTTGCTTATAGCATTTGCTGATGCACTACCGGATACCGAACTCATTCATGTGTATAGATATGACTTATAAATAACTGCATTCATATCAATTTATTTGACCACAAATTAATGATTTTTTTTTTCCTAACATCATAACAATAATTATTGACTAGTACTAGAAATGAGATGAAGGAGGATTTTAGACTGTTGGATGCTTACCACGAGGGTGGAAGAGATTTTACTTTAGAATAACTTGTAGCTTTTCACTTAACAGTTTTATTCGTTTATCTTGGTGAATGCCCCAACTTACATCCATCCATAACTGCACACATAAAACGGTTTAAGTGTGCATGACTGATGCAACTTTTGTACGTGTGCAATTATTTATGTCATGTATCACAATAATTCCTTTCTATGTCTACGGTTGATTTTAGGTCGGGTGTGCCAGATGGCCAACCTAAATTGTTACTTTCGCTGATCCCAGACTACCCAATGTTGAACTTCATGCTTACCACCGCCATATATGTTGCAGTAAGCAAACAACGCATGAAGAGTGTGTGTGTGTGTGTGTGTGTTTTAGTTGATTTATTTTGATTATAACAGTATACGTTGCCTGCAGATTTCTTATAGACTCTTTGAGTTGACAAATACACTGAAAATAGCATTTGTGCCCAGCAAAGACAACAAGCGTCTTACATACAATTTAATTACAGCAACAACAATCTCTGTTGTTTTATATTCCTTGTCGTTTGCCTTCCTTAGGATACCTCAATTGTTGGTAAGTGGTATTACTCTAACTTAATCTGGTCTGAGCGAGTTAATTATCCTTACGTCTAAGTCATTTCTTGTCAACTATGTTAAGCTGATAAGATGTTAAGCTGATAGGTGTATGCATATGAATCCAAATACTAGTAAGACATGGGCATGTTTTCGTACATCACTACATGCTAGAACTTAGAACATAATTTGGTAGTAAAACAGATGCTGGTAAGAAATATATCTGCATGCATGCCCTATAGATAAAATGTAATGCTTTTGATGTTGTATGGAACAATTTTTTGGTGCCAATAATGTCTGGAAATGTTCATAGCGAATTGGGAGGCTATGCGTTAATGTGCTCACGAGTATAAATGAGATGCATCCCGCTTTGTAGAATAGTTTAAACTCCATCATTTTATATTTGATTCTAAATATACATCATACATCTAATAGTAATCGATTTCGCAGGTTTGAGAGTTAAAACATGTAGACTATATGTATTGTTGGCAAGCTTCTATGGCATTTCCTCTGGACACGGAAGAATACTGTGCTGCAACTATGATTGGCTTGTCAAAAACCAAATATTTACCGAAAGATGCCTTCGTCTCTTCTTTCTAAGTTACATTACAAAAGGAATAGTGAACCGTTCTAATAGGCTAGCATTTATATGGGAATCGGAAGTTGTATAGTTGAGAGATCAGCGGATGGCATGCCTACTTTTAGCAATGCAACCTCAATTACTTTTTGTCAAGTGTTGTAAAATAATTACGTTTGTAAAACTATCTACCATGTCAAATAGAGCGCGTGTTTTCTAACTCCTGTACTTATAAAGGAACTCAATTTTGTGAGGACTATAACACTATAACTTTCTTGCTACCTTTTGATTTCGAAAAACTGCTTCTAAAAATTGGCTTGGTTGGGAGAGTACGACTAAACGTACCTAGGCAATGCCTATGTTTATTAACTTACTAGATCTCTACTTGCTTGTGCCAGTGTCAAGCCTGGATCTTAGGCTACCTATCCAGGGATAATAGTTTCCTACTGGCAAAACATCCATGCATTAGAGTAAATAGTCAAATTGGTTTCGCAAAGATAGATGGATATCAAGTTAATCTCTTTTAAGATTTAGATATTAATTTGGTCATCTATTGTGAAGAATAAACACTAATAACCTAAGGGTCAAGTCAATATATTAAGAGGCTTAATTGGTGTTCGTTTTAAATATTGGGTAACCAAAATTGAATATTTAAGACGACTAACACAATGTTTCGTATATTGATTTTAGACCAATTTGAATATTTACCATAAATTATAGCATTTTCTTTGTGCATTACGGATTCATAGGATCTCTGCCATGAAACAGCAACAGTTAAATATAGAATCAATTGTCATATACTAGGGAACGATTCTTGTACCATTATGCGATCTTTCCCTGGTATTTGCACAACCATGTCAATCAAGAGTTTCATCGCAGAAAGCTGCAAGTGAAAGATAATATTTTCGTTGAGAAGCAACATCAGGCTGAATGTCAACATAAAGTTTCGATAATCGTGATCTACACAATGCAAGCTTCAAGAATGATCTCCTCGAGACCAAATTTGACATCCTCAAAAGATAGATGGCATTGCTTCCCATTTGAGATTACATAACCTAACGGAAGTAGAGCTTACAAAGTTTACAGCCGTGAACATAGTCATCATGAAGCAATCCAGTAACTAGATGGTGTAAATGCTATCTGGCAAGCAGCAACAACAGCAATAGACGCCAAAAATTGCCTTTTTCAAGACATTTGCAGACAATTCTCCATCAAAATATATGAACAATGTCATATGCAAATCTTTATTTTGTCAAAGAAGCACAACACAATAACAAGAATTCAGGCATGAGATAATATTAAATGAAATTATGAAAGTAAAATTTTTGATAGGCTGCGTTTTAATAGGATGCCAAGAATCTGGTGCAACTATTCATAGGTGACCATAATAAAAAACGAGAGTGTTGTTCCATCCCAAACGCCTCAAATTGAGGGCTAATATGAGGGTTTGGGTGGCATGGATTGATTTGGGTTCCCCTCCTAAACTAATTCCACTCCATTAACAATAAAACTCCCAAACAAGAAACTAAGTCACTTTTACTATCCCATTCCATTAGTAACCACCACACTCCATCCATCCAAACATACCCTTAAATGCTAGTCATATAAGTTCTCCATTTGTAACAGATTTACGGCATAAAATAAATTAAATTTGCAGACATACTCTACCAAATGCTGTAAAAGAGAAGGATACGTCCAGAACAGCACGAATGACTGCAGAAGTTAAAAGAAGAAAGTTAAAAATACTGAACAAATGCACATATATAAGAAAGAGAAAACAAAAAGCCCACATAGAGACATTATGATCTAAATTTGCTCAACCAAAAGAAAAAGGATTCATGTATGTTCAACCCATCACACAAGGTTTATCAGACACAACAAAAAGACCTCTTGTTTGAAAAAATTAGACAAATCTTCCTTACTTGACATTTCAACATAACACAAAAAGGGGATTACGTTACGTTAAAATATAAAATAGGGGAGGTTTGAGAAATTTTGGAACCAAGAGAGGTCCATGAAATTTCATCAAACCTCAAGCAACAAGACGCAATTTAATAAAAATTTAAGTAAATTTTGCATCAGATAAATCCCCGACTTCTCAATCTTTTTTTTATTTTCCGCCTTATCAGCCATAGAAAAGCTCCATTTTGGCATTTTGTTTGACATTTAACAAATAGTTAACCAATGTTGATCAAAATTTCTAGTTTCAAACACAGCTAACACAGCAAAACGAGAACCTACCATTAGACCACTGAGGAAGCCATCAAGTAGCACTCGATTCCAAGAGTCAAAGTATGAGTGGATTGAAAATTTGGTCTTTGCTACGAGCCCAAGTGAAGTAACAGCCATTAGAAGGAAGTAAAAGACAAAGCCCTTCAAGCCTGTAAACCCCAAAATTCCAGCAACAACTCCACCAATTATAGATAAAAATGTTCGGCTGCAACAGAGACAAAGGAAGTATTTGGAAGGTGAACATTAGATAAGGTAATACAGCAGTTTTTTTTTTTTTTTTTTTTTCAATTTTAACATTTTTTTGGTTCAATTTTCTCCCCTTCTTCCCCTCCCTTTTTCTAAGAATTTCACTGGATATACTATATACTTATGAGGCACACAGATAAGCATTTGCATATAGAATCATACCATGCCATCCATACTCAAGTCACAACCTCAAATAATTTTGGATCCCTTGCAGTTATCTCTCTCTCTCTCTCTCTCTCTCTCTCTCTCTCTCTCTCTGTTAGCTGGTATGTAGGCCCCATCAGCCGATAGAGAAAGAAACGAACAAAAGCACCCCGTCCATCCCAAATATAATGCTCCTAACCAAATGGATGTATTCAATAGAGTATTAAATATATCTGCTGTCAAAACAAACCTGTAATAGATAATTTTCATGTTGATTTGCATATTCTCAGCATTAAAAGTCAGTAAATCATCCACTCCATCACTTGGTTTCTTATCTGATGAACCTGACTCATAATGTGCAGCCATAATATCTGCCTTGTCTACTTTGATAATATGTTTCTGTGAATGGAAATAGAATTGAATGATTTTGGGTGAAAAAATGAATAAATCATGCTGTTGATTATACAAATAAATATCCATAACTATTGTGCTGCTTTTAATGATAAGTAATTTCAAAGGAGGATGATCTGATGTCATGGACCGTGAAGTCATGAATTCCAACCTGAGTCGAGTCATTAAACAACTGACAAGTAGCATAGTTCAAAGACACATGACGCATTCAAACGCACACAAGGTAAAAGTTCAGCTAAATGGTGTTCAAGTCGAGCTACTAAACTATGAAATAATTAACTGGATAAAATCATAAAATGGTAAAAGCAGAAAACACCACATTGAGAATCCAGATCTAACTTCATGCTATGTAAACTTTTGCAGTTTCACTATTCACATAAACATCGATGTTCAAACTTCAACATGATGCACGGGACGTAAATCTCTTAATTTTTAATTCGACACCGAATTATGCGAAACATAGCGCACGCTGCAATCTCTTAATTTGAAAATTAATCAAATGGAAGCTAATTGCAATGTACAGAACTTCAGCTCAGCTCCTGATAAAATGCCACAACCGGTTTAGTTGCTTCAATCAAATCGAATCGAATCGAAAATTAGAAACTAAACGGTCTCACACCTCATGTACACACTACACACACATTCGGAGTAGATTCGAAATTACAAAATTAAAGAAGAAAAGAAAAGAAAAAAAAACACATATCAGCATAAAATCCCTATCAAACCAGGAAAATTGAACTATAATTGAACACAGCAAAATCAAATTCACATATATATAAAAAAAAAAAAAAAAAAAAAAAAAAAAAAAAAGAGTTGCGCAATGAAGACATGGAAAAGAAGGATTAACGGATGAGGTTCGAAGAAGAGGTTTACCTAGATCAGATCTGCTGCTTCCTCGTTGTGCTTGATATTCAATCTTAGAAGCGATGCAGCGACAGCGAGCAAGAGCGACCAAAACACCTCTCAACACTGAACTCTTTGCTCCTTCAAATTATTCCTACTCATTTTCAAGGGAATTACCAATTTATATTTCACCTTTTTTGTGACAAAAAAAGTATATATAATATGCATATGGGCTGGTGTACAGATAACATATGGGCTACAGCCCTGAAACAAAAGAGCCCAAGTACAAAAACTCATGTTTCCGGGTTCGGCCCCTTGCCCCGCCTTTCTCCCTAGATTTTTTTTGGTGTTTGGTCTCGGCCTCTTCATGCAAAAGAAAAAGGTTGGAGGCTGTGGCTCAAAACTTCATTCCTTTTGATGCTGCGCTCAATCGGTCTTGCCTCAAACTGAAACCATATATACTCCAAAATTCGGGGAGACCGAGAGAGACAGCATCGGAACGAAGCACGTGTTTATCGGTTTCATGGTGGTATTTCCCCAATCTCACATACCATTCAACACTCTACACTAGGAACACATGTGGAGTAAGTGTTGTTCAGCTGCTTAGCTTACACCAGTTTTTTCTCTCCGGGATTTTAGCTTATATGGTACAAAGTTTTAAGCTTTAGTTATTTTTTACTGAATAAAATCATGTATTTGAGAGATGGGTGTTCCTTGTTGTTAAAAGTGCGCAAGCCTTCAATACCGTTTGTGCTCAACACAAACCCAATTTTCAATCTCGATAATCCCCAACCCGAACCCACTAATGTTCCTTCTGTTGAAGAGTCCCGTGTTGTGAAGAGGTTGAAACATGAGCGAGATATTGTGTTGGCCGTTGAACACTTCAAATCTTTGGCCAATTCTAGAGCTTTCAAACACACCCACTTGACATATCAGATCATGATTGAGAAGCTTGGAAGAAACTGTGAAATGGATGGGGTTCAGTATCTCTTGCAGCAGATGAAGCTTGAAGGGATAGCTTGTTGTGAAGATTTGTTCATATGTGTCATGAATTCATATAGGAGAGCAGGGTTGGCTGATCAAGCTTTGAAGATGTTTTATAGGATCAGGGAATTTGGCTGCAAACCCACAGTTAAGATATACAATCACCTTTTAGATGCATTGCTTGGTGAAAATAGGTTTCAGATGATTAGTCCTGTGTATAACAACATGAGGGGTGAAGGGTTGGAACCAAATGTGTTTACCTATAACATTCTTCTCAAGGCTTTGTGTAAGAATGGGAAGGCGGATGGTGCTTGCAAGTTGCTTGTAGAAATGTCGAATAAGGGTTGTCCTCCGGATGCAGTGAGCTATACGACCATAATCTCTTCTATGTGTAAACTTGGTCAAGTAGAGAAGGCAAAGGAGCTAGCTAAGAGATTTGCACCTGTAGTGCCTGTTTATAATGCTTTGATCAATGGAGTTTGCAAAGAGTACAAAATTAAGGAGGCCTTTGATTTGATGAATGAGATGGTGGTTAAGGATATTGACCCGAATGTTGTTACTTACTCTACTATTATTAGTTGTCTTTCTGATATGGGGAACATTTACTTGTCTCTTGCAGTTTTTGCTCAAATGCTTATGAGAGGATGCACCCCCAATGTTCATACATATACTTCCTTGATAAAAGGTCATTTATTGGGAGGGAGACTTGGTGAAGCTCTTGGCTTGTGGAATCTTATGATCAGGGAGGGAGTTAAGCCTAATGTTGTATCATATAACACCCTTATACACGGTCTGTGCTCCAATGGGAATATGGATGAGGCTATATCTATTTGTAATCAGATGGAGAAAAACTGTTGCCGTCCCAGTGTGACCACATATAGCACTCTTATATTCGGGTTTGCAAAAGCTGGGGATTTGCTAGGTGCTTCTGAGACATGGAACAAGATGATAAATTGTGGTTGCCATCCTAATGTTGTGGTATACACTTGTATGGTGGATGTCCTTTGTCAGATGTCTATGTTTAACCAAGCTCATCGTCTTTTTGGAAATATGATTAGTGATGGTTGTCCTCCAACTGTTGTTACATTCAACACATTAATCAAGGGCTTATGTGGTGGTGGGAGAGTAGAACAGGCAATGCGTGTGCTTGATCAGATGGAGAAATATGAGTGTTTGCCTAATATCAGAACATATAATGAGTTGTTAGATGGACTGTTTAGGGTGAACAGATTCAGAGAAGCTTGTGGACTTGTAAGGGAGTTGGAAGAAAGGAATGTGGAGCTAAATTCTGTCACTTACAACACTATTATGTATGGATTTTCTTGTATTGGAATGCAAGAAAGGGTGTTGCAGATGTTGGGGAAAATGTTGGTAAATGGAGTAAAGCCTGATGCCATTACAGTTAATATAATTGTTCATGCATACAATAAGTTGGGTAAGGATAAGGTTAGAACTGCCATCCAACTTCTGGATAAAATTACTACAGAAAAGGAGTTGTCTCCAGACATAATAGCGCATACTAGTATCTTGTGGGGTATTTGCAATTGGTTAGGCATTGAAGAAGCCATTGAGTATCTTCATAAGATGTTAAATAAAGGAATCTTTCCTAATATTGCCACTTGGGATGTGTTAGTTCGAGGCTTCTTTAACAACTTGGGTCATATGGGACCAACAGGCTTCTTGGAAGATATCTTGGGAAATGGATAATGTGCAATTGTCAGAATTTTTTATGGTAGACTAATGGCCTTAAGTTATGGCAATTTTCAACAGTATGCAACACATGACCACATTACCAAACACTTGGTTTGGAGCATGAGAAAGTGGGGGTGGGGAATTGAATCTTGGAGGATGGAACTCTTAGTGAGAACTCAGTATTTTGTGCTTGGAATGTGTATAGAAAATGGATAGAATCATTACAGGGAGGAAAATTCTTTTTCAGAACCTGAATTTGGTTTTCTCTAAAGCGACGTGGAAGTGTTCACCTTTATTTGCTGAAGCGTCACAGAAGTCTAGAAGGGCAGACGGTTTTCTAATTTTTGCCAGCCAAAGCCAAGTAGAATAAAGATGTAATAATTGCCGCTAGGAACTCTTAAGTTACATAATTAGGTAATACTTACACTAATGGATTCCCTATGTAATAGATTACACCGTCCCCTCTTCTTTCTTTGCAAATATATAGTGTCTTTATTCTTTATATCGGTTGTTCAATGATTCGCACTTAAAATAATACGAGGCAACAGAGTGTCTCAATATAATGTTGTGTGATAGTTGTGACTGTTATTGTCTGATTGTTGTGACTGATTCATAGATTTTGCTATTGGGATGTTGAATGTTCGATGAGCTAAGTTGGTATTAATTCGCAGTTTTGGTTTGTTTGAGATCCTGTGCTAGGTGCCTTAGCTATATATATATATATATATATATATATATATATATATATATATATATATATATATATATATCCAAATTTGTAATGCAACACAAGGTAATTTTCTGATCAGTTTAACAAGTAGAATGCTTATTATTACAATTTGCTGCTCTTGGAAAGGGACAACAGTTTCAAGATATAGCCTACAAAACAGAGAAATTATAACTGCACTGCACTCTTTAAGTAAGATCTAGCTATACGTCCATCTGCACCCTTAGGGAAGAAGCCACCAGGGACATGTTCATCACCTCAACTATGTACTATCCTCAATATTTCCTGTGGAGTTCTTGCATATGCAAGTGAATCTTTGTCACCAGCTAGCACGTTCCCTGAAACTTTGCCCTCAGCACCTTCCAATCTAGGCACCTCAAGACCCTCATCTTTCAAACCTTTCTTTCCTAGCTTAGTCTTAAGCCTTGAATTGCGATTTGTAAACTCTGCCACACTTTCAGGTCTCGACGTTCATATAGCACTGCTCCAATAACTGCATCTTGGCCTGACTCTACTACTAGAATGCAACAAGCTATACATGCAAAATCCCAACATTGTGATTATGTAAATTGACATATCTTCATTTTTATCCCAATGTCTAGGATTTCTTCATACCTTAGGTACTTTACATAAATGTGATTACTACACATGCATGCAATTGTAACACCAATTTCAGGTGTTTGTGAAGAATGTGACATTCCCAGTTAAAAGCTTTGCTAGTTTTCATAAAATACTAATCCCACCATTTCTCTTGTGTGTTTTATCTCGTATCTCATAGAGGTATATCCAGCATAGATGGTATACCAAACACCTACATGATTATAAAATGGTTTCATTAATTTTACCCTTTTGGACATGGCATTTTGCAACTCTGGATTGGCTCCAACACACCCAGCGAGGCCAACATAAGGAATCACGTAAGAGGCAGGCAGGTGGTTGATGGAGTTGGCATAAGGATCGAAAGGCGGGTGCAGAGATTCCCTAAAGGCACTGTCCATGACTTGAGCAAATGATTCCTTGCTTATATTCAGTAATGGCCTAGGGAACCCCTTTACTGTGTTCTTTATGGCCCTGCAATGATAATGCAAGCAACTCGGACTTACTAGTCTTGCTCCCAATATACACTGATCCAAAAATCATCAAATTATTGGCTGTTCTGCTTAAAATGAGGCATCAAATATTTATTCAAAATTGAAGACCGAACGCTAGCAGAAAATTTTCCTTTTCTTCTCTAGTAAGGAACTATAATAATAGGGAAATGGATTCTTTTATGAGAAATATTTATGATTTTATAATGTGTGATTTTTCGTCATTAATTTTCTTCTATTAAGTGTAATGTCGGGACCCTTTTCTTTTCATCAATAATGAAATATCACACATAATTAAGTCAAGTGAAAATTTCACATTAGAGAATCATTAAAGACTAAGAGAACCTCAAATGTCCAACTTCCTGCAAAGCAAACTACAAGATGACATCTCTAGTGAAGGTCTCCAAATTGACCTTTTTGCCTCCAACGGAAGGAGGTCCCCCTTGTGCTAACTCAGGATCAACAGCATCCAATCCTTGACCGGCAGCACCAAAGAAGAAGAACTCAGCCTCCAGATATTCTAGATTCAGAGGAAACTCCAGAAGATCAACATCAGATTTTGGGGTTGAGCTTACAATGAGTTCAAAAGAGTAAGATCTTGGGATAAAGAGGGGGAGGAGGAGGAGGGAGGTCAGCAAAACAGGAATGAAGAAGACCTTGGCAGTGGAAGTGTGAAGTGCCATGTTTTAGGATTTGTTTTCTCTCTGGGAGGTGATGTATATGACACTGAATTACGCGTTCACATGTGCACATATATATAAACAAGGACAATCATTTTGGATCATGCAACTGCACAAGGCAATGCCATGTAGCAAGAATAACATAGGAGTTGACAAAAGTATTCCTAGATGCCGAGTAAGCTTAAGAAGTTAGCTCAGCGTGATTAAACGGGTCGTGGGGAGGGTTTGCCAGCTGCGACGCAAATGATAAAATTTTGCATTGATGCTGCTTACTATGTCAGTACTTTGGCACTTTATTTAATTATTGATATGCATAAAAATAATGTTCACATGTCCGGATTATTAAGGGTCGTTTTACAATGCACCCTACTCATGCACCAAGTTGCATAAAGTAGGATGTAGTGTGCACCAGCATTTTACCGCATTTTGAAAATGCAGGTAAACATGTTCTAAAGATATAGCTAAATATAAATTCCTATTTTACCCTTCATTACCCTCTTTATTATCATTGTTACCCTCTCTATTCACTGTACCATCTCCTTGGAAGTGAAAAATGCAATGACACTATGAAATACAAATATCAGACTTAAAGATTGAATGCCTACACGAAGGCTTCTCATCACCTTCACAGATCTCTCCAATCTTCACAAAATTTTTAATCCAATCAAAACCAAAGATTGATTAATTTATTAGTATAATAACTTGCTGAATAGCAATGATGGATACCCAATCAAGCGTAATCTCATGTCAAAATCAAGTATCAAGAAAAACTAAGAGCCCCATTTAGAATAAGTTTCACCAACATAATAATTGTTCAACATAAAAATGGCAGAAACAAGAAAAATGAAATAAAAGCAAATCTAAATAGAATGAAGATGTTTGGGATTGAGAGGGGGTTGTCTTGGTTGGCAAAAGAAGCTTGGATGGCAAGGGGATGTCGACACCTGCGGCTATCATTGACGACGGTTGTGAGGCTAGGAGGGTGAGGGTGCCACAATGAAGAGGTCGTTGGCTGGGCATAGGTGTGGAGGAAAGGCTATTATCAAAATTAATTTTATTTAGGATTTAATTGGAATTTATTGTCAGTATAAAATTTTTTTATACAGACATGCAATCATAAATTACCATATCAGTAAAATTTTTTGACATAACCATTCAATACTTGAATGGTCATGCAAATGCAAAGTTTTGATTGGATGATAGTGTAAAAAATTCTTACACTGATAATGCATTCCAATTAAATCCTAAATAAAATTAATTTTGATAATAGCCTTTCCTCCACACCTATGCCCAGCCAAAGGCCTCTTCATTGTAGCACTGTCAATACACCTAAATTAAACTCTTTTATTTATCAAACTAAAATTTAACGACGATTATAATGACATGTTTTTTTGGTAACATTACAATGACATTTTTTGTACAACAATGACATTAATATATGTGTGCTTTATCCAACTATATGAGTTTTTAAATTCATTTATAATAAACTAGGGCATTAACTTGTACGACATGACAATCAGTTTGTACTTTTTTATTTTTTATTAAGATAAAAATAAATAGTAATGTAAATTATTGAATTAAGTTAAATTAAAACAATAGAAATTAAAAAAATTAAAAATGATATATTTGGAGAAGCTAGTTAAAATTTTATAGTTTTATTTTTATATTTATATTTTTAAATAATCATTAAATTTTATTTATGATTTATTCTTTATATTTTAAAAACATATTAAAAAATAAATTAATAATGCTAATTTTTAAAAATAAAAATCAAATGCAAAATGGAAAATCCTTTATAATGGTATAGATGATGTCGGATACTAAAATGTTTGCCAATTATTGCCAAAATCAAAAAGACTTATTAAAATCCCATATCGAAGCCTTATCCTTTGACCGTTTGGTAGGAATGGAACGATCGTTAAACTGTTTGGTCCCAACATAAAAAATTAGTGACACCTAATAATATACTCTCGTGTTTGTTCGAATATTTCAGGTATTATAAAACATCAATTCGGCCAAAGTCCGGAAAGCCTCAAACATTTATCCATTGCTTGAATGATCCAAGCTCTCCTCCACAAACAATATAAGCCAATTCACAAGCTTCTATAAGCACCCATAAGCACCACCAATATATAGTAACCCAAGCCCACGATTATTGTTTAAATACAAGTCCTTCAATTCATTCAAAGACATATATCACCGCTAGCACCTTACTACCTTATGGACAAAGCAACAAAGCACAAAGCACAAGCAATGTCTTTGGTGACCGAGGAGCTGAAGGCCAAGGCAGCGGTGTATTATGGTGACAAGGTTTGCAGGGAGAAATTCTCTTTGTTGCTGGCAGAAATAGGGCTACCAGATGGATTGTTAACCATTCAGGACATTAAGGAATGTGGCTATGTCAAGGAAATAGGATTTGTTTGGCTGAAGCTGGAGAAGAAGAGGGAGCACAGGTTTGACAACATACTTGTGTGCTATGATTCAGTGGTCACAGCATATGTGGAACCTAAGAAGATCAAGAATCTCACTGGGGTGAAGGCTAGGGACTTCTTGGTTTGGTTCACCTTGACTGAAATTTATGTCAAAGGTTCACCACAAGGGTCTGTGATTACCTTCAAGTCTATTGTTGGCTTGTCTATGTCTTTTCCGGTGTCATTGTTCATGGCAGGGAAGGAAACCAAGGAAGAAGCAAAGGAAGAGGAGTGGTGGAGGATGATCAAATTGTAAGCAGCGCACAAAAAGAAAAGCAAAAAAGAAAATTTAAAAAAAAAAAGAGTCATTGTATTTGTATATGATGGATTATTCATCACATTATTATTACGGTGATGTTACGCACTTGTATATTTGTAATGATTAATTGCTTGTATTTTTATCGAAAAAATTAGTGGACCTCGGTAAAAGATGAGGTACAAAAAAAAGAATATGCTGCAATGTTTGTTTCATGAAGAATATGCTTATGGAAGTGCTTGTTTGTCTCTTTCCAAATTGTTCACGTAATCTCCTTGGGGGAAATTATGTGCCTTCGTTTTTTGCATGGCTTACGTGAGATGAGCGTTAGGGTCACCGCTAAGAGTTGCGTTTCTGTTTCTGTTTGAAAGGAATATTCACGATGATGACGTACGCTGAATTATTGACAAGGTAAATCTTGCGGTTCAATCAATCAAACCCATAGCAACAAGCACTTCCGAGCAACAAAGGGACCAAAGATGCACATCATTTTTCAAGTGCCTTTTTTTATTTTTTACTCTCTCTCTCTCTCTCTCTCTCTCACACACACACACACACACACACACAAATGGAAATTAGAAACATTAAATGTTGTTTATAATTATAATTCATAAATATATATTTCCTTCGTTATTATTTGATACATAGTAAATTTTGCACCACTATTGAGGATCCTAACTTCACAGTCCACATAATTCATTATGTTTTCTAGACATGGATCTTCTTGATTTAGGTTCCTATGGATATATTAAGATCAAAACTCTATAATACGTATATTAAAAAATGAAAATATGATTTGCTTTGTGAATCAAATTTTTGTTTATATATATACTTTTTAAAAAAAATGTTATGCCTATCATTGCTTTAACTTTGAAGGAGGTTAAGTAAGTGATGGTAGAAATTTAAAGCATCCGGTGGAAAAAAGCAATTGTGGGTGGAAGAACATCAAGTAATTCACTTACGATCAGGGCTTCGAACTCTGTAAAAAATAATTAGAAAAGAAACCCCTGCCCAAAGCACTTAGTTTTAAACCTGAGGACAGTCGGTACGGGGCATATAAAAATATGTCCCAAAATGTGATATGGGAATTTGAGATTTAAATTTTTTTTTTCAAGAATACTACATTTCTACAAAAAAAAAAAACTATCAAAATCATTCTCATCTCTCCATGGGAATTCAATATTTCTATGGGAAAAAAATATTATTCCTAAACAAAAAAATAAAATACCTCTATTGCCACCAACTACTGTCGCCCCAACCATTGTTCACTGCCACTGACTATTGCCACCAGCCGTCTTCCACTACTGCTGTCAGCTACGATCAAGAACATGTTTGGAAATATATATAATATTTCTAAGAATATTAGTGTCAACCAAATATAAAAATTATAGAATTTTTTAAAATTCAATTTACATTCCAAATATATCTAAATATCATATGAAAAAATTATTTTCAAAAATAATAATTTTGATAATATTATTCTCAATAATAAAAATTTATTCTACCTATCAAACGTCTAACCATATAAATTTTTGTTACATGATACCGCTCTTTCGGTACAAAAGTACATTGACATAGTCCAAGCCTCACTCCTCCGTTACTAGTAAGATTCGGTACAAGAATACATGATCATAGCCCAAGCCCCACAAATCTCAGGTCTCATTTTGGCTAACTAAATTTTTTAGTAAGATTCGACCAAAAAACAATTTTTTAGTAAGAGAGTTCCCAAAAACAAATATTCCTTCGTAAGAAATCCTTTGCTAGGACTTTCATATGTTGGACATACATATCGTTTTTTAACGGGTTGTTGTGTTAGTAAACACGTGAGGCTTGCCTCTGCGAGATGCACTCGGGATGCAAGGTGTCGCGTGTTCAACTTGGACCAGGGACCGTGTCCCTCCCTCCCCCTAGGCTCCAGCCCCAGCCAAAAAAATAAATAAATAAGAGAAATATTTTTTATATCACTGGGGTAGGTAGACACCTTGGGCACCCAAAGATAGAAAGAAGAAAAAAAAATTATAAAAAAAAATGAAAAGAGTAAAATGATTGATGGAGAGAGAAAAAGCTGAGAGAGGGTGTTGGGATGTTGGAGAAAGAGGTATGTACAAATAACATACCTCAATAAATAAAGTTGTGTTAGTAAAAATAAATAAATTTTTAATATAAACAACATGTCAAAGATTTATGTATGTGGTTAAGATAAAAATTTCTCATCCTAAAGTTTCTTTATCATATCTTTCTGGCTAACCAGCTGCACTCTATTTTACATTATTAATTTAGTAAGTTTAAAATTTAAACTCTTTTACTTATTACTCTGAAATTGAAGTTTTTATGCATTTATTTTCTCCTACAAGTACATACAATCTATATACGTTACGCCATTTACACTGTGAGTCTGATTTGTTCCATTCTTGTGTATACATGTACATACACACACATATATATATATATATATATATATATATAGGTCCAAGACTTGTAGATTGTAACATGTGAACAGGGACAATTTGCACATAAAATCAACATTACTTTGATTAACAACTCTTAAAATCAATGTATTTCTAATAATTTAAATTTATTTTTGGGATGAAAAAATCCGAGACAACGTCTATACAAGTTACATGCAGCTACACAAACTTTCTATCCTTGAAAGTACGTGTTCGCTAGAAGACCAAGGTCACAGAAAGGATTATTCTGAATTGTTCTTTTCATACATTTTTATCCAACTTATTTCTTTAGGGAAAAGAGAGAGAGGGGAAAAAAAGTGTATTAAATAGTACATTTGGCTTGTTTTGTTATTTAAAATAGAAATGGTAAAAAATAATATAAAGAAAAATAGTACGTAAACAACATCACCCTTATATATATATAATGTTGACAAACGGTCTTAACAGTATATAACGGTTTCCTTTGAATCTGCAAATAACAATAACTAACATGTTGATTTCATGGAAGTGAAAATTTTTGTCCTTGTTTCTTTATTTATTGGATACTGGTACACAAGATTTTTATTCTTCTGAGAAGAATATCTAACCCACATTTCTGGGACAAGAGTAAAAGACTGATTACGGCTGAGTCGGGAGATGCTCGCCCGTTATGAAAGAATGAATTAGGGAGAGAGCCTCACTGGGCTTGTTGAGTGGCACCAAGTGACCAGCTCCTCTCACTGTCACATATGTCAGCCCTTCATGCTCCACTATCCTTCCTCCAACCTGCATTTTTTTTTTTCCCAGATTCTCTATCAAGCTAATAACACTATAATTAATATATAAGAGCACGACAGTAATGCTACACAATTAGCCAAACGTAAACACAGTAAAACAGCCATTTTTAAAGTGCACACCCAACATTTTGGGCATGAGGGTACCTCTCCAAAGGGGGGTGACATACTGAAATTTGTTAACAATTTTATGTTCATGTTTGTGTTATATTCGTATGATGAATTTCACTGATTTTACACATATATGTTTTATGTATATTGGATTTGGATACTTTAAAATAAGGATGATTATAAAGTAAAAAAGTGAGGGCCTTAAATAATTTTGGCGAGATCTATACATAATAAAAGTTATTGATCTAAAGTAAATGGCCTCTCACTTTTTCACTTTACAACCATCTTCACTTTAAAGGATCTTAATTCATGCATATTATTGGCTTGATCAATCCTTTTATTGTGTCTAAACTTTCAATATTTGAAATTCACTAGACACTAACTAATCTGACTTGATAAATACTACATAAAAGATAGTATGCGATATATTTATTGATGCACAAAATAAGATGATATGAGTATACTTTCAACAGTAAAATATGTTATAATTGTGATTAAACAAGTTTCATTCAAGTTTGGAAAAATTGAAGGGGTTAATAAGTTTGAACCTGATTATCATGGTACCAAGACCGCCAACTAGACTTGAGAGGTAAGCCGAGGGCTTCAATGCAGTATCGTGTCCCTATTACCGGTACTCTGCCATCTGCATCTCCACTGTTACTCAAACAAATTAATTAAACATGCCTAATTAATGCGAGTCATGACTCATGATATATAAATGATGGTTCCAAAAGGGAATCACGGAAAAGGGCATCAATTGCAACCGCTGCATTCATGGCACATGACATGAATATGTGACTCGTGACCCTTTTACCAAAATCAGATAATTCTGTCATTTATTGTACATTATTTATAAAGCTAAACAGATAATATCATATGTATAAAGCAAATGATAATAGAGTGCCAACGAGCTGGAGCTCAAGTGACATCTACTTTGATCTTTGTGCTAAGGGATTGTGATATTGGGTTAAGGGTTCGGTCTTCGCATGTCTATCATTTCTCTATCCTTATAGCTCCATTAGAAGCTCCTTAGAATCGAAAAAAAAAATGATCACAGAGTAATTATTATTAAATAATCAGTAATACTTGACGGTACAAAAGAATCCTTGCATAAATATTATGAAAGTATTGGGGATTGGGTTAAAAAGTTAAATGAAGAAAGAGAAAATCTCTTCGGCCACAAAACGCAATAGCGCTATCTATATTTGTTGGTTTCGTATGTCGTTTCACAAATTTAATTCGTAGCAAGAAGCATTTCTCTAAATAATACTTTCACAAATTGTTATCTCGAAAAGCAATACTCGTCGGTGGCTGGCTTGCAGTAATGTTAGCGCTCCTTTTTCTTTTTGGTGGCCTTTTTGTAGTGATTTTATCATATTACTTAAAATTTTATCTTCTATTTTAAGTATGTATATAACAAGGAAATACCTGTAAATCCATATCTTAAGCCCACCCTTGATGAGTTTCGTGTAGATGGGTAGGACCGAAAAAACAGAGAAGTTGTAAGTCCTCAATACGGAATTACTGAAAAATGAGACAGATAGAAATCAGTATTCAATATTCACTAGGAAGAAGAAAAAAAAAAATCAATGAAGAAAACAAATTCTAGTACTTACTTGCAAACCTTCCATGTTACACTTGTGTTTCCTCCTCTAATGTTAGCGTGAAAAGATGATTGAACATCTATCCTGTTGAAATATTCTTCTGCATATGTGGAATAACACGGGTCATAGCCCCCGAAAATTCTCATCCTCCTTATCCTATAATTATTTCCCTCCTGCAAGATGCAAAATTTTCTTCAAAATCTAAACCACGTGATATGAAACTAGTGGTCATGATTACAATTATCTACCTTTGTAAGTGACCCTTTGCTATCATCGGCTAGTGAGGATGTGCTATTTAGACGACATGCCGGGGCATAAATGTTGTATATGTCAATTTCTGAGTAATCTTGGAAGACTTCGTTCATGGCCTGATTGCATTCATTAGACCATTCAAATTGTTTAAAATCACATACTTGTTTTGCTTTGTCGTACTGCGGGTCTGATATAACTGCATGGCTCCATGCATATTCCAGCAAGCCTTTATAGTCATAGTAATTTTCAGTTTCTGGATTCCCCACCTGGAGATTTAAATATAGATGTTCACTTAGAAGGTAATTAGATCATATGGGGGGTGCATAATCTTCTAATTTTTCCCTTTTCTTTCTGGTTAGGGAGGATTTACTTACAATAAAACCTTTAAGATTAATAAAGGGGTATTTGTTTCTATCCTTATTTCGATCAAATACTAGCTCTGCAAGCTGAGGGACATAATGGCCTGGATTATAAGGAAAAGAAAATGCGGTTATGCTAGTAATGTAACAAAGAGAGATCATACTGAAGTTAAACACTAACCAGCATAGCTTTCTCCTGATATAAAGAAGTCCCGGGATGTGAACTGTGGGAATCTTTGTAGCCAATTTACCAAGAAATTGTAGGCATCCTCAGCTAATTAATTCAAGTAATTTGTCAAATATGATGAGCTTAATTAACCAACAAAGTCACACGAATTTATCTGTTGTAAGGGAAACTCACCCACAAAACTATCCTCTAATATTGAGAGATCAGAAGATGTGTTGGTGTAAGAAAAACCAACTCCAACAGGGGACTCCACAAATAATAAATTTGCTTCTGCAAGGGTTTGAAATTTTCATGTTAGCAAAATGGACCATTCTCTACCCCTTTTTATTCCTTATTCTGTTGTCTTGTCAGTATTTGTTAGCACGGAAATAATTGGATTGGATATAACATGAGATAGTCAAATTAAGTACTACACAGTCAAAATATGGAAAGAATACATAAACCAAACCTTGATTCCAGGCATATGAGTTGAAATGTAGTCCTTCACCATTTTTGTTGACTGCAAGAGGCCCTATCTCAACGGCTGCACCATACCCAATTGAGGAGCATCCAGGTCCTTCAGAGGCAAGCCAAGAAGATGAAATAGTATCAGCATAACAGGATCACTATAACATTAAGAGGTAGGTAAAGAGAAAGAGCAGAAGAAAAGAAGGAAAACTATGTAATGTGAGAATGGTGATTGACATGTGACAAACTTGGCTATAGTATTAATTATCCTTTATTGATAAATAATCACAGACCTCCATTGAGCCAGAGAAGGAGAGGCTTCTTGGAGGGCTCAGATTGAGCTTCAAAGAACCAGTAGAAAAGGGCCCTCCCATGGTCTTCATTGACAGTGATGTAACCTGAAAAGTGAGAGACCGATGGGCTTGAAGGTTGGCCAGGAAGATTTGTTATTATATCAGATTCATAGGTTTGCACATTAAATTCTGATGCTTTAATGAAGGGTGTAGTTAAAAGAAGGAACTGCAGACAGAGAATAACATTCATATCTGTAGCTAGAATCGACATCTTTGAACCCAACATTTCATTTACTACTCTTGTAGTGCTAACAAGTGGCTGTGAGGTCACTTAAAGTCGTTGCTCAGAATCAGCCTTAGCCACACAAAAGTCCACTAACATAAGTTGTGCAGACCGGAACAGGCACTAGATGATGCCTGCAGATGCATGTCACTTTTCCTATATGAAGACCATTACTAAGTCATGTAGACATATTAATCAATATCTATAAACCACAATTTAAATAGATATAGATTTTAGTTATATAAGTTTAGAATCAATATTTTGTCATTACTAACAACATAATGTGTTCTTAGTTAATATTTTAATTGATATTTATATAACTAAAATTTAATTATTTAAATTACGATCCACATATATTGGTGAGTATGTCGGTACACTTTGCCCAACAATCATTTCTCTATCAAGATGGCTAGGTTTACTAAGATTAAACTATTCAGTTAGTCATCTTGGTGGACCCCTAATCACTGCATTTTTGGATTGATTCACTTGTTTCTGATTAAAGCCAGAAACTATTATTGGTCATCGGGGTAAGCCCCCACAGGCCACAACCCCACAGGACGTGTCTTTGTGCTTTGATTTATAATTTTCTATTCGTACAGCACTCAAGATTACTTCGCTGGGCTGCGCTCACATTTGTTGGATTCCAGCAAGTTCAAAACCCAGTGCTTGGAACCCCAAAACTTGACACGTTGAAGGAAGCATTCAGACATCGTTTGTCAGTTGCATAGTAATAAGAAAAGAGCAAAATCATCTTAAGAAATACAAATTCTTAATATGAAAACGAGAAGGAACTGTAATTCTATATTAAGCAAAGGAGACTGAGAATACACAACCTAGTGAATGTTTAAGAGATTGACATTTTTTCTAAATTTTTCTTGAGAGTTATTATATTATATTTAGAATGACATTTTTAACATTTATTGGCATCTAATTTCACAATAAATATTCTTTTTTTTTTCATTGAATTTCACAATAAATATTCAAAAGTCTATTAAATATAGAGTAAATATTTATTTTTAGCTTTTTGAAAATACAGATCTTATGAATTTAATCTTCTAACAACAAAACCATCAAAATAATTGTCAATTTCTTACATAAAATTCACAGATTTTCTTTTTTTTTTCCATTTTTTTTTTTGGTCACCATTACGTTTTTAATATAAATATCATATTTTTTTCGCAGAAGATAAACTACATCTTGCACAATGTAATCATTTTGATGAAATGAATAATTATTTTTGTGATCAACACCTAACTAACTAGAATTTCTTCCCCCTTATATACAATCACGAGTTCACGACAAGTGCAACTGTAAACTACAGTCTTGAATATAAACATCGCATATGAATGGGCAACTGAAAAAGCATCACGAGAGTTATTGTCATTAATGCATTTAAGCATTATATAATAGACTTTAATATTTCATCACACGGGAAAGTGCCATACAATGTGATACCTGATGCAGTCCCGACAAACACTCTAGAGTGCCCGAAATTAGGAGTATTTAAATTTAATCCAATTAAATTAAAATTGTTAAACTAATTTAATTTAAACTGAAAATTAATCAAAATTGTAAAACTTTAGATTGGTTTGGATATTATTTTTTACAAACTTTTAGATTGGATTAGATTTTGAATTTAATTTTTAAAACTAATTCAATTCGCTCCAAATCGAATAATATTATATAATATAATTGCTATTTTTATTTAAATATTATTTTATATATATTATATGAGTTATTTTTATTTATTTATTTTATTGATTCAAATTACTTTTTATTTATAATATTTTATACTTAATTTTTTTAATAAAAAATTAATTAAATCGATTCAATTCAAACTACAAAAAATTGATTTAGATTAGGTTAAATTTAAAATCTAAATTAAACCGATATAATTCAAATTGCTATATATTTTATTATTTGAATTGAATGAATTTTTCACTCAAAATATATTCAAACCACCGCGTGAATACCCTGAATGCAATTCTCATCAATTTCCTAGAAGCTATAAATTCCTTGGTCTCGATCTTTCTCTTCTGAGGGTTGCATATATTAGAGAATACTACTGTGAAGTTGAGTAGTAAAGATGATCAGATTCTGACTATATAGATATGCCATAATCTGTATTGAATATGAACTGGGAATACTTAATAGGTTATAGCTAAATATCTTGCTCCATACCAAAGAGATGATAGTGGTGTCTCTTTTTTATTTAAAAAAAAAAAAAAAAGGGAAACTCTTACGTACATTAAGCAATAATAAATTATTTACACAGTTGACATTTTAGTGCAGATGTCAAGATTAGTACAATACAAGATTTCCCTGGCAGGTGGACCTGTCAAACAAGCCCCCAAATCATGGGCCACCCTGGCCCCTCGACTTTTTTCAGCGCACGGCCCCCGATAATAACAAGGGGGTCCCAAAAGCCCGCATTGTAGTGGGCTGGGCCAGGGACAACCCATAGATTAGCCCCATCTAAACTATCTAATTTCCACTGTATCAGTATCACATTTCCTACTGATGATAGGAGAGATGCCGCTTATAACTCGCTAGAAACTGAGGACGAAGTGCATGGGTGAATTCGGTCGGACATTGGGTGAGACGGTAGGTCATTGAGCGACGAGTTGCGAGTTGCATCCGCAACTCAAATAAAAAGAGAGTGGCGTGTGTTGTGCAGCCTTTTTTCACTTTTTCAATTGCAAGCTTTTTTTATTTTTTTCTTTTCTCTACTCTGAAGTGCAAAATGAAGATAGATGCGCAGTTGTTAAGTAGGAATCAGAACCAAAAGCGTGTGTCTGTAAAGTGCTGCCATGTACAAGTGATGGGGGTTTAACTATAGAACTAGTTTTGAATAATTTTCTATTTATTTATTACTTTATTACTTTATTTTTATAATTTAATTTTCAATTTTGTATTTATATAAAAATAAAAGATATCTTAACATTATATGGCAGGGAGCGTCAGCCTTTAGTCTCTCGCATTTATATGTTTCTATATTGTGTTGCAAGATTGAATTGATAAAATATTCCAATGCTGATTAGTTCATTTAATTTTTTTAATTGGCACTTTTTTCTAGAAATGTAAGAAAAATACATTTGTCTTTAAGAATTCATCATTGGAAATACAATTTTTATGCAAAAGTTGGTTCTTTCAATGACGTGGTATGGTCAAATTTTTAGGAAATAAAAAACCATTCATTAAGAAAATATTATAATAAAAATTTTGAGTAACAAAACATTTTCAATGGAAAATTATATTCCAATAATAATTTTAGGGAAACAATTTTTTCGTCAAATCCTCATTTAGGTTTTGTGCTTACTAAGAATGTAAACTTAAATATTCTAAGTGAATTCAGATGATATATGTTATCACATAAAAGAAAGAGAGCAGAAAAATCAAAATTAGATTGAATATCAGCAATATAATTCGCTTGCCGATTTATTCTTTTCATGCTATGGTGACAAAAATTATTTCCTATGTTGTTTACATATGATATCATTCTCTTTTACCTGATAGTACTATTTATCTCAATCTTAATGGAAAGTTATTTCTTAAAATTATAATGCTTTAATATTTTTTATTATTATAAAAATTTTATAAAGTTAAGGCCAGGACCAATTCATTAAAAATGTAGACAAATTTTAAAATTTTGTTAAGTGGATCAATCTAAGTAGGTTAAAGCTAACCTATAGGTGACTTAGAGCTAGCCCATATGTAAACTACAGCTAAAGTTACCTCATTAAAAAATTTTGGCAAGTGGGTTGGCCCATGGACTTGTCGTAACCCACTTAGCCCTTATGGGCTTTTGGTTCTATGAGGTCATTTTATTTATGTGGGCTTTTTAGCCCTGCACGCTTTTTGGCTCTTGCCCATATGGGCCAGGGCGTAATAGAGGTGAGCCGGCCCATTGACACCTCCGCAGTAGATTCACTTTTACATATCTTAACATGTTAGCCAAGCTTACAATAACGAGGCATCACAATAATTGGAGTACAATATTATAGACATCAAGAAACTTGAACTTCGATGTATGTTGTGTTGCATATTGAAAGTGTCCATCACTTACAAGAATCTAGGACAAGAGAAATAGGTAAGTTATCAATTGCTAAGTTCAAGAGGCTGAAGAACTAATTCGGCATTCTTCTTTTGAGGTTTCCTTTTCCATTTTAGGGAGAAGGGTCGAATGATGAATCTTGAGAAGCGGCTCAAGTAATCCTGGAGGCCATCCATCTCATAATGGCCAAACCGCCAATCTCGTTCAATATAAGGTCGCTGTATAGGTTCATCAAGTCCACCTGTCATGAGAGAAAAGAAGAATTTTATTGTACATTTATCTATATAAACACCATAAAAAAAGTTTAACCATGTTCATACCCTCTGCACACAAGCTTTTTCATGTTTCAAATGGAGCAACTTTGCTCAACATTTATTTTTTCCCCCATTTTTTCTTTGTTCAACATCAGTTGGTATGTTTACCTGGTCCTGCCACAGGAGCCAACCCAGATTCAACGGAAGGCGCTCCAGGAATTGGAGGCCAAACAACTTCTGTAAATTCTGTAAAGTCTAGAGGCCACTATTTTGCAACTAAAGCAGAGCAGAGTAGCTTCAGCTTTCTTAGTTATAAGCTTATGCAATCTACTTGAGGTTTAAAGCTCAAGTCCAAACAATCAAGCCAAGATTAGAGATTCATTGCCCAGTCTGTAACTTCTAACTAATTCTAACAGCTACTGATCTTAAATGGAATTATGAATAATCTATAGATGGTTTGGTTCATAATATGCTAATAGCACTTGCGGAGGATAACTAAGTTTCTCCCCAATTGATCATTTGACTTGAGATGCTGGAACTGTCCTTGGCTAAAATTACATAAATGATGAGGGTTGTGTGAAAAAAGAAGAAAATTTGTTGTGCAGGGGGGCAGAAAGGAAGTGACTTCATTTCTTAACACAAGCTGCAGGATTTGCCTGCAGCATGGGCAGCAGTCACGTATGGCTCTATCCAAAGGTTACTCACAAAATAGGATTATTGAAGTCTTCAATAAAGAATCATATAGAACTACAGTCATTTGGGAATGAATAGAATTTATTAAGCTGTCATCTCAAAATCTAAGTAATCCAAAAATTAAACCAGTAGTTTATACTTAAATGTAGATTTGCGACATAATAAATCATGTTCATTTAGGATTCAAGCAGCCAAAACAGGATCTAGGGAGATTTGTCCCAAATTTAGCACGGAGAACATACAGCTACCATAAATTCTAATGACTAAACTGCTGAGATAAAGTTCTGCAAGAAAAACATTTTGTGCACAGAATTAACAAAACGTTAAAAGTAGAAGAGGAACAAAAAAAGACCAAGTAAAATCCAGAAGAAACACAAAGGCACACACAACAATAGTCAACAGTGACAATCAGATTGTCAGTTGAAAATAGAAGAGTAAATAAATACCTGCATACATCAAACCATGTTTGTCCACAGCCCGATAGAATGGCCTTGTTTTCTTCTCTCTAGCAGCTCGTTGGAGTTCATCCCATGCTCCTTCACGATCTTCACGCGTAACTTTACCAGTACTCACAATCTGCAATCAAGAGCTCATTGAAAATGTCACCCAAATTTAGACAAAGCAAATGCCATGGAGAAACAAATGCAGATGTGGAGTTCTAACCTTAGAAAATAGATGGTAAGAAGGGCGGGGGATCCGTGCAAGATTATTTGCCCGGTCAACTGCTACAAGTCCAAACTTGGGACCATATCCATCAGCCCACTCCCAGTTATCAGAAATAGTCCAGAACAAGTAACCAAGCACAGGCACACCCTGGCAAAAATATCAAAGCAGGCCTAACATGCAGTTAGTATTCATGAAAGAACAACTTAAATTTAAGCAAACAGAAATTTAATTCAGAGTCCAAACCATGATCATGGCCGCATAAATAGCAAGCAAATGCTCCAACAAATATGGCCGCCGGATCACATCTGTCTCATCTGAAATCCCATTTTCAGTAATGATGAAGGGGACATTTAGATGCTTGTATCTTTCATGGAACTGAAGCAACATGCGGTATAAGCCATCAGGATATACCCCACGACCAGATTCACTGTACTCATCTGTTTCCACCAGTTTCAGGCCGGCCCCAGAGACCACTTCCTGACATAAATGTCAGATTTGTCATGTTAATGTATATGTCAGATATACACAGTGGCAGTGCACTTGTCAAGGTTAATAAAACAAACCTGCCCATAGTAGTTTATGCCTATGAAGTCCAGCTTGGCAGATATTCCATCAATATATGGGAATAAAGTCAATGAATTAGCCAGTGTAACAGCAGCAACATCAAACAGGCCATAGGGTCGCATGAATGACACATGATGAGCTACACCAACTTTTTTTGATGGGTTACTGCCAAAAAGATTATCATTCAGAAAATTACAATTACAAAATTTAAAAAGCAACCAAGGAAAGTAATCAATTTCAAATGTGTAGCCTGATAAATGAGAAGAGATGAGTAGGCAGAAAAAAGATCAGTCACACTGGAAAGATATGGCAGCCAAGGAGTCAAACAGAGAATGGATGTCGAATGAAGCTAATAACCATAGGCTAATATACATAACCCCGAGAAAAGAGGATAAATATTATAAAAACATTGTTGGATGGACTATAAAGTCCAAGTTCTACAGGTAAGTCTCTGATCTAAACACCCAATGACCCAATTTAAACTTGCACCAAATTCCGAAGCTTCTTTGAGAAAGAGACACCTTAGTTCATGGATGTAGTCATATGCCTTTGAGTGTGCAATAGACATCCAATGCATGGCCTGCTGAAAAACACCAGTTGGAAGGGCAGAAGTAGCAACCTCCAGCATATCAGGATGACCACCAGGCCAAGCTCCAGCACAATAAGTAAGCATACAGAACACATGGGGCTCATTGAATGTTACCCAATAGTCTACTAAATCTGATACACTGTTCACAACAAGCCTGCATGGAATGGGAAAATAAAGATGTTATCAAAGCTCATCAGAATGGTAATAGGCATGCCATGCCGAGTAAATATACCATTCTGCATATAAACAAAGTCTCAAACACAAGATAAAGATTTAATTCTGCAGTAACTGCTCTGTTACCATAACTGGACTGCAGTTTGGCAAAATTCCATGAAGAAGGGATAGGATTCCAGTAAAAGTTCAATCAATTTTTATATTGTTACTGCCATTAATGTCCTTACGTAAAATGGTGAGACCTCATGAAAGTTAAGTAAATAAATATTCATCAGATGAATTGCATAAACTTCATTCATTTACAACAAAAGATAGGCTGGCACAGTGTAGCAGTTAATCTCAGTTGAAACTTGAGAGTCATCTGCAGCAGGCAGAGTAATAATAGCATACAGACAAGTGCTACTAAAGGAAAACAAACCTGGTAAAGTCCATGAAATAAACCACTGTCTTTTCCAGTTTCCAACCTCCATACTCACCAGCCCAGGGTGGAAGTGAGTGGTGAAAAAGAGTGAGCATCACCTTCATTCCATTTGATCGAACCCTATTGATAATCCACTTATAACGCTCCAACGCAGCATAGTTAATCTAAAAAAAAATGTCAGATGAGTTAATTATAGAAGTAACATACTAACATCTCTTCAATAGTTGAAGTGGTTGATAAGGTTCAAGAGGAAACTTTAAAAACTGAAACCATATGCATAAACTCAATTATATAAGCTATTCAGTATTCAGTAATGTACGCTTTACCATAAATGGCATCATAACTCGTCATCATTATGAAGGGCCAGCATCGCACTTACGGATTCATTAAGGCCATTTACAGGCTCCTTTGGCATGATTCTTGACCAATCTATTCCCATGCGAAAAACAGTAACACCAGTATCCTTGGCCAATTTTAGTTCTGTATCAGGTTCAGACCAAAACCTTAACCTCTCCTCCCTGAAAATTAGGAATTTCTTTCCTTCTATTTATCCACGAAACTACAGCATATTGAACATTAAAATTTAAAATTCAGAAAAAGAAATCTCAGGGCTTACGGGTGTGGAACATTATGCCAAGCAGTTACGTTATGTTGGTATTCTTCTTTTTTTTCCTTTTCTTCTTCTTCTTCTTCTTCTTCTTCTTCTTCTTGTCCTTCTACTTCTATGTACTTCTCAAATCCTCTAATCATGGCCTCCATAGCAACCTTAAGGGGCTTCTTACCCTTCTTAGCTAGTTTATCAGCAAGTCTTGGAGACGATCCAGCTTGGTGAGAGCCACCGTCACCCGCAGCAGAGCCCATCAAAGCATCCACTGGCTGCTTCACCCCTTGTCCCTCTGCATCACCAGAATTTCCTTCAGCAAACTGGATCCAAGCATCATTAAGCCTGTCCTCAACATGTGCTGGTGCGGTAGCCAAACCAAAGAAAAACCCATTCTCTCCTTCTGCAAAATAAAACAACACATATCTTATCCTCAACCCAACCGCATGCCAACAAATAATCAACGTTGCAGCCTGTGGAAAATACAACCAATCAATCATAGCTCGTAATACAGCATTACAATTCTTTTCTTTGATGCATGTATAATTTATTTATACCACCCACCAGTCGTAATTCTTCTAAGCACATAAACCTGAATGTGCACGGAACTACGTCGTTATGGTCATCAGAATCACAAGTTTTTCTGAAATTGGAATGGTGAAACGGAAGAGAGTGTGAAGCGGGGTGATTTACCGGTGAGGTCGAAGACGGCGAGTGTTTCGGAGGACTCGTCGATAGGGGAGCGGAAGGGGCGAAGGTTCTTGTTGCGGAAGCGGGAGAATGAGAAGGCATTGGCGGCGACGGTGAGAGTGACCAGAGCTCCGGCGAGCTTCGTCGCCGTGACGAAGAGCGCCACCAGCGTCATCTAATCACAAAGGGAAAGTGGTTGGTCCACGTGTCTCACTCCTAACGAACTCACTCGATTGAACTCCCACAACCACAGGACAAGACAATACGACAAAACAAGACAAAGGTTGAGTTTGTTCAGTGCACGCAATGTGTACTTGCTTCACTTTACTTTGTTCGCCGTTAGCTGAATTAAGAAAACTAACACGGCAACGCTTTCATCGTCGGCGTCTTCTCTTTATCACTGATGATCAGTGAGCGAGCGTGATAGCTTCCTTCATGTGCCGCCTACGCTTTATTCTATTCATCTTCTGTCGTTATTATTTTCAGTTGTTTTCGGATAATATTGCTAGCTGCACTCTTTTTTCTGAGAAAAAAAAATTAAATTTGCTTTTGAATAAAGGAAAGGTATTGTTTTTATATTTTATTATTTTCAAATATACGACTTCAGACCAAGACAGATTAGTTCCAGTGAAAAGGGGTGTTTCCCACATCGTACGGGGCTACACTTCGATTTTTAGTTCTTACTTATGGCGCATTCTACTGTACATTTTGTTAGTCAAGGGTTATAGCGTATTTTGCAATCATGGTAAGATTGTGGAGAGTATTGTTGCATCATCATCTATGATTTATTATAATAATATTTAATTTTAAAAAAATTTAAAAAATATTATTAAATATATTTTAAAACGTAATTATTATATATTAATAATATAAAATTATATTAATAATATAAAATAATTTTATATTATCTATATAATCAAAAAAATTTTATTAGTATAATTTTGTTAGTAATTTTACTATTAGTGTAATTTTATATTAAAAGTATAAAATTATTTTATATTATTAGTATAATTTTATAGTATTATTATATAAAAATTAATTTCTAAAAACAAAAAAAATTCTATTAGTATAATTTTATATTATTAGTGCACAAAAATTAATTTTTAAAATACATTTAATTATATTTTTTAATTTTCTTAAAATTAGTATATTACTATAGTGCATCATAAATAATTGATATATAGATACATCTCACAAATCTAAGTCATTAAATGCACTATAGTCACAAGATGTACTATACAACTTTGACTACGAATCACATTGCAGTCAGTGCCCTTACTTATTAGCGTTGCTCATATTTAGTATGCGACTATGACTCAAAAAGGATTGTCTCAAATAGATAATATTTGCTAGTAATTAAAGTGTGTATTTGGTTTTTTTAATTAAAAAAATTGGTTTTCACATATTTTGATAATTTTTTAAAAATAGTTAAATTCTTAAAAAAAAAAATCTGATTTCAACCTTTTTGTAAGAATTAAAAAAGTAATTTTTGAAAAAAAATTATTTTCAACTTTTTTAATTATATACAAAATTTAAGTTTTAAAATTATTTTTTTAACTGAAATAAATGCACCCTTTGTTGGAATTAATTTAAATAGAATTGATTTTGAGATAAAGTAATTTATGTTTGGTAGTTCCTCTAAAAGTGACTATGCCAGAAAGTTAAAAATTTTCACTTTTTTTAAAATCAATTCTAAAGGCAAGAATTGATTCTGAGAGTTAATAATCAAATATCATAAAAATTGATAAAATCAATTATGAGGATGACAAATGTGCTCCCAAACGTGCTAAAAGTATATAATTTATGGAATGAGATTTATTAATTTTTTTATATATTTGGTTTTAAATTAATGTATGTTAATTGTTATATCATTAAGAAACTACCTAATCCACTTACTTATAATTTTTTTTGTGTTTTTTTTGGTCATTATTTAGGTTTTCTTTTTTAGTCAGGGGGGAAGAATTGGGGCTCTGCCCCTATTACTCAAAGTCACGACCCCTTGGGGGGTGTTTGGTAAGAGAACAAATTTTTTTTGCCCGGAAATGTGAAAACATTCCCATATTTGGAAGGAAGTTTGACACAACATACTCACAGAAAAGAAAATCTCTTCAAAAATATTATCGCCCCCTATGAGAATCCAATATTTCCATGGGAAAAGAATATTTTCTATTATATAAAGACCAAAATATCCCATCACCATCCAAGGTCACCCACCCTCACCGCCACTGGCTAGCCAACCACTGCTGTCTCTATCAAAAGTATTTTTGAAAATTTATCAAATATTCCCAGTAATTCAATTTGTATACCAAATATATCCAAAATATTATACTCGAAAAAATTATTACCAAAAATAACATTCTTGAGAATAATATTCTCAAGAATAAAAATTCATTTCGTCTATCAAACACTCCCTCAAATTATATGGCTTCCTAGAGGTGGAAGGATGACTGTTGAGGCACATGCCTCAACCACAATCATTACTTAGAATTTGAACTTTGAAGTTAGTTGTTGTTTAGGCCAATGAAGTAAGTTTTCTTTTTTTGGATCAAATGAAGTAAGTTTTTTCTTTTTTTTTGGAGGGGGGAGGAAGAGATGAAGTAAGTTAGTTTTTTTTTTTATCGAATGTCCTCGAAGGAACAAGAAAATCAACTTTAGTAAAGTTGTTATTAGAAGAGAACTTGGGGCTGCCAAAGCCCTATTTTTTTTGGGTCAGGGCAGTTCATTACCCACTGCCAGCCTGGCTGGCTCAAACCCAGGGCGCACATTTGCAAGGCCAACATATTGGTCATTTGAGCTACATCTTGCGTGTTGCCAAAGCCCATTGTAACATAATCATTTCAAACTACTTTAATATTTTGGACGTATACTCAAATTCTCTAGGCCTAGATTATGGACAAATCAAAAGGGCCGACCTATAACAGGCAGAGCTTTGCAGTGGCCCTTTAACATTGTTTCTCTATTCTTTCATCAGCCAAACGAAGTCATTTTTGCCAAAACTAAGTCAAATTCTTCTTCTTCTTCTTATTCTACCCTTAACCCTTCCCATCAAATTAGATTCAGCACCCCCGCATCGAAGATTGGAACTTTCAGCACCATTGAAATTTCTCAACATAAAGTGCGTGCACCCCTTTTGTTCCAAATCAACAATAATTGTTTCTTTTTCATTCCCCCTTTCCTTTGTAGCAGAGGGCTATAGCAGATAAAGATGAAGAGTTAGCAATGCCAAGGGATGCAAAGATCATCAAATCACTATTGAATCAATGGGTGTGGAAGACTACGAACCTCACGTCATACACAAATTGCTAGAGTTATGGTATCGCTATGTTGTGGATGTGTTAATAGATGCACAAGTGTATTCAGAGCATGCAGGCAAGTCTGCTATCAATTGTGATGATGTTAAGCTTGCTATTCAATCCAAGGTTAATTTTAACTTCTCCCAACCACCCCTTCGAGAGGCAATTTACTAATTTTTAATATTTCAGTTTCATTTATTAATATTCTTGCTTGCCACAAGGGTTATGTTCTTTGATTGTTGAATTTAGGCTGGTTGATTTTTTTTTTTTTTAAGTAAAAATTTCATGCATTCCTTTTCTCTAATCCTACTAGATTTTACATTGATAGTTTGAACCAACTTGCTAAAGTTTGTAAGTACCAAGCTATTATGAGAGAGCTTGTTTATCTGAATTTGTTGAATTTTGTTACTTTCTAAAAATTATATTTTATTAGATTCAAGTAGCACATGCATGTGCTATGTAGTTTTTATTGGAGGTACCAGCACATACATAGTTTTAAACAATTATTTTGTCTTCCAAATTATTATACTTAATTAAGAAAGACATTATATGTAAAGGTGGTTGCTACTGTGCCCAGGGAATTGAGAGGGTTTCAGCACCTACATGAACCACTTATAAAATGACAAGTAATCAAAATATTGCTAACTCATAATCTTAAGAGTCATAAATATTTTATTTGCTATTCTGTCCTTCTCATAATTAAATTTTAATTTAAAATAAGTCGAAAAAGGATTTGATTGTAATCAACCAAATTATAATATAATAATCAAAGAAAATTCAGAAGTTTAAAATCAAAATCAAAATCAAAATCTTGGAAGTTTCTTCCAAAATTTTAGATCTTAATATCCCCAAATACATCTCCATTAAACACTATTCTTCCCCAAAATTGAAACCTTAATATTGTAAACACTTGATGCAATGCATAACCAGAACAAAGTAATAATACATAAGAAGGAGCAAGCAAAGTAGCCATTTTAGTAAAAAGAAAAAAATGAAAAAAAAATGATGCCATGGCGGTGAAGATGTTTGAAACATGAAGAAGCTTTGAACCCAATCAGTAATATTTGTGGGCAATGACAACTCAACCCCAGAAGCAAGATGCCCATTTCATCATCCGACAATCAAAAAGTCACTTAGGTTCAACCATCCAATTATCTTTCACTTTCAGTTTCTCCTCCACATACTCTTCCTAGCTCACTATGTAGCACAACTTGAAGCATGCATCCAATCCAAATCTCTCTCTCAAAGGAAGATAATACATCAACATATTATTAAGAGCAATTTGCTCATCATGTGTTTGAGCAAATTCCAAAGCCAGGTGCTATCTTGTGGAACACGATGATCAGAGCTTATACCTGGAACAATCCCTTTCAACAAGCCATAGATTTGTACCATCAGATGCTGCAACTCACACTGTGTTGCATCAAATGTTTGGAATGTTAAGGTTTCAATTTAGGGGAAGAGTAGTATTTAGTGGAGATGAATTTTGGGATGTTAGGGTTTAAAATTTGGGAAAAAACTCTGGATATTCCAGAATTTTTATTTTGATTTTGAAATTCTCAATTTTTTTTTATTTTTATGTTATAATTTAGCTTATTTTAATTAATTTTACAATCGAATCTTTTTGGACTTATTTTAAAATTTAATCATAAGAAGGATAAAATAGCAAATAAAATACTTATGACATCTAAGTCTAGGAGTTAGCAATATTTTGGTTACTTGGCATTTTATAAATGGTTCATGTAAGAAGGGTACAGAAACCCTTTCAATTCCTTGGGCACCAGAGCAACCACCATATGTAAATTGTTCTATTAGTCCTTTTTCCTCTCCTCTTGACTCTGGCTTTCTTAATCCTTACACACCTGTGTTGCATTTTTTATAGCAAGCTTGTAGAAATTAATCTTGCATTAATTTTTATTTGCTATTTGTTTGGGCATAATGGCTGAGATTGCCATTTGGATAGACGAGATTATCACTTAAAGTTACAGTTATTTGGAAAATAGAAACATGTTGCTAATATCCATTTTGTTAGTTGCATATATTTAGCGACAATTGGGCAATATTTACTTGCTTGAAATAATGCCATCTGCACTTTTTGTTTGTTTGTGTGTGTGTGTGTGTGTGTGTGTGTGTGTGTGTGTGTGTGTGTGTTTTAATTTGGGCAATAATATGTTATCCTAAAAGATATCATGTTGAATGTAATGGCCTGCCCAAATGCTTCTGGAGTTAGCTCAAAACTGCAACAAGATACCATTGCCAAAGACTATAGTAGGGTCTAGTGTTCCTTTTCCACCTGATCAGGACACATTAATCAGTCCCAACTACCAGCTTGCAATTCCGAACAAAAGGCCTGTTGAACCTATGGAAGAAACAGAGGATGAAGAAGCTGCCAATCTGAACCCTTCTTAGGAAGAGAAGTTGGATATGCAAATGCAACAGAATCCTCATCAAACAATGTCTTTTCCCCCTGCCCAAACGCCAAAAGGATTAAGTGCCCATCCCCCATTACAACTTACTTTAATCTACCTCATATGTGATTGTTCAGTTGTAATATTAATAGAAATTTATAAACTTATAGTGTTCTCTAGGGTTTGAGATTGGAATGAAATGATCCTGAAACGGCTTATTTTATAGTGTAAGTGTGTAACAAATTGTTACAATATGTGCTTCGTTTCAAAATCATTGTGATCACAATCTTCACCTAAGCTGTATCTGTTGTGTGTTTGTAGCCTCGCAACTGAAATTTAATTCAATTTTGAGTTAGTTCAATCAAGATGGAGTTTCTTAACTACATTGGGTTCATTTGGTCTGAGGAAAACTCGGGTCATGTGTTATAATTGTAATCTAAATGGTCGAATTTGGATTGAATACAGTATAATTTTCTAATAACGTAGTTCACATAAACTGTAGGATTGCAATGTGACCAAAACTTATGTCACACATTTGACGTAGGTTTGGTATTTGACTATAATAGTTTTGCAAACAAGTGAAACAAACTCTTTGGTGAGAAAATATACTTCAGGAGTGCAGTTTAACCCATCAGCATATCTCATGTATTATTATTCCTCTCCACTAACATGTTCATTTGAAGTACTATCTTTTTTATACATCTTAGAAATACAGATTATCAAGGAATACGATGGAGGAGACGCCAATTATTTGATAATTCGATGCATGACTTAACAAAATAAATCTTGGAGCTCTTGAGGCCAAATGCAGTATAATTGAGGTTTAATTATCCTACTAGTCTCTATAGTTTAAAAATTTGTAATTAGATCCCTACATTAGATAAAATTTTTCAATCAAATCCCTGGAGATAATAACAGTTACAAAAAAAAAATGGAATATTTTTGGAATATTCTATCTCTATCTCCTTTTTCACCCTTTATCCTCCCTCCCCTACCACCCACCACCCAAACAAGTAATAGCCACCCCAAAATCCATCAAAGCTACTTCGAAACCATCAACAATCAAACTTTCTTTTCCCAACAAATAGCAAATTCCTATTTCAAAATACTTTCATCCAATAATGAAAAAAAAAAAAAGAATTATAGAACAACAACCTACAACCTTCCCAATAGTACCCCTTCATCCCTTAGCACCATATACCACCATCATCTTCTTTGCTAAATCAACCAAGTATCACCAAAATATAACCACCATTAACCTTTGGCTCTTCCTCACTACACTGCCACCATTGCACAACCCAGCAGCCAGCCACTACAAAACCCCTACCACCATGTGGTGCTATTTGGACAGTGTTAGTGCTGGATAAGCGATGGTGATAGAGGTGGGAGGTGGTTGGTGATTCTTTTGAGGTGTGAGGGGGGGGGGGAAATGGGGGCGAGTAGAAGGAGTGAGTGATAATATGGGTGCAAGTGTATCTAGAATGCTCAATACTAAATAGATGTATTGGTACTTTATACTATTTTTAGCCATATAGTTTTTATTTTATATATATTGAATGATTTAAATTAACAAAGTATATAATATACATTACTTCATCAAGTGCACAATAGAATTAACTAAAATGTTTTTGTAACGGTTGTTAGCTATAAGGACCAAATTTAAAAAATTTTATATAACGTAGGGACCTAATTACAAATTTTTAAATTATAGTATTTAATTAAAAATTGAATGAAACTCTAAGAACATGTAGAATAATTAAACCTATAATTAATTTAGCATGACCAACTATGTAAATCAATTGTTCAGCAAATAATTGCATCGAGTTAGCAAGTTCATGGCGGAAGCATATAGTTTTGTACAAATATATCTAATTACAATGATCGTCACTAAAATTGTACATCGGTGTGGATGTGAAAGCCAATCCTTGAACTAAGTTAACACGGCAATGCTCCCTTAATCAGCCATAGAAGGATGCTAGCCCATGACAACAGAATCATGGGAAATTATTTTTCAGTTTTGAAATATATAATAAGCATTTTTTGTTTTTCAAGTTGATCTTTTTACCCAGAAATTGATGGTGATCAGCTGAACCACCATGCGTTCCAAATTCAAAAAATTAACTCACTCTTCTTTTCCCCCCTTTCTTGAGGAAATCTTTGAAGGGTTTTTTTGTTCCTATCTGCTCCCCATTGGGTCTCTAAAGGTACAAAATTAATGCTAAATACAACATGTAACGGGGTTAGTATAAATCTCTCAAGCTCCCCCTTTATCCTTATATTGTGGCATTATTGGTTTCTTGATTCGGCAGTGCACAACACAGTCTACCATCTATTCACTTCTTGGAATAATTCAGTCAGCTACATTACACATGTTCAGGTGTATATTCGCTCACTTTCACACCTTGTATTATGCCTAGGCTATTGTGTGTCTCATAGTTTTCTCATGTTGGGTGTAACTCATGGATCATATCAACTTACATCCACCCAACCCCCCGTAAAACCACAGCATGCCGTTGCTGGAAATAAATGGCACGTATTCAAAGTCTTTATGGAAAGTTCAAGGGCTCCACTCACTAAGCTTCAATGTGAAAGTGGAATGATACATATACCAAATCACAGCTACAACCTAGACACTTTCAATTTAAACTTTCACGATCATAAGTGGGTTTCCGTGGGAAGTTTTATTCCTGATATGATGCATTTAATACTTACTTATTGACATAACTTGGAAGTAAAATAAGTGGAATGATAGTGACCTACTGACCTATATCAACCACAAAACATATATACTTGTGTCAGCATGGAGATTTGGCTTTTGCAATCTTTTTTTTTTTTTAATTTTCTTTTTACTGAATGAAAATGGCTAGAAGTTGAGGTCGTACCGCCACCAAAAATTGAGTCAAACTTTATTACTTCCTCCATAATAGTTGTTAATTTAGATAAAATTTTTTGATTTACAATAATTATAATTCTTATATATCAATGCAATATTTATTATTAATTTTTTAATTTTATTCTTTATTTTCATTAGTTGTTTGAGGAGACTGCTTTCCACTATACAATAAAATTTAATAAAAATATTGTCATATCATAATTATGTATTGAGTTTTAGTTTTTTAATTTGTGTAAGAATGACCAAATTGACAACTATTTTGAATTGGATGCAGTACTTAGTAAAATGTTGCCATTATTAACAATGCATAGTGTTTGAGTTAATTCAAGCAATAGCTTGAATATATAGGCTACCATGGGAGGCATGCATGGATTATTATGCTCTCTCTGATTTAATCCCAACTTACATTGGGATAGCAAGCTATTGGTCCGGTCACGGAATCGAGTATGAGGGGCTACCATGCCGAAAGTGAACTTGTGATATAAGGTGCATGAGTAGAATTAAGGGGAAAAAAAAGAGAGAGAGATGGACCCATGTTGATGATATATATATATTATTGATCACATATTGACAAGATTAGAAAGGCAAGGATTAGAGGACCTAAGCATAGAGCAAATTAAAAGGAAAAGTAGCAGCGGTGGGGGGGACACTTGACTCATCATAGGGTACAAATAGTTTTAGTCAATACATAAGTGCCTATAAAATACTATAACTTAATGAAATTTACTGCTAGCTGCAAGAGCCAAGGATTTGGGAAGAGAGTCGAACAATGAAGAAAAGGGATAAAAAAAAAACAAAGAAAAGATTTACAATAACGAAGGCCAAGGAATTGGGGAAGGTGTATGTTTGTAACTTGTTTGACCGCATGACGTTGGAGACGGTGATGTTAATGTGATTTTTCATTGCTAGCATCTTTAAAACTAAGTTCCTCCAGTGTTTTCGAGTATCTTCTATTGTTTAACATAGTTTCCTTTCGGTTACCTAAGATTCCTTGTTCCCCCACCATCATTTTGCACAATAGACTACACATTTTTTCGTTCCCTCTTTGCAGCACCTTGAGTTCTAATCAAGTTCCCAAATAACCACATTTACGCTTACAAACAACCATGCTATGCCATCCAAGGAAAAACTACAAAGAGCAACAGACCTAAAAAGCCACGAGATAAAATGTCCATAAACTCTGATGTCTCTATACTACGAAATGATACATTTGACCTACCTTATTATTCTCCTAGTCCCACATGCAATGCCATCCACATGGGCCATATATTATAATGATAAAAACCCAGCACTTATATTTTTAATATGATATGATTACTATGTATTATTATCATAATTGTTATTATTATTATTATTATTATAGTGTGTGTGACTATGACAACAATATATTGTGCAAAGAGACCTTCCTCCTAGCCCTGTATGATTATTTGTTTACTATTGGAATTATTACTTCAACGAGTTAGTCCAAATGGCAAGATACTTGAAAGTTTTACCAGTAAATCTGCGACACCAAGTCTCAACTTGGTCACGAAAGTTTGAGAGTTCAGTAAATCACACGAGCAACACTAGGACTTAACAGCTAGCCACATGGACACAATGACGCAAGAGGAACTTTTCATTCTCCAATGGCATGGACATGGCCAAAACTGGGACACCACGGTCAACAGAACAAATTTAAGAAAAATGATTATTTGCGTACATGATTTTTTTTTTACACCGTCAATCATGTGTTATTGTATACATAAGCTTTGATATAATAATTGCAGTTTTACAAGAGTCAACTGCTTTTGTTAATATATTAATACATAAATACATAATTAAATAATTATTGGATAGTATCTCAAAATTAAATTTATATTTTATTATCAACATTATTGATTGTTTAAAGTTAAATTTTATATTTTATAATTAATTATATTTATTGATGTAATAATATATAAGTATCAAATTATAAAAAAAATCTTTTAAATTAAACTGACTATGGATTTACTATTATGGCACTTGCTTCACGTTTTACTCCCGGGGCGTCATGGTCGGACAGTAGGGTCAGAGTTTTTTGCCTGCCCTGATGATGTCATTTAATTCTGTTTGCATTTTTTCTGGCCCTTTGGACCTATCGCTGTCAGGTCCATTAGAAAAGCCCACTAGCCGCCTGACGCACCCACCTTTCCTTTTATCTCTACATATTGTTACATATAAAGCATATGTAGAGACTCCTCCTACGAATCACATATCTTACCATGACCGTGACATAAAGCTCTCCCTACCTTCATTCACCTTCTTGAACTAGGGGAGAATCTCAACAGTATTCATGAAACCAAAACAAGGGTTTATTAAAGGTAGTATTCAAGTTCTATAATTAATTCTCATTATATAATCATACCTCACAGTTTTCTTAGACTACCTTTTTTTCTTTGCTTAGTGATTTACCTTTGTTCCCTCCTTTTTATTTTCAATATGTGCAATTTATGTTGAAAGATTTTTGTACTAGCCTTTTTTCCATGTTCGGTATAAAATGAATCAACCTTATTCTGCATGGTCTAAAACAAGTATATTCTCATGTTCTGTCTTCTATCTAATCTAAAGTTGGTTTCTATTCTGCTATTTTCCTTGATTATTTGCATTAATTAACTAAGAGCACAATGCAGATGATACCTGTAAGCACTTTCTCATGCATGTGACTTGTAGCAACCCCCTGAGAAATGGGCTCAGTGGCCAAAATGAACACATCAGTGGCACTGAATTTGTAGCAGACTGTTCCCCCAGAACGGTGGTTGCAGCAGGTTCATACTAATCGGGGTGCTATCTTACTTGAGCTTTTTACCTACATGTTCTTCACCTAGCTTCTACCTAGCTTCATTTTCTTTTCCTCTTTTTCTATTCTTTCCCTTGGAGTCTTCTTGACCTTGTAAGACCCCATGCCGTATGTGTTGATTTTCTTTTTGCTTTTATGAAAGACTCTATGTTAGAATTTTCTGATATAGAGGTTAGTCTCTGCTTTTCCCTATTACTGCCTAACTCATCTTCTCCTTCCTTGTCTATCCCTCCTGAGCTTTGTCAATCTTTGGCCTACCTTGCAACATTATCATGTTATGGCATGAAATAAAGTACCATATAGAGGTGTATTTTATTAGTTTTTATTGTTATTATTTTGAGAAATGTTGTAATTTTTTTGAGAGGATCCCTTAGTCTGGACCTTATGGTATAACAGATTGTAAAAATAAATTACGACTAGTTGAATTCTTATGTGTTCAAAAACCATTTGTATTTTATATTCTGTTAAAGTAATCAATAGCTTGTATCATTGTGTGCAGAATATTTATGCTGTTGCAGGCATCGGTTTCCTTGTTTTACATGTTGTTTGGTTTAGAAAGTGTGTAAGAGTATACATATTCTTTCAGATCAAAGCCATTGCCAGAGTCTCCCTCGTGACTGCTCCAATGTACAACTATCCAATCTATTATTTGAGTTTTTTGCCTGTATCTCTGCATGTATGTTACTAGAGCTTTGAACAACTGTATTAAAGAAAAGAAAATTGAAAATAGCATCCACTGGTCATATATAAAAAGAAAAAGAAAAAAATTGATTACTATTCAATGTTCATTATTATTATTTTTCTCCTTAAGATACTTATAGAGAAGATTCAACCAAATAGCCAATTGAATTTAGTAATGCTCAAAGAAACAAACAAAAGTCCATAATGAAGTAGGGAAAGAAAGAAGAAAATTTTTTGGATAGATACAAATTTAATAACTCATATTTAGGTATATTCACAATAAAGTTGATAAAACCCACAAATAAGTGAGTGTATCTTAAATAAAGTTTGCAGAATCCCCTTTTTTTTTTTTATAAGTATGTCTAAATATAAAGTGTTTAAATTATATCCATTTAGAAATCTCTGAAGATAGAGAGTACATTTCCTCATCTTTGTTTATCATGTTGACAATGATTTAACACTAAATGTGTCCTAGTAACTGCCAGAAGCATTATTTCAAATAATATTGGGAAGATGACCTTTTTTCTATTTAGTACATATTTTAGTGTTTTTTTTTTTTAACTTTAAAGCAATACGTATTTAAAAGTTTAGTGTTAGTTTGATAAAAATGTGACATTCACAACTACATAAGCTAAGTATGATATCTTTCCAACAAAGTGAAGTGACTAAAAATTTTGATGCTCAAAACGTTGTTTACCTATGCTCCCCTTTATTTGAAAGAGTGCTTTGGCTTTTCCTTTGCCATAGCAAGGCGAGGACAAGCAATCTGGAACATAATACATCCTGTGCACATAGGCAATATTACACCATCAATATTTGTACGGGGCAGCGATAGTGACCTACCAACCTCATATATTGAACAACAAGTGGATGGAATTATTAGGTTCTCTTCATATCCAATTTATCTTAGTAATGGTCAGGGATCTAATTCCCCATTTGTAGATAACAAACAATAAACAAGTCCACATCAAAACAAGAAGGGAAAAAAAGGAGGATCCCGGAGGGGAAGGGTAATCCTTGCAGGAATATGATGTGTTAACCGATTTGTCAAGATTATAAGATAACAAAGTGAAAATACAGCAATAAATAGTATGTACATATATATATATATATATATATATATATATATATATATATATATATGAGGTGTTCGCCCTTCTAACATACTGCTTAATTCCTGCTACCATGCCACTTGATTCGGGCCGTTAGAGTCACACGCAAGAATTCCGCAAAACATTTTTCTTGTTAAAAACCAAGTGAATTAGATTTCAATATTCTAAAATGAGTATTATTATAAAGCGAGAAAAAGTAAAAGGTTAGCATATGGTTAACGCCCCCCCCCCGCGGGCGTGCAAGTCTCCTACAATTTTCTCATTTTACGAGGTACTCACTTGAGAATATCCAAATCCTATTTTGGATGTATAGCATTGTTTTAACAATATTTAGTCATATTACTTAACAAGCCTTCTCTATCAAAATGAAAGAGTATACAAGGATCTTTCTCTCTATGTATTACTTCAAGATGCTCCTAAAATGAGTGCGTGTAAAGATTCTCCTTCTAGCTTTACAAGTTTTACTAAGCAGTCTTTGATATATAAACTGCAAAATGTTTTTGGGCATAGAAATCTTAGCCATATCATATGTAAAAGGTTTAACCATTAAAGTAGCTCTAATTGTAATTTAAATATATTTAATTTAATTCAAAGCTTGTTGTATGAATGTACTGTATATAAATAAATATGTAGATATCGACATTGTCACTTGTTCGAGACAAAGCCAAGTTACTCCCTTAGGTGTCTTTTTTCAATATGGGATTCGGCTTTAAAATATACCAAAATATGGGAATTAGGACAATTTTATATAGATATGATATATGAAATCAAAAATTCTAATTTCAGTACAAAATTCTGTTAAAAAGAAATTGAAATTTTTGATTTCATTGTAATGAAAAATTCTAAACAGAAATCCAAAGTTCCAATATCAAGGTGATAAAAATTCTAAACAAAAATCGGTACTTGAAATTTCTGACTTCACCTTATGTACTCGGATTCTATGTACAAAGCTAAAATCAAAAATTCTAATTTCATTAAATCCTATATTCTTGTGAATACTGCTCAAATTCTATATTATTGAATATATCAAACTCAAATATCATATACAAAATAAAAACTCTACTGGAGGAAGTATTTTTCCCCCCTTTTCTTTTCAAATGCAGAAAGATATGTGAAATATCTGCCAAAAAAGAAAGACATATCTAACAAAAGAATTGATGTAATTTAAATTTGTAATGTAGCACACACAATGACAGAAAAGTCTGACTCTGTAGTTATATGGAACCGTTCAAAGGTAATTATAAGATGAAGCCTTATACAGTAATGAAGGTATCAACGAGAAAGAGAGCTAGTTAAGTGCCCAAATGGGTTGAGATGTAGGTGAGGTGACTTATTGCAGAAACACATTGAAAAGTTAAAATGCCTTTACCTTTTGTTGTGTATGACTGGGTAACTATTTTCCCCTTGTGGCAATAAGCATGTAACAACATTAAACTTGAGCTTTGAATTGAGTCATAGTCATAGATTCATGATGTGCTTCACATATTCCTTTGGGTTATGACCCTTTCACAAACCCTCTAACCACATATGAGATGAGATGGAAAATGGAAAAGATAAATAAAAGAATAAGAGAACTGTTAGTTGGTACGAAAATATTTCATATGAATAGTAACGAATGGTTTTATAATCATTTAGAGTTGGTGTGATATTTAAGAAGAAGAGAGAGAAATTATAACTAAAATCCAAATTTTCATGTGCCATTTCACAAATCACTTTTGAGCCATTATGCATTTCCCAAAGAACAAATAATGATTGTAATATAGAGTTTGTGAGTATGAAAAATTCAAGTAACATTATATTTACGAGAGATAATACCATGAAATAGAAAAAAGATGCCTAATACTTAATGGTGGTTAATGGGACAAAATTTTGCATGGTTTTCTATAATGTCTATATATTAATATTTATTTTTAATATGCAAATAACATAGCTATTTGTCTCAAGGCCATCTATTAACGTGCTATGCCACATCACAATGGTGTGCTCTGCAATCTTAGTTAAGACAATGGGCCCCCCAAATTTTTCTAAAAAAATTAACTTATATATATAAAATATAAAAGCTATGTCTGATAAATATATTTAAGTCTAAATATGTTACTCTACCTAAATGATAATATTCTATAAAAATGAATTTCTCCAACTTAAAAGCCTATTAGTTTTTTTTTTAAAATTGAAAAAATTAAAAACTAAAAACCAAAAATCAAACAATTATTTTAGAGTAGAAATATTTTAGAGCATTATTTTAGAGTAAAAATATTTTTTGATACAATTTGATAAGTAATTACAAGAGTTAAATAGTAGGTTCAATGATCAAGTAATAAATTTGTTATCTTTAAGCACTACTTTGACTATTAAAGATGCTAATAAAATTTTTGACACTATTAAGTGTATGTTTAGGATTGCAAAAAAAAAAAAAAAATTCCCAATAAAAATTGTTTCGAAATAATTACACATATTTGCATAAAAAAGTTTGAATAGATTATTAAAAAAAAATCATAATTTTAAGTGTAAATTAATCCACTTATAAATGAAAGCAGATTTTAGAAGCTTTTGATTATAAACAAATATTGATTATTTTATAATTATAATAATATTTTTATCAAAATAATCCTAAGTATCAAATATTATTAAATATTAAAAATTATTTCATAATTTTTTAGTAATTTGTCATACAAAAATAATTTTTTTCAAACAAAACACATTAAAATTACTTTTAAGTTAATATATCCAAATATAAAATTAATTTTCAAATAATCAATTATACTTATAATTGATTATTAAAATAATTTTAATCTTACAACTAAAATAAATACATACTAACATTTATATTTTTTTTATTAATATTATTCTATAAACTTCACTAAACAAGAGAAAATTAATTTATTTTTTCAAACTTCAATATTTTATTTTTGATGCTCGTTACTAACCAGAGTTGAATAATTTATCAACTATTTAATTTTGTAGATATTTGATATAAAAATAAAAAATATATTACTTGATTAATAGACTAATTCACCTTATCTTTACTCTTTCAATTGCATTTTGGCTCCCTAAAATTTTTTTTCAAGCACCATCACAGCACCATCATGATTCATGATGCCATCGTGTCCTGCAAGGTGGGCCCCGTTGCGCCGGTATGACCAGCGTCAATAGTTGATTAAGCTAGCATCACATTATTCATACTATCATATCGACTATGGGCTTTTGATGTGGGCCTCCTAGGTTTTAATGGGCTCTGAGTCCATATCAGAACGATCATGGTTTTCTGCGTGATGGTCTTGTACACATCAAAAGTCTGGTTTTGCAGAATTATTTTACTATCAAGTTTTACAAAATTGTCATATTCAGGTTCAGCCCAAAACATAGAATAGGGTAAAATAAGGTAAAGAAACTGCCCCTATTGTCGTTCGGGTGCTTCTACATGACACGAAAACTCTTTTACGAAATGTCACAAAGTGTTACAAAAACCACTCAAATTATCGGATAATAATACATGGCAGAGGCGGTTAAAGACCAATTGGTTTAAATTAAACCAAGACCAATTGTATTGGCATTAAAGTTGGATGGGATAGCCCATCGCTGTCTAAATATATTTTTAGATATTCTTTTAAAAAAAAAAAATTGTGGTCTTATATAGACTTGATAAAGATTAAAAATTGGCTACTAAAATCAAAATTTAATTAATTTAAATGATTTAATATTTGTTATTTATAATTAAGATTTTAAATTTGAGTTTTTTTAAATCTAATATTGAAAGAATTTTGTTTATATAACAAATCCACGAATCAAATTAATTAAATTTAACAAATTTTACATATGGGGCCGGCAAATAAAACCCCAATGCATTTATTTACTCATTTTTCAAGGATAAGTGTATATCATTTCTTTTATTAGGGGAAGGCTTAGCAGTGAACTAGTGCGGATCCTAGGGGACGCCCACAGAAAATGGCGAATGGACGAGGATGGAAAAGAAGACAGGATGTACTTGTGGTGATGTCAACCAATATTGTCTAACAACTCTACTAAGTATGTTACTTTAAGAAAATAATTAAACATATGCTGTAGTTTTAGACTTTTCAGTTATTAAATTTGTTGAAATAATATATTTGTGTTTTTTTTTTTCAAACAATCATTATACATTATTTTATACTCAGAATAAATTAATATACAAATAAACTTAATTTATGGTATGATGTTTCATGTAAGTTTTTAAATTTTTTTTTCTGTTCTATTTGGTTTAACTATCGTTCTACAAGTAATATTATTTATACATTACAATATTGTGACATCAAATAAAATATCACTTTCATATAATCACACAATATATCTATTTCACTCAAATACATTATATCTCGATATTCACACACTCTTATGTTAATATATGATATCTATATTTCATAAATTCAAAAATACAATTTTTTAGGGATTAACTATCGTTGGTATAGTGAAGAAGCAAGCATCAGAAGTTCCATAGTAACCAGTACTTTCTTTTTTTATCATTTTCTTTAGTATTGCAGCAACTATTGTTGGCATAGTAAAGAAAGCATTCATTCTTATCGTATGAACTGAAGAAACAACCATCACATGATCGATACTGGTGCGGTATATGAGACCCACACACTCATATGTCAGTAGCATGAATCTTTTAAAAACCGCTAATCCATGTGTTGTCCCAATCTTTCCATTTTAATTAGAATCTTAAATAATAGTTGACCCCACAAATGTTATGCAGCAGTTCATTTGGAACATGATTTCTCTTCTGGGCTGTCTCAGACTGATTTTGCATGGTTCTTGATTATAAAACAGTAGGAATAGAAAAACAGAAGAGAGAGAGAGAGAGAGAGAGAGAGAGAGAGAGAATCCCCAACTGTCAACCACCTAATTAGTAGTATTTTTCTTTAATTTAAAAAGGGGTCACATTATGCCAAAAATAGGAAGGTCATCTTCAAGCATATGTAAATTTATTAATGGGCCTTTCCTGCTTAGGATAATAAAACATAGACTCATTTGATACCAAAAAAACTCCAATTTAGCATGATCAACACCATCTAATAACACTTTTTTTTTTATCTTTCCTTTTTAAATTATAAATCAATCATGTACATTTTACATATTAATCTTATTGTATTTAGATTTTATAGACTTTGAAACTGAAAGATAACTAATAATTAGGCATAGTCTGAGCTTGCTTCCCTGTTTTCTGCGTACATTGTCATCAAAACCAGCATCAGGTACACGCATGTAGGATATATTTCGTATGTGTTATTTTCATCATACAACGGATATATTCAAAAATGGCAAACATATAAACATAAGCTTATATCACAATACATTGTGCCATGTCTCTCATCAGAATAATATTATATATGAATATCTTATAATTTTTGCCAATTAATAATTTGTAGTATAGATGTAGGAAGGATGTTACTTAAATCACTTGTTCTTCTTGTCTACGTGTGTGTTTGCACCTCCAATTACATAAAACCAAAAAAAAAAAAAAGGAAAATATTATTTGCACATTGACTTTAGACATTTCTTTGAATATCTAGAATCAATGTATTAATAATTAAAAATTTTAATTATATTTTTGGTAAATATGATGAATATAATAAAATATTTCATAATATATAATTTTTTATTAAATTTATCACTAACATAACTAAAAGTTTATATAATTTCTCATTTTTTTATAAATAAATTTATTATTTATATAACTAAAATCCTCACACATTTATATATGAATCTACATGTTGAAAAATATATCCATCATCTACATGTACAAATAACAGTACTTAAAAGGGGAAAAAATAAAAAAGAGCGCCTTGTACAAATTTTCCCATGTATTAATTAACTCACCTCCATGCCTATTATATATCCCCATAACCTTCGAGCTTCTCGTTGGCCTCTTCGCTGCAATGTCGAGCTATCGTCATATCGTGCAGCTCTGGCGATCTACTCTTGCGATTCCTCGTCACTGCACACTCGACGCTACACCCATTGTGGGTCCTAAGCTATTATGTCTTCTCGATCCCCTTTCTCTATTATTTTAAATAAATCCTACCGTACTTCAATTGTGATTGCCATTGTAACTGGCTGGCCTTTACATCAACTAGTTGTTTCCAACAATCGAGGTTAGCTGTTTTGATCATTTATATAATTAAGGTCAATTTGAAAATAACATAACACTATTTTGTTTACGTGATATAAAACCATTGTTTGTATTATGAAGTTATATTTATTTGTGGACCTTTTATGATTTTCAGTATTTTAGTTATTTCTTTTAATTTTTATCTTTGAATACAAAAAATATAATATATTTGCTAAATTTTGAAAATTGTTTATGTCAGTTATGTTGGGTTTATTGTATACTGTATGAAAAATATTTGTTTGTAAATTAAGTTGTAATTTAGTAGATGGGTTTTGGTTAAGTTTTCTGTTTTCTCTTCAATGCTGTACGTAGAGCGATGATAATTAATTAATTTATTCTTTTTTTGTGAATTGAGTTAAGATTAAGGATAAATATTTTTTTCACTTTTTTTTACTAGCATGAGAATATCATGTTATGAGAGACAAAATAAAAAAAAAGATTAATATATTAATATAAATAAGAGTTTAATTGGTATGCATTGACAGTGTAAAATTATTTTACACTATCAACCAACAAAAATAAGGAAAAGTGAAAAATTATGGTAGGTCCCTCATTATAATGGATAGTTATTTGTGTAAGTTGACACTTTTCACTATTTCTATTGGCTGACAGTATAAAATTATTTTACACTATCAGTGTATTTAAATTAAATTCTATAAATAATAGTGAATCCTACTATACTCTCATAACATAACATGATATAAAAGAACATAAGAGATAAGAGTATTCTAATTAAATTTTTAAATAAATTATTGACTAAGACATCTATCAGTTTCCAGCCATAACCAGCAGTTTACCACGGTCCACTTCTTAGGCATCGATCAGCACCACAATATGCACTAGACAGGAGAGGATGATGATGACAACAAGGAAGAGCTTAACTACGATGATTACTGTTAAATTTATGGTTTTGGCATATACATATATGATGTCGATTTTAGGTCTATAAATTTTTTTCGGCTAAATACACGATTTTTTTTTTATATAGAATAATAGATTATTTGATAGGTGAGTATTATATAAAATAATTGGTAATTTATTTTGCACCCGAATTTCAGAACATTACAAAATAATTAAGATTACTATTTCAACTGATATTCTAATTGGTGACAAATTATGTTGTATTCAAGAAATTGCGGTCATTTTTTAGTCTTAAATTAATTATTAAGATTTTTTCGAATGAAATATCACTAACAAATTAAATAAAAAAAATATAGAAATATTGGTCATAACATCAATTGCAAACAAGGATAATATATATGCCAATATTTTTAATCAAAATTTTCAATTTTAGATTGTTTGAACGGAAGAAAATATAAATAACATTGTTTGATATTAAGTAATAGATGGCACTTCCTTATATCATGATGATAACTCAAATGATTAGGAGCATAAGATGAGGAAAAATGCATAAAATAAAACTGTTATAAATTAAAAAATTTAATTTTAATAAATTAATAGTGTAAAATATTATTAATTATTAATTATTAATTTATTATATTTCACTATATATATGATTTTTAAGTTATTATAAAAATAAAAATTTTAAAAATATAATAATATATAATTAAATAACCATTGCACTAGACTAATCCTATGGGCACTATAACTCGACTTAAAATTAATGAACTCGGCACAACATCATAGGAGCTCGGGCTTGGCCCATAGTTAGGGATGTTAACGGTGTGGGGCTCCATGGATAAATATTCGCTCCCGTCCCTCCATATCTATACTGGTATCTATTTTTTACTTTCTCGCGGATTTATAGGTATCTGTAGATATCTAGAGATACCCATTAAAGTGTTAAAAATTAAAAAATTTAAATTAAATATAATAATTTTAATATTATAAAACACTTAAAATAAGCATAAATAGTTAAAATAAGCATAAATAGTAATTTAATTCCATAATTCAAATTCTAATAATTTAATATACTTAAAATAAAAATAAATACATAAAATAAACACAAAATAAGCTCAATAATTCAATTCCATAATCTAAATTTCAATAATTTAAAATACTTAAAATAAAAATAAATACGTAATAATAATCTAACCATTAGTCTAATACATAATAAGTATAAATAAATTTAATTTTTAAATTTAAATCTTAATCCAATCAATTTAAATAATAATAATATTAGCCTGATTAAGTTAATAACTTAAGGATAAAATAGTAGTCTTATATCAGATACCTGCGGGTATGGGGATAATGATCCCCGTTCCCACCCCATTTAACATGCAGACATTTAAAATCCCCATTCCCATTACTCGCGAGGTCAAAATCTTCCCCCCATACCCATCTCATTGCGAGTATCCATGAGGGAAAACTTTTTTGACATTCTTACCCATAACGCTTCCCCATTGTCGAACCCATACTCAAGAATTCAAATAATCAAGAGGGAAATCTCTAAGACTATGCACCAGAAAGGTGGATTCCATAATCGAAGTAACTATCTCCTAGGATCATCCTATCAATGAGACTTGATCTGCCTTCCATTTATCCCCACTATAATTAAGAAAAGAATAAAGAAAATTTGCGTATCTCGAATAATAAGAAAAGATCCTAACCTATTATGTTACATGATACACACAAAAAATATAAGGACTTATATGCTTCTATGTAATTCATCGAGCCAATTTTACCTAAACATTATCTAAAATTCTCTCTGACCTAAGCATTGGAATATTTTTGTATGTTTCCACCAAAGCCATTCACAGCTTGAAGAATATAACTTGCTCCTACATGTTTTTCAGGTTAGAACAACCATTTAAACAAACTTTTATATCGAGAGAGTGAGAGTGTATTACAATTACTATTTCTATTTTCAAATAAGTGTTTATTTTTAAACGCATACATGAATTAAAGAATATATTAAATAGGTCTCAATACTAGATTAATTTAAATTTATCTTAAAAAATTATCCTCATCTTTTAAATTCATTTACATTCTCTCTTGCTTAAATATTTTTCTTTAGTTGTTTATTTAATAAGAATAAAATGAGAAAAAATAATTAATATTCTTTAAATTTTTTAAAAAGACTAATAATTATAAAAAGAAATTTAAAGATTGGCACTTATTTGAGAATCAAGGTATGCAAAGTAGGTGGCATTTAGAATGCTCATCATAAAATATGAACATTAAATATTCACTTAAAACTAAACCATTGATCTAAAGCTATTCAAAAATCTAATGATAGAGAATAATAGAATAAGTTTAATATATTAATACATAAAATTAGAATATTATAGTCTATCAAGTTTGACATCAGATAACCTGTTGTCAATGTCTAACTTAGAACTCAGACCTCAGTGTTTGTATATTTTTATCAATGTGAGACCCAACTCGAAATTCAATATTAATAGAATATTTTAGTCAATGTCCAACTCGAAACTCGGAACCTGGTTTTCATATATTGATATTTGTTAGTGTAAGACTCAATTTTGAACTCGAAACTTGATGTCCATAGAACTCAAAATTTGGAACTCAGTATCAATTAAATAATTAAAATAAAGTAATTGTCTATAACAAGTAAAAAGAATATAAAAATTTAATATTTATATTTGAAGGTGAGTATTCTATAATTTACCTGCAAAGTAATGCTGGAGGAACATTGAGGGTAGAAAAATTATCATGGTAAACTGCCTACTCGCAACAAAAACCAAGATATTGAGAAATAGAGGGCAAAAATAGCATTTTAATTTGTTTGCCATAGTGATTGAGACTCAAGTAAATACGAAGTATAGGGTTATTTGGTTAAGATTTTAGAAGAAATATTATTTTAAAAGTAGAATTAAAAATAAAAATAAAAGTAGACATAGAAAATTATTTTTATGTTTAGATATAATTGTAGAAATACTTTTAATTATAATAAAAAATTATTAAATTATTTAAATGTGATAAATATAAAAAAAATTATTTATAAAATTATAATTTAAAAAGTGAGAGAATAGGAATAATGAGGATGAGAGGGTAAAATTATAAAACAAACATAAAATAATAGTCTTGAAATATATGAATACTATTCTTTCTCTTTTACTATTTTTTATTTTTAAAAAAAATAAAAAAATTGATTATTTCCTATTTCTCTTTTTCTAAAAACTACAAACAAACACCACTAAAAATATTTACTTTTGAAATAAAACTCGAATCACAACCAGAGATGCACTCTGCCTAACTTGCCATTTACCATAAAGAAAATCACACCATCAACTTTGACTATGAATGCAGGTGTCATTAAGAAGTGAGTAAAAAACTGTGAATTAAATAGGAAGAGCACATCAGCAAATAATAGTAAAACAGAAGAACGAGCCATTTGGATATATTTTTTCAATTAAAAGAGATATTCATATTCAATACTTGATTATGATTGCTTCTAGTAAATAATACCTATGAATAAAAAAGAAAAATCGAATATTTTGTTCTAGTGAGTGAGCATTGCCTTCAATTTAAAATCTTTGTCATTTCATAAGAATATATTTTGCGGTTCAAATATTCTATCCCAGTTCCGTGTTTCAGCTTCCATTCCTTCTTATAGGATAAAGATTCGAGAACTTTAGAGGGTTAAAATTTTGTCATATCTTTGTTTATGCAAGGAGAATATCTCCTTAATTAACTTTACTTTTTGCTACATCAAGGGGAAAAAATCTATTTTCCTACTTTTTTTCATTTCATATATAGAAAAAGTTAATCATCGTCATTACTTTATTGTAATTTTAATCCACAACATTAAGGTGAACTTTTGTAATATTCGAATTTGAATGATGAAGTCACTGTTTTAAAGAAGATTTTACTTGACCATCACATCTAATTCAAAATTATGTAAATAATATTTTTTAAGACAAAAAAAATCCAATATGATAATAACATACACTATCCATGACTTAACAAAAATACCTTTAACATAAGGGTAAAAAGAAAGAATAAAAAAAATTGCTCATTCTTTATTTTATTTTTTTATTTTTTGGTTAATATTTTGCTGAAAGTAATTTATTTGTAAATTAATTATTACATGACAAACTCTAAATGGCTATGAAAAACTCTTATACACGTTATATAGGTTTTTATTTGTTAATAAAATAAATTTAATTTTAATATATTATTGGTAATTAATACACTATTTGTGTAAAAATTTGTATACCATTATTTAATTATATATTAATGTATCACTAAAAATATAATTAATAAACATTCTAAAACGTTTTAAGGAAACTTTTTTAATTTATATTATACAGATATATACTATATACACACTAAATAATAATATGAGTATGCATTATTATCAAGAAATGCATATATGACAAAAGTGTAATATACGGTATTTAATATTAAATTATAATATTTAAATATAACATTGCTCAAAACATTACATTTGTTATGCATCAAGTTAGACTTTAACAAAATTAATAGAAATACATATCTAGTACGTACCATCGCTTTTGATGGCCAATTATTGTATGGGATAATAATTCCGTCCCTAGTATTAATAATTGAAGGGCAAATAGTACTCTATCTGGACCCCGTAACCAATCTATAGTCAAGGAAGAGGACCCGACCGAGCAGTGAACTTGTGAACAAAGGCCACTTTAACTCTATGTAAACAAATAAGCAAAGAAACAATAGTGACCCAAAAAACTCTATATAAATAAATAAGCAAATTATATATTTATTTATTTAAAGAAAATAAGAACCAGGGGCCTTGTATTGAAAGTTGAAACTACAATGTGGCATTAATCCCATAAAATAAACTTAGATAAAAAGTATTATTTGATTCCAAGTTTAGACCTACGAGTGTGAATGTGGAATGGAGGAAGCTAGGAGGAAATTTCTTTCCAATGATGGAGAAATAGTATATTTTGTGCTAATTTTGTCTTGTCTGTTGGTACACGAATAGCATTTGGCATTGAAGTTTGGGATAATCTAATGCATGGGAAAAAGCAAACCTACCACTTAAACAGTCAACCAACAAATCAAAATAAAATTCGCCAAAGTAAAGTATGTTTAAACTTGGTTGGATATTAGGTGCTCCTAATGAATTTAATTAGCTTGATATTGCAGTCGCAGAGTGTTTTTAAATGCAAAAGTTGGTCAATTATTGTTCACTTCGATAAACCTAACCGTCCACCGCAGCTGCATTCAACATATCTTTTAAAACATGAAATATAAGAAATTGACAAATTAATATTTTGTGTAAAGATAGAATTAAGTTCAGCCTTCAAAAAATTATTTTTTTTAATTATTTAATGATAAAAAGTGACATTAAAATTTCTTTTATTTTTATGAATGTGATAATACTTTTGTGGAACTCTTGATTTAGTTTAATTAACATTGTTTTTTTACAATTAAAAGATTAAATTAATATAAGCAGTTTGAATAATTAAATTGATGCTATTAATATATTCAAGAGACTAAAGTGGACGTATATTCTACAAAAGTATATTTATTTATCTCGATCCGATTTATTATTCATTGATTTGTATAATATCACATCATTAATACTTAATTATATATTTATATACTATCCAACAATAGCACAACTCGATGATGAGGACATGTAGCAAACAAAAATATTACTGTCTTGCTTCCATCCTCGTAATTGTTTACTCGTCATGCAAAATGTTGATAGATTGACATTATTAAATCAGAGAAGACCCAAATGCTAGAAGAAATTAAGAGCTTTGATAGAGTGACTCTTCACTTATACTATGACATTGCTTGGAAAAGGTATTCCAGTATCACCAATTCCATGAGAGAAATATCCAATAAAGAATCATAAATGCTAAAGGCACTTCATGAATCAGGATGTGGGAGAGATGTGATACTTCAATTTGAAAATGATCCTGATCCTCTAAAGATATGTGAGTACTACTAACAACTCGATGACCCTTGATTCTGATAGGGACGTGTGGGATTGTAATGCTGGCCTTAGTAGATTGGGTGACCATGAACAGCAAAGCTTGGTCCTCAGATGTCGATTTTGTGGGAACTGGAAGCCGCCTATTTAAAACATGTGTAGATGGAAGGCTCAAAGACACAAAAGTAAACAAATTAAATTAATATGAATGGAAGAAACGGGGAGTGGTGATTCTCGAAGAAATTAAATGATTGATTTTTTGTCTTTGAATTTAATTACTTTTCTTTCTGGTTTAAGCATATTCAATTTCTTATCTACTAAAATCATCTGGATTTGGATTGGTTTCATTATTTTGAGACAAGCATTTATTCACAAAAGAAAAACATTTGGCATGTGAAAATAGGTAAGAAAGGAAAGACGAGTTAAAGTGAAGTCAAAAATGTTGGTAATAAAGGACAGACAGGCAGTTGATACAGACAGATAAATACCAATGAAAGTGAAAAAACTACTTTGAGTCAACAAAAGAGTGAAGAAAGTCAACATTCTAGTGAGAATTCGATAGTTGTACTTCATTTTTAAGTACAGATTTCACCAATCCCTATAAAACTACAAAAACCAAAAAGTTTAAAATATGTTTTATTAGGGGATTTATTTTTTATATAGGATTTGAAACGATCATGTGAAATAATATGGGGTTTTGAGGGATTTTATTTTATTTTTTATTAAAATTTTAAATTTTGATTTTAGTATTGACAGTAGATATTTAATCGTTTAATAGAATCGGAAACTTTATTTTTGTTTTAAAACATTTTAATGGAATCAAAATTTATGTTTTTTATTTTAAAATTTTATTTATAATAAAATAAAAAATTCTGATTTTTGTTAAATTGAAATAGAAATTTTTCATTTCATTTTATTAAAATATCAACAGAAATCAAATTTTTTAATTTTATTTAAATTTTATACTCATGTAAAATTTCTCAAATTTTCATATTTTAGTATATATAAAAATCAAATCTTATATTAAAAAAAGGACCCGTTTTATTAATATATTATTTTTGTTTACATTTCTTTATATTTTAATATGCTCCTCCCGCTGTGGATTCTCTACGATTCTTGCTGCATAAATACCCCATTATTGTAACGCATAATTCCCTACCTTCCTTCTCTTCATCTTTCACATTCTATTTTCTCCCTTGGTCTTTCTCTCTCTCCCTCTCGCTTTCTTGCTGCTTTTCTTTTCTCGTATAACTCCCCCATCACCAACTCGTCATAACATATCTAGCTCCAAGCTCTATATTACTCAGGGAACCCACCCTTAGTTTTCATTTTTCGAACACTTTGTTGTTCCCTTAACACTCTTTAGAGAGGACCAAAGATGGTGTTGGCTTCCCCAAACCCCATAGGGAGTGATAGGATTTTACCCACTATTGACCTTCCCATGGTGGACCTTAAGGAGGATAGGTCGGTGGTGACAAAGCTCATTGTGAAAGCATGTGAAGATTATGGTTTCTTCAAGGTGATCAACCACGGTATCACTCATGAAACCATAGCCAAAATGGAAGAAGCAGGTTTTGGTTTCTTTGGAAAACCATTGAGCCAAAAGAAACAGGCTGCACCTGCTTATGGATGCAAGAACATAGGCTTCAATGGGGACATGGGTGAGGTGGAGTACCTTCTCCTCAATGCTAGCACTTCCTCCATTGCGCAGATATCCAAAAGCATATCCAATGACCCATCATCAAACTTCAGGTATGACTGACTATCTTAGATGGTTTAGAAACATATTTTGTTTTATACTATTTATCATTTAATACATTAATTTTATCTCTATAATTTTTTTACATTTTTAATACAATAATTAATATATTAAGTGATAAATAATACATAATAAAATATTTTTCTTGCTTTTTGAGATTATTTAAGAATCTCTCTTTTATCTCTCCTCCCACACCTTGTTACATTTATTGCATGGCTGGTTTACTATTAAGAAGCACCCTGAATCTTGAGAGAAGTGGAGGGTAGAAAGATATAGGGAAGGGGCCTAGAGAGAGAATGGGTACCTGCCGTTGGTTTTTTTTATTTTCTGACTACTATGGGCAAGAGCTGCAGTATGAGAAAAGTGAGTCACGCGACAGTTAGGGGGTGACGAGGTCATGTATAGATACGATATTTCTATTTGTTATGGACCATGCTAGTAAGTTATTGCCAGCATATATACCCGGTGACTATGTTAGTTCAATGAATAGTTAATTAATATAATTATAGCGTCTCGTTTGGTACTACCTTACCATGAGTTGTATCTGACCAAAAAAGAGCCAAGAGATAATGACACTTCAGAGTTTTTTGTTTCCTTGTATAAGTGTTACAACTGCGGCAACAGTTCTATTGGACAGCGGCATGCTGCAAGCAGTCTTGCATTATGCTAAAAGTTGAGTGCGGAAGGGTATTAACCTTTAGGTAAAAACCTTAGGCCTTATTCATATTAATTTGCTAGGTAAAATAAATAGTGTCACATTAACAATACGCCGATCAACAGCGTATTGCTAATAGTCCATTCTCCTTAGTCCTTAGTTAGTTGGATTGAGAAAAAAAAAAAAAACTAAAACTAAAAACAGAAAAAGAAGAGCGAGAGGTATGATTTAGACTGTCAAAGATATTAAACTTTTTTATATGCCTTCTTCATACTTCAAATATATTTTTATTGCTAACCTCACGAGGTTGGGAAATGTGAGCAGTAGTCTAATTCCTGGGCTTAGAAAATGTTTATTATACGACTCGTATGTTTTTCTTTTGGTAGAGAGCAGTAAAAAACGGTATTAGCACGATCATGTACGACAAGAAATGAGTTTTATTAGTTTCGATGGTTTTCTTCACTTCAATTTTTTAATACCTACCTTTCCAGGCTTAGCTTCGATATGGTCAATCAATATTTAAGATTAAAATTTTTCTAATGTAAGTTGATTAATTTGCAAGCTGTGTGATAGTAAGGTTTTAGCATGAGTGGAGAAATAGAAGAGATGGAACAAAAGGTCGGGGTGCACGTGAGATTTTAAACCATTCACATCGCACATGGGACTAATAAGGGGAAGGAGGAGCTCCTAGGAGGTGGGATGGTATGTCAGATACACTTTACCTCTTCTCTTCGAAGTTCTGGTCATGTCAATACTTATAAGTCAGAGCTGGTGCGTGGAATTGATTCATTTATGGTTATAATTAATTTGGAAAATATTTAAAAAAAAAAAAGAAAAGAAAGGGAATCAGAGAAGGAAGGCCAGAAAAAGTACCACCTGGATAAAGGTTGAGGAGTCAGATTGACATATCAGAAAATATCAACAACGTCCAATCAAATCAAAACGAAAAGCTGAAAACTATATTAATATGTGGAGGCTACATTTTCCCAATAATGTAACAGTGGTAATTAATTTTCTTACTAAAATATCCAAAGCAAGAAATGGAATAGTATAGTATAGCAGATAGATATACACAGGCAAATGCAATAACCAGTCAGGGAGTGAGTCAGAACCCAGATTGAGTAGTGGCACTGACAAGTGACAAAGCTTCAGTTTCAGTTCAGGAAAAAATAAATAAAAAAAAAAAAAACCATGACCACCTATTCCCTTCACAGGTAGCTCTAGTTATGGGATCAGGGAAGTGTGTTTTCTGTTATAATTGCTGGCTACTTTAATTGTCAACATTTGTTTTTATTACATGAAACACTCAAAACTCCTTTTTGAGCATATATTTTGCTTTGAGGAGTGTTATTTGTACCACTCTTTATTGTGGACATCCAGACACCCAGAGACAAAGATTAGAAAAAAAAATTATAAAAGGAAAAGAAAAAGTGAAAAAGCAAGAGGAGAGAGGAGAGAGATAGATACAGGGTGTCAAAGTATGTCAATTGGTAATATGTATAAAAAACATTTCTCTTTTGCTTTTGCTATGAAGCATGCATTGCACCATCTGTTTTTGCTTTCTGAGAGGGGTTGTGCAATGTGTTACTGTGTGATTGTACATGACAGCTCTATAGTGAGTGCTTACACAGAAGCTGTGAGGGAGCTCGCATGTGAGATTTTGGAGATAATGGCAGAGGGCCTGGGGGTCCCGGACACATCGGTTTTCAGCAGGTTGATCAGGGATGTTGATAGTGACTCAGTCCTCAGGCTCAATCACTACCCTCCTATACACTGCAACAAGGATAGGGACAAGTCCTGCAACTATAGCAAGGTTGGCTTTGGGGAGCATTCTGACCCTCAGATCTTGACTATCCTCAGATCCAACGATGTTGGTGGACTCCAAATCTCTCTCCAAGATGGGGTGTGGATCCCAGTCACACCTGACCCCTCAGCTTTCTGTGTTAATGTGGGTGATGTGCTAGAGGTATGTTCCTGCACTCCCCATTTCTTATGTTAAAAATTTAATTTTTCTCAACCCCACAATTCGTTTTTTGCTAAGCAGAATAAAGGGGCTGGGTGTGGGGGACTGGGAGTGGGAGTGGGGGGCCAGCCTCTATAGTTAAAGCACAAAACATAAAATCTTCAAAAGAAAGTCCCAAGTTGGTAGGAAGGAGCTCAAGTGAAATGGCATGAGAATCACTGCATTTTTTACTGCAGCTATTGGATAGAATTTCAGTATGATGAATGCAGTTCAGAACCAATCAGATAGAATGTGCTGTACCTGCCGGGTTTAGATATATTCTTTTGAGGAAAAAAAAAAAAGTGAACTAAATGCTTGACTCATCTTCATCTTATCATATGTGCATTGGATGTATCTCTTTTTACCTCTTAATATCATTATATTATTTCAAAACTGATTGAACAAAACACTGTGCACGACAGTCAATATGTTTTATACATAGATTTTGAATTAGTGTACATAATTTTATTATTGTGTTTATTTTCTCCTAAAATATGCATACGGAATATTGAAAAAGAAAAGGAAGCAAAAGAAACGTGGGATAGAATGAGAATTTAATAGTGGGTAATTGAAGAGTGGTTGAATAATATATATAGGTTGCTTGACACATTACTGTTCAACATGGGTGCATGAGTTGGAACAAAAATGGAACTCATTGAATTTCTGGATGTGCTTTGTTGTGTGAAGGTTATGACAAATGGAAGATTTGCAAGTGTGAGACACAGGGCTATGACCAACTCATACAAATCTAGAATGTCAATGGCATATTTTGGGGCTCCACCACTGAATGCTTGCATAATTGCTCCACCAGTTATGGTTACACCCCAGAGGCCCCCTCTCTTCCGACCATTCACTTGGGCCGACTACAAGAAAGCCACCTACTCGCTCAGGCTTGGAGACAGCCGCATTGACCTTTTCAGAAATTGCAAAGATGTGGAGTAATCCATCATCATCACTCATAAAGTAGCCTTTGCTGCAATACCAAAATGTAAAGCTTTGTTTCCCTTTTATGTTCTTTGGTGTACCTTAGAAGGCTGGTATGCTTGCCTATTGTGCCAACAATTTTGCATGGGGTGGAAGTTAACCTTGACAAGGCAAAGAAAGTTACTGTTGGGGCATTATGAACAATGTGTACCAACGGACAGTTAGCAGTTCTGTTTACCCATCAATACCGGTCTCTCTCCCTCTCTTCTTTTTGGAGCATCAATGGGTTCCAATTTGTTATTTTAGTTTAGTGCCTTCCCTGACTAAGAGAAACAGTAACACGTACCAACATTATACACGAAAGAACTCTCAAGATTAATGTTAAATAACACGCATATTATACGGCATATGGTTCTTATAAAAACATTTTTTTTTATAGAATAAGTAAGCACTGAAATTCGTATATTAACTAGAGGTGATGTGACATTAAAATTAAAACTAACTTTGTTTATTATGCAAAGCCGTATCCGCAAGTTAATCACCCAAAGGCATGCAGGTACACGTAACTTCTAATTTTTTCTCAAAAAAGATCAATATACAGCCAACAAAAATACTACATTTAAAAAATAAAATTTATATGAAAAAGTCAATGTGGATACTGTTCAAATCTGATACACAGTGAAGAGACATAGCACATACAGTTCAAGTAGCCCCACCAGGGGTCACGATTCTCCCCATAGAAAATCAACTACATGGAGGGAGTTAAAAATCACAATTAATGATACAACATGAATTAGGTTATACAATTAGCTGTTGTCACAAAACAAGATACTAACAGCCAGTCCATATATTATTGCTGAAAATGGCGTTAACCACTACATTAAATTAAATGGAGTCCATCAATTCATTCCTGTATTAAATAAGGTCATCTTCAAACAATAACGTTATTCCTCCCAACAATTGCCACTGTGCTACCACCAACCAGCCAGAGACTGAAGAAGAAACCAAGGAGATTCTTCTTTTCATTAAACGAGAACTTGAGATCTTGCAGCAAAACGGGGACACTTCCTTCTACCAGTTTTGTTTAGCATGCAGACACAGTTCTGAAGAAGTTCAAAATCCTCCTCCCAAAACAACAAGGATGCCTTCTCTGGATTCTCTAGAAGCATCTTTGAGGTCAGGAAACCAGCAATAGTCCATGTCTGCATCAGCCGAGATTGCTTGCCGATGAACCTTCCATTTCGGGTATCGTAATACTCCGGCCATCTATCTGCAGAAAGCCTCTTCTCCGCTAAATCAACAGCCTTCTGGGCCAAATCAGGCCTTCCCATCTTGATGCATGCTAACGTGAACTGAAGTTTAAAGTAACACAATGTCAGCTCATTAAGACAAAGGCCTTGCTCATAGGTATTGCAAAGGCTTCTCAATAGACCAACATATTGAGAAAATGGAAGTAGTTGCTTCTAGGATTTTTGCAAAAGAAGCATAGCTGAGAAAAAGAAATTAAAATAGAAATAAAACAAAGACATCTAAGTTTGTTTCCTATTAAGCAAAGGAAGATATGAAAGTAATAGACTTCCAATTGTTTTATACTTATCGGACCTAAAATTTTTTATATAAACGAAAGGCACTTGATAGCACTAAGTCACTAACCATAATAATAAATAAAGATGTCATTTTTCAAACAAGCAACAAACTCACCTGCCAGAGAAGTGTTGGCCAAGATCCACCATTGTGATATGACCATGGGCTGCAAGAAGTCAACCGGAAATTATTAGTGTATGTATACTTCAAACGAGTCAGGGGTTCACATTGCGAACATATATTATGAGAAAAGCTACTGCAATAGTCATAACCATATTGATACAAAAACATCACAACTATTTCAGGCAACTCAGCAAGATAATGTGTTATCTGTGGTGTGCATGCCACAGTCGAGAATTTTTTGTACCAAAAGGCTTTTTTTGGCTGTAGCATTACTCTCTTGAGAGAATGGCAACCACATTGAATAGAAAAACTAAGAAGTTCAAAACGGCCTTACGTGTTCTTGGGATCACTACCAGTGATTATACGCCATTCCTCACCCTCCAGCGCCGGATAACAAATCTTGAGAGGCATTTGAGCAACAAGATCATCCCATTTGGCCTCTATTAAATTTAAAATGCCCTGGTTCTGTTTCGTTGTGCCTAAAGAAGAAACAATGGCCCAAAGGTTTCCAAGAGTGAAAAACCTGAAGTCCATATGAGCAGGTTGCAAGTTGCCAATGAAGTATCCACCTTTCTCAGAGATCCAGTCTACAAGCCATGTGGGAATTTGCTCTGGATAGATGTTAAACTTGTTGACAGCATCAGTAGAATACTCTTCTGTCTTGTAGCGATAAATTTCATTAATCTTTTTCATATCCACCCAATAGTACTCTCTCATATGAAAGGAGAGTGCACTCAGGCGATTATTAACAGCAGCAACCAGATTCTTGGTTGAGTCATTGACTATCAACATCTCACGAGAGCAGCGCAAAGCTGAGTAAAATAATCCCTGGAAATTTGCAATTCAAAACCATACAAGGAGAAATGCATAAGCAAAGAGCTTTATATTCAGACAGGCAGGATCCAACATGTAAGAAAGGGAAACAAGGGATAGAATCCAAACAATAATGAAAAAGATGTTAATCCATGTTAGGAGGCCATCCAGACAGTATTATATGGCATTATCAATTGCTTCATGCTACTGCAATTAGCAGACCACTAAAGTACGGCTTGGAATCTATGATCTAAATATTAACGATAATCAACAATTCCGAGATCACCCTGACTTACAAACCATCTAACAGAAGACGGAATGATTGTGAATGAATAGACAAAACTTCACCCATGAGACAAGGGGAAAAAGGTTGTGGCATACCTTGCCAGGACCAACCCCAATCAAGTTTAAAATTAATTATATAAAGCCGATATAGTAACCATTTAGTGATGCACAATTGTTGAAGCTCCAAAATAATGAATCAGTTTTAACTTCTATGATAAAAAATAATGTCAGTCATTTTCGACAGTGTGTAGATGAAAATTTACACAATTTAGAATTCCCAATCAGATTTTATTCTAACTGAAAGAATAAGATGCTGTTCCAAATACAGAGCAGGACTGCATATCATCACTACGATAGAATTCCTCTTTTAAAAACAGTACGTTAAAGAGCATAGTAATTGATAATTCCCACATCCTAATATATATAGTGATAATGAGCAATCAGCTTACTTGGATCTCTAGAGGGTGACCATGAATGCCCATCCTTCTATCAATCATGCAGGAACCATCAGTGACTAATAGAGAAGGAAACATGTCAAATCCATCAGTTAGACACAACTTAAGGATCAGTCTTATCCCTGTCTGGACATCCACTCTTTCTTGCAATGCATAGTCACCTGTTAGCTTCCCATAAGCTCTCAACAATATAATCCACCACAATCCTATTAACAAAGTATTCAACATAAGCCATACAATTTTGGCCACAGGATGGATTATAATATTGAGAAGTGAAGTGAAGAAAAAATTTGAAAAGCAAAAAATAGTGCAACCCTCCAGGGAAAAGAGGATGACATATTAATGACAGTGCAGCACATTTCATGTAATAGAACCATGTCTTAGCTTTCACATCAAAAAAATAAATTACCTGAATCAACAGGTGCAACACGGCCAATGGCTGATTCACCAAAATCAGGATCCAGAACTTCCTCAAATGCTTCATTGCTTCCATCAAGAGGCACAGTTCTAACTTTGAAGCTTGCTGGCATCAACCCTTGCCCTGGGCTGTAGCAGTCAACAGTTTTCTCCCAACTCTGGCAAATATAAACAATTGATTTGAATTTAAATAGTAAATGAGTAACCAGTAGTGAAGAGCCATTAATTAAAATCCATAACAGCTTCGTCAAGTTCATTTGTTAACAAAACCTTAAATAATACTCCTTCCCTCCCACTTATCTATTAGAGGTTTCATTTGGCACACGCATTAACAATACTTATCTAGAGAGGCCTTACCGGAAATTCTTTTTTTTTTTTTTTTTCCACGAAAAAAGTCATAATGAAATAATGTAGTTGTTCATTGAGTAAGAAGAATTTAGACATTTCAGCTGTGAAATCTATTATAGGACAATTTCAGATTTAAAAACCACACATGACATCTAATCTTTCTTTCATCCATGTAGAAAAAACAATCTATCCCTAATATCTATTTAAGTATCCAAATATCACATAGACGCAAACATCTGCCGTTTATTATGTGGCAACAAAGCTAAACTGCATCATCTCAACAGACTATGCACAACGTACATTTGCAGTGCTTATAGAAGCAAGTCTCTCTTAACAGCTCTAAATTTGAAATGAGAGCATCAATCCGAAAATCTTGGTCAAAATTATACACATTCTACAGGATAAAATATCCTGTAGAAGAGCAGAAAATAAAGGAATGCAATGACAAATGAAATGAGCTTTTAAAGTCACAATATACCTGCAATTGCAACGTGTGAAGTAGAAAATTCTTGACAATTTCCCCTTCACCATTAAGCAGAAAGGCAAGCGCTGACGGAATGAAATCACGGAGAAAGACTTGATCATAATTCAGGGGTTGTTTGTCAGCAGGATCATTAGCTGCAACAGTCCCAACTGGATTCCCACAGTAAGTGACAACAGCACCTTGAAGCAACTTCCAAGCTTCCTTTTCAATCTCTGAGAACTCCCTCTTAACCTTATTCTCACTCAAATCCTTCAAATTATCTATATTTACATTTGATCCGTCACTTCTTTCTTCAGAGACTTCTTCCAATTTACTCTGATCAGTCTCAATTCTTTCAATCACCAAGGGCTTTGAATTCAAGCCACTTTGAATGTAAATCTTCTCAAAGCTTGTGTCATTGGAATGAGAATCAACCGATGTAGACTGATTTCTAATATCTGAAGCTACATTCGGTATCATCGAAACAACCCTAGGCCTAACACTACCAATATTGACACAAAATCTAGTGCTAAAAGTCCTAGATTGAGCCCAATTCGAATCAGAAACGCTAAAATCTCTCCGATTCAGATTGATCACATGTATGCACCCTACAATCTCAGTATTACAGCTATGGTACCTATGGCGATGAGTTGACTTGGGGTGAAATGATTTGGACAGGATGCCCATGATTGATGAATCCTTAAACTTGGTTGGAGAAAACCCAAAAAGCGATGAGCTTTTGTAGGTACCTAGGATTCTACAACAAGGCCTCATGGTAGAGATTCCGATACAGCTACCAGTAGTCATTGGCATGATCAGAATAACCACACCCCAGAAAATGAAACAATCTAGGACAATTAAAAATCAAGACTTTATTTATTTACGACTCTCCTATGTAGAAGAATATATATATCTATGATATGGTATTAATATATAGGGAAAAATAGAGGAAAAAAAAATTCTAAAAAATCTATAAAGGGGAGATTCTATTCTAAGTTGATAACTAAGAAACTGAAAATGGAAATTTACAAGGATCTAGCTTTACTTACAGTTTGAGAAGAAGACGTTGACAATGATGAGATCTAGTTGTTTGATTTTGATTAATAGAGCGAAGGGTTGTTGAGATTAATAGAACAGAAAAATAACGCCTGAGACGCCATTTTATAAGCTCTGAGAAGGGAAAGTTCGTAGGAGAGAGAGGGGAGGGTAGCTGCCGGAATTGATTAAAAGTGTAATTACGTAACTGTCCCGCCACGTGCAAACCGTTTCTATTTTGAGTTACGTTGATTTTACACTTGTACACAGTGGTTAATTATAATTTTTCATTCTTAATTATACTTAGAACAGGACAAAAAAATTAGAGAAAGCTGAAAGAGATAATTTAATTGAGGCATCCTTCTGGGCAATAATACCAAGGCGGCTTCGCAAGTAGTACTCAACCTACTTTTCATCACATTGTAATAAAATCTCAGTCTTTCAATATCTAATCTGATGATTATAATTAATTAAAACTAAAATTTATATTTATATTAAAAATTAAAATTAAAAAATAATTTTATAAGTGATTTATCTATTTTACCTTTTTTTTTTATCATTTTTACTTTATTTAATATTTCTCACTTCTCTTTTCTACAATTGCCGCCCCCAACTCGTTCTGTCCACCATCACCTTTAACCACTCTATTCATCCACTCATCCTTTACCCCTCTGTCCACCAACCACTATTGCACCCCTTTAATCTTTCATATTTTACGTGAATTTTTTGTTATAAATACTTTTTAAGCTTCTCTTTTTTTAAAAGATTTTTTTGAGCCATTTTTAGGAGATCCAAAATTAAAATTTATTTTCTCTAATTGGCTTGATTGTGCAATTGTAAAAAAGTTAAGATTTTAACAGTTTTTTTCTTTTTGGGTCATGTTTTGGAGATGAAGATTGAGATGGGTTTAGGAGGTTGTGATGGTGGTGGTGGTGGTGGTGGTGATGGATTGTGGAATGATGAAGAAGAAGAAAAAGCCATGGTGATGGAGGTTATTGGCACACGTGCTTTTAATTACTTGCTTACAAACTCATTCACCAATAAAAACATGTTAGTGGCTATAGGAAGTGGTGAGAATCCTTAGAATAGACTCACTAATCTTGTGGAGTGCCCCAATGTTTCCAATTTCAGTCAGAACTATACAATCTTCAAGCAAATTTTAAGGTTGGATATAAAGATTGGTTTTTTGTTTGGGGTGATGGTTGGTGTAGAAAACCATTGGAAGGTGAAGAAGTTAGAGGGAACCAAATACGAATACAATGTCTTGGTGCTAGAAAAAAGCTCCTCCTATTCATAAAGTTCAAAATTCAAAATGAAAAGTCTAGGGAGAGAGGAAGTCGATTGTTTAGAAAGTTTTGAAATTGAATTCATCTAAGATATTGAATTCAATTTCTTGGTTTAAAATCAACTAATGGCATTGAATTAAAATTTAAAGAGAATTCAATTTTATAAAAATACTCAAAAGCAAATTAGATCAAAATAAATTTGATTTGTAATTTTTAATTTGGTAGATTTAATATTAAAAATTGATATATCAAAAATACTCTCAATTCTATTTAATATCTTCTTTCTTTCTCTCTTCTCTAATATCTAATAAATGGTCAGATGAATAATTTAATTCATTTATATATATATATATATATATATATATTAAATAATTTAATTTAATTTAATTTTATAATTTATTAATTTATTATAAACATAAGAATTTAAATTATAATATAATTGAATTTAATTGATAATAGTTTTGGATTTAATTTTATTTCATTCCAAGTATATCAAATCGAGAAAGGATTTTGATTCACAAAGTAATGCTAAGGGGGAGGTGATGGTCGGGTTGCAACGAAAGAGAGAAAGAAAAGAAAAATTAAAGTGAGAATAAATAGGTTATTTTACCAATTTTTTTTCTATGTTATAACATTATTTGTCACCACACTCTATGGTGACAAACTAGTTGGCACCGCTTAAGAACCCCCCCTCCATTAGCTCATCTAGCCACACTTGTAATGAACTTAGACAAGTTGCTTTAAAATGAAATTAATTAGTGGATCAAAAGAAGATTTGTATCTTATTCAAATTCATTGTGTCTCGCGGAGTGTGTTTGAGCAACTACACCAAAGATGCATTGCGTCTCTCTTGCTCTAGCTGTTCTCCGTGAATCCTCCTAGTACTGGCATTCCAACTGTCTTCCTTTCGTAGCTTTACATGTGTGCTTCTATTCTCCTTGTTTTGTGGCATGTTCATTTTGACTAGGACTTCTTTTTCTAGTTCCTTTTCTTTTTTCAATCCTTCCCCATTAAATTACGTATTCTTTGGCTTTGATGCCTCGATTCCTTTTCTTTTTAAACTACAAGGGTAACTGAGCAAAGGAACCCATCAAATCCTGGGGACCTATTAGGGTAAGCAAGGGGTAAAATTGGGTAACCGAAGCAAGTGATGACGTGTTCATGATAACCATGTTCTGAACAGCCGAGGGCAAAATGGTCTAACCAAGTACTCGGGGCACACTAGATATTTGAATGGATCAGACACTGGGTTGTGGTCCCCATCATTCCAGCCATCACAAAAGCACACAATTTCTTCCATTTATGTAGCGCAGAAAGCAATAAAAGCGCACACACAAACTACCATTTCCTACGGTGCGCGCCGCGTAAACTGTCTACGTGGTTTCTTCTTATTGGCCACTATATCGTCATATTTTCACCCTCATTTCCCACGTGCAAGGCCTTGTTTGTCGCACGTACAAATGCGCGTTCTTGACAGTTTTGTTTGGTTGCGCTTGCTTGCTTGTGGACAAAAAACATTTGCGCCTGCGCACGTTACGTTACCGCAGGAATATTGGTCAGCTCAGGAAGGGTTGTCAACAAGGGCCACACGCAACCACCAAATCCAAATACAAGCGACGAACTCTATCCAAGTGGGGAGGGCTTTCGGAACGAGTTGGGCCAGTGTGGGCTTCTTAATTACCCGTTTTCTCTGGTCCAATTACTAAGATCGTTGGGCCTGCGATGACGCTCACAACTAGAATTTTTGCATAGTCATCGTAGCTTGGTTGTTGACTTCTATAAATATTGTCCATAACACTACCAGTCTCACCAATCACAATCATATATGGCTTTGAGTCCGTGGTACGCCGGCTGTTGACTCTTTTTTTTTTTTTTCAGAGTTATAAATTAATAATCTGATAGAAGAAACTTAACTCTCCCGTCTCATCCTATTATTCAGGACGAAGAAGTGGGAAAGTGAGTAAAGCGAATGGGCCATGCGCTGAGATAATGAGAGTTTAGGTGCTTTCAATCCTCTTGTGTCCCAAAATATAGCTGGCAACTAAGTCCAACGAAAGAAAAGGCCTAAAAAAAAAGGACCTCCAACTAGATTGTAGCACTCTGTCCATCCAATTTTAATACTACTCAAAATTGGCACATGTATTTTATTTTGGTCAGAGAATGCATATCATACGATGCCCAAAGTGGGTTTGTGGGCCTTTACTCGTAACAATAAACAGGACTTAACTTGTTTTAGGGTTTAGGCCCATTCCATATTTTAACTTTAAATTTTGGCGTTATTTCCGCACAGCAAATTTTGGCATTATTTAATTTATAGCTACGAAAGGATTATACGATGAAGCCTTAATAATTCCTTCTATTGTATGAAACTTATGGTGCATTTGTTTAAGTTAAGGGGAAAAAAATGAGCATATGATATAGGTAATTTTTTTCAGAATTACTCTTTTTAATTTATGAAAAATATTTTAAAAAATTTGAAAATTAAATTTTAAGAAAAAATAAGTCATCGTAAATTTTTTATATATACTTATTAATTAATAAGATATTTAAAAAGTTAAAACAAGCAGACTCTAAATCAAAACATTCTAGTTAAAAGAAGAAAAGATAATCTTGCATTAAGTAACTAAAATTTGAAGTGAACTAATTAAACTAAACACCGAATGACATGTGAATAATAAATAAATATATACCACTAACAACAAGATGGATAATAAAATCCTCAAAAAAAAAAAAAAAAAGAAGGATAATAAAAAAATACAACAAACGTGGAGACGAAGGTATACAGCAACGCAACATGATTTAATAAATAAATCCTTTATGCTCTGTAAACTGTATTCTGTGGCGTAAGCAGTGATATAATTTCACAACAAGATTACTTAAAAATAGTATGTATCAGCTGCTTGACCCGTGTTTTTTGTGTTAAAAGTTTCAACCATATATGCGATTTTCCCCTTGTTTCTAGTCAAAGCACCAATAGGTTGCTAATCTCATCCGTAATGATTAGTATAGTAAACAAGTAGTCTTTAATCGCTGGGAATTAATAATTAAATTACAAAAAACGTTGGTACGTCCTTGCTTGACCAATTATCTAAAGTTCTCAACGAACATCAAGTAGAAGCAAGGATAGCAAAAAAAATTAAAAAAATATATTTCTTTTTATCTGTTGTCGCTGGACAATTGGATTGTCGTGGCATTTTGTGCTCTTTATGGGAAAATTCATAAAATAAACCATATGACATATGGGAGACCGCATGCGATCAGAGTCAATCTTGATAAAGTAAGGGTAATATCTTATTTTAGTTTAAATTTAAATATTTAGTTGGTTAGGATTTTAATTTTATTTATTTTATTTTATTTTTAATTATAGGTTTAATTTTCAACTTTTTGTTATATATTGATTTTATATCTAATTTTATTATTATTCTTATAGTCATTTTATCTATGGATTTAACTTATATGCATTGATAGTGTAAACTTATTTTACACTATCATCCAATCATATTCTCCTATTTGCATAACTTTTGAAGTAGTGGGAGTGAGGGTCATGTATATTTGCTTATATGACAATATATGATTGGATGACAGCATAAATTAGTGCATATAAATTAAAGCATTTATCTATATAATAAATTTCCTAATATGACTCATATTTAAGTTCAATCAATCTTTTATTCAAAATATTTTCATGGTATCAAAGTCTTTTTAGGGTTAATGCCAAACCAAATACCCTAATACTTGGTATTTTTTTTAATGGAGAAACTCTAATGCCCCTTAGTCTTGATGGATTTATCGGAGAAACTCTAGCGCCTCTCCTAATGATTCCTTCCCTCGGACATGCATGTAATCAGGTAAGAGGTTTGATCATCTCATCTTTAGCTTTTGTCACTGGTGCATCTCTTTTTATCTTGTTCGAGCTTGACTCACAAGGCATCTTATTGAAGACCTCTTGCTATTGGCCACAAATGTAAGATTTTTTTCAAAAGACTTGGTTGATACTTCAATATATGTTTCATATCTACATCTAGTATTTTCAAGATCAGATGTGATGATCTTATGGTTGTTGGCAAATTGCCTTCTAATGAAGATCAACTTATTCACCTTTACCAGGATTTGTGCTCACCACTCATTTCCATTGCCATCATGATTCAAATATGGTCTTTGTAAGACGATATCCAGTTTAAAGGGGTTGATAAAGTAAGGATGACATCCTAACTTAGTTAGGATTTAAATACTTAGTTTATTAGAATTTTGATTTTATTTATTTTATCTTATTCTTAATTATAGATTTTATTTTTATCTTTTTGTTATCTGTTGATTTTATCTCCTATTTTATTATTATTGTTATAACCGTTTTATTTATATAATAAATTTTCTGGTATGGCTCATATTTGAGTTCAATCAATCTTTTATTCAAAACGTCTTCATAAAACCCATCATTGATAATCAATCATCGTGTCACTAATGAAAAATGCTTGAGGCTGAAGTGTTTACCAGAATGGCCACACATTCAAGAATCAAGGATTCGATTCTGCTAAAATCATATACCACCAAACAAATTAACAATGTATGGCTCTGTTATGTGTGTGTATGTATACATCCATGCTAGCAATTAGCTTTCGAAACAACTAATCATTAATGCTAAAGTTTATACATATTAGGCGACGGCAACATCAAGCTATCCACCACGAAGCAAATTAAATGATTCAGTTATTGACATAATACTTTGGAAAATCACGAACCACCAGCATATAACCACGACATCGACGCAATCGAATGGGGATTACGAGTTGTTTCGTATTACGTAATAGAAGTAATCTTTGGTCTTCTACAAAGCTTATGGGGTTAAAAAACGTGTCCCATGCCAATCCCAGCTAACACGCATACAAGCATAGCTTTATTGCTTGTCTTTATAATTTTACATTAATAATTACGGTGGATTCTTTTTTTAATTCCTTAAGTAAGCTTCAATTTTGACAAAGATAAACCAAGCCAACGTGGATTGACTGGGTCTAAGCGTAGAAGGAAACCTCTCAAAGTAGTCCACTAAGCTTGAAAAGTTTACTAAGGAATAACTAAATTAAAAGTGAAAGTTTGTAGTGTTATGCTTGGAAATTAGTTTAAGCAATATTACAAGAGAAATGATAACGGAAAATAGTGTACATTATCCTAATTATATGAAAACCTAATTCCTAAAAGTTTCACTTCTATTTTTATTCCTATACCAAACTCACCCTAAATGCAAATAGAAATTGAAGGGAAAAAAATACATCATCTTTCCATATTTCTAAATTACAATATTTTCATTTGCAATTCATACTGATAAAAAAAAATTAAGATTGAATTTATAATTTTAACATTACTTTTATTTTCTCTCTTCCATCTTCCTATCGGAAAATGAATAACTATTTTATTCTGTCTTATTTTAATTATTTTAATTTCATTTGGGTTATTTTCCCCTAATTATATATTTTGTCCCAAAGAAAGCAAGTTACATTTAGCTAGTTGATCAGGAATTAATTCATTAATTATATATTAAGTATATAAAAAGTAAAAACTAAATATTTGAAATTTAATTTTCTCGTAAAATACTTATACATAATAAATTAAACTACTAATATCGATTGATCAAAGTCAATAATGTTGTAATTAATTAATGAACTTGACCAACCAACGACCGATCGAGTACTGAGCAACAAGAGTTAACATAATTATGAGCTACGACTTAATGATGAGTTTTCTAATTGAATCTGTAATTCGATTAATCAAGGTTTGAATGAGATCGTTGAATCAAAGAAAATCGGCAATATATTATATGGAATGTATCTTCTCAACAATTGAAAATAAATTTCTCTAACGAATATCAATGCAAACCACACTTTTTCTCTTGAACTCTGAAGTTAAGGTTGAATTCCATCTACGTACGTAGTCAAACAAGTGGTTCGAGATTTCAATTAGTGGAGTACGATCATGGTTAAAGACTTCCATTTATGTAACTTAGACCTACTCAAATTAATCCTAGCCTCTCAAACCCTTAATTGATCGCAAAAAAAAATAAAATGGTTCCCTCTGATTAAGTTTGTTATAGATAAGAATGAACTAAATGCAAAACATGTTTTTACTCTTAGTGGAAGGCCAACTCAAGCATACACTTTTTTTAGTTGCGGGTTGGAAAGATCTTCTCTGCATTTTGAGGCAATGACCTATGGAAGTTGAAAAGAATTGAACAGCATTTCTCTTTTTTTTTTTTTTTTTTTTTTGGGCTACAAATTTAACTTGTGGCTATGAGCAGGCCTTTGAAAAATCCCTTAACTTGCAACCGTGTTTTTCCCCCGGCTTTCATCGTGTACGAAGCTTCACGCAAGTGAAGAATGATCAATGAAAAGGATGTGACGGGGACATAGGGTGTCCGTGGACTCAAAAGAGAAATATTTGAGTGCTTGTTGAATACCACATAAATATGCTCAATTAATAATAAAATAATATTTTAATATAGAATTTATTATGAATTTATATTTTTATTTAAATATTATTTTATTATTAACTATAAACATAATTCATATGATGCTGCAGTCACATGTAAGAATTTCCCGAGCCAAAAATGGTAGTCCAAAATAGAAAAGTGTGTGGTGCACAAAATATCATGTGGAACATTGCATTTTCCTATTTTTGACTTCATGTTGATGATGATGAGTGCTCGATCCCGCCGGTCCTGACACGAAATCTGTTATACTCGCATGATACATTTGTTTTGAAGCTTTCTAATCTCCTCTTCCTCGAGGTCTCGTTGACTGTGACTAGCATCATCTGGTTCCACGTTCTTTTCTTGGTCACCAAGCTAGACCCAAAACTTAAACTAACTTGTTTCAAAAGTGCTGCCACGATACTAGATTTCCAATTACATTCACCTTACCAAGTGAATATTATGTTTGGTATACGACTATTTTTTAGTTAAAATGTAAAAGAATATGGCCTAATTAATTTTAATATATTATCAATATAAAAATATTTTATATTATTATTCAATTATATATTATTATATATGAGACTTTTTAGGTAGTAATTACAAGAGTCAAATTTTTTATTGATATAATAATATATAATTAAATATTTATATAAAATATTTTTATATTGACAATGCATTAAAATAAAAATAAAATAATATATTAAAAAAGTGAAGATGATCAAAACAAAAAATAAATAATTCTGTTAAATTTAAAATTAAAAATAATCAAACATTTTCATTTTTTAAATAAAATATAATATTAAGCTACTCTTCTTTCAACAACAGAGATTAATAAGTCACGTCCAAGTAAACTATTGTAATTTAATAAACAGTATTGGTGAATTAACTTCCCACAACTAATGAGGGAGGGATGGATGTACATCTGATACTTTTAAAGTTTGCTTTTGTTATAATATTCGTTTAATTGTGTGTTATTATATTACTGAAAATCTGAATGTAGTAATTATTTAAAGGCAAAATATCTATTCTGTTTCTTGGTAAAATTTTGGAGGATAAATTAATTTATCAAAATTTGAAAATTTATAAGTAGTCCCTCATTATCATTTACAAAGGAAATATATTAGTCCCTCTATATAAATCCATGTAATTAAAAAATTCTTAAAATTTTTGTATAAAGAAATTAATATGTTCCTCTTTTTGAATGATAAGGGATTACTTATATATTTTTAAATTTTAAGGGATTAATTTATTCTTTAAAATTTTTATCAAAGGCCAAAATAGGTATTTTATCTTATTTAAATTGTGAATCTTTTAAGTATATAGCATAATATGACGAGACAACAATGTTAAATAAATTTTAAAATGTCAAAAATTAAAACTCATAATATTTTAGAAAAATACGAGATAAATAAATGACGGGACAACGAATATAAATACTATTTATCTTTTGCTTTCAATAAAGTATTAGGCAAAGTTACCTTCAATTCTATATCCTTCTAATTTTTTGAAAATTTAAATAGAATTAAATACTTTAAGATTTGTAATTAAGTTCCTAGAATTAAAAAGAAAATTATCCCTAAATCCACAGTACCATTTAGCATTATACATGGAACTAATTAAATTTTTTCTATATATATATATATATATATATATATATATAGAGAGAGAGAGAGAGAGAGAGAGAGAGAGAGAGAGAGAGCTGAAACAAGTTAATCCACGATACCATTTAGCATTATATATGGAATTAATTACATTTTTTAAAGAATTATAGAGATCTGAAACAAATTCAAACTATAAGAACACAGTTGAATTTAGTAATATTAATTTATAAAAAGAATTTCTCGAAAATACTAGGGAGAGAAAGACCAAGATTTTCATTTGCTTACAAAAAAACTTTAATAACTGAACTACTTATACTCCATTTATTATATTTAAACTTTTGTATGTCTTATTATAAGCTTTAGTTATGAATGTTTGATTAAATTCTGGCAACAATATGTTTTTAGCAAGTATTCCAGACAAACAAAATCTTGTCATACCTGATTTATTGACTAGAAATCATATATTAGTGGTTGAATGGCCTTATTTCGTACAATAGATCATACCCCAAGTTCATTGTAACTGGACAACTGTCACCTTCCCAACATTAAGCGGATGATATGTCATTGAGGAAAGGAATAATGTTAGAGAATAATTCTGATGTATTAATAGTGTAAAGTAAGTTTATACTATTATTGAATAGAAATTCAACAAATTTCTATCATATTATTTTTGTTTTAAAAAAATGAAGCCTATTAGCCTACGCAATTGTTCAAAACAGTATGACAATTTGTTATATTTTTATGGGTTTAATTTGTATATATTGATAGTGTAAAATTTTTTTATATTGTCACATAATATTATATGCTATCATATAAAAAAATATATATATAATCCTCACTCCTATTAAAATTAAAGTAATGCAAATGAGAGAATATAATTAAATAACAATGTAACAATATATATAAATTAAATTTTATTTTTATTGAACAATAATGTGTAAAGATATTTTATACCTTTAATACATGAAAATTATTTTTGTAACATTATCCGCACTTGTTTGTGTACATAGTACTTCATATTTATAGAATTTATCCTATCATTACAAATAATTTTTTTGTTTCATTTGTATTATTAATTTAATTTAATTTTAATACATTATTAATATAAAATTATTTTATACAATTATCTAAATATATAATTTTTATAGTTATTATCTTAAAAATTATATATATAATAATATATAATTAAATAATGATATATAATTTTTTTATATTGATAATATATTAAAATTAATTTTTTAATAATTTTTATAACATATTATAATTCTAACACCTTATCTAAATATAATATAAAATGTTTAATGCTTAGGTGGATCAGAGTAAAATTAATAACGTACTTTGAATATATGGAAACAAGTTTGTTTATGTAAGGTTTTGTGTATTTTTTTTAAGTGGAAATAAAAGGAAACGATAAATTGAAAAAGACTATTCCACATGTGATGTCACTTTAGTGATGTAAAGGAAAGAGTTTTAGATGATAAAATAAAATTTATATCGAACTTAAAATTTTCTTCTTCTTGTTTGCCGTAAAAAAGAAAGAAATTATATATATAAACCAATTCTACAACATCAAATTTTCTTTTTTATTTTTCTTTCATGATATTAAATAAAAATTTAAAAATGAAGAGAAATATTTATATATTTTTAGAATAAAAATAAAATTTTTATGATTTATAGTTTTTTATTTTAATATTTTATTTAAACTATATTTTAAATATAAAAATTAGAATTTTAGGTATTGAAAAAGATAAAATAGCTATTATTATTTTCTTGTTCTAAAAATGTTTACAAATTTCTTCAAAAAGTGGATCCCAAGTTTGTCTAATCAATTTGATGTCAGGTTGAATTCCCACGTGGGTTTATGATGGGTCCCACCCAGACCCTTGACTCGTGACTCGTGAGTCGCTTCAGCTGGTCCCACGCCCATACCCTTACTCTGTGTGGCCCCACCACTCGTATTTTGATTTGCTCTGAGTTTGAAATTTTTGAATTACAGAGGAAAATTTTTAGAAAATCAAACTTTGGCATAAGTAAAAGTGTAGTTGAATCCAGCTATACATCCCTTTTCTGTACTCAAGCTGTGTATCTGAATACGTTTCTCAGACGTATCTAGCATCTATACTATTATTATGAAAGAATTCGCTTTTGTAAATAAAAGTTAGCTTACTTGGAAAGAAGGCTCGTGAAAACATCAGATAAAATGGACGCAGCATAATAATTAGAGTTAGAGGAGAATCAAGAAAAATTAAAGATGAAATTATTAAAGAATATTTAAATTTTAATAATTTAAAATAAATATAATTTATTATAAGACATGCTTATGCAAGTAACTAATGCTATTTAGGGTATGTTTAGTTGTGATTTTTTATGTCAAAAAAATTATTTTTTATTAAAAAATCAGTTATAATATATTTTAACAATTTTTTAAAAATAATAGAATTTTTAAAAATTCTGTTATCAATTTTTTTTAGAAATTAAAAAAATTAATTTATAAAAAAATTAATTTTTAATTTTTTTAATTATATATAAAATTTAAGTTTCATACTCACTTTTTTAAAAAGTTGAAACAAATATATTTTTAATAGAATAAATTTAGATTTTCATTATTATATTAAATTAATTTATAAATTATTGGTTGAAAGTGTGAAAGGGCGTTTCTCTTTATTTTAAGGGTTAAACTACTAATGTCAATAAAAGAGTTATTTTATACTAAAATTATAAAGCGTTTATCAATATAGAATCCTTACCTTCGAACTTAAGTAATCAATTATTGTCATAAACGAAAAGTAGATTAGATGAATTATTTTTTTGCTAAAAAATTTATAATTTAAAAAGTATTTAAAAATTTGTATATTAATTTTGATATACTAATAGTATAAAATATTTTATATTATCAATCAATTATATACAATCATATAAGTGACTTTTGAGATAATTATTATAAGAGCTAAATACTTTAAAAAATGTGATAATATATAATTAGGAATGACTGTGTAAGAAATATTTACACTAATAATATGTTAAAGTTAAATAAAAAAATTATCCATAAAGGATGAATTAATGTGATGAAAAAATATTACACTCCTTAGAGTGTATTTAATTGAAGGATAAAATAAGAAAAAATTTTTATAGATGAGTTTCATGTGTAATTTTAAATCTCAAAAAAGCAATTTTTTATAATAAAAACTTTAAAAAATCATTGTTGTTGAATGATCATATCATTTTCATATTCTTATAATGGAAAATTAATTAATATTATATGTGAAATGAGATGAATATATAAGAATATATCATAAACTCATGAAAATTATTTAAAAAATTTACAATATTTATATAATTAAAATTTATTTTTCAAATTTTTATAATTTTCAAATTATGGAAGAAGTTCATACAGGTTAGTTATATCTAATTTCTTTCAGTCTAATCCATAATCAGTTGCAGTCATGTAGACACAGGGGTATAAATAATAAATGATATCTTTTAATTTTGTACTTTTCTAGTTCTATCGATCATAGTGTGTCAATTAAAAGATGATATATACATAAGTACCCTAAATTGTTTAAATTTTTTCAATTTAAGTGTTTGTTTTATAATTGACAAAATATTATGTATGAAAATTTTTATAAGTAGACACAAAGGTCATACATGGACTAATGTCTACGGAGACTTTTTCAAGAGTTGCGGCTGATAGTGCTTCAGTCCAGGAAATGTTTTCTTGTTTTTCTTTCTTTTTAATATCTTTAATTAATTGATAGATTTTACTTAAAAAGATGAACACGTGGGAACTTGTAATCAAGCACTCATGTTCACTCTCCAGGACCACTTCAATGGCTTCTTTTCCCTTCCCTTATATGCACGCGGCCTACAAAGATTCCCCCGCCGCCATGCCTTTCTTTCTCTAAACTCTCTCAACCATTATTCCATCACGTTTGTTTCGGAAAAACAATTCACACTATATATATACACACACAAACCAAATAAATCTTTTAACTAGCTATGTATACGATCTATCCTTTTTTCATACATTTAATATTAAAAAGTTAAAATATCAGATGAATATGTTATAATTAAAATAACGTGTGTGTATATATGTATATATTCAATGATACTATTGAATAAGATTTATATATTTCTATATATGTCATATATTTGCCTGCTCTTTTGCTTATTTTCACTTGGCACTTGCAATGCAGGTCCCCCAATTCTCATGTCCGAAATCAAATTCACCGCATTTAACATTGATAAAGTTGGGTGGCGTAAGCCGGAAAACTGCGAATTAACCCATGAAGCATCCCTGATTATGGATTAGACTGAAAGTAAGTAATTTCGGACCCAAGTAAAAAGTTTTGTCCGTACGAAATCCAACAAGCGTGAGAGGAATTAGGGTCCTTGGAATCGTACTTAGGTGGCAAATTAATCTTTTCGATCATTAACTATAATAATATTGAAGGGCATATGTTTGAACTTTTGAAAGTTTTGTCCCTAATGGACAACTTGAACATTGAAGCTAACCCACCAATAATAGAATACCACGTCTAAAATATTAGCATTGCTCGTCACCTTTTCTTTAACAATCTAGAAACACCTTGGGAGAGAGGGGTTTGGTTCAGGTCCCGTGGACAAGGTTTCAAAAGTGGGATTGCTAATATAATAATAGTTGTAATAGGAACTTGATAAAGAAAAAAGGCGTCGCGTGTGGAACCAATTATGCCCGTCTTTAAATTATTATTTAATTATGTACGATCATCCACCTATAATGCGCTCGCTAGCTACTAGTCACTAAACAAGCTAGGGAATTAAGATGAGAATCAAATCAACATAAAATAACATTAAACAGAACAAAGCTAATAATTTCAAAGAATGAAATCATATATAGATTAAACTCAAATTAAATTACAAATATCTCCACCCCCTCCAAAATAAAGAAGAAAGAAAAAAACTACAAAATGAAAAAGTAATTCACAATTCCATCTCTCTAATCATACCCTTATAATCCACAGTTTAAAATCTCTGTCCATCATAGATCCTATGTGTATATGAATCTATTTTATTTCATGTTTCTACTTTTCTACTTTCATCTCCCCGAGTCTATATTTCCACAGCAGCTACCCCATTTCTTGTCTTTTTCTTTTTCTTTTTTTCAAATAAATAAATTTCCCCCCTTATCTCCTCTTCCCGTGATGTTTCACATGTTGTCATTCATGAGTTGCTGCTGTAAAAACAACATGTTCTCATCCCAAAAATTGTCCGATGTGTCCCCACCATGCATCCAGGGGGTGTTTGGCTCCACCATCATGGCTTGGAAATGATCCATTCCCTGAGGGAACAACCCTGATGGGCTAGTGATGCAATCCGAGTAGCTAACTTGAGAGGGTTGGTAGTAATCTGCAGGATTAGGGTTATTGTTGTTACTGCTGACTGGGACACTGTAATAATCATTGAAATCCGAGATTGGTGAGACCTGAGTCCCAAACGAGTCTGATGATGCCGCTGTGCTGCTATTCTCTGGGGTATTATAACTTTGTGTAGTAACCTGTGAACCCACAAAGTCATTGTTCATAACCGAAGGAGTTAACAGCATTTTCCCATTATGAACCTCAAAATTGTTATTGAGGTTGTTGTTGTAGGTATATGCGTTATTAATATTGGTGGTGGTGACGGCAGTTGTGGTAGACAAAGTTGGAGAGCCTGTGGTTGTATTTGTGTTCGCAGTTGCGGTTGCGGCTGCAGCGGCTTGAATGCGCTCCACGAGCCTTGGCATCCAAAGGTAGCGCATGGCATCCTTGAATTGCTTGCTATTCACGTCACATTTGAGTTGCTTGGCATGCTTTTGGACCCGAGTCCTCCAATAATTCTTGATCTCATTATCGGTTCTTCCAGGCAAATATTGTGCAATTTTTGACCATCTGAAGATCAAATCAATTAACAAACGAGTTAATTAATCTGGTTCACAATATTAATAAACCAATCAAAATCCTAAATTGGAATTGTAAATGATATTAATTTAAAACAATAAAAGAATTGGTATTTTTGAATGCATGCGTATATATGGCTGAACTATTTACCGGTTTCCCCAGCGAGTATGGAGCTCGAGAATCAAAAGTTGTTCTTCAAGTGTGATGTTTCCACGTCGAACATCGGGACGGAGATAGTTCAGCCACCTCAATCTGCAACTCTTCCCAGTTCGTTTAAGGCCTATAACAAAATAAAATGAAGGTTACTCAGATTGGTAAAGCACAAGAGATAACAAAACACCACTAATGAGGGAAAAAGATAAAGAGCATTTTAATTTTTCCCCTTATATGGTACCTTCTTTTTCTGAAACATTAATGATTTTTGGGTGGAGGTATCAATCCATTTTCTTTTTCCATTTTTCCACAAGTGGGTGCGCCCAAGCAATTATCACCAACCAATATTCGTAAATTTCTTGCTATATATCCCATAATTTATTCACACAACAACAAAATTTTGAGCCAACACGCAATAGTCCTACATCTGTATATGCCATTAAACCCCGGCACACAATTCACTATCATAACATGCTATTGAGTCATGAATCCGCAAACTGTGGCTTCCAAATTTGTTTTAATCCTTAATGGGTTTGCGACCAAAAACTTTCATTGGTGGCAATTAAAAGAGACCATAAGTGAAGGCCTCACACCACAGCTACAGAAAGATAGAAGCTATAAAACCGATGTTTTCTGGTCAACAATATATTACAAATTAAAACAAAGGGAAAACAAATAAATAAATAAAAAAATACCTGCAGAGCGAGCAAGGGAATTCCAGCGACCCTCGCCATGAGTGGCAATGTAATTGATGAGGGTGAGGTCTTCATCGACGGTCCAAGGGCCTCTTCGGAGGTCCATGTCGACGTCCTCGTTTAAGAGGTTGGTGTTGCTTCCTCTTCCTTTTACATCCATTGATTCTTCAATCGCCATTGATTTATTGTTAGTATTATACCACAAAACAAAAGAGCTTTGGTTTGAAGAGGGTGTGTGTAGCGTGTAGCTTTTTCTCTTAGTTGGAGAGGTATGCTACGAGATTGAGATAGGAAGAGATAGACAGATGGATAGATAAAGAAAGAGAGACAAAGAAAGGGTCTTGGCCTTGGATTATTACGGGGAGGATAGAGAAGGGTGGGGCTCTTTATAAATGCACAAGGACGGGGTTTTGAAAAATGTGGGAGAAAAAGAAAACGATAGTTGGGATGGGATGGGATGAGAGAGAGAGAGATGGATGAAGAAGCAAAAAATAGTTTGAAGGAAAAAATATTAATAATTTAATTAGGGGTTATATTATTTGTATATGTCCAAAATCTCAATATTCCAATATTTTCTTTCAACTTTTTCTCTCTCTATCAATTATTTTATTTTTTTTATTTTTTTTATAATTTTTTTCTCTTTTCTATCTCCAAATATCTAAGATATCTACCTATCCCAATAATAAAAAAACATTTCTCTTTAATTAATTAACTAACACTTGAATATATGTATTTAGAGGATAATATTTAATTGTCGTTTGGAACTATGATGCTTTGACAGTTTGACTTTCTCCGCTTTGTTGTGTGCGCGTGCGTGCTCAGTGAGTTTATCGGCTGCAGTTGCTGACTTACCGAGTTGTGACTCTCACAAGTCACAACTCAACTCACGAACTTTCGAAAAAAAAAAAATGCAAAATGCACCCTTAATTAACCCTCTACTTTTGCAATTTTTCAAAGTTAAAATAATTTTTCAAAAAGGTTTTAAAAACATTCCGGCAGTAATACGTTCCACAAAATATTTAAAAAAAAAGTAATTTCCATTTTGAGTTAGTTTGGTACTCCTCCGCTTTTGGGAGATTAATTATACTACTTGTTAATTTATTTCAGCAGTTGAAAGGAAAATGTATATTTCTTACGTACACTTGTGGTATAACTAGTTTTATGTCATGTGACTGAAACATGAAACTTATTTTTTCAATTAAAACAATATTCTAAAAGAATTTAATTGAATAGTACTTTGTTATTTTTAATTTTTTTGTGTCTAGGTACTTTATTTTTAAATAATTCAATCATTTGTATGTTCAAATTTTTTTTAGAAAAATTATTTCATCTTTTAAATTGAAGAATTATTGTTTTATCTCTTGATATTATTTATTTTTAGAATTAAAACACACAGTAATCGCGTGTGAATTTTAATGAAAATGATAAAAAGTAAAATATTGAAATTGAAATGGTTGTTTAAAGTGTTTAGACTTCTTAAATATCAAAATTTGATGATCGCCTCCTATACACCATATAATAAAGAACTGACTGCGCCAATTTCCAATTGGCGTTTCTTGTGTGTATTTACAAATCCTTCTTGCAAAGGAGAAATATTTTTTAATATTCTTTTCGTTCTCAAATAAATATCCGTTTTCAAAACTTAGTTTTTATATAATTATTTGTCCTTTTAGAAAAATCTAGATCAACTTTTTTTTCCTATTTTATTAAATAAATAACTGAGAAGAATATTAAGTAGGATAGGTGAGAATAAGAAATATAGGTAATTTTGTAAAATATGCTTAAATTGCTTTAATATTGAGGACTATTTAATTTTTTTCTTAATTATATGTGTATTTAAAAATTGACACTTACTTGACAAGGAATGAAGTTGGTTCATTCATCCAAAAAAAAAAAAAAACCACCAAAAATAGGAATGGAGCAGGTTCTCAAATTTAAACTTATGTATGTAACTAATGTTACCGAGCGGCTAAGGCATTGCATCCGCAGCATATTGCGGTATGGATCACTGTTTTGTAATGAAAGTGGATTGTAATTTCGCAATTCAACAACTGTATCATGATGAACAGGCCAATTTTCTACATGTGCTCCATCTAGGACGGCTGCAATAAATTTTCCATTTAACAATCCTTTGAATTTTGGTAAGGTTTAGACTTGAAGGGACCATTCTCTAAATTTCATTTTAAAAAGTGACTGTATTATTAGAGCTTCTTAATGAGAAATGCTAAGTTGATATGAATTCAGTATGATTACACATCAACCAAACTATGTCCACATAAATTCATAATCATACTAAACTCATATAAAAAACCTGCCATGTCAATTCTTATGCTAAATTCGGTATATCTCCTTGTAATATCAAGTATTTCTATCTTTTAATTGTTTACGTACACTATAAACTATTTCATTTAGTCCATAATAATTATCGTTTTGATAAAATTGACATATTTTATCTAAATATATTAATTTAAAGATACATCAATTTAATTAAAGCGGCAATTATTGTGAATCGGATGTAATAGAGTTTAATATTATGGAGGACTTTTACAATGTTAAAAATTATATATATATATATATATATATAGTGATGATTGATAAGCAATTTTGACTTATTGGAATGAAATATAAATTCGATTTTTTTTAAAAAAATAACTTTTGTGAAAAGATTGTATATTTGTTTTATTTTTGCAGTTGAGTGGTCCAAATGGAATGAATCTCTAATAATACTTTGTTATCTTACCAAAAAGATACAGAGGACAGAGCTTAGACAAATTGAAAAGCTTTTTAATCAGTTAGAACATCGGTATATTTGTTATTTACCCCTATTATTGTTTGCGTATAAAGATGAAATTAATTTTTTTTTCCCCTTAGAATCTTGCTAATGAACCTTACTCTCTTCGCAATACTTGTGAAGAAATTGGAATTGCATAAAGCCAGATGACCAATGGATACACCGATCAGTTAGTAAAGGTTGCTGGTATCTAAAAGTAATTTTTTTAAAAATTTTTTCCTTAAGAATTAATTGCGTAATTTCAAGTCAGGTTGTGATTAAATAAAGTCTTCTTCAAAGTGTTAAGTTCAAGATTTGAACCATTAATATTATAAATAAAGTTTATCTGAGATTGTAATCCACTTACACTGCCATCGGCTATATTTTTGTAAAATAATCTTAAATTTATTTTGCCAATGGAGCTTTTAATATTATTATTTTTATTTATAATCTATACATCTATTTTTTTCAAAACAAATATATATTACCCTTTCCGCTTCAGTTTAATATGACCCGAAAATAAAGGGGAAGGAAGTCTGGGGCTACATCGCATGTCGACGAGTATTACTTATTGGGAAAGCGTGAACCGCATCTTAAAATATTACCTCAACATCAGATTTGTGCTTTATATAATGAGCTTCAATACAATGGACCACCTTCTGATTAATTATTCTCATCAATGGAACTTTTAAAATGTTTTTGGACAAAAAGAATGATATATTAACATCACGATTCGACCATACGCTTTTTCTCAAAACTATTTATTTTAGTTGAGGAAGCATTTTCTTCGGATAAGATTGCAAACCAAGGTATAATGGGTGGAATCTTAAACTTGGATCAGCATGCCTATTGTTTCATTATTAGTGAATTATCGAACAATTATTTTATATCAATAAATATGCTTGTATGTTTGTATGTGGGATTATAATATCAGTTTAATTGATATGCACTTATACTGTCAATTAATAGAAATAGAGAAAAGTGAGAAGTCATAATAGGTCTCTTATTGTAATGGATAATTATTTGTATAAATTGATACTTTCTATTATTTCTATTGGCTAACAGTATAAAATTGTTTTACACCGTCAGTGCATTTAAATTAAATTCTTATAATATATATGCACAACAAAGACGAAACATTAATTTCATTACATGACAATCACGTGGGCTTGTAAAGCTAAAACTTGCTAGTTCGCACAGGCAGTTTGCAACTTTGTTAATTAGGGTTTTATATACGGTATATATGCAATGCTTTTGTCACATATAGTATGAAAACATCTTTTCCGGCTTGTCTAGTTCTTTCCCTTTTAAAGTCCCTACTGTCGCTCTGGTCGGGGAGCTGTCTGATTAACAAAGTTATTAGGACGGTGCAAAATGTTACACACTTAATTGAGCATCAAATAAATGCCATTATAATACAGGTTGCATCCTGCACAGCAGCAAGGCTTGTGCCACCACAAAAAAAGGCGAAATATATATAAAATGTGTGACCACGTACAGAGATTATAGAGCACCGCATACATACATGCTATTCACGGGTGGTTTATATGTAAAGTAGATTTGCTTCGAGACAGATGACTGATATAAATCTTTTTGGCTTACCAACATGTATCTATATTTAAGGGTGGGTAGCTAGTTTAGGGATTTGTGCTTCAAACTTGTGAGGAACTTGTTAAAAAGAAAAAAATTGGTTGTTCACTATAGATTATTATTTCGTTTAATTAATTAGTCATGTGTGTACAGCTATTGTTACTATTTTGATTTTTTTTTTTTTTTTTGTCTTCCTATTATCATGTAAATATTATATATGGAGAAGGAAAAAAAGAAAAACAAAAGAAGCATATATTATGGCTGTAATCAAGCACGTCATATTTTAATCTGGATATTTAGAAGATTCAAGCTAGTAGCTACTTTCCAGTTTCGTTGATTATGGCTTTATTCATTTTCAAGAGCATGATTAAGCCTGTCTATTAAAATGGACGTGCTAGCTAGTTAGGTAGAGGCTTTGTTTACATCCCATTGGTTGCTCTCAAAAGAAAATGCGATCCATAAAGTTGATGGAACACTACTGAAGTTCTTAATATTCTGCAACAACTAATCCTATTCTTCAAGAGTATTGGCTTTAGAAAGATCGCAATTCAATTTGTATAGAATTGCATCCACGTCGTCCAATCTCATTCGAGAGGAGAATTGTTGTTCTAGAAAACTCTTTTAGGTGAATTTTCTGCATCAGTAAAATATTATTAGCCAATTTTATATGTCCCATGATGCGTTAATTTTCGCTGCATATACAGCCCTATTTGATTATATATATATATACTTTTAGAGAGAAAGATCGTTTCCAATGGCGTTGAGGACCACTCCATTATTGATTACGAATGAAAACATTGCTACCAACCCCTCATTACCAATGAAAGTATACCAATTATTGTTCAAAGCAGTTCAGAAATGTCTGATTGTATTATCACTGCAAATTGATAACCAGATCACCTACAGCAAATAGCAGGGGGAATTATTCTGTCCGTTTATGCACAATGCACTTTTTTAGAATATATATCAAATTATATGATAAGCAACGAAGAAGTAGTGTTTTGTCAAAAGAGATACCAATTTCATCTGAGAGTTTATATTAGTGTAAAAATCTAACTATAAGCAGTGAGACAAAATTTATGAGGGGAAACAATAAGTTAATTATTTTTAGTTTTAGAATATCTAATGGATTAAAGAAGAAGGAAAACAAATTAAGAATATTCTGCACACTTAATATACAATTCCATATCACTTCTATATATTTATTTTATTTTATTATCATTAATCCTTTGGCACTTCTGCAAGGTGCAGTGTGAAAGGGGTTCGCTGCTAAAGACACATATTTCCGGAGATATTCAGGAAGGATCAGTTCCTACTCCCCAAAAGGAGACTAGTGCTAAAGGGGCTAAAAGCAGAGCAAAGTAGGAATGAATACCCAAAGTAGGAATGAATACCCATCGATATTTGACACGTGCCCTTCCCGCTATATACAATAACCCTTTCTTATAGAAATAAGAAATTTAGAACATCATGATGTCAAGCCCCACTAATACCCAACACCCATTACAGGTTCATAAGCATTATATAGCAATTTAATTGTGTTTTGATTTTTTCTTCGCAGTTATCTTTGCATTAGCTGACTCACCTAGTGATACAAGACTTAGTTGTCGTAGTTTCATGAGGTTTTTCGATAGGTAATAATACATAAACAAGGGTTTTGAAATTGAAGTCACTGGTTATTCAGTCTGATGGGAAGTTCAGCAGATTAGTGAAGGGAAAGGGACAAGATGGAAGAACAAGGGAAGAGAGGAATATTAAAAAGAAGTTGAGTTAGCATAAGAAGCATAAATCAAAGATGGCAGAAAAGTCATAGGGAGTCGCATACAAGAAATTGCCGTGCAAATGTGATGATATTACTAAATTCCTAGCCTTTTGTTTTCTTTAGCTTATTTTCTACACAATTTCTCCTTCCGAAGTCCAAACTGTCACAAGATGAGCCTATCCTTGTTAATTTTATAACTAACGAGTTATCCTTTAAATTAAAGTAGAAATAATTACATATAATTTCTGTACTAATTAAGCAACTTTAAGCACTTTTGCATATGGTGGAAACCTATTTTCTTAGTAAGTTATGACCTTAGTACAAAGTCTTTTGACCTTATTCGAACAAAGTTGATTGTAAGAAGTTAGAATATATATTTGTCAAGCTAAGTGATAAAATTTGCTCACATAACTACATTATTGGCCAGTGATTATTATACCATTATAAGGCATCTAATTAAGCCAACCCCAACTCTTCAAAACTGATAAATTTTAGTTAAATAATAATTACTGAAAATCTAATTCACAACGGGGTGCGTTGTCGGGAACCATGCCACTAGGAATATCTTGGGTTCAATGAGAGTGATACTGACACCATCCATAGTTTCCTGGTCCTTTGTCAAAAGATCACCGGGTTTTCAGGATTTATGGCGTTGACATTTCTGTATTGGACGGTGTTCTCCATCAAATCACAAACACTAACCTCTGAGTTTGTGTAATATTTTGAAATAGAAAAGGACTATCTCACAAGTTGGTGTAGAATTTTATTATATTTGGCTTCTACATTATTATCTGAAGCGTCTTTGACCCAAATTGCCTACATATGTTTCGTTGATTGCTACCCCTTTTTCTCCTCATTCTTTTGACCTCTTTGAATTGAGGCAAAGCGTGTATTTTCTCCCTTCTTAAGAAGAATTATACTTATGTTAGGTATAAAAGGTGTAGAACAGTGGAAAGATGTGCCATGAAAACTGTACTAATCCATTGTATTTGCATACCCTACTATTTACTTACTTGATGAATGCAAGTGTATGCAGATGCCAGAAGTCATTATTATTTTTGTGATGTCTTATCTAAAAGTATAATTAGACATTCTAACGCCATAAATTGCTCATTATTAAGGATGAAAATAGATCAAATACCCTGTCAAGGGTTTATGGCATGACGTTTAAAAATAAAGTCAGACTTAGATTTATTTAAAAGTTTATTTATATTTTAATAGATTAAGCATAGCTTCAAAAGACTAACCATTTCACTACTAAATCAAAGTTACTTCTTGTTATTTTCCGTACATAGTTTGTGTGTGTTTGAGAAAGTTGTAAAATTAAAATTATTTTAATAATTATTTATTTATATAATCTCTTTTTTATATAATTGATTATATAATAATCAATTTATATTTAGATACTTTAACTAAAAATAGGTTTTAAAAGAATCTATTTTATTTGGATTATATGAAAAAATTACTTTTGTATGGTAAAAGTACTAAAAAAGTTATAAAATAATTATTTATATTATATAATATTTGATATTAGGGTCAATTTGATAAAAATATAATAATTTTGAAATAATCAACTTCTGCTTATAATCATAAATTCCAAAATTTAATCAAACGTAATTAATTTTTGCAAAACAGCTTTTTTTTTTCAAAAAAAAGCTATTTTATGCAATTCCCTAACACACACTTTATAATTTTAAGAGTATATTTGATTCAACTTATTTTAATACGAAAAGTGATTTTTTTAATTAACAAAATTATTTTTATAAAATTTATTTATTTTAATTTCTATTCAAAAGCTGAAAAAAAAACGTTATTTTTAACTTTTGAGTTGGAATTAATAGCCTCTATGAAAAGTGATTTTTTTTTAGTAGTTGAAAAACTACTTATTTTCATTAAAAAAAAAGAAACAAAAAAACAAACCCTAAATCCTTATATTAATTATCTTCAAACTGACTTAGACTTGTTTAACAATTTGACTTGTTAGTCTATTTAAAATATTTTAAAATGCATGCTTTATAAACAGGCTTCAGCTTAAATCAAACATTTGAATAGGCCAGTCTTAGGCATAGAAAAAACCTATAACATGCCACATAGTAGACTCAAACTGAGGAATTATAATATAAACCTTAACTTGTTAAAGATAAAACTTAACTTGACCTGATCTATTTTCAGTCCTACACACTAATGATGCATTTGAATATAGTCTATAATGAACACTTGTGAAGGAATTCTATATTAATGTTAACCAACTTCAATTAGGCGTATTTCGCTGTTATAGACTAGCAATAAATCACAAGTAGGGTGATTGAGGAACACAAATGTTTTCGAAAGAGTAACATATTAAATAGGAATTTTTTTTTTTTGTTAACAAGTACTTTAATGATTCTAATTAAGGAGTAATTGATACTCATTAAACATTTTCAATTATTTAAAATTTAGTGTTATATATTCTTGTGTTTTTCTTTTGTTTAAACCACCGTTATTTGGAGTATATTGAACTCTAATTAATTTGACTTGAGTAATTCAGTCTATTATAGAAATAAAGTTCTTCTAACACTAATTTTTTCTATTTAAATGACTTAATTAGTTAGTTTTAAAATATTTCCCCAACTTTATGGCTAAAGTTAGACATATATAAGGAGAATAGTGAGATTTCTATCTTAATTTTTCTTCGCTTTAATTTCTTATATTCCTTCTCCTATATTATTAAGGAAATTCCTGGGAGACTCCTCCGTTGGGCTGAACTCAAAGAGAGAGACCTAAGCATTAAAAAACTAAAGAATATTTTTCACACAATTAGTTAATAATTAATTATTTATTAGTATAAATCATTAGTATTAAGAGTTTATTAAACCTTTACTAATTTATTCGAGTTAGTCAACTCATCATAAAAGTAATTTTTAATTTGAAAATAATTGTTTTCATTCATAATGTTGGAAGACCTCATTAATTGAAGGGATAGGAACCCACGCAAAATTTCAGTTTCATATGCACAGTAATATCTCCTTTCTTTTTTCACTTGTTATTTGAGAAAGTTGCGCAATGTTAAAAAATATATGAAGATTATTTTAAGCGAATATCCTTATAAAGTAGAAATTAGAGAATTATATATTTTTGGATCAAAATCTTCCATTATATATGAGTCCAACCAAGAATAAATAAGGGTGCCTAACTACTTAATCTCTCATTTTACAAGGATATCCATTTTGGAGGGTCCTAATTCTGAAAAAATAGCTAACCTAAAAAATTTGAACTTTAGGTAATGGTCCAATAATTAATCTTTTTTCTCGGTCTAATATAAAGTTTTCTTCCAATTTGGCACAACTGCAGTACGACAATTTTGGTGTGCCTGATATTTTTCTTTGAGATTTCTTTACAACAAATTAATACACAGAATAGAGTAGAAATGATTAATGTTTGAATACTCGTAAGTTATCCATAAAAGAATTATTATGGGACTTTCTAATTATCCTCTTCTCTCCTTTTATTTTTCAAGTTCAAGTTTTCAATTAAAAAAAAAATCTATCATATAGTATACAATTTGTATTAGCCAAAATGAAAACGATATGACATGAGAGATCTATCGATCGGCCTGTTTTGGTATGTAATGGTTGACCTAGTTAGACAATATTGTTCCATCTTTTTTTCTTTTCTTAAAAAATGCCAAAGTTTAAGTTCTTTTTGGCATTCCCTGTCCGGTCTCAAGTGTCTATCCAGGTATGTCTAGACAAATTAAGGCTGCATTTTCTAGATTGCCGTGAAGAGCAATTACCACGTGAAGAAAAAAAATGTCATCCACATGCACCTCTTCAAAGCCAACAGGTGTAACCTATAACAGCCATAAATTCCAAATATATATCCCTTTATTGTGTTTTCTCCCAATTTTACATTTTATCGGTTAAATCTATGCGTATGAAGTTATGAACTCAACCTACTTAAATAGTATATCCCACGTGAAACATGTTGTATATATCTCTAAATACTCTATTGAAGATTAGAAGGGTTTATTAATTCCCTTTTCTATTCTGCTTCTTTTTTGATTACGTTCTTTCCATCTTGTATTCTTTCGTCTGCTAATCTTTAATTAGGGGATCAGAGTGGTAATCAGATTCAATTGTTTGGCTTCTCAAATTTGGACTAAAGTTGATTTTTTAACAAAAGCATGAGTTCTCTTTAATTTTGAAGGACATTCACATTTCTCATGAGATTAAGCTAAACTCAATTAGAGGATAAATCCAAACTTGCCTTAATAAAATGTGGTACAAAAAGAAGAAGCCGCCAAAGCAAAAGCATGTGAGAAAGGGACGACCACCATTGTCTTGTCCTTTAGACGCACGCTTGGGCTTTGGAACTAAATTATTAAGGTTAAGAAGCAATATTATAAACCTAAGCGTGAATCTTTGTTCCCTAGTCTTTGCCAGTTTTTGTGAAGTATACGTAACTATGTTGGTTTCTACCTCTACAATATTTGCAGCAATCTTACAAAAAATAATTAGTGCTTCCTCTACGATTTACAAACAGCCCCCTCGTGTGGTCCACAAGAGCGTCTGGTATGTTTCATTGCACCCACTACACAAATAGAAAAATGTACACCACCATTCCGATGTATAGTAACAAATAAATAATAAATAATAGTAACTATTAGAATTGAGTAAATCTTATTGAAACCCAAAAGTTAGCTTAGGAGGGCTATCAAAACTTTTATAGAAGGCTATTATGGCATGAAATTTAACATACTCTTTTTTGTTCAAAACTAGATATTTGGAATATGAAATTTATCAAATCGGAAATTTGAAGATAGACTAAGGCTATCATATTATATTAAAATTGAGTGAATTTAACTCAACTTTATATGACATTTTTGATGTTGCTATTGAAATGAAATAGCCCTTCTGGCTATATTTGTGACTCCATCCATTTCATAAAATACTCTACCTAGTTTAATGATAGCTACTCAATATTAAAGAGATTTTTTTTTTCTGAAGCCATACGCATTTCATTAACTCATGAAAAATAATTATCTAAATTTTTATAAAAGACTATCATGGCCGTATATAACCCCAAATAAATTGGGAGTTAACAATGACAACTTATAAGCTTTGTCTTGGTTAATTTAGTTAGATTGCACGTCCACTTCTCATCACCTATACGGATTTGATTGTTCAATTGCATCAAAATTAGAGGGGCTGCCATTATCTAGTTACCTTTTCAAGTCAGAGTTCACACCGTGGATGGTGGTGAGTGGTGGCCATGGAGGATATCAGATTCGGTTTATGAAGTAGCACGCCACGTGCCCGGTGGCTCCGCCATCCCATGACACATGTCTATAGTTTACTTAGAGGCTATGTAGGGGACCATTCAACTCGGTATCATTTTAGTAAAACCCCACTTTTGGGTTGGTGACCTTTCATAGAGAGAATGAAAGACACATATGGGTCATATGGGGGTTATCATTAAAAAGTTGGTCTTGAAAATTGGATAATTGGATATGGGTTTTTCATAAAAGCAAGCAAGACGATCTTAAGCTGAAACTCTATAACCGATATTCGTATCACTTGCATGGGTGATGTCTAATTGAGATTGGTCCACACACACCCAAAAGGAATGAGAGGTGTCCTAGTGTGAGAGTATATAGGTGTATTGTTTTTGTAAGATTCGTAGGTTAGGATCAAAGATATTCGAGAATATATCACAATACTTGGATAACCGTCCATGGTTACGTTCTCATCTGGAAAATTGACCTCCTGCCGTAGTAACTATCATTGATATGTCATTTTACTTGGATCCTATGCATAGCCAAGTCACCAGAACCTATATTCCCACTATCGATATAGATGCTCAAAAGCCATTATAAAAAGGTCATATAAGAATAGTTTCATTCTGTTTAGTTGTTATGTCATTTCTGTATACAAAGTAGTAGATTGAGAAAAGGAAAGTGATATGTAGAATTTGTTAGAATGAAATTGTGCATTTTCTAATGGAGCACATAAATTGAATATTTTGTTATCTTTGATGTCGAAGGCCGAGTTGTGTAGAGGGTCTACACTTTTGTACCACACAAAATGCTCTAACATGATAAAGGAAATAAAAGGTATCCGCTTGCGCATACATGCAAACATTACCAACACAATCAGCCCTTTTTAGGACTTTTTTTTTTTTAAAAAAAAAAGAACAAATCAATATAAGAAGTTTCAAATATTTTATCCTTTTCAACTTTTTATTATGATGCTATACGGCTAGAATGATTTTATTTTTTTTTGGGCCGAAAGCTAGAATGAGTTGTAAGAAAAATTATTGTCACACGAGGTAAATTTTTAGTAAAAAATAGCAAATTATGCATGAAAAAAAAAAGAGGTATTCATCCCATTTCTTCTCACTTAAATTTTTTGTGTACATCTTTTCTAGTGTTTTAATTTTCCCCTTTCTCGCTCTATACTAGTATGGAATATAATCTTAATTACTGAAAATATTTAAAAAAAGGACAAAGACAGTAAAGATGACAAGGAAAAGGGTGAAGATTATGACGAACTGGATATGTAACAACACAGGTCGTGATAAGAGAAAGCTTGAGAAAGTGATGTATCAGTTTTCAAATTTATGGAGAGAAATATGATCAATATTTGAAGAAAGATAAGTTGTAGACAGTCCAGATTCAATGGCACTTATTAAATGAAGTCCACGTTGTAAAAAGGACTTGTCTTTTGAAACTTTTCCAGATTTCTGCTTCTGGATTTATTCAATTCACTGATTTGTTCTTATGATGCTAATCTTTTCTCCCATTATGCCATGACTGCCCACCTTTTTTTTTTTACTCTCTCTCTTTTCATGACTCTGCAGAAATTTAATATCTTTATTATTATAATCAGGTTTTCCCTTTCATACTATTTTCTTTGGCGGCATTCTATTTGTCTCTTTGCATGTTGTCACTTTTAATAATGCTTGTATGGGAAATATTAGAGTGCCTTTGAATTGTTTTATTAAATCTGTATTTCATAGAACGATCAAACTCCATCGTGATCTAATGGTAGTGTGTAGCAAAGGATAAGAGGAAGTCCGTACATTTTTTAATATCCTTATTGAATGGAAAATTTTGGGGACAGTAATAATTAACTAATCAACAATTACATAAGGCATTTAAATTGTCTGTTCCCATTTTCTGTCCTCACGATTAAAGTTCAATATTTGTAAAATTATGTAATATTACTTATTTTTATTCTAAAATAAGGGCAGAGCTAGACCATTTCTATGGAGGGGTCAATATTTAAAAATTAATTTTATGCAAAGAATAATATATTTTTTAATTTTTATTTTAACCTAAAAATTTAAATAAATGTCACAATATATACACAAAATAAATATTCTACCATCAAAACTCAAAAGCACATGTATACATAATATATTATCTGTTATAGTACTTAAACATGCAATTAAGTAAAGAATTTATAAAAATATTAATCAACTAAAAAAGTTTGTAGGGGCCCATGTAAAAACAAAACAAAACATTTAAAAAAAAAAATCAGGGGAGGCCACTGCCCCCTTGTGCACAAGGAGGAGCTGCTCCTCTTCTCAAACTAAGTTTTATAAAATACATATAATTTTATATATGATAAATTTACATTAAAAGAACAATTAAAGGACGGAAAAATGGGACACAGAAATTGAATTTTAACATTAGAAAAGAAAAGCACTAGACTAGTAATTCTTCATAATAAATTCTTTTCTTTATAACTCTTTTAATCATCAGGTGAAGAAAATATTAAATTTTTGCTCTAATATAATATTTATATATTTACTCTTTTATATAATATTTTTTATTAATAATTCGAAGGGTTATTGCAAGTGCTTTCTGCACTTTAGAGCTGGATGGTCTAAATTGTTAATCTTGTACCTTCTAATTTTATTAAATCTATCAATCATGACTCTGAGATAGTTATTATAATAGTTAAATATTTTAAATAACAACTCGAAAGGAGTTGGTTACAGGTAAAAATAGATAGTAATCTCAAGCAAATTTTATTTGTAATATTAAAAGTTTAAATTTTGGAGTTATTATTTTGAGGAGAATTTTACTTAACAATCATCCTCATTGAAATTAGGTGAACAATTTATTAGAAAATTAAATAATTATATAAAGATTTGAGTAAAACTACATTTTGCTTCCTTAAATATTTGTGTTTTAATATTTTAGTTGTTGAAAAATTGATTGTATATATTTGAGTCTCCAAAAATTTGGTATTAAAACACTTTATTCCATCATTATTAGTTTTTGTTAGATTGAAGTATTATAATGCCAAATCTTTAATAGGCTTAAGTCTATATAATTGATTTTTTGATGATTAAAGTATTATAATACTAAATTTTTTAAAAGACTTAAGTGTATATAATTAATCATTTGAGAATTAAATTGTTAAAATACAAATCTTTCCAAAACTAAAGTATAATTTTACTCTAAAAAATTTTATATTGAGAGCATATGAAAATTAATTCTTATAGTTTTAGCTTTTATCTTTGTTGTGAGCATATATAGTTGCGTTTGTTCTCTGTGCTGGATGCCATAAATGGAGACACTTTTTTCTGGATACTATATATAGAGTCACTTTTTTCATTTCCTAGAAAAGAAAAGGGCAAAAAGGACTGGTTAGATGGCGAATTTATAACACAGATCCCAGTAAAAACTGTAAATAATTAGTGTCGTGCAAGTGGTTAATTAACTCTTGAGCGCATGCATTTGTTTGTTCGCCGCTCTAAAATGCATTACAACATCAATTTCGTACAATTATTGCATGGTGAATTTAGCTTTTTTGCCTGCTTGCTGCGAAAAGCTGAAGCACAATACGCACAACTTGGGCAAAAATGTGTTGGGCCGTCTAGTTATAGGCCTAGCTATTGTGCACTAAACAGGGAACCAAATTAGTTACTCTAAATAATTTTTTTTTCGTTTTAGTATTTCTTATTTGATTGATAAGAGACTAATTTTTGATAATATAGTCAGACATTTAAGGAGAGACTTCTCTCAATAATATTTTTTTCATGTATATAAATCCAAATCAAATTCAATATCACTTGCGTAAATATATATGTCCCTTTTACTTTGACCAATCCTTTATCCATAGTTACTTTAAATAATTAGCAGTAGGAACATAGAACCTAGCTAGTTCACAGGCCAAAAGTCAATAAACCTAGCTTTGGGGTTCAAATCAGCAACATTTTATCCAAAGTGGAAGGCAAAACCAAAAGGCACTTTGTTCGGAATTGGTTAGCGGTAGCAATTAGCAAAGTAATCATTTTAGGAACAGAGAACCTCGCTCACAGCCTAGGCTTGGAGTTTGAATTCAGCAGCAATTCCCCTCCAGGTTAAAGTGGAAAGAAAAGCCAAGCTCAACAAACTTAATTACTTTCTAGTAGAAACGTTAGGCATAAAGACATGCATGTGATTTGGTTAAAGCCCAACAGAATTATTCATTAAGTCAAATCAAACTTTGCCTATAGCCAACGATTCCCTATTAATTAAAGCAAAAACCCCATGCAACAAGTTTAAATAACATTTACATTCCCCTTTTTTCTTCTATAATTAAAAGGCCTTTAGAAATGCAGGCGACATTATGCTTTATAGTCTATATGAAATGTACAAGTCTTCAATAACCTTTTTTGTCTTTTTAACTTCTTTTCATTTGGCAAGCGATAATATTTGTCTGTTCTGACTGTCTTGTTTATTTTAACAACAAGAGGGCAAATGGATTAGAGATGAAGCCATTTTTCGGTGTGTTACCACAAATTGTTATGTAGCAAAGTCCATCAAGCCAAAACACTGATTCGTCCATCAATAGGGAATTCTCCGGTTAAGATATTATATATTATCCCAAAGGTTCTTCGTCAAACTAGGAATGCATGTTTTGTTGTGCTGATTATAAATTAATGTTACCAACCGAGATATTTTTAGAAGGAGTTTTTCATTTTGATTACTGTGGTGGAGTTATATGCAATGATCTCATTTTATAGGTCAGATTCTGAAAGGTATCTTAGGACCTGCCAATTTTTTCACATTCAACTTTGTCAAAGCTCTCCTCTAATTAACAACTCAACAAGGTTAGCTAAGTCGAATACATAACTTTGCCTACCCTAAATTGGTGGGGGACAAAAAAAAAAAAACCAAGGTCAAAACTCAACTAAAATGTCAACTACCGAAATACATTCTTACATTGTTTAGTGAGTCAGCTGAGTGAGCATTGTAGCTATAAACTATACAATTTTCAGTTAATGTTGTTGTCTTGCTTATCGAATTAGGATGAAGCACTCAAAGCTTAATTAATTTGCAACTGTTATTTTGCAGAAACACCTAATACCCTTTGACATTAAATAGTTGACCGAATTTGTTTAATAGCTTTTCATCTGTCAACCTGTGTTTTTTGGAGAGTCTGCTATGTCAACTACTATCCACTTGTTATATTGATAAGTCACATGTTTAAAGTACAGAAATAGTTAATGTTAAATTTCCTTTGACAACATTCGACGGGTACGGAATAAGGAATGTTTTTTTGTTTTTTTTTTGGGTCTGGGGAATAAGGAATGTTTGAAATTGAACCGGAAGATCCATCTTTTCTCATGGTCGTTGAATGGATTGCTTTTGTTGGTGGAATTGTTTTGGGCCTGAAATTTTGTTTTGGGTCATCAGTCTGAAGATTGGTTAAGTCACATATCCACATGCTTGAGCCCATCTCAAATATAGTTGATACTGAATTGGGCCTCAGGGCCTCTTTAGTGTTCGTTGGTCAAGTAATTAATGTGGTTACTGAATCACGTGAAACAAAGGGAATGGGTAACTATTAAACACACAAAGGCCCAAAACCGTTTCTCGTCGACTGCTCCCATTGTTGGATTCTATTTAAAAGATTAATCAGGAAAGCTACAGAAAAAGCGCGTTAAGAGAAAAATTTTCTGAGACCCAAGCCCAGACCAAAAATTGTTTAACAGGACAAGTTTTTCTCAGAACGAAAGAAAGAGAAATTTTTTTCTTTTCCAGACAGAAAGGGAGAAAAAGTTTTAAGAAAGAAAATGATCGTAATTTAGATGTTTAGGGTGGAGACAATGAGTTTGTCATTACGTAGTGATTAAATCTAAACCATTTAATATTAAATTTAATGGTTATAAAATCTTACAATAAACAATTAAATTTTAATATTAATTTTTATTTTCCTTTTATACCCTTGTCACCAATATTCCACTCTTCCGTTCCTTCCTCCGGCGAATCAGCTCTACAGTCAACTCCCATTCCGATGCTGCCGCTGCCGCTGCCACCGCCCCCGCCCCACTACTCTCCCTCGGCGCCACCACCCCGTTCCTGTGCCACTGTGCCCCCCTCCACCACTGCGCCACCATCCCAACATCGCCATCACGCCCCCTCCACTACTTCACCACTCCCATGTTAGGTCACGTTTGTTCAGCATGCACACTTCGAAGCCCATGGGGATGTTTGTACATGGGTTCTTTCTGCTCTTTCTGCTTCCATTGTTGAGCATTGGTGCTGACCCAATTGTTTCTCCTCTTGGTGTTCCTCAACAGTTTTGTTCCTTCGCTCTATTCTTTTGAGAATCACTTGATTTTCCGTCTGGGTCTCTCTGGTTTTAGCTCAAAGTGATCAAAATTAGTTCTTTTCTCAAATGGGTTATTATGGGTTTCCCTTGTTTTTCCTTCCCTTTTGTTGTAATTTTCTTTTTTCCTCTTTTTTTCCCCTTCTGTTTTCAATTTGTTCCGAGTATTTGTATTTCTTAAGAATGGATTTGTAACCTTGAATATCTCAAATGCTTAAAAGAAGATATGAGAGTTATTATTGTGGGTTAAAAAATTAGATTATCTAATGTTGTGGGTTAAACAATTATCTGTATGTAGTATTGCCCAAGACTATTATGGATCCATAAGGTATGGGAGGATGGTGGTTTAAGGCCATCATTTGAACCTATTTAATAGTAGCTTATGAAATATATAATGGAAACCTACAATGCAATTCGATTGAAGTGGAGTTACAAAACTTCAAAGCAATAAATCCAAGCGGGGGATAGATGCAATGGGTGGGGGGGGAGTGGGGAGTGTGATGGAGGAAAAAGAAAAGAGAATAAATCAGGGGTAAAAAGATTATTTTATTATCCATCACCACGGTAACAAACTTATTGTCTTCACTCAAGAAGTTGCCTACAAGTTGGAGCAGAAAAATACATTGTTGACCAAAAATACATTTGAGTTGAAAATTGTTCTAGCTTTTGAGGATATCAGTTGTAATATACGAATTATTAGTCTGACGCCATTTTGGAGTAAAATTATTATTGGAGAAAAAGCTGTAAAATATCTGTTGGAGCAAAGCATGGAACATTGGAAGTGGAACATCCAAATGTAAAGAAAAAATATTAAAAATTATAGCCTTACACTAACATCATTTTAAGCGTTAAAAATATAAAAAGGCGAAACAATTATCATCATTCCTAAGTAATCTATAAATACTTTTATAATAATAAATTAAATCCAGAGATATATCCTCACTGTAATGATTTCCGGGTCAAACTTTTTCTTAAACTTAAATTTTTTACTGAAAAAAAGAAAAATGAGGTTAAATACACATTTTATACAATTGAAAATATATCTTTTATTCTTAATCAATAAAAATATTCTTTATTTTTTATAAAATTGAATATTATATGACCTATTTATATAAGAAATATATTCATCATCATAATTTAAGAATAAAAAATGTATTCCTAACAATATAAAATGTGTATTTAACGCAGCCGAAAAAAAATTATCAATTTCGTATTAAAGCCTAAACAAAACTTTTCTATCGTACGTAAGACGGTAAGTTTCTTTGTTGCATCTTGCGAGTGCCCCATGAGCGTTGTCTGGTGAAAAGCTTCCTGAGGAGACGACTTTCCTCTACGCGACTCACCCTTGAAACTGAGTCTGAGTGAAACCTCCGGAAAATTCACCCGAAAAAAAAAAAAGAAAAGAAAAAAAATCACGTTCTATTTCTAATTTTCTACCGAATAATTTCTTATTTGCTGTAATCAAATCAAATTCGTGTATAATACATATTCATAATTCTCGTTTTATACTTAACCTCGCTTCTTTGCTCCAAAGAAGTAGAACTCGCTTCCCAGTTTCTCGGATTCTAGGGCAACTTTCCTCTTCGAAATCCTTTTCTTCCAACTTAAGTGAACTCTCATTGCGAATCAAACGGCGCTTTTTGCGTGCTGCTATCTTCGTTCTGATGGAAACTAGGGCGTGAATCGGTCAAAGTTCAAGCTATCGCAGAAGAAGGAACAATCGAGAATGTTCTTCAGTGGCGATCCTTCTACACGGAAGCGCGTCGATTTGGGCGGTCGCAGCTCCAAGGAAAGGGACCGGAAGAACCTTCTAGAACAGACGCGCGTGGAACGCAACCGCCGGTTATCGCAGCGCCAGCAGAATTCTGCTGCACTCAAAATTCAGGTTTTGGTTTTTAAGTGCATTTCGTTGGTTTTGCATCACTGTTGCTAGTGAAAGTTGCTGAATTCTTCGCATAGTGGAATCATTTGGTATGATTTTTTTTTAAAATTAGGAATTTATGATTTTTTTTTTAATATTCACATCTACATGAAGTTAAGATTGAGTTGTAGTGAAAAATTCAGCATCATTTTATGTGTGTCGTGCAAATGGTTGACTGATTCTAGCTGCAGAGATGCTTCAGAGGGAGGGAAGCAGTCAGAATTGAAAAGTCTAAGTTGCGAGAGCAGTTCTATAAGACCTTTGGGAAGTACTGCCAGAATGTAGACAGGTGAAATTTGATCGATATCCTTGAATTATAGCATGAATGCTGTTAACTTTCTTTTACTATAAGCTAAGTGGTGATGCATTTTGTTTTGGTGTGATCTTAATGAACATTGCACCATTATCACTCAAATTAATATCATCTTGTGTGCATTCAGGAATTCTTTTGGTCTGGATTCTGATTTTCTCCGCCAGTTCCTTTATTTCTTTAAGGCAGAAAATGTAGACGATTTTTTAGTTCTTGTGCAAATATGCCGATTGCTTCAGCGGTTTGTTCAAGAAGATGGTAATTGTCAATTAAACTTCCATTTGCCATGGTTTTTACAGTTTATTTTCTACTGCACTTGGATTTTAAGGTATTCAGAAGAAATTGCAATGTGGAACCTATGCTTGTTTTACATTTAATCTTTTCATCCACCAACAAAGAGATTTCTATCCAACCAACTAACTTAAATGGTGTTTGTTTTGCGTCTAGTTAATTTTTATATCTTCCCTTTAAGTGACGTTCAGGATGAGCATGGAGTTGCCCTTTTCCTTCTTAAAGAATTCCTTTTATCATTTAAAAAAAAAAAATTGAAGTGAATTTCATAGAATTCAAATTCTGCTGAAGATGCTAAAGAAATAGTTTTCTATGTAATTTTTTCTGTCTCTTTCTCTCATTGTTTGTACTCTTCCTTTTCTTTATTAACTCTTATTTAATTTGGTAACCAAAGTTATATTTGAAACAATGTAGTGAACAGACTACAAGCAAGGACTTGGTCCTAGCCAGCTATATTTGTAAAATTCTTTTGCAATCCTAGTGATGGTTTTTGGACAAGTAATGTATTCTAGATGTCTCATTATCATCTCCCTCAGGACACAGAGACAGAAGTTTGTAGAACTTAACTTTTTTAACCTCTGGTGCTCGTTAGAAGAAAACCAATTGCAAATGTTGTAGATACTTGATTGCATTCTTGTATTTTTTTCCTCTATGTTTTTGCTTTTGTGCATTTAACTTAATTTGTAGAACTAAAATATTTGCCACAGGGGATGTTGTGAGACTTTTTGCTGGTGTGGATTACTCATCCACGTGTGGTTTGGTGAACTACCGGGTGAAGCTACTTGTATATGCTTGTATTTGTGCTCTACATCAGAATAGGTTGGTTCCATGGCCTTACTATAAATCCATTATTTTCTGGCCCTTTGGCTCTTTCGAATTCTCTAGCCAGTTGTTACTGTTCTCTTTGATATGTTATTGTTTTGTGTTGGACACTAAGATTAATGTCACCTTAAGATATTAACTATGTTGGCATGCTGCTGAGTGTTGCCTCCTGCTCATTTTGTATTGGTTCTCCTTTTTTGTGTGTGTGTGTGTGTGTGTTTAATATATAATATAAAGTACATGATCATGAAATGAGATCTAATTTATTCATATTCTATAATCATTTCATTCTATGATGGTTTGGTTAGTGTTTTGACTGTAAGCGCTAACTACAGCTTGATTAAATTTAACAAAAGGAGCATTTTTATCTCTTAATTAAAGCTTTATTGTTCATCTCATTTGTGCTGATATGCATTTCTTTTAGTTTAGGGCAAATTTGAGAAGCACTTGCATTTCCCACTTGTACACATGACACACATTTGTTTTTGCTTAAGATGTTGGAATTATTAGGATGCTGATTGATAATTGCCAAAATGAAGAAGTGTCCCAAAATATGATATTGGAGTTCATAGATGCTTACGAGGCTAATGATATGAGTTGATGGTGACTGTAGTTGGGGCAGAATACATATTTATACTTGTCAGAACAAAATTTTCTGGGTGGTTGTTATACAAGATAAGGGATGTGGTGCTGCTGCCCAAATGAATGGCTTGATTCTAATGGGAGCTGTAGACTTCGAAATGGGTTTGTTGAAGACAAGATTATTTTGTCTATAATTTAGGAGACTGAGTTAGGAAATGAGAAAACCAATAAAAAATAAAGAATAAAAAACAGTGGAAGAGTCCAAAATCCAAATGCTATGTTTTGGGTTGGATGAGGAATGAGTAGGATCATAAAAGAAGGGATTCTAGTTTGTATATTTTTCTATCATTCAAGTTTCTGTATAAGTAAAAGTTCCAAGTAATATCAGGACCTTGAATAGAATAAAATGTTTCATTCTTACTAAAACCTTACGACTCAAGTTCTCCATGACTAATAGTATGTCTGGTTTTGTGTTTGGAAACCCCAATACCATGGTTTTGTGTTTGGAAACCCCAATACCATGGTTTTGGCAAAAGCTGCTCTCTTGTACCCTTTGCTCAAACTTTGGTTTTGGGGTTCTAGATGGAAAATAAAACATGCTATAAATCTCTTCCTGGAAACATTTTTAATTTTTTATATGCTGTAACAATCTCTAACTGATGTTTTCATGGTGCACTCTCTGGCATATTTCATTTGTTATCTTATTTCTAAATAAAATGTAAATTAAGAATTGTTATTTAATCTTTTCTTAACCATGGTGGATAATTAGACTGGGAGCTATAGTTTGATTTATGATTGTCCATTTCTACTTCTGTATGTAATGATGAGAAATATACCAATCACAAAAAATAATATGTATGTGATGATGGTCCCTCGATAAATAGTGCCTCATCCGTCCTGTGTGTGTATGTTAGCTTGTGGGTGATATCACTGATATGCATGCATTTCATGGCCTTTTTAGAAAGAAGTTTGTAGTCGTCATGGATATTTTTGAAGCATATCCTGTGTTGGGTTTTGATTTTGTTAATTTTTATAAACACTTTTGGAAGTCCCTGTGCTTTTGCTACTTTGTGTTTTTGGGTTTCTGTACTAGCTTGCTTATGTAGTATTTTGCTGGACAGGAATCATTTGAAGGATCAGCTTTTATTGAGTCCTGAGGAATTGAATGTGTCAGCTGTGCCTTTATTGGAAGTTCTAGTATTGTTAATGGATCCCAAATTGCCATGGGGCTGCAAGATAGTAGGATATCTCTTTCAAAACAATGCATTCAGCCTACTTAGAGAGATTATTCTTACAGGAAAGGTAAATCTTTTGAAGTCCAACTATTTTATAATCTGTCACATTATCAGGTGTTTGAGAAATATGGGAGTGAGCTAGAGAAAAAATGAATATGTTTTCTTCTTGTTTTATTCTTCCTTTTTTGTTTTGGTGAAAAATTCCTTGTTTTGTAGAGGCGTGTGACATGATGAAGTATATTTATCTTGAGATGAATGTCATCAAAATGGATGCTTCTCTCTCAGTTCTTTTGCTTTTACGATTAAATTTTTTCATAAAAGAAGAAAATATTCTTAGAAAGAGAATAAAGCTTGGGGAGGATAAGATATTCTCATAAAAGGACAAAAGAAAAGAAAAAAACCAAGCCAAAGTGGCTAAAATATGCAGCAAAGCTTTCCAAGTTTGTATGCATATATCAGTAATAGATTTTCTGCCGTTATTCCTTTATTTCTTCTTGTGTTGTTATTAAATTTTTTTTTTTCCTGTTTCGCATTTATTCAGGTATGGGATGCAATTCATTGCAGATTAAATTTGTCCTCTGCCATTCCCCTTAGTACCTTACAGTACCCTGAAACTATATTTTAAATTAAAACTTGTTAACATCTATCTCAAACCATATTTATTATTACCGAAAGCCATTCATGAGATTGAAGAAAATTTCATTCATAAATAATTGAATTAATTGATTAACTTTTGAATCTGTATTATATGTAATAATCTATCTAGTAAAAAAATGCTAGGCCAATTGCTTTGTAGCCAAGTGTTATCTACCCTAGCCACCTGGAAGCTGTGGTGTTTGATTCCCCGCAACCAATTTCCCCTATTCCCCACCAAGTCAATAGGGGTTTCCTACCTCACTGGAAAAAAATTTATTCCATCCTTGTCATATCTGACACTTTCGAGTAATGTTATTTTAGATCATGTTCCTTTAATCTATTATATCATTTGTTCGGATAAATGCTTAAACTATCTAGTGATGTACTGTAGGATAATGCAGAAAATTATTTTTCCATTGGAAAAGGATCATCATTGGAGCGTCTGCTTATGGTTGTAATATGTCACATTGGTCAGAAGCCATGTATCTGTTCAGATATTAATCCAAGATATAGCTTTGCATCACAGATCATTACAATTCCTTTCTTGTGGCATCTTTTTCCAAACTTAAGACAGGTATGTGTTGCACTAATTTTATTTGATGGGGTTCCATATCTTTGTGATGATTAGAATTTTAAGAGATGTATTAGTCATCAAGGATGCCTATCCGTTTCATAAATGTTAAGGAGAAAAAACTGAAAGCAGGCAAGGTATTAATACGATGTAGAGAATCTAGAAATTAACATAGAAACCTTGGATAATTAAATTCATGAGAAACCATTGAAAAAAGTTCTTCAGGTAATTCTTCTGAAATCTGAGTTTTAAGCTCCTTTGAAATTCCTTCTATGCCTCTGTTGAAGTAGGGAATTTGAATAATTTAGGTCATATGTCCATACCTTCTAATCTCTGTTTGCACAATTGCATAACACTTAAATGAAGCAATCGGCATCACCCAGTAAACCACAACTGGATGAAAAAGAATGCCCATCATGCTATGCTTCAATCATAAGTAGCTGGACAATGTGAAAAAATAATTTGCTCTATTGTTAGATGTTCTAAGTGACATCCGCTGGACTTTAATAATTGCCCTTAGTAGGAATTTACATGGGGGAAGGGGCTTGAGGTGATTAAGGGTGACTGATTACTTTTACTCCCTTTATTGCTTTTCTCCCCAATTAGTAGTTTCTTGATATCTCCTGTCTTCTTGCTGGAGGAACCTTTGTGTGCTTGCCAGTTTTCCTGATCTACTTCTTTTCTGCTAATTTATTTAAGTCTTGTAAAATGTTTGAGTATTTTTGGCACTCAGGTTTTTGCAGCACAGGGCATGAATCAACATTACATACATCATATGGCAACATTTGGGCAAAATCTAATCAATCTGCTACCTAAGGATATATCAAATGAATTTCCTAGCTATGCATGTATGCTTGGAAATATATTAGAAACTGCTGGAGTTGCTTTGTCTCAGCCTAACTGTTCATTTGATATGGTAAAGAGTTTATAGCTGCAGTATGCCATCTGTTATTATCGTTCACAATTTAACTTGCTTCCACTACATCTTACTTTATGAATCTTGGTGAAAAGATTGATGTCTTGATGGATATACATTTGATTCAGAGGGAACTTTGATATTGACTTTAATTAGAAAGGATTTGATGATATTAATATTCTAAAATTAAAATTGGTATACTAATAACGACTTTAATTTTGATATTGATTTTAATTAAAAATGATTAATAGTTGATGGATATTTTTCTTTTTTTTTTTTGGGGGGGGGGGTAAGGAAGTTGAATATTCTAAAATGTGCAAAATATGCTAGTGAATCTAGACTTGTATATACTCTTACACTTCTTTACATCTGACAATGAAACTGAATCCCTATTTTTTTTGGGGGAGCGGAGGGGTGTTGTGTGGGGGTGTTGTTTAAATTTGTTAAAAGTCCCACATTGTTTAAGAATATGGCATAGATAACCTTTATAAACACTTGGGCAACCTTCCCCTCATGAGCTAGTTTTTAGGGTTGCGTTAGGCCCACTCAATTCTAAAATAGTATCAGAGCTTATTCTGTGATTGTTATGGGCCACCCGCAGATGTCCAGTCTTGTAAATTTCACGCTCCAGATGTCCAGTCTTGGGCGTGAGTGGGGTGTGTTAGAGTCCCATATCGCTTAAGGATATGGCATAGATAGCCTTTATAAACACTTGGACAACCCTCCCCGATGAGCTAGCTTTTGGGATTGAGTTAGGTCCACTCAATTCTAAGCAAATTATTTGATGCAATCAATGAATTGAAGTTTAAAACTTTTCCTTAAGCTCAACTGCACCTTGTTCTGTTTTTTCCCACTCAGGCCATAGACCTTGCTGCTGTTACTACAGTTTTGTTGGAGGCACTCCCATCCGTGAAAACATCTGATAATAGAGAAAGTATGTTTTCTTATCTCATGCTTAATTTTTCTTTTAATTGAAGATTTCCTTTTTCAGATCCAATTCTTTTATTAAAGAATATCATTTTAATATTTATGGTTTTAAAATTTATTGTATTTCTAGTAAAAATGAGATGGATCTTCCTAGTCTTTATTACTTACTCTTAATTGGGTACTGTTAATGTCAGGTTCTATGATTCTTGAGGATGATATGATTGGAGATGAAGAAGTTGTGGAAGTAGCTTTAGATAGGAAATTGGAGCAGCAAATTTATAATGCCATAAATCCTCGCTTCCTTCTACAACTGGTATACCATCTTTGCAAGTGACATTTGTATTTAGCATGTCATTTGATTTCCAATTTTCTTTAGTATTATCTTGAAAATTGATCCAGAATTATTATTTCTTGACATGTTCAGACAAATATACTATTTAGAGAGATTTCATCTGTCAATGATTCAGAGTATGGACCAGATGATAGAGAGGTGGCAGCTGTTGGTGCAGTTTGTGGGTTTCTATATGTTACCTTCAGCAAACTGCCTCTTGAACGGATTATGACTGTGCTTGCTTACAGAACTGAACTTGTTCCTATGCTTTGGAATTTTATGAAGCGGTGCCATGAGAATAAAAGATGGTCGTCTTTGTCTGAGTGGTTATCATACCTCTCAGGTGATGCACCTGGTTGGCTATTACCGCTGGCTGTATTCTGTCCTGTCTACAAGTAAGACCTTTGTCTTTGTCAATAAATGCTTGTATGGATGCACGAACTGTATTCTCTCTGCCCGCTGTTGTCTGAATTTTTTTTAATTTATTTTTTAATATTTGTTTTATATTCTAAACATATTCTATCTGATCTTGATTATATAAGTATGTAGCTAAGCTATTTTTCTCTTATCAGGCACATGCTCATGATAGTTGATAATGAAGAATTTTATGAGCAGGAGAAGCCACTATCACTGACGGATATTAGAGGCCTTATCATTATATTGAGACAGGTAAGGTATTTTATTATCTATTCTTGTAGGAAAGATTGAGAGTTTTATGGTTGAACTCCTTAGGAAAATAGGCTCATTAGTGGATACGTAGTGAAATAAGACCTAAATAAGGGTGTCTTCAATTTTGCTAAGTTGTATGCCCACAGCCCAACATATATATGAGCACAATATGTTACTTTTTGTAAATTGGTGGCCTTGGCCAAGAATATATTGCAAAGCTGCCCATGGCCTCTGCTAAAATTCTTAATACAAATGTAACCTGCTTTGCAGTTACAGTTAATTCTTGGTAATTTTCTGTTTGTGCAGGCTTTATGGCAGTTACTGTGGGTGAATCATACAACAACTGCTAATTCAGTAAAATCTGCTCCAGTTAGTTCAGCTAGTAAGAGGCAGTCTGTTGAAGCTATTCAACAGAGGGGTAGCATTGTAGTTTCTGAGCTTCTTTCACAGGTAGAAACAATCTATAGGTTGTATATCTTATTTCATGTTTCCTTTCACATTACGCTTGGAAAATGATTTTCCTAGGTCTTTTATATGGCAAAGGGAATTTCTTAGGGTTTTGCTTTTGGATAGGGTTGCATTTATGGCTTCTTTGCTCTGTGCTCATGAGTTTTTCAGGGTAGTTTCTGTTTCTAATATACAGAGACTGGACATCTTTACTTTGGTTTTTATTTCTTATTCTGTTTTGTGGGATATCTCATCTTCTCTATAGTTCTAATTTCACTCTATTGTCACTATTAAGATTTTTTTTTTTCATCTTTCATTTTTTTCCCCAAAAAATATTGAGGTTTTCCTTAGTGTTAAATCTCTGTATTACAAGATCCTTGGTGTCTGTAAGTGGAAGAGGCATCCATGTGCATTTGCCACCAATAACCATACAATATGAATAGCATTTCTTTATTTTCTTTCTCACTTGTGTTTTGAATTACTTGCCTTAGCTGCAAGATTGGAACAACAGGCGGCAGTTTACATCCCCCAGTGACTTTCATGCTGATGGGGTGAATGACTTCTTTATCTCTCAGGTATTTTTACTGTCATTGAATTTTAAGGTTATATGAATAAAAACTTAGTTTTCTAGTTTAATAATCCTTTTTCCACAGGCTGTAATAGAAAATACTCGAGCAAATGAAATTTTGAAGCAGGCCCCTTTCTTAATACCATTTACGAGCAGGGTTAAAATATTCTCTGTAAGAATCTAACTCTGTAATGGCTTTGATTTTGATATTGGTTATCTTTGTATCATGTATTTTCAATAGATAGCAGTGAGCAATTTTTTTTGAGTTTCTGCATATCATAATATGCCACTGATCCATTCATATATCAGATTACATTACAGTGACTATAATCTAGTTATTATTTCACCAGTCTCAACTAGCTGCAGTTAGGCAAAGACATGGGTCTCAGGCTGTATTTACTCGCAACCGGTTCAGAATAAAACGAGATCATATTTTGGAAGATGCTTATAATCAAATGAGTCAGTTGTCAGAAGAGAATCTTCGAGGATTGGTAAAACCCTTTTCTAAAACCTTTCGTCAAATTTATTAATGAATCCTAACTTTTGTCTTTAAGAGAACTAGTAAGTCCTCCTGTAAGAGTGATTGTTTTTTTCGCTGTTTTACAGATTCGTGTGACTTTTGTCAATGAATTTGGAGTTGAAGAGGCTGGAATTGACGGTGGTGGAATATTCAAAGATTTTATGGAGAACATCACACGTGCTGCCTTTGATGTGCAGTATGGATTATTCAAGGTCATATACATATGCATTTGTTTATAATTCATGTGAAGGTTATTTTCAGCATAATGTCCAACATTACCAAATTCAAGATTACTGAAGTATTAGTGAGTGAAAATATGGTTGCAATTGTGTAGCTGGATTGATGATTGAAGTTACTTCAATTTATACTTCTCTCTTTGTTTTCCTTGTATTTGTGTACCTTATGATTTATTGATTCTTGACATGCTGAATGTCAATGCATCCAGGAAACAGCAGATCACCTGCTTTATCCTAATCCTGGATCAGGAATGATACATGAACAGCATTTCCAGTTTTTCCACTTTCTTGGTACTCTTCTTGCAAAGGTGTGTTCTCCTGCCTCCCTTTGCTTTTTTCTTGTCTCTTGAATAAAGTGGACCTTTAAATTGAATGACTGAATTTTGTAATCTACTACTACATGCTATTCTATCTTCTTCATCACATGATTTGAATTGGTCAGCATCCTTTTCCACTACTGCTTGCGTTTAATTGGCACTGTACTTCACAGTTACTGTTACCTTGCAGGCTATGTTTGAAGGGATTCTGGTTGATATACCATTCGCTACATTCTTCTTGAGCAAACTTAAACAAAAGTAAGACTCATGGAGTCTTTTACTCTGTTTGTTTAAATTGAACTTGTTCGATATTCAAATCTTCCTTACATTAGTTTAAGCTGCGTTTTACTATTGTGAGATTCACAAATGTGACTTGGTAGCATTTATGTAAATGTGTAGCTGGAGGTGGATAATGACTATTTCTATGAATCAATTAATGATGTGCAGGTACTAGTTAATAGATGTGTATCTTTTGTCCTAAAAATTGAAAACAAAAATATTAGCTTTAAATTCAGATAGGTTTAGCATTTTAAATGCTTTGAGTGATATGTGCTCTGGTAAGCAAGGTATTCTACTTCCGCCCAACACCCTTTGTCTTTGTTGAAGAGATTTTCATGGATTAATTAATTGTGTAGGTGGTGTGAGTAGATTTACTATTTTTGCAAATGAGTTGTCTCTGAATTTGCAGAAGTCCTTTTATGTGTTAGAGTAGAAACTGGCATGCTATCAGAGGATGCTATAATTCTAGCTTTCTTACACCTTTAATTTTCCTCACATCAGGCACAACTATTTGAATGACTTGCCTTCCTTGGACCCAGAATTATATCGTCATCTTATTTTCCTCAAGGTAATGCCACTTTCTTTGGCTTTCATCTGTCTCAGTTCCAAGGCAACTCTTATTCTTTTTAATATATACATCTGAGAAATAAGAAAATGAATAACCTAAGTGTCTCTTCTTATTGGGCGTGAATTTACTTCTGCAGCTTTCTTGGGAATTGGATAAGATTTCATGCAATATAAATCAAATGTTTGATGTGGTCATCAATGGAAATTTTACTTTGTTTATCATCATTTTCATTTGATGCATAGCACATGCAAAACTAGGCTGGTCATCAAATTGGTAGGGCCCACTTCATGGTTGGACCAGTTTAACTGGCAGTTGAGTCAGATTACATTATAAACAAAGATAGAAATAATTATTTCACTTATACATATACGTGGATAAGTCAAAGAAAACTGGTTCAGTAATAATGTAAATTTAATATACATATAAATACAGACATGCATATTTGCATATATTATTAAATATTAGCTATTACAGTATACATGAAGCCTATGTTAAAATTATTAATTATGCCTGACTATCTCATTATGATAACTGACAAATTATTTACGGGGATCTTTTGTTATTATTCCTCTTTTAGCATTTTTGTCTCCACAACATTTAGACACTTTTGAAGTCAATTGAAATAAGCACTGTTTTTGCATTGCAATTAAATAATATTCTCATATGGACTTTGGCTTTGGGTGGGGGATGATATGTGGCTTGTAAAGTTGGCAGGTTTCCTTGTTGAGCATTCTTCTATTTTCTTGATTACTAAATTTTTTGCCTCTGTAATCTGTTTTGTTTGACAGCATTACAAAGGTGACATTTCAGAGTTGGAACTATACTTTGTTATAGTAAACAATGAATATGGTGAGCAAACAGAGGAGGAACTGCTTCCAGGTGGAAGGAACCTACGTGTTACTAATGACAATGTCATTACTTTTATTCATCTTGTAGCCAATCACCGTTTGAATTTTCAGGTAAAGTAACTTCGTTTAGTTTGGATTGCATCCTGTACTACAAAATCAATTCATTTTCCCATTGCATGATAAAAATAATTATGCTTTCAGATACGTCAACAAAGTTCTCATTTCTTGAGGGGATTTCAGCAACTTATTCAGAAGGATTGGATTGACATGTTCAATGAGCATGAACTTCAGGTTTTGTAATAATCTTATCCACTTTTGGATCTTGAAATCAATGCTGTTCTCTTTTTTCCGTCATAGTCTTTGGTTTCAACACTTGCTCTTTCATGGTGGTGTTAAGTATCTGTTCAACAACTAGATGGTGTCTTATTTTTCCTATATGTAATAAGCTAGCCTTGCCAAAGCTAGAAAGGCACACAACTGAATTTTGTCTACACTTGCAAATTATGTTCCTACTTCTTCTTGATCCATAGTTATTACAACAACAACTAATCTTTGCCTCACTCTTTTATGTATATATTATTGTCATTGTTTTGGTGTGAACCTCAAGTACTTTTCTCAAAAAGAATGAAAATAAAATGATAACATCTGTTCTTGTGTCTTAATGTGATATTGTACCTAACTTGCTTGACATTGTTGTTTTCCACAGCTGTTGATATCAGGTTCACTTGACAGCTTGGATGTTGATGATCTGCGGCAGCATACCAACTATGCAGGAGGCTATCACAGTGTAAGCTCTTTGGCATTTATGTGGTTTTAGTCTGTAAAGCCTTAGCAGAAACACTCAAATGATATTATGATACCATAAATGAAGAGTGTCCCTAGATTGATCTTTGATGTTATTATATAATTTACGGTTGAATATTTAATCAGGTTACTTTTAAAATCAGAGTTAGATATATGGTTTATAATTTGTTTGCCATTATTGTTTATTATAATTTGCTATACATCATAGTAGTCAATAGCGGCGCTATTGCGCGCTATAGCTGAATTGCGGCGCAGAGTGGAGGTCTGGCGAGACGCGGCTGCAGGTGCGGAGTGGTTTTCTGTCGCGGCGTTTAGCGGCCGCTATCGCAGGGCTTCACGGCCGCTATTTGGGTGCTGCTCTCTCCAGATCTGAAAACCCCATTCTTTTCAGATTTCATTTGAAATTACATGTCAATCCTCACTTAAATTAATGAAGTTTCTATTTTGCCCTCACTTAAGCTGGTCAAATATCTATTTTGCCATCATATAAACTAGTAAAGTTTCTATTTTACCCTCACTTAAACTAAAGAAATTTCTAGTTTGCCCTCACTATACCTCACCACCTTCAACCTACCGAGCAAAGTTTACATTTACAGTAGCTCCATTTTTCTCTAAAAAAGCAGAGCATGTTTCTTCTCCTTTGGGCAACACCAGCCCCTCCTTTTCTTCCTTTTCTTTCCTGCTACTTCTCTATTTTTCATTCCTCTCCTCCCTTCTCCCTCTATTTTAATCCACCGTAGTCTCTCTTTTTTTTCCCATCTTTTGCCTCAGTTGTTTTCCCTATGGCCTGCTCCCCTCCTCTTGTCAATGCCTCTTCCTTTGGTTGGGTATTCTTTGTTCACTTTTCACTGATTAAGATCATGACATTTGATTATTGATGATAAATATGAGTTTAATTGTGGATTGTTACTTATTATTGAAACATTTATATCTATGTTGTATAAATTTTTGCACATAATTATCTATAGTTTTTTTTCAAATAGCGGCCATCCCGCTATCCACTATTCCACTATAGTGTTTTTGGGTCGGCCGCTCCGTGCTGCTATCCGCGATTGACTACTATTCTATACATAAGAAATGGGGTCAAATCTATGATATTAGGTGATCAGTGGGAGAAAAAGAAAGAACTTGAGGGTGGCCAACACACACTTCTTTGATGTTGAAAATTGGCACTACTGAATTCTAACGTGTGATTTCTCTGATAGGATCATTATGTGATTGAGATGTTTTGGGAAGTTCTCAAAGGCTTTTCATTGGAAAATAGGAAGAAATTTCTGAAGTAAGATAAACATAGATATATGATTTAGTAGCCCTTTTATATGACTTGGCTCTGCATGGATAATAAACTTATCCTCTTAATAGGTTTGCGACAGGTTGCTCTCGAGGACCATTGCTTGGTTTCCGATATCTTGAACCTTTGTTTTGCATACAAAGGTGAATGCTGCTACAGTTATATGCTGATATGTAATTCTAACATTAATTTTATAAAATATCACTCAAATTGTTTTCTTTCCCTGCAACTTCTTTTTATATTTAGATGACTAAACGATGACCAAGATTGGAATTGTCTGATGCCTGTTCTTGTAGGGCTGCTGGTACTGCCTCTGAGGAAGCTCTTGACCGATTACCGACATCAGCTACTTGTATGAATCTACTAAAGCTTCCGCCTTATAAAAGGTTTGTCCTAGGCTAGGTTATCTTTGCCATGCTGAAATGGAATTGTTTTTGTGCTTGCTATTGTAGAACTAGAAAAGGGCCATAAGAGACATCTGAAATGATAGACAGTGAGAAATTCTGTTGTTAGTGAACAGGCAGAACAATATATGGGATGATATGCAATAATTGGTTGGACTATTTGAAACTAAAATTTTTCGAAAGTACATAGGTTGTGATTCTTTAAATATGTGTCATTAGTCCCTGACAAACATACTCATCTTCCAATTAATGGTGCAGTAAGGAGCAATTGGAAACCAAATTGCTGTATGCCATAAATTCCGATGCTGGCTTTGATTTAAGTTAAAAGGAGGCAATGGAATTTTCGATATCTTTAGGTTGGATACTGCTAGAGAAATGGCTTGCCGATGCACACTGTCAGAGCGGCATGGGAGACGACAAATAATCGGATGGTAGACAAACTGAGAATAAAAATCTTGTCTATATATTGCTTGTCGGTTTGTATCTTTTCTCTAAATGTACATATCTAAATTATGAATTGATTTTGTAAAGTTACTCTGCGGTTTTTTGTACTGATTGTTTCTATGATCGTTAAATTGCAACTCCACGGGGATATTTTGTTAAGAGTTAACTTGTATGTGGAAAAACAAAAAATTGCTGGAACTGGAGTACTAATGTTTCTATACCTTCTCCACCATCACTTGATCGTCCATTTGACGCTAGAAAGCATGATTCAACTGCACGATATTTGGGGATCACAAGCTACCGGTACCAATTAGTCAATCTTTTTTAATTTATCGGGTCAAACGACAGATTTAATCTCAAAAATAAAAAAACAAGTTATCTTCTCTGATCCATATGATTACCTGAAATGGATCGAATACGCTCGAAATAAAAAGAATTAATATGTCAGAGTGAAAAAAAAAAAAATATTGACTTAAAGGGGTATACCTATTTTTACTGGAATGATATTACGTTGGACTTTTATCAATAGCTTAAATAATTATTCAAGAAAATTTGAATCATTGGGAATTTTTGAATTAGTTAAAATAGTATCAATTCAAACACTTGGAAGTCTGAGTTATAAAGTCCAGGTTTACTTTGATATCTCAATACTTTTATTAGTAGTCGTCTTATTATTACTTGCAAAGCATTTATACAAACACCGTAGTATTGTTAATGTGTTCATTCACAGATTAAGGATATAATAATATTAACTAGAGGAGTTTTATATTACATGTCAGTGACAACATTTTAAAATTCTTACATTCCTCAAAGGCTGCCATAATTCATTCTTGTTTAACTTAAAGCATCCCCCCTTCCCGTATTTATTAAAAGAAAAACGAAAAATAAATAATAGACCTGACAAAAGAAGGTAACTTGAGATAAAACTGTTACAAAACAAGACATTTAACAAAATTATACTGGATTATTCTGATTCAAAAGCAACAGATAGCATGTCCTAGTTCCTTACCTTATCTAACTCAAAATAAATCTAGCATTTTTTAACATGGGGCGTGGAAAAGGGTTTAATGTCAGGCCCCTTCATCTGTGACTGACATGCAGGTGGAACTTCATCGTTTCAACTCCAATACTGGAACTATGTCATGAAAAAGTAAGTGTGTCTGGGTAGTTTGCTCAGGTAGGTGGAGAATAGTAAATATATATATTATGATGTCTGAACGTTTATTGTATTCAAATGAGAGAAAGATCTATAGTTTTTCTGTGATAAAAATTTATAGTTGAATGATAGCGAACTTACAAACATACAATGTATGCAATAATATTTGTTAGATGAAAGCAATAATACAACAATGTATGCAAAGGGGAGGAAAATAGTTGACGCAATTCTGAATCATGATTCTTCAGCAGGAGGCACCTCACTCATATCCAGTCCCTCCTCAGGCAAGTCTGAAGTAAGTGGTCCCAATATCCCGTCACTGCCAAGAGTTAATGCACTCTGCGAATTTAAACGACAGGGTCACAAAAGTCCATACAATAAACAAATAAGATACATATCTCAACTAGCATGTATGCTAAAATGTGAGCAATGTAAGATATCAGCCCAAGATAATGTAAACTGCTAATCATTGGAAGCAGAAATATATTCTGAAATCAAGTCAGGTTGATCAAAACTATTCAATTTGAAATAACTAGGCTTATCAATGACTTGCAAATGCAATATGAAATTCCTTGTATTCCCTTTTAAAAAAGTCCATTGAAATCATTTTATCCTTGTAATTTCAGAAGCTCAATACTCTTCTTCAGCAGCAGCAATAGCTGACTTTGTTATGCTCTTTTTATTTTACTCTCCTTTAATCCCTTGCTGCTACTCAATTTTCATGGGGTTCAGGATTTTAGACAAATAATCAACAAATAGATACCTCAGGCTGGAACCTAAGCATGTCAGCACGAGCCATAGCTTCGGCTTGAGCTATTCTCAGTCTGAATGTCTGAGCCATCTCCTCAGCCTATAAGAAAAAGATTCAGAATTACATGTGTCAGCATTCTCTTTTAAAATGTCAATGCTAATGAAAAAGGCTGAAGTAAATGATTTATCAAAGAAAAAACGAGATGAAAAACATAGAACAAAAAGGAAATAGTACAAAACCGGAAGTCAGCTTTTGAGCTTCATATAGGATATCAAAGTAAGACATTAGATAGCTGAAAGTTGGAAGCGGAAATAAACTACGACAGCAATGAAGCAATTGATACTCTACAGTTGCAAAATTTAACAGGTTCAAAATCCTTTCTTTGAAAAATATACCTTCTCAAAGACAAGCTTTGGATTACGGATCATATCACCAGGTGTAGGTTCTAACTTCTTCGTGGAAAGACTTACACGGCCTCTCTCGCGATCATGACTTAGGATCATCACCTAAGCAAATAATAGATTTGAGATTTTTATGTCCACACAATGCCTTTAAAACCTAAGCAAACATCCACATAACTTATTATATGTCTACCTTTAGAGTATCACCAGGTTGAAGAACAGTTGAAATATCAGTTACACGGTCATGACTGATCTGACTGACATGAAGGAGGCCATTAATTCCACCAATGTCAATGAAGGCACCGTATGGCTTTAGGCTTTCAACAGTGCCAGTGACTACTGATCCAATTCCAAGCTGTGCTTGGCTGTCAGCCACGGCCTTGCGGTTACTGAGAACAAGTCTAGACTGTTCCTCATCCACCTCCACAAACTTAAGAGGAAGCTCCTTGTCAAGAAGCTCTTCTCCAGTTGATTTCTGAAAAGAAGACAAGAGAAAGGGAAATGATATGAGCTGGTTGCTAAAATTATAACAAAATTTTAACTTGATGTCTTGGGCAGCTAGATGAAAGACAGGAATGAACATGCAGAGAAACTAATTTTCACCAAGAATAATCCTCTTTAGAACTTCCAGAAGCATACAGATTATATTAAGGAAATTGCACGATTCAATTTCAACGTTGATAAGAATATTAGAAGAGAATTTTGAAATTTACTTGTCTCATGTCTGTATTAGAAACTATTGTGGCTTTGTTATTGTCCATATTCTTACTTGGTATATTGCATTAGTCATTTGCTATTTGCATTCATAAGTAGAAAAAACAACTAGATTCAGGTCGCAGTCATCATCACTTGATCCCCACCCCATAATTTGAAACTCTTGATTAACAGCAAGTTTAAACCTGATTCAAGTCCCATAAATGTCAATATAGCTCAAGAGCTAACCGTTGATATCTGTGAGAATGGAACAAACCCTCTAAGGCCTTCCACCTCAGCCACCACTCCACCTTTGTTTGCACCAACAACCTGCCACACAAAGTGCATACAATGTACACAAAGATCAAATTAACCTGGTTGCGGGGGTAATAGGAATAGTTTTTGTCATGCTTCGCTCTGTAGTCTTTACTAGATAGAGATGACTATAAATATTAGTCATATTATGCCATGAATATTTTGACGTGAAATCATGGTCAGGTTTTGCAAAATCTTGAATTTCACAGTACAGCAAACCCACCTTACCCTTGACAACAACATCTTCTGCTTGAAGTTGTCTACAACGCTCCCATGCAAGATCATTCTGAAGAGACCTTAAACTCAAGATCAAGCTATCATCTGCTTCATTCTCACCAATGATCAAAAACTCCTCTCTCAATCCAACTACAATGCCTGCTTCTTCCACATTCCTAATCCTGTGGATGCATGCCTCTTGCAGGGGCAAGTATGCAGAGGACTTTGCAGTAATATCAACAAGTGCTCCATTACCATCAGTGGCAAACACAGTGCCTTTAACCTGAAAACGAAAAAACATAAACCAGCAACCACCCGTTTTGTTTCATAACACAGCAATTAACAATTCATATACATACCAAAAGAAAATTCAATAATGCATATCAAGGAAAGAAAAAAAAAAAAAAGGAAAATTTGAAGAAGAAAAAGAAGGAATGAGTAGTGACCTTAGTGCCAACTTCAGAGTCAAAGTCATACTTGTCAAGAGCGGCAGTGAAGTCTTCGAAGGTGAAGGAAACGCCTTCCATGGGAGCAGTGCGGCACCTCTCATAGGCTTCATTGAAGAGTTCCTTCAGCTTCTGCCTCTCTTTGCTCTGTGCATTGGATATTGCCACTGAGTTCACTATAGGAAGGGAAACGCACTTCTGGGTTTGGGTCCAAGAGAATGATGGCTTGGAGAAGCGTGAAGATGAGAGTGGGAAGCACTTCAACCCGCTGAATTGCTGAGCCACAGAAGCCATGTTTCTGCGGTTGGCTCAGATAAGGTACGTGTATCATTACTTGTCCACTCTTTTCACCTTATATATATATGTGTGTGTGTGTGTGTGTGTGCAGATAGATGGATAATGTGTAACTCTTTACTTTCACTCCTTTAACTGTTTGACTTGCATTACAGAATTAGTGTGTTTTTTTTTTTTCGCATATGTCTAAGTGTCCGGTGCATATAATTTTAACGTTAAAAATTGGTTATTTGCTAGGTTTTTATTTGGACCATGATGTATTGATAATCAAGCTTTCGACACTATCAATCAGCAAAGTAGATTTACCCGAGGGAAATTCCTATTTGATGTCATGGACTGCTTTATAAGCAGATATGGAATAATCTCTTAAATGTAAGATTGACGATTGCCAACAACTTCTTTTTTTTTTCTTTTGTGGGTGTACATAATTAAGATTGCCAACATCTTGATGAGGTCCAATGACCGATCCAGTTAGGCTCACTCCTTCCTTTTTACTTCAATGCTGGCATTTTTGTAATTGCAGCCGACCTTGAGGCTCACAATAATCTCTTGAAGACTTTTAGTAAACACCCCTCCATCGATATTTTAGCGATTTTAATATTGTGGTTAATTTTAATTTATAAATATGATTCTGTTACTACACAGAGTCCATCAAAATCAGTTTGGCCCTCTTATAGGGGAGAAAATTTGTTGACATCAATGCGTGCAGGACTTCTTGAAAATGTACTTCAAGGTTATCTGCAAGCCTATTCTTAATTCTAATGCATACAAGATTAGTTTTGCCATGCCGTGGCGTTGGGGCCATCCTGAAAACATAGATATTAAGCGAAAGGTTTTGATTGCTGTGCTGAGATATGGATTAGTTAGCAGACTAGCAGTATTATACTCAAAAGTAAAAATTAACTTTACAAGTAACTATACCAGCCTATTTTGCCTCTAAGCTTTGTGCTATTGAACGAATCTGATAGGGCTCAAAGCCTACGAGGTATACTGGGAAAAAAACATGAGGGAGGACATTAAGATGATGAAGAAATAATGTGGGATATCTGTGAAGACAAGAAGCTGCAGCTCAACTAAGAGTCATTAGTGATTTGCCAGTTTCTTAGATGTTACATATGAATAGCAACTGCTGGTTATAACCAAGTATCAACCTGCTGTCTGAGGTAGTTAGCGTCGTGATATATAACATGTTAATTATTGGTGGCATACATACACAAGGTTTGGAAGGTTTTCTTGCTATTAGTGCATCACAAAATCCTTTGTATACTATATGGTTGAGTTGAATAGAAGAGGTTCACTACGAACTATATTAATCAATACAAACGACGGTCAATGTCTTGTTCCCTTTCATGCTGTGGTTGGATGCTTCAAGAAGAATCCAACTGAATTTGGAGTTGTTCAGACATAAATATTATAGCAAAGTCTGAAACATTGATTTTATTGGGAGAGAGCGCCCTATCTAAATCGTGTAGGTCTCGGGGATGATCAAGCATGACGTGTGTATTTTAACCCCAAATGGAGTAGATCGGCTGGAGAGGGAGCACAGGGGCCGTAAATGTTACTAGCCAACTGCCAAAGCCCACATCGGGTAGACAAATGAGAGGAAGCAAGTGCACTCAGTATAAAGATAAGCAGACGTGTGAATCGTAGAGCACGGAGCCGTGTGATAAGCACAGAGCGAACTATTCTTTCGCCTTTTACTAAAGAATACCGTGTGCTTGTCACTTAAAGCGGCATACGCCTATTTTTGGAAGAGTCCCTCTTGTCTGAGGGCTCTGCAATTGAGTTGGAAGTTTTGTTGTATGATAATGATAAGTAAGAATGTGATATTAAGTATGGTTCAATATTTGCACGAGTCTTGAGTTTGAAGTTTATGTGATATTAATAAGCAAAATCATGCTATTACTAATAATTCAATAATTAGAAAGCCGTTTTGATATTTAATTTCAAAATTATTACCCGTTACTAGACGTGTAAAGCTCTCGCGGTCTCGGTTTTTTTATAATTTTAATGTTTGTTTGAAGAAACCTCAATTGATTGGTGGTGTGGTAGGGTTATACTGGCTTAATTGTGAATAATACTATTTACTCCTTTTTATGATTACCACTTAAAATTTTTCGTTTTATTAACAATTATCAATTAAAAAACGAATGACAAACACATGGAGAGTTTACACTGTATTAAAATTATCCCAAGGTATTTTTTATTATCTAAATATTTTAATTATAAAATCATTTATAATTAGTTGATGATATACTTACATTAATTTTGTTTAAAATTATAGTTAATTGTGGATGAGAGACGTTGAAAGTGAAAAAAAAGAATAAAATAATCCTGATCTTTCATTGTTGACGCAGCAGCATCACTTCACTTTATATAGGCATTTGTGGTGGATAAGGCCTAGAGGAGAGAGTGGAAAGGTTGTGAAATCAAGGAAGGAGAAAATGGAGGAAGCAAAAGGAGTAGTGAAGCACATATTGGTGGCAAAGTTCAAGGACGATGTTACCCCACAAAGGATTGAGGAGCTCATCAAGGGATATGCCAATCTCGTCAATCTCGTCCCTTCCATGAAGGCATTCCAGTGGTATATACTCCATTCCCTTCCCTTTCTCTTTAGCTTTTTCCCTTTTATATGTATTGGTTTCTTTCTTAATTTTCCACTTAGATCACAGCTATTAACACGAGTTTTTCACAAAATACAAACTGGGGTTCCAGAAACTGGACCCCTTTCACCCAAAAAATTGAACTTTTAACAAATTCATTGAAATGGGGTGTCCGTTTTAGCTGATGTACAAGTATTAAGTAGAGATAAGCTGAATCAATGAATTCACATGTACTTAGTTGGGTTTCTTTTCAGTATTATTTATAGCCATCAATTTGGTGCAGTGGACACTGTGCTTTTTGAGTGTTCAAAGTTGGTACTGGTCAAGTTTTGCTGAGATCCTTAAAGTCAGTAATTGTAATTGCAGGGTTCTCTGATCAAGATCTAAACTTTTCTGCATTCTAGGGTCTTCTGTTATTTGTTGTTAACAATAGTGAGTGTGTGAGACCCAGCAAAAGTGGATGACCACGATGTGGTGTGGTCATTTTGAGTTTTTGTGATGTTGCTATTAGCTTCCATGATCTCTAACGTGGAAAATCTGTCTTCTATAATTTGTTTCATAAAATTGATTTTTGTTCATTGCCTTTACTCATAAACTAGGAGATGATTCAGGAATGATATTAAAATTGGATTGGAGGAGAGGAATTCTTTCAGACAAAAATGCTGCTTCTCTTTTTTGTCTTCATTGTTTTGGTTTGATCTCACTGCTTCTCATTAATATTATAATCAATAGCAGATGGAAATTATTTTCGAGTTAAGATCGTTTCCGATTCCTGAAAAAAAAAAAAATAAATTGGGAGAATATGCCTCTGTTAGTAGGTCTGGCGTGCCTCCTTGTTCCGAAGTTTCCCCTACTTGAAGGCTTTTCATATTCAAAGTAACTCTGTAAGTTCCTAGTGGCAAAGAATGTCGGCAAACTATTTGACAATTTTAATGGATCAGGTAGGCTTGATGGAATGGAAATTTGGATTATAATTAAAATCATATGTTGTCATAGATGGAACTCGTATAGGTGAAATGTCATTCAACTATTGCACCGTACTTTCTGAAGTCTAAACATTTGCACTCGAGCCACCTTCTAGTAATTTGATTAAACAATTTACAAGCAATATATCTAATATGCTTATATATGTCTATAATCCTTCCATGTTTTCTTTTTTGGTGTGCAATTATCATTCCCTGTTCATCATGTATTTTAGGGGAAAGGATGTAAGTGCAGAAAACATGCATCAAGGTTTTACTCATGTGTTTGAGTCAACTTTTGAGAGTACAGAAGGCGTTGCAGAGTATGTAGCCCACCCTGCCCATGTTGAATATGCAAATTTGCTCCTTTCCTCTTTGGACAAAGTGATCGCGATCGACTATAAGCCTACCATCGTTCACCTTTGATTGGATCAGTAATGGGAGTCGTTGACTGCTACTACTGTGTTATCCTACTGTTGTGTTAAAAATAAACTTGGGTTTCCTCTCTAGACAGCATTTGTGTACCATTACAATGCTTCCGCTTTTTCATATGTCAAGCGTTTTTATCTTTGTACAATCGAATTACTTATGTTGATTTAGATGAGAATGATGCCTGAAAGTACGAAACTAATTCGTGAATGCTTGTGATTGGATAAAATTTTTAAAATTTTAGACTCTTCTTAACCTTTATCCTACTATGTCGTCTGTTCTTTGTGTTCTTTATCGTTTATTCCTCATTCATTCTAACTGTAGTTAAGACTTCCCCTCGTATTATATAGTTTCACTGTTTAGATAATTGAAAATGTAAACATCTGGTTGATAGGTGCAATGTATACACCATAAAATAAATAAAAATTTCTAATTAAATCAAAATGTATACACCATAAAATGAGGAGAAAAGTTGCGTCAAATGGACAAGTGGTTAACCTTATGCATGTTATCAGATTCGTCACCTCTCGAGCCTAGACAAAAAGCCAATAGAAAGCAGCTAATTATCTTTCAAATAGTATGGTATACGACAAACATTCCTCGCAGTGTTGTTTTTCCTCAAGGAGTGTGGCCACTCTCTGCAATCAATTTCTTGAATGTTGGTAACTGACGTTGCTACGTGCTACATTGATCAGTGGTGTCCTGGGCAAGTGTAACAAGATCAGCAGTTGGTGGTGTTGAGTTTAGAAGTCCGAAAGAAAATGCTATGTCTGGGGCCCGATGGATTGAATTACACTAATTTCCACGACTTTGTTTGCGTGTTAGGACACAACAAATGAATAAAGCAACACCACCCCAAGGAAAGGGCTAATACTGAAGTGAACCACCGTGTAATGTGTTGTATTTTTTCTAATGGCTTTTCTTTGGTTTAACTGCTTGCACAATAGCCGCTTTATAGTTCTAATATAAAAAGAGGGATCTAAGTTTTTGTTTACTAGGATATTTTGCTTTTGGTAAATATCTAATATGGCATTGACTTTGGTGTATTTAATTGAATGTATTAGCATAAAATAATATTGAGCGTATTTTAGATAAAAAATTTATTGAATGTATTTATTGTGACTTTGTTTTTAGGTTAATGGATTGTTTGGATGGAAAGAGAAAATAAGGAGAAGGAAAATGAGAAAAAAAATAGAGAAAACATATTTTTTGTTTTATTATTTGGTTGAGAAGACATGTAAGGAGAAAGATTTTTTTCCCTCTGTTCCTCTAATTACTTATCATCCAATCATATTAAAGATGTTTCTTTTTTGGTTAATTAAATTAAAAAACTTAATGAAGCAAGTTAATGTTTTTTTATAAAATTATATAAACTAAACATTCTTAATAAAAACTTTATAATATAGTACCGTTAAATATTAATAATTTATAATTTCATTAAATGATCCACTATGCACTAGAAAATGCCACGTATGTGTGCTTGTGTTTTTGTTAACACCACAGAAAGGGAATTACATAATCAAAGTAGAAAACATATTATTTTTTTTTTTTAGGATGCCACCACATAAATTGCAAGCTATTGAATTATCTAGTATATACTTAGAAAAAAAAGGATGAATTGAGCAGAATATTCACCACCAGAGAAGGAGAAATTCTTAAATAGGAGCAATGCATACACTATAAAATGGCGAGAAAAGTTTAATCAAATGGCGAAGTGATTAACCTTATTCATGTCATCGGTTCCATCAACTCTCGAGTCTCAGACAAAAAACAACTAATTGTTTTCCAAAAAGTATAGTATAGTATAAAGGACAACACTAACTAGATGCAGAATGTCACCATATTCCTCCAGCAAGAATTGATGTTTAGGTTGTTCCTTTTGAAAGAAACAGTGGATATTGCTTAGAAATATGCCCTCCATTGCCTTCTTCACGTGAGAGTAATCTCCGGACTTCAAACCCTGTTGAATAACCTCAACTTCATGGAGGGCACCATGGTCCCCGTTGTAACACGACAAACACACTTTTAAGTATTGTTTTTCCTTGAGATCGCTTCCACTCTCTGCAATCAGCTCGTCGAGTAGGCTTATTATGTTGGTAACATTGTTGCGTAAAATATCAGTGGTGTACTGGGCAGTAGTAACAAGATCGGCACCAGGCTCAAGGGGCATTGAGTTTAGAAGTTTAAGACAAAATTCTCTGACAACAGCCACGCCATCCGTATGATTGCAAATGACACCAATTTCCACAACTTTGTTTGCATGGGAGGACACAGCAAATGAAGATAAGAACACCACCACAATGAAAGAGATCAAGGAAGGCCTAATACAGAAATAAACCATTGTATTGTGTGTTGAACTTTTCTAATGGCTCTCTTGCTTTGGTTTCACTGCTCGCACCAGAGTCGTTTTATAGTTCTGAACTGGAAATCAAGATATTTTTGCTGCCAGGACATTTTGCATTTGGTAGATATTTAATATGGTATTGACTTTGGTAATTGAATTTATTAGGATTAAATAATATTGAATGTATTTTGTGTCATGAAATCATTAAGCATATTTATTAGGTTCAAATTAGGGGCGATGTTTTAACAAGATGTATCATACATCTCGTCATCTAATAGTCCAGATACGAGAGTGCTAGATATAATGGTGTATCAGTGTAAGCAATCATATATAATATACTATAAAATTTTCTTTCTCTCTCCTCCCCCTCCACCTCCCCTCAGTTACCATCCTCAGCCTCTCCTCCGACCACCACTCACCACCACCATTACCACCATGTTATTCATGTTCAACCTTTCACCCCTCACCACCACTCAACCACTCCACCGATCGTAGACCATAGTCGTCACCGTCTCTTGCTGAGCACACATTGAACTTTTTTTTCGGTGATTCATGCAATTTGAGTCCATCAAGTAGTTCGCTTTGAAGTGTGACTGCAAATCCGTAAGCATCGGCGACAATGCGCTCATCCTTATCTCACAGCGGTGCCCTAACCATGCTCTTGAAGCTGCGCGTGCACTTCGAGCTTATCGTGGTAGGCATGGAGGTAATTTTGTATATGAAAAATCTTTGTCTTAAAATGTAGATGCAAGTTTTCAATACATTAAATGCATTAAAAACTTTAAAATTTTACCTTTCCATAAAAAAATCTTACATCTTTTAATTCTTTAACTAATTTCTTTAGAGAAAAACCTCTTTTATTTTTGAGGTAATGGTCAAACTCGAAGGTTAACTATTAATTAGTGTTTGGATTCCTTCTAGTATTTAGTAATTTCTACAGGCTAAATGACACCAATGTCTATGACCATTAATTTCCTTTTAATTTAACAACTCAAAAGTGCAAAATTTATGAAGATATAGAATAGTGGAATAGAGCTTCAATAAAGAAAGAGTAGTTAAGTATAATAATTACAAAATTTAATGAAGAAAGAGAATAATAAAACAAAGATTTAATAAGGAGATAGTAATCATGTTTAATGAATAATGGAGAAATTAGAGAATGGGAGCATTTATATTAAAAATAAGGTGGAGGATGTGAAACACTGCTTCAAAGTTGGGCCTTGAAGCACTCTAACATGTATTAGTGAGTGTATTTGTATGCCAATAATTGTTGTTGCTCTATACTAGAGTCATAGACTGTGAAACACGGGTATGTGCATTTTGGAAAAGTACCCGTACCAGGCACATTCCGGGTATGGGTATACTTGGGTATGGCTAGGTGTAGCTGGGCACGGCTTGAGTATGAGTTTTATATAAAACTACGTCGTTTTCCACTTTTTTTATGTTTATTTTTTTTTTTCAAAAACCACAATAGAAGTAGAGAAGAGAGAATCTTCCCTGCCCTTTTTTTCCTTTTCATTCCCAAATTGTCAATGACCTCACCCCATCCCACCGCATTTCCAACTTTCACCCACAGCCATCACTGACCCACCACTCAACCACTCCACACTTGTGAGCATAGCGACGGCAGTGCTCCTCATCCCAACAGCGATGCTTCTCTTCCCAACAATAGCAAAGCTCCCCATCATCGAGCAGCAATGACGCTATATGTCTCAATAGTAGTAGCGCTCCTCATCCCAACAATGGTGGTGGCCCAGCCAGCGGTGCTTCCCTCTTCTCCTTCTCTCTTATGACAGAGGTATCTATCTCCTCCTCCTTCTTCTTGAGTTTTGTGACTGTTTTGTTTTTGTTTTTGTTCTATCTACTATGCTACTAGTTTGTTGGAAATGAAATTATTCTTGAAAAATGAAAATATATAGAATGAGTGATTAAATTTTTTTTTTTTATGTTCTAATTTTTATTCTTATCATTTAAATGATAGAATGAGTGATTAAATTTTTTATTTTTGAGTAATATAAAAATTTTTGTAATTATTTATCAGATATTTTTACAAAGCGTATATATATATATATATATCCCAGTTTTTACAAAATTTTTATATTCCGTATCTGTACCCGTGCAACATAGGCCATAGACTATGTTGTTCCCCCATGTCGCCACCGCTACCCCCTTCGGGTGCTACCACCCACGGCCCCTGACCTTTCCACTGTGCTCTCGCCATCCCTGGTGCCGATGAACTTTCCGGTAACCCAAAATTCCCTCCGGCATGGGCACCCTGCAGTTACTTATCCTCTTTAGTCTCCTCCCTCCAAACCCCATATTCGCTGTGGACTTCTCTTCAACTCCTTCACCGGCACAGCCAACGCCACAACCGTCACCCTCATCACTGGCACTCGCATCGGTTTCTTCATCCTTCGCATGACCAATGACTCCAACCAATACTCCTTCAGCAAAGCTTTCTACCCCAAAAAGATCACCATGAAGAAACCCTTTTCCTCCTCCTTAAGCTCCTCGAACATCTCTTCCTTCTCAACAACCTTTGTCCTCTACATCTTGCCGCAGATCCCGACGAGCCTTGTCAACACCGAGCTCGTGAAGCATGGGTTGAATGAGCGGGAAAGGGGGGAAGGGGTTGGGCAGCGGGAGTTGGAAGCTTTCAGGTTAAAACTAAACTTGGCTTTCCTCTCTAGACAGCATTTCGTGTGCCACTACAGTGTTTTTCTGTGCGTACAATGGAATTACTTATGTTGATTTAGATGAGAATAATGCCTGAAAGAACGAAACTAATTCCTGCGTTTTTGTACAAATGCTTGGGATGGATAAATTTTTCACAATTTTAAACTTTTTACCTTTATCTCACCATGTTCTCCGTTCTTTTCCTTCTTTATCCTTTTATCCATCATTCACTCTAACTATTATTAAGAATTCCTCTCGTATTATAGTATCACTGTTTAGATAATTGTAAACACCTAATTGATAGGTGCAATGTATAGACCGCAAAATGGAGAGAAAAGTTGAATCATATGGACAAGTGATTAACCTTACCCATGAGAAACATCTCCTCTAGAGCCTAGACAAAAAAGCAATAGAAAGCAACTAATTATCTTTCAAATAGTGTAGTATTCGACGTACATTCTCCGTAGTGTTGACGAAAAGACAAATTAGCAGTCAAATTAATAATAATAATAATAATAGTCCGTAATTAGATGGTTCTTTTACATTAATATTGCATTCAAAAATAAACTCTCAAACAATTACACGTCGCTTTGATCATATTACTTGTGTGCAAAAAAATTTCATACGGTTTAGCATTTTTCCAATTTTTAAAGCAGATTTAAATTAAGAGCACGCCCTATATCACGAAAAGTGATTTACAAATTCAGTAAAAATGAAATGGACAAATGCAACCGTTCCAACTACAATAAAATGTTGAATTTGACCCAAATGACCGTATTATATTTTTGGAAGATTTAAAAAGATTTGGATAAAAAAAAAAAGGAAAGAATTGAAAAGAAGATCATATTTAAAAAAGATTTGAACGAGAAAATAATTGGATAAATTTATTAGGTATTTATCTAAAATAGGAAGTTATTAACTATTAGGATTAAATGTGAATTTAGTTGATTATTATGCAAATTGTTGTGAGTTATAAATACTTATATTAGAAAATGTTCATGATATGGAAAGAGAGTAAAAATTAAGAGCCTAAAAATTGGCTTGTGATGACAAAATGATAAGTAATAAAAATTGATTAGGTAAAATACATTGATAACCAGAGTTAACAATTATTAATATTAATTTTCAAATTGAATTTTACATTAATTTTTAAAATATGAAATAATTGGTTGAGTAGTAGAAATGTAGTGGAGTTAGTAATGGATGTGTTAATGTTCATTAAATTTGAAATTTTATTTTAACTTATTTTAATTTTATATGGTTGTGGTCATAGATATAAGAAGAAGTAGTGGAATAAGTCTCTATTTTCTTGCTATTAATCGCAAGAGCTCTTAATGTTCCATCTATTGGCTATACAAGAATAATTTTGATGATAATATTTAGTATAAAAATAGAAAATATGAAGTAGCCATTGTGGAAAGAAAGAGATTTTTGAGTTTTGGTAGAAGAGAAAAATATATGAAGGGACGAATATGAAAGCTCAAAGATAAAATTAATAATGTTTTTACTACTTTTTAATTTTTAATGATATATCTCAAAAAATTATCGTTGGCAATAATATTTGAAAAATTAAAAATATATGATGTTTTCCAAAAATATGCATGTGTGAGTTCCCATGTCAAGAATCAAATTCACTTTGCAAAAGTAAAAGACAATAAAATATTATTCCATAGATGGACAATACTTTAATTTTGAAAAAATTAAAAAAAAAAGAAACAATATAATCGAGTAATTCTTAAATGATAAAGAAATATACAAACAAAGTGGGAGAGAAATTTGACTTGTTGACTAATTATATTATAAAGTATCAAAGAAGAATAGTAATAAATGTAATTAATTTTTAGAGAGGTTAAAAATTGGCTTGTGATGACAAAATGATAAGTAGTGAAAATTGATTTGGTAAAATACATTGGTAAATGATATTAAAAATTATTAATATTAATTTTCAAATTGAACTTTACATTAATTCTTAAAATATGAAATAATTGGCTGAGTAGTGGAAATGTAATGGAGTTAGTAATGACTGTATTATTATTCACTAAATTTGAAATTTTATTTTAACTTATCTTAATTTTACAAAGAAAATTTAATATAAATCTATTTAAATTAATTTAATCAATTTTTTTGTAATTGAAACGAAACCACATAGAGATTTGAGTAATGAATTATTTAAGTAGAGTTAGTGGAAGAGAAAATCAAGAGATTGTAAGTTAAATTCTGAAATTAAATTTTTTCTTTTAATTATTTTAACAAAGAGAAATTTGAAATTTGTTTTAATAATAAATTTAAGAAAGTGGTAAGATTAGTATTGATGTGACACTGATATATGATATAAGTTTTCATATTTTGAGCCTTGTTTATTAATAGTATATATTAAATATTAATAATTTATAATTTCTTTAAATGATTCACTTTGCACTAGACAGTGCCACGTATCTGTGTGCTAGTGTTTTGTTAAATTCCACGAAAGGGAATTTCATAATCAGAGTAGGAAATGTAATTTTTAATATGCTAATAGACAAATTGCAAGCTACTGATTTATCAAGTATATACCTAGAAAAATGAATTAGGGTTTTTTAAAGTGAGAATTTTTATAAAATGAGAAAGAAAATAGAGGATTATTTATCCTTAAATCAATAATTTTTTTATACATGAATCTTATCAAATAATTCAAAGATAAATAATCTTCCCTTTCTCACTTTATAAAAAGAAAACTATCTTAAAAAAGATCCAAATCCTAGACAGATAGAATGAATTGAACATAACACTCAAAACTAGCGAAGGAGAGATTCTTAAATAGGTGCAATGTATACACCATAAAATGGAGAGAAGTTTAATCAAATGGATAACTGAACCTTGTTCATGTCATCGGTTACATCAACTCTCGAGTCTTAGACAAAAGAGCAATAGAAACAGAAAGCAACTAACAGTTTTCCAACAGGTATCGTTCGGCCTGAAAGACAACACTAACTAGCTGTAGACTGTGACCATATTCCTCCAGCAAGAATTGATGTTTAGGTGGTTCCTGTGCATCGAAACAGCAGATATTGCTTAGAAATATGCCCTCCTTTGCCTTTTCCATGTGAGAGTAATCTCCGGACTTCAAACACTGTTGAATAACCTCAATGTCATGGAGGGCACCATGGTCCCCGTTATAACACATCAAACACACTTCTAAGTATTGTTTTTTCTTAGGATCGCTTCCGCTCTCTGCAATCAGCTCGTTGAGTAGGCTTATTATGTTGGTAACATTGTTGCGTAAAATATCAGTGGTGTACTGGGCAATAGTAACAAGATCGGCACCAGGCTCAAGGGGCATTGAGTTTAGAAGTTTAAGACAAAATTCTCTGGTGACCCTCAGGTCATCCGTATTATTGCAAATGACACCAATTTCCACAACTTTGTTTGCATGCGAGGACGCAGCAAATGAAAATAAGAACACCACCACAATGAAAGAGATCAAGGAAAGCCTAAAACAGAAATGAACCATTGTATTATGTGTTGAACATTTCTGATGGCTTTTTTGCTTTGGTTTCACTGCCTGCACCGGAGTCGTTTTATAAATCCGAAATGGAAATCAAGATATGTTTGCTACTAGGACATTTTGCATTTGGTAAATATTTAATATGGTATTGACTCTGGTATGTTTAATTGAATTTATTAGGATTAAATAATATTGAATGTATTTTGTGTCATGAAATCATTAAGTGTATTTATTAGGCTCAAATTAGGTATCCCCTATAGTTAAACATACTTGTTACTTTGAGTAAAAATTATTTGCTCATATTATCTGTCACTATCATATTTTAATGAAACAATTATTACAAATTTTTCTATTTTACCTTCTATAGAATTCTAAGAACAACAAATTATGAAATATTAATATAATAAATTAGTTATTAAGTAAGGATCTTTTAGTAAAAACCTCTGAAATAGATCCTTGATTTTGGATTCCCTAATATTCGTATAAATGGTAAAAGTAGTAGTTATTTTGATCCAAAAAAAGTTTATTTTCTTTTTTAACCAAAGAAATCAATTAAAAAATCAAAAGTAAAATTTTTTTGAAGTTTTCAATACATTAAATGCATCAAACACTTAAAGTTTTCACTTTTCAATAAAAAATCTTATATTTTTAATTTTTTAACTTTTAATTTTGAGCTAATGGTCAAACTCTAAGGTTAAGTGTTAATAAGAGTTTGGATTCTTTTTTAACGAAGAAAGAGAATAATGAAACAAAGTTTCAATAAAGAAATTGTAATTAAGTTAAATGATTAATGGCGAAAGAGAATTTGAACATTTATATTAAAAATAAGGCGAAGGCTAGCAAGCACTCTAGAGCCATAGACCAATAATTATGGGTGTATCCGTGCACCAATAATCGTTGGTGTATCCGTAATAGAGCCATAAACACTCTCTCCCCACCCTACCCCCTTGTACTATTCCCCCATCTCTCTACCGCTACCCCTTTCAGGCACCATCCACAGCCCTTGACCTTTCCACCCCGCTCTCACCGTTGCCAATGCCGATGAACTTTCTGGCAACCCATAATTTCCTTCGGCATGGGTACGTTGTAGCTACTTCTCCTCCCTGCTAACCCCATATCCTCCATGGACTTCCTCTTCAAATTCTTCATCGATGCCGCCAACACCACCGATGTCACCCTCATCAGCGATGCTTCCGTCAAGTTCTCTATCCTTTACATGACCAATGACTCTAACCAATACTCCTTCGGCAAAGCCTTCTACCCCAAAACGATCACCATGAAGAAACCCTTTTCCTCCTCCTTAAACTCCTCTAACATCTTTTCCTTCTCAACAACCTTTATCTACATCTTGCTGAAGATCCTGATGAGCCCTATCGACAGCAAGCTCGTGAAGCATGGCTTGAACATGCGGTGGTAAAGGATGAGGAGGTTGGGTAGTGGGAGTGGGAAGTTCGAAGGCACAACAACATTGTCGACACTCAACTCGTGGAAGGTCCCGTCTACAATAAATAGAATTTGGCAACTTTTGGAGTGTACCACTCTGATTTAGGTGCATGCTTTGTATGGTGGTTTGGATCTAAGACCCTTATAAGATGTCTGAAAGCACCATGATTAACACAGTGCTTGACAGCACCTGCCTAAAAATAAACAAGGAAAACCCTAATTTAAAATTGAGAGAGCTACATAGGTGCTCAAAGCCTAACTTTCAAGGAAAACTCTAATTTAAAATCAAATTTGTCCTCTGTTATTATTATTTTTTTTGGGCATATTATAATGTTGATTTATTCTTGGTGGATGCTACTTTGGTTTGGGTTCTAGGTGTGGGCCTTTAGTTATTTGCATTGTTAGTCTATACTATTGGGAAAGGTAAAGGTAAATACTTAAGGTGTGTTTGTTTTGCCGTTTAGGACCTCCAACACTAGTTGGGAGCTCCTCGAATGTAGGAATAGTTTGTTTGGATGTTTTTTCTGGTAGTTGTACTCTACTGTCCCAAACCTCAATTGACATGGAAGCAAAATATTGTTGCTTCTCCATTTACAAAATCCTATCTATTACAACTTTATATTTTCTATGCCTATTGTACTCTCGTTTCTTACATCTATTACAACACGTCCATTATAATAATTTCTTAGCCATTGTATATTAATTGTTTCTCTTCACATATAAGTGGCAAGTAATAATAATATTGGTGGAGCTTTTAAATTTTATATTAACAAAAATAGTATAATTATTTATTAAGGATTTTTTATTTTACAATTTAATATTAACAGCAAGGGTTATTTAAATATATTTAAAATAATTTTATTTATAATAATGTTAACATAATTTTATTTAAAATATTTTACTAATAATATTTATATAATTTTCTTTATAATAATATCAATATAATTTTTTTTCTCTTAATTCTTTAACTAACAAAATTTTTAAAAAAATGCTTTATTAATATCCGAGAATAATGTGTATATACAATGGACATTTTTTCCCTTAAAGTAATAAATAAAATAGATTGAAGGCGATATTTATCATTTTTTATCATATAACTTAAATCTCTTTCGTCATTGATAGCTCATCGTCTAATCATGAACTCGTCTGCATCTTTATTATAATTACTAACTAATTTTTTTAATATTGAAATTTGTACTAATTTAAATAGAAATTAATTTATATATATATATATATATATATATATATATATGACTTTTAAATAGATATAAATTTTGAGATAATTATGATAAGAAATAAATAATTTTAATAATATTATGAGTTTAATTAATATGCATTAATATCATAAAATAATTTTATACTGTCAACTAATAGAAATAGTGAAAATTGCCAACTCATATAAATAACTACCTATTATAATGAGGGGCCTACCATAATTTCTCATTTTCTACTATTTCTATTGATTGATAATATAAAATTATTTTATATTATCAGTATATTCAAATAAAATTCTAATATTATATATAATTGAGTAACTATAAAAAAAAATTGAATTTAATTTTAATATTTATAAAAATATGTCACATAAATATCTAATCATATATTTTTATATAAAAAAAAATTTAACTTCTATATTCATTATCTCGAAAATCTCCTGCATGATAGGATAATTAAAAAGTGAGTTTAATTAATATGTACTAACAGTATAAAATAATTTTATATTATCAATTAATAAAAATTTTAAAAAAATAAAAAATTACAATAAATTCTTCATATTATAGATAATTATTTATATAAATTGATATTTTTTATTATTTTTATTAATTAACAAAATAAAATTATTTTATATGTGAAAGCATTTAAATTAAATTCTTAAAAAGTTTATGCATGCCCACTTAAAATAAATGATACTAGAAAACATGAAGGGGTCGAGTTTGGAAATTGGAAAAGATTAGAAAATACTAAGTAATGGAATGGGTTTGGGTATAAAAGGGCAAAAAAGAGATAGGTGATGTCTGCTTCCATCTGCGATCGCGAAATCGTTAGCGTCGTCGATTTCAAGGTTGCCGCAGAGATGAGCTCCGCTGGTGAACCATTTCGCGCCTCTTCCTTCCTTTTTCTCTTCTTTTCCATTTCATTCTTCATTCACTCCACCTCTCTTTCTTCTTCATTATACACTCTCTCTCTTTTTCTACTGTTGCGACTTTGAAGCTTTATGTGTATAAGCTTTTCGTTCTCCTTAGAGGATAATTTGGATTTAGAATCCCACCCTCGAAGGGATTCTAACACATATTTATCTTTTTGGGGTGATTTCTTTGCACACTTGTATATATATTAGTTTTTATTTGATTTTTTTTCCCAAAAAATTAGATTTTATTTTACTTTTTGGGTGCTGGTGGTTAGAGTGGAACTGTATAGATGCTCAAAACCTAACCTTCAAGGAAAACCCTAATTTAAAACAAAATTTTCCCCTTTTCTTTTTTATGGGCATATTATAATGTTGATGTATTCTTGGTGGATGCTGCTTTGGTTTTAGTTATTTGCATTGCTTGTCTACACAATTGGGAAAGGTAGAAGGTAGGTACTTGGTGGTTGATTATACCCATTTTCATGAATACTTGATGTGGGAAATTTGAATTGTGTGAATGTAAGCAGCTCAGCAAATATTGCCAGTGAAAATATGTGGTTTATGTGGTTCAAGAAGCATTTCGATGGTTTTACCATGTAGTTGATCCTATTCTTTCGTTTGTGGATATAAGATGGAGTTGCGTTTGGATGACAACTTAGTTTTTGTGTTTCAGATACCATTAATGCAAATTCTGCTGAGTCTGTCCAGGAACCTGTTCCAGGATCAAGCCTGGAAACAAAACAGGATGGTACTGGTATGGATTTCGCACTTTTGGTTTTAATCTGCATGTTTAAGACTTCTATTTTTCTTCAGTAATGGCTGTTTCGATTGTGGAGATTCATTGAGTGTAGTTTCAAATAAATTTGCTAACATGCTCCTTGACTTGCTAGAAATAAAAGCTCAAGTTGATGCCATGTGGGAACAAATGAACAAAGGAGTATCTAATGAGATCCTCAGAAGATTTACAAGCAAGCCTAATTCCACTGCAAAAAGAACTGCAAAGAAGGCATCTTTTGTAAGACCTTGCTGTTGCTTTCGTTGTCTAGGAATCTAGGCGTTTCTAAAAGAAGCTCTTTTGGCTGTTGTTAGCATGAGTTTAATTTCCTTCATTAATTACTTTGAACACAGAATTGTTTGTCATATCTGGGGTTGGCACCAAAGGCAACTGAATCTGTTGGGCTAGGTGCTTCCCAGAATGAACCTGGTATGGTGCAGAGCAGTACAAGTGATGAAGCCAAGAAGCTTGCTGCTGCAGCTCTTGCAGCAGTGAAAGATGATGCTGCCACTTCTGCTGCTGGCAGGGGGAAACTTGTGGTAAGAACATTCCTATCGGTGCTCTTATTTTTGGCAATGTGCTAATCTAGCTATAGCAAGAAACAGTTTGTGCAATCCAAAAGTTAGGGGAAAACATATAAAAGAGTAAAGAGTTTGTGCATTGAAGGTTTTTTTGTTTTTTAATTTCAACATTTCAAGTTCAACATGTAGACATGCCTCAATTATAGCAAATGAGGACTTTGACATAGTACTGGCTAAAGTTAGTGCCTATTGTTAAGACCTGAACCAATAAGGCATTCACAGCACCTATGAGGCATTTGAGTGTTAGTTTTTGTTCATTTGTTTCCTTTAATAGATTACTGAGGTTCGGGACTTCGCTGGTCAAGAAATTGAAGTAAAGAAGCTCTTAGAATCTGACTCAAAGGAGGCAATGGAAAGAGCCAAAGCTCCTGCACCTTCTGCGGTGGATGCTGTCCTTGAACAAATCAAGAAGAAACAGAAGCTCAGTGTACTTGATAAGACCAAAAAGGACTGGGGAGAATTTAAGGAAGAAAATAAACTGGAAGAGGAGCTTGATGCTTATAAGAGGAGTTCGGACCAGTATCTGGATAAGGTTTCCTTCTTGCAGCGAGCAGATTACCGTGAGTTTGAGCGAGAGAGAGATGCACGACTGGCTTTGCAAGCCAGGAAGCGGCCAGATATGCGAGAGGACCAATATGACTGAAGGAAGGTGAAGTACAGAATTGCTATCCATGGAGTATTTATGGTTTTGTCGGGAGTTGATTGTCCAGGGGCTCTTGTTCCTGGGAAGGTCTTGGTCTCCTAAGAGGAGAAAGACCTTTGATCACATTAATGGGGTATGATGCATTTCATGATCTTAAGATTTGGAATGCTTTTAAATGGCGTGGAAGGGGAAAAAAAAAGGGGACTAAAGAGAAACAGGTGTAAATTTTAGACTGATATCAGTACATTATAGTTCCATTTTCCCCTCTTGCTCAAGGGATTTTCATTGTTATTCTTTAATGACTCCCCCACTTGATGCAAAGGATGCGAACTCTATGAATGAAATCTCATGTTTTAATAGCAAAAGCATGCAATCTCATATTCCCTTTATAGCATTACTTTTGATTCCTTTGAATTTTTAGGCAGAGCCAACTCCCTTATACTTTCCCGTGCTATGCACCCACATAGTTGGGAGCACCCACATAATAGCAAAAAGTTTCTCTATAATGCAATAATACTTAGATTATTTAGTAGGTTAAAATATGATGTAATTTAAATGTGAAGGATATATTTTTGTTTTATCACTTAAGAATTTTTTTGCTTCCAAACTTTTCTCAATGTTAAATAAGCTTGAATTTATTACCTCTAAGTTGATTCAAATGATGTGACACTTATTCTCAAGCATGATTTATTGCAAATGGAATAAATTAATATTGAGAAAGTTGTCTCTATAATAGGTCAACTTGGTTTGAGACAAATTGGTTTGAGTCAAATTAATGACATTGTAATGAATTTTAAATGTTAGTGATTTACCCCAAATTTGTTTTTTAAAAAAAAAAGTTTGAACATGCTAGTAAGTCGGAATTCAAACTTCCATCCCTTCCTCTCCTTTTCTCTGGATCCATTAGAGACTACAAGAACCAGAAAGCCTGTTAAGAACCAAAAGAAAATAAGCAAGCTCGAACGTAAATTGTTAGTTATTTGTTTGTTTGAATTGCTTTAAAGTAAAACCGCGACAAAATTATCTTGCTCAAGGACTTCTATTCTTGGACAGTTTCAAAACATAATAGATCGCATGCACATACTAATTGACTTTTGCTATGGAGGATTCTTGTCCACCCAAAATGAGTGGCTTCCTTTTAGGTTGACACATTTCATGCACTCTTTTGAGAAACTGGATTCATTGGCAACCGATGCAAAGGGAAGAAGAAAGGGGTAGATGAAAATGATTCATACGGACAACATAAAAAGGTCAGTCAGACTATAGTTGAATTAAAAATCAAAATTACATTACTGCTCCAGGCAGAAGAGTAGAGATGTATTATTCAACAAGGACTAAAAACAGGCACAACCATTCCTCTTATTATGCATGGATGTAAATAAAGAGCTAATTTGTATTTTGAACACCTGAATCTGATTTTAACACACAAGATGGTATCATCTCCAAGTCATTGTAAAATTCTTGGGCAAAAATGAAAACATGAACAAAGAAGCTACTGGCTCTTCAAATGTGAATGGGCTTGTCATAAGTAGCCATTGCGGCTTCTTTCACAGCCTCACTCATTGTTGGATGTGCATGGCAGACGCGTGCTATGTCCTCACTTGATGCATCATACTGCAATGCTATTGCTGCTTCATGAATGAGCTCTCCCGCATTGGATGCCATAATATGCACTCCCAATATCTTGTCTGTCTCCTTTTCAGCCAATATCTTTACCAATCCTTCAGCATTGTCAATTGCCTTAGCCCTGCTGTTAGCAAGGAAAGGGAACTTCCCAACACGGTAATCAACACCAAGTGCCTTTACCTGCTCCTCTGTCTTCCCAATGGATGCAACCTCGGGGGTTGTATAGACAACACCTGGGACCTTGTCATAGTCCACATGGCCAACCTTACCAGCTATGAACTCAACACAAGCAACCCCATCTTCTTCTGCCTTGTGTGCCAACATTGGGCCCGGAATTACATCTCCAATTGCATACACACCAGAAACATTTGTGGCAAATCTTTCATTTACCAAAATTCGTCCTATCTTATCAGTTTCAACTCCTATCTTCTCTAACCCAAGTCCAGCGGTGAATGGAGCCCTGCCAGCAGATACAAGAACAACATCTGCTTCAAGTGTGGTCTGATCGCCACCAGCTGCTGGTTCAAGGGTTAGCTTCACGCCATCCCCAGAAGTATCAACTCCAACCACCTTAGTCTTCAGCATGAATTTCGTGCCTTGCTTCTCAAGAGCACGCTGAAACTGCTTTCGGACTTCCGCATCCATGGATGGAACAATATCTGGTGCAAACTCCACAACAGTTACCTCAGATCCTAGTCGGCCCCATACTGAGCCCATTTCTAGCCCAATATAGCCTGCCCCAATTACCACAAGTTTCTTGGGGATTCCAGACAAATCAAGAGCCCCTGTTGATGATACAATTTTCTTTTCATCAATAGTGACACCAGGTAGAGATTTCACGTCCGAACCAGTGGCAATTATAATATGCTTGCCTTTCACAATAGTATTCTGACCATCAAGGGTGTCCACTGAGACTTCAGATGGTGAAGCAAATTTGCCATATCCTTTGACATAGTTTACCTTGTTTTTCTTGAACAGGCCTTCAATACCCCGGGTAAGATTAGCAACAGCTTTATCTTTTTGGGCCATCATGGCTGCCAAATCAACCTCAACAGACGAGAACTTGACCCCATGGTTGGCGAATGCATGTTTGGCCTCATGGTACATGTGGGAAGAATGCAAAAGCGCCTAAGCCAAAAAATATGAAGGAATCATAAATAAGTAAATCGGTTAGAGAGAGCACTGCATCCACAAGTCTTTTTGAACTATCTATGGGAGCACAGCAGTTAACACAACAAAGTTAGAAAAATGAAGGCAAACGAGAAGAAAGGAAATGCAACTTGGTGTACAAAACTTTAAGGTCTCTCGTCCAGCTAGTAATCCAGTTTAGGTATAACTTTGATCTTGATAAATCAAATCAACTCATTCACAAAAGCAACGTCAAGAAATATGTAAAACATAAACCTAGAGCAGTGCAGGAGTAACATAAAATGTGCTTATACAGTTATATTCACACTCAATTCCGAGATATAAGGAAAGCACACAAAAATTTGATCAAAACAAAAAAGAGAAACATAGAAAATCCATGTTCATACACACAAATGTTCAAGTTCTCTCCAACCCAACCAATTAACCTTAGTGTCCAAAAATTGGGGAATTAAACAAAAAGCCACCGCCACACAAGCAAGAAAATTTACCATTTTTTTTTTCAAAAAAACCTCTTTTGAAAACAAAAGATAATAAAAGAAACCAATCCATAATCTATTTTTATTTTAATAAAAAAAATTACAGATCGGAAACCTAAATCTAGTTGAGACCGTGCAGGTGCAACAGAGAACAAAGAGGACGAATCGAAATCGGATATATAATGGAATGAATACCTTGGAAGGGATGCATCCAACGTTGAGGCAGGTTCCGCCGAGGCTGCCGCGCTTCTCGATGCAAGTGGTCTTAAGTCCTAGTTGAGCCGCCTTGATGGCAGCCACGTAGCCGCCGGGTCCGCCGCCGATGACGACGACGTCGTTATCGTCAGATCCGGAGGCGAATCCCCTGGCGGAGCGAGTGAACGGAGAGAGAGAGAGGGATGAGATGCTCCTCGACGCAACAACGTAAGCCTTTCGCCTCGCCAAGTTTGCCAAAGCCATTGCTTGCTTGTTTGTTCCTCTCAACCTGACTACTCACAACCCTTTTGTCCCGGGACCTAACACAAACACAGTGATCGCAGACACACACACTGTTCTTTTCTTTCTTTAAATATAAATGATAATAATAATAATTATTATAGATTTAATTTGAATGCATTATCAATATAATAAATTTATATAGATATTTAATTATATATTATTATATTAATAAAAATTTTTAACATAATTATTTATTACTTGAATAATTATATAAATAAAAAATTTTGATTAGATAATAATATAAAAAAATTTATACTATCACTATATCTCAATTAAACTCAATAATAATACGAAGAAAATGTTTAACAGAATAAGTCGTGTTGGTCTGATGTTTTGATTCGATCTTAGTCCTTCATTATCGTGTCTTCGTGAATTTTTTTATTTTTTTTCCCTTACGAATTATCGCACCAGCGAATTCGACCTCAATTTTGGGCCGTTGATGTTGTTTATGATAATGTTTGCTTTGATTTATTCCGTTTGGTGGCTGTGCTTTTTGGACGAACAGGTTCGAGTTAAAATTCTTAAGTAGGGCGCATTTGTTTGTCCTTTTGGCCCAAAAAAAAATATTTTTCTTAAAAATCTTATTAAAACTTATTTGATTATTGAAGATTGTTTCTTTGTACTTAAAAAAATAGAAAATAATAAGTTTTTTTATTTTTTTAAAAAATAGATAAAGAATTGCTTTTATAAAAGATAGAAGTAATAAAAAAGAAAGAATATTATTTCTTCAAAAACATACGAACCACTTTTTTTGTTTTCTCCCACTCAATTATCACTTCCTTCCTGTTCTCATTCTCACTCACTCACATTCTATCTTTCTTTCTCCATATCTTTAATTATAATTTTATAAGAAAATTATATTTCTATATTTATTATATCAAATAGTTTAGTAGCTTTTAATTTTGATAAAAAAAATACTTATATAATTATATTTAAATATAAAATAATTTTTTACTTTTACTATTACTTCTGCTTCTATGTTTGTTTTTAAAAAAGTACTTCTTCTAAAATGTTAACTAATAGGCCATGTATATTTTAATAAAAGAAAATGATTAGGTTTAGATTATTTACTTTGGCAGGAGATCAATTCTAAGTTTTGATAAAGACGTAAGTAATTTCTGCTGCTTTAACCTCAATTCTCGTTAGTTTTCTATTTCTTAATAAGTAGCAAACTCAATTTTTCACTTAAGAGCTTGGACAATAGTTGTTATGGCTATGAAATAACAGTTTACTAGGTACAACCGGTGAGAAATTGGTAGTTGTAATCTTCGTTGAGAAGAAGCATGTACATGTACCATTTATTTAGGATTTCAGATGTGTAAAGAGGGGGGCCTCACAAGGTACTTGATACTTGGGAGGTGTGGATGGGAAGCTTCCAATTTCTGAGAGCATGAATTTTCCCTTGTCATTCGTTTGCAACTTCTAGATAACGAAATAACGGCCTTACACACGTTACCTTACCAAGGCCTGGATATTTGGTTGGACAAGGGCAACCGACGGGCTCCACTCCCTATCTCTGCTAAAGACGACAAATAACTGAAAATTGGTGATTGAAGATTGCATTTCGATGCACAGAAAAAAAAAAAGAAAAAAAGATTGCATATATATATATATATATGACCGAGAAAAAGTAATCACAAAGTAAAAGCGATTAACTTCGTAGCGGCGAAGGATGATATTGCCCCATGACATACGCCTAAAGTTTAAGGATAAGCATATCCATCCATCAAACATGGAGGATAATAGAACAACAAAGGTCCCTATATAATATACGCAAAGTTCAAACGTGCACTCAACTATACGACGTGTCAAACAAACCGCCATTAAAGCGGATATACAAGATAATGTGATATGAAACTAATATTGAATTCAGAAGTGCACGGAACCTTAAAGCATTGCTGACAAAAGTCTAAATCATTTCTTATTTACAGAAGCATCCATCAACGAGGTGAAATCAAAAACCACGATGGCCGGGACCAAATCTAATTCCGCCAAAATTAGCTACAGTTGTCTCTACATGTTTGTACCAACATAAACCGGAAAAAAACACCTCATAATTAAATAGGTCCCCCTTACTCCTCACCAAATATCCCTTTCTATTCCTACAAAACTGCTGGCTGCTTTTTCTAACTCTCTGAAACAGCCTTAAAAACAGATTAATCTTTCAACGAAAGGAACATTTGTGAATCATGAGAAGTGCATTTACATTCATTTTCACTCTATCAAGCTTTTCAATATATTACGGCCCTCTTCAGAGAGACTGCAAGCTTTGAATCTTCGCCTTTGTGGTGAGCATGATTCACCGATGCTTTGGACGGAGGACAGGCATACAACAATGACAGTGAGATTATCTGATGTATTTAGGCGCAATGCTTCCTTGATCAGTTCTCTGGCACATTGCTGTGGGTCACCGTGCCTCCTTAATCCACGACGAACAAGGCTAACTGCAACTTGGCTATCCATGACATCCCAGATCCCATCACACCCAATGATCAAGAACTCATCATCTTCAGTCAATTTAACCAGTTGAACATCTGGCTCAGCAATAAGAGGGGATGCAATACCAAGTGGTAACTTAAACTCCCAATCCCCAAGGGCACGAGTTATTGAAAGATCACCATTGAGATATCCATCAACAATGAAGCCACCCAATTCCTCCACTCTCCTCTTCTCTGGTAAATAACTTGGCCTATGGTCTTGAGACATCGCTACAGCTGCACCTCTCCTGCAAAGAACAGCTCGACAGTCACCAGCATTAGCAACCATCAAATGCCTTCCAAGTACAAGGGCAGTCAATGCTGTAGTCCCACAATAACCACTAACACTTTGCTCAGCAGCCAAGGCAAGATCTGCCCGTCTAAAAGCTCTCTGATGAGTGTCTTCCAACTTCTTTAGAAAAAATGCATCCGTATGATATGATTGCAGCATGTCAGCATCTTCAAAAAATAACCTCATAGCATTCCTCTTAACAAAAGCGGCTGCATCAGGCCCTCCATGCCCATCAAAAACTGCATAAAACGCACTAGGTATTGGACACTTGAACACAAATCCAAGGTGGGCAGCCAGATCATCTATCCGAATGTGTTCATCATCCATAGATTCCCGTGGTCCAATTTCAGCATAGCTACCAGAACGCACATTCGGAACAAACTCAATCACAGGAGTCTCCAACATGGAATCTTGAACGATCTCAGAGCATGCAGTCTAACATACATATAAGACATCAGTCACCATATCAACACAAAAACAATCAACATTCAAGAAAAGGGGGTAAAACAAACAAACAGAAGCCTGATCCCTAAGCTCACAAGGCCCACCAGCATAAAGCAATTAAAATTCGGGGCATACTAACATTATAGCCAGCTATTTAAACTGATTTCTTCTGAGCAAAAATTTTCAGCAAATTTTTTTTTTGGCTCCACTATAACATGCAGTATAAATACATAAAACACCCAATTCCAAATCATAGTCCCAAAATTCAGATTCACAAATCTCAGCAAACACTAGAGAAGCATAAGATCTTCCCCACACTTACCCACAAAAAAAAGAAAAAAAAAATCAAATTCATAACACCGGTTTCAGATTTGAGAATTAAGTGTTCACTAAGGCAAATTCAAAGCTAACTCCAGAATAATTAATACACAATAATCACCCCCCCCCCCCAAAAAAAAGAAAAAGAAATCCCCCAGATTTGAGCAGCCCAAACAGATAACCTAAAAGGATAAAAGGAACTATAAAATTCTTCAACCAAACCAAACAATACATAAAGTACGAATCTCAATTGAATTACAAACCCAAAATTATTTATTTATTTATTTTTTGACGAATTCAAAGGGGGATTGAGAAGCAAAAGCGTACTTGGGCAAAGATGGGGACAGGAGAGGTGGGTGAGACCTCAACCTTGACGCTGTGTTCTTGCTCCACGCACAGGTGATACTTCACGTCCAGCATCGGAATGCTCTTTGGACACATAATCTCCGGTTCCGCTACCATGTTTTGGTCGACGATCATCTTCAAACGCCCTTTTCCAATCACAAAGACCTACTAGGGTTTTCAAATTCCCAAATTGAATTCGGAATTTTCCAATTTTGAGGCTGAATTGGGATTACTTTGAAGAAGAAGAAGAAGAACAACAACAACAACAATAACAACAGGAACAAAATTAGGGTTTCTTTCTCTCTCTAAAATTTCTTTCTCTCTCTCTCTCTCTGCCTGCGATGAATTCTGTGCCAAGTACTTAAGAGGGAGCTACCTTCGACGCGCTCAGAAGCAAGTCGGTGTGCGGGATGCGAAATTCCATTGTTGCCCCTACGAATAACCTCGAAAATCTATTTTTTGAGGCATTTCGAGCTTCGGGTGAAGGGTAAATTTGTGAAACGAGGACGGGAACGTGGAATCCCCACGCTTCTTCTTATGGGCCAAGTAGATTCGCTTCACGAGTCTTTTTTTTTTAAATGACGAGGATGTCCCTGCACATGCTTGTGATCAACGTTAGGTTAAATCACCAACGTATTAATTAACTGATTAAGTGCAATTTTTTTTAAGTTTAACTTTGCGGCTAAGCCCGTGGCACTGCGTGTCTTAGGTAGATTAGTGGAGGTTGCGTATAAGTAATTATTAGCAAGAATTATTCCCTTGCAATGCATATAAAATAACATAAATAAATAATTTTAGGTTTAATTTTGAGTTTTTTCATTGATCTATAAGTATTTTTATAAAAATATTCTAACCTTAAATTAAGGTGAGCTTTTCACTCAATATAAATATATTTATCTATCATTATAAATAAATAAATAAATAAACTACCACGTGAAAAAGAAGAAACGAAATTGTGGCAATGGATATCAAATAAAATATTTGAATGATTGGCCATCTTCTTCTCTTTCTATGTTTGCATCATCGCTCAAGTTCATTGAAACGTTATGGTTGGTTAATTCCTACATATTTATTAATCGACTTTAATGAAATAGAGCATATATTCATAAATTGAAAGGGATATTCTTATAAAGCATTACATTTAACGTGGACTGGAAAAGAGCTTGAATGGTTTTTATGATATTTTAGAATATATAAACTAACTACAGAATGTTATGAATATTAGGAGTTCCACTGCATCCTTGTGTTGGATACCATGTCATTCACGTAAGATTAAACAAATATAAACATAGCAAATGGGTGGTTTACGTGGATGCATTCGGGATAGAAGGGCCGAGAAAAAAGTTTCTTTTTAAATTTTTCTATAATAATCTTTAGAGCTAAAGATTCTAATTTTATTTCTTGTGATAAGTGGGAAAAAAAGAATAAAGATATCCATAGCATATGATAGTGATGACATATCTTTCAACGGTATATTCAATTTTTATATTGTCTCGTTTGTAAAGGTAAATTCAATTATTAGCCATGCCTAATTGTGTAATCACACAACAAAAGACAGACAAATAGTTAGGACTTATCTTAGCATGTTTTCCAAATAAATGAATCAAATAATAGGGTATAACGATTAACAGATAGGATGCTCAAGAAAGACAAACAGAAGAAGGAATTGCTTCCCCATTCTCCCGCACTATTAGACAGGAGGGAGCATTGGGTCAAATTCAATGCATTGTCACTATTAATTAAAATTCTTTCGTTTCACCTTTTTCATAGTAAAAGAAGCAATGGAAAGCAACCACATAAGTCTACCTCCATTTCAATCCTATTAGTTCTAGCTAGATCTATTCATCAAAGTACCTTTCCGTTAGTGGTACGCGTGGCACACTCACGCTTACTCATAACCTGGTTGCGTACGAGACTTATTAATTATATCAACTATTAAGAGCTGGTCACCAATTATTTGAAGCCGAAACCAATCTCACCACCTTGTCCCTCAAGTTTTCCATCTTTGAATAATTTACCAATACTTTACTAGAAGCGAAAACCAAAGTAGGTTAGTTTACTTTTGGGCTTGGTTTTTGTCCCACAGGATAGCCATCAATCAGTGGTCTTTAACAATATGTATGACAAATATTGATATTGATGTGGATGTCAATCACGTGGCAGAAAGATGAAATACAAGCGCCACCAAGTGGCTGAATTCATCTCAGTTCCTGCATCTATTTTTAGTTAGCCCTTCAGTGTTAATTCTTTTTCATTGGCTGTGTACTCAAATTGATTATCATAGGTAAACACTTTAATAGTTCCAAATTTATGGATTAAACATTTATATTTATAGTTGTGCGCAACTACATACGTGGCTCTATTTTAATTGTCCCACGTAGACTATGTAGGTGGTCTACGTACATTTGCACATGATTGTAATCACGCTCCAGCATTGCCGATTATTTAAGTTTACACTAAAAATTGTGTCTTGGGTTATGATATGAAATTAAAGTACAATTTTTATTTTTCAAGTGATTTGTCAGTGTGAATATCAAGAACTTCAATGTCCAATGCCAGCATGGCACAAGACATTAACACTTTGTTTGGTTTTTTGAGAGAAAACAAGCAGAAAAAAATGGATAGAGAAAACTTGAGTGAAAAATGTGTTTTTCCTTCGTTTAGATTGGGAGAGAAAATAGCGCGAAAAGCGAATATAGCACATGGGTCCCACAAAAATGTTTTCTGCGCACTGATGAGAAGAAAGCGGGGGGAAGATGTGTGTCGAGTATTGCTTCCCAAAATTGACCCGTTCTTCAACCTTGCAATAACTTCCAAAAGAGGGCTTCTGCTTCCCAAACCGACAAGTGATACCAGCAGAGACCAAAATAAAGCTTCTCCTCTAGTACGTTCTTTCTTTATGGTACTCCCCCTTTCATTAGGTTTTTTTTTTTTTTTTGGTTGCCTTTTGCCATTAATCCAGTTGTGCCGGTCTTCATTTCTTTCTTGTTTCTAGTATTAGTTTATTCTTCTTGATTGTTGGAGTTTGTGATGAAATAAAAACATCCCCAAATGTCGACATTTGGAAAAAAAAAAAATAGAGCACGAAGAAAAGGGGAAGGCCACAACTAAAAAAATGGGTCTTGTTTGAATGCGGTCAGCGGAAACTGATCCACTGTTGAGGGCGAAGAGACATTGCAAGTGATGAGGCAAAGAAGTCATAGGAAAACGGGTTGGTATAATGCTGTCAATCCTTTGGCTGATCCATGGTAAGATCGTTTCCTTGATCCATTTCGTGTGTTGGAGCAAAGAATCCTTCATCCAATTGTTAGATGCTTTTATGGGTTTTGGTTAAATGGATCTAAGCCTCCATCCTTTTCTGATTCAAACTAATTCCGCAAATACTTTATGTTAGATGCTTTTATGTTATTGTTATTGTCATAAACGTAAATACTTTATAATAAGTTCTAACTTATCCAGTTTTAATTTTTATTTTTAATTAATAAATATTAGTTAAGTAATAGAAGCAATAGATATGTAAAAATGCATGACAATAGACATTTTTAAAAATTAATTCTTATAATTATTAATTAAATTTTGATAGTTGTAGAAGTAACAATAAAATACTAGTTTAACTTAGTCATTTGATTAAGGTCATTTTATACAAATGAGATAAAGAAATTAGTTTAGAAGAGTGACAACAAATAAATAAAAAAATTATAATAATGCTTCGTATTTGTTATAAAGTACATATTTTACTTACTTAATAAGAAGTATTTATTTGAGTTATAAAATAAAGTCAAAAAAATAATTACATTAGATATAAAGTTATTATAAGAGTATAAATATCATTTAATACAATTTTATTTTCCTTTTTCTCACTTTTCTTCCAATCGAAACAAAAGAAAAAAGTTTTATTATTTTTTTTTCTTTCTATTTTCTCTTCGTCCAAACAGCAGAGAGAAAATAAACTTTTTTATTTATTTTCTTTTTTCTATTTTCTTTCCTCCCATTTTCTTTTACAAACCGAACAAAGTGTAACAGAAAACATATCACAATTATTTTTATGCAAAACAACTTTAAAGCGAAAACTAAGGTTCCATTGGATTTATTTTTCTTAAGAAAAACATTTAGTTTTTTAAAAAAATTAATAAAAAATTAATTTATCATTTTTTAAAAAAATTAACAATATCTAACTTATAAAAAAAATAGAAACAAAAATAATATTTAATGAAATTATCTTTCAAAAATATCTTTTATTTTTATTCAAATTATAATATATATCATTTATTTCTTGTCCTTTATTAAATCTTAATTTTTTTTCTCTTGTTGAATATTCTTTTTTATAATTTGACAATAAAAAAAATACTTTTATTCTTTTATATTCAAATAGATTTATAAGTGCCTTTGGTACTTAAAAATATATTTTAGATAGCCTATTCAAATATAAAATAATTTTTTTTAAAGAAATCAAGCTCTACTAAAATTTTTTTTAAAAAAAAAGTCCTTTTTTTATCCAAATGAACCTGATTCTTTCTACTGAAATGATTACAGTGAATGAATAAATCAATGAATAATAAGATACAGAATACATGTAAGATGATTAATGATGAAAAAACATATATCCTAAAAATTTAAATATGCTCAAACCTCAGAATCGAGGAGTCACTGCCAAAAAAAAAAAAAATTGATATCTACTCACAGCATGCTGGCTGGTGTTCTTTCTGCAGTTTCTCCCAAAGGCATAGCACCATCCGTGGACTTTGATAATGGGCAAGTACATAATTTATTTCACATCCAACATTGTAAAACCTCTCATCATTTACATAATGCATTTCTTTACCACCATTCTTGAACTGTTCAATCCATATACCCACGGCAACATCTTCTAATTTAAAGAGCTAAGAGTAAAAAATTCGGGCAGTTAAATAAAAGCACTCTTATATTAAATGAGATTAGAAGAGAAAATTATACAGATTTATTTTGTATTTGATGACGACATATAGTGAGGTAATGGAAGAATATAATCTCTTGAACAGAACCCAAAATAATGCAATGATGGCAATTAAGCTTTTCACAAACACACCCGTATCTAGTTCAAGATAATACTTGTTTAAGTCAATTTTAAGGTTCATTTGATTTTACAAAAGTGAGTAAGTGGCAAGTTTTTGATGCATGAGTAAGGTTTTATTTCCAATCCCCATAACCAAACTAAGAACGTGGCAACCGTTAACACTCCGCTAATACGAAAAAACTTTGAGAAGCATATCCTTTGATTAGCCAAAAGATTCTACAATAAGCATATAAGTATTCATTTTCCATCCTATAATGGGAAAGAGGAACTTCTTACCCAGAGTTTTCTTTCCTGGTGGCCATGGACAATGAATTTTGCTATGTCTCGGGAGAGGACATAGCCAGGACCATGAGCCCATGGTGGGTATGTGTCATGCGGCCATTCCTAAAATAATAATATAGTAATAAGAAATAAATAAATAAATAAAACAAAAAATAAATTAATAAAGTAAAATTTGAGGGGGAAAATTGCTAATGAAATTTATTAATAGCATTATACAGAGATCATACCTTCTCACTGATGTACCATTTGCTGTCTTTATCCCTCTGAGGTGATGATTTAAAAGATATGAGACCAAACAAAAGACCCTCGGATGGCTTTCCTTTGAGGCTAGAAAGCACTTCATCAATCCTAACAAAAGCATCATCATCTGTTTTCATGATATATTTAGAAGGGATGATTTTCGTCTGCAAGTTCAATACAAAATCTTATTTAAGTAGCTTACAGAAAGTAAAGGCCAAAAGAAGAGAGAAAGAGAGAGAGACAAGCTAACATTGCACTATCAAAGAGATGCAGAGAGAAAAAGGTAAAGAAAGGTAACATTGTGTTGCTGAAGCCAAATCATTGTCCACGAAGTTCTGCATGCATAGGATAGTTACCCAAGTACATTTCTCTTAAAGCACGTCTATATGGCACAGATATGAAATTCATGCAAAAAGATAGATATATCATGACATCACATGGGATAGAACTGCTAGGACATATCAGAACTGGGAATTTGATCATTGAGCTTATTTACAGCAGCAATTGACAGTAGAAAGTATTTCTGCAGCTGTGTGTCTAATCAGGCCACACAAGGATATATTTATACTAGTACAATATAATTGCAATCATAATCGCAGGGATAGTTAAATCTAAAATAGCTGCTTAATTAGAGCTAATTGACAGTACACAGACAAAATTTTTCTTGCAGCAACCATAATGAAGTACTACCAAATTCTCTTTCTCCTAATTCAATTAATATTATCTTGGCACTATGAGTGAACTGGCATTTTACAAAAAGAGAGTCAAATAAGGAATGGACAATAAGACCAATAAAGAAAACATCAGTGATCCCGGTATCTTCCATGCATAATACCTTAATCAACTTACCCCCATAATGCAAATTGCAATTGTCTTCAAAGTGATCAAACTATAATAATCAACAAAAGGCATTAATTGAATATCTCCATATGCTTGAGCTTCACTCCACAACTCAAAATTAACTCTATTGTTCTTGTTCTGCAATTATTAGATAAAACAAAATGTCACCCAAGAGCTTTATATCAAGAGAGGAAAAAAACAAAAACGGAAAAAGAAATGACACTGCTAGAATGTAGAATGCTTGGGTTAAACCATTTTCTTGTGCGAAATATGTCATTCATTTTTTAATAATGAATACAACTTCAGTGTTCAAATATCACAGATAAGAAAGATCCTAACCACTGCATATAATCATTCCACGTGGTGCTAATTTTTCAGTATATTTCTCAATAATATATGCCACTAGCACTCCTCTCCCACCCAACTACCTTACTGGGAGAAAAAAAATTGAAGAAAGATATCCTAGATTATATGGAACTACCTTGCAAATTGATTTCATAAAACCTATAAAATGGTGCCACATGCTTAACTTTGAGAACCATTGACAGATACATATATAACAATGACGCCTAATGAGTTTGGAAATTACACTTCATCAATTTCGTTTATATATAGCCAATTTCATTTTTATTTCTTTTAACCAAAGGGAAGCAAAGGTACCTAGGAAAGCATGATTAGAACTTTAACAAGATTCTTCTTCTCGGCAAAATTAGTGCATAAACTAGAAGAAGAATTATTAAGATGTATAGATCACTTGGTCTGAGATGCATCACTTACAAGCCCAATGAAAAATCGGACAGCAACTTCTCCAGAACGTACAGCCTCATATTGCATCCAAGACCTCCTTAGTGCCATTCGACGCTCAAAGTTATTTCCAGTAGAGAACACTCCAATCAACAAAACAAGCCTTTTTCTGGCGATAGAAGGAGCCCTCAGCTTCTCAACATCAACAACTATATCATTATCTTCAGTAACAGGTAATCCTTTAGCCAGGACTGATAAGAGATTTAAACTGCCTGCTACTTTGATGTTGCTGACTAACCATGGTTCAAGCTTCTGCATCCACAAAAAGTATAAGGCTGGAATGATCATTCTTATTGAAAATATTTTGTTTTTAGTAGTATTTCTCTTCCCATACCTTACCTCCCTATATGCAAAAGATGTTTCATGCCTTCCATTAACAGTCATATGAAATCCCTCCGAACCAACCCACAATGTGGCAGTGAAAGGATTCCCCTCAGCAAAGGGGAAATTAGCAGTTCTATGTGCACTTTCTGACGAAATATTATGTGTTATATCACTAGTAGGTTGACCCACATTTACATTCTCTTCGTTGTTACTTCCAACAACTTGTACATTGCAGAGAACAAGTCCATCAACTACAACATAAAGTTAAATGATTTAGAATTTACTGCAAGCCTCCCTCTTAAACGATTGCATAATAAAGAAGCATAATAACAGCTGGTCAAGCATAAGGTGAGGTGTTGCCACAGCAGCTATAGCCTATTGATGGAGGGAAAAATCATCTTTAAACAAGATATCATCCAAGTATTTATATCTTCTAAAAGACAAAGAAGACATTACAAATTAAAAGACACTTTTTATCCATTATAGTTGCAAGCAAAATAGAATCATTTAATGATTAAAGGTCTATAACAGATCATCACCTTAATGATGAAAAACTCTTGATTATAAATGAGCATCGTACTAAATATACCTTTTTGGATGTTAGCAGAACCACGACCAGCAGGACACCTTTCCTCTTTTCCCCACCCAAAATCACTAGTCCATGTATTTTGGACTATATATGGTTCCTCAGTCATGTTTTCTCCAGGAAGACTCACATTGTAATGTAAGATGATTGGAGGATTTGGCTTCTCTTCTAGCTCTTGCCCAGCAAGAACAATCTGAAAGCTACTGTTTTGCCCATTAGGGACGCCAATCACGGTAATAGATGAATCTACAACCAGACCACAAGGGAGCTCGAGAGTGATTCCGCTGCCTGATACTGTCTTCCTAAGTGTGGTCACAGAGAATGGGCAGTTTTGATTTTCGGTGCTATTTATCTTATTAATCCTAGAGGCTTTGTCTTCTTCAACAATGGACAGTAGCTTTTTCCATGCTACAGAAGCCTCACTAACTCCTTGAGCTGTTTCAGGCAAAGCATCTGACCTTGACAGCAAGGAACGCAAGGAAGACCATGCAAGCACAGCATTCATATCTCGTTCAGATAAATTTTTCATGTCATACAGATCATCAAGCCCTTCAACATGTACCAAATGTGGCCTTGTTGTTGGTGTTGGTGTTGGTGTTGGTACTCTTTTCTGTTCCACCTTAGATGAGTTAACCGGACGATAGCTGCCTGTAATATAATCATCTACCAAATGGTCATTGAAGAAACTGTATGCTGACTGTTTTTCTGACTGTTTCTGTGGCTGAAATCCTTTAAGGCTGTAGAGGAGAACCAACATCATGACCAGAGCCATGGTCAACAAGCCTCCATACCACTTCTTCATCTTCTGTAAACCTTGAACTAAATGTAGCCGTTTCTGCAGACACATAAAACATGCAATCGTATAACTTTCACTACAAGATGATTAAAAAGAGTCACACCACCTAATAGGTAAGGAAAGAATGCAATCTAATTGGCAAGTTCAATTCACATTCACGTCATGTGTGAGGAGAAGAACCAGTGACTGTGCTGAACCATGACTGGCTCTCATTTTATGCCCTTTGCACAACAGATATGAGGGAAGGGGCCATGACTAGGATTTTAACATTTCACAACTCATCTCAGGGATTCACATACCATAAATAAGGCATGGTATATGGGCTTATGAACATGACAGTAACCTATTCAAATACTGAACTGTAATTCATTTGCAAGGCTGTGATCACTTTATTGAATAGAGAGGAAATGCAAGAAGTGCATAGAGCTCAAGTTATCTTAATTGACTCGCTTTGACACCTAAGTTATATATATACATATATGGCTATTTGTAGTTGATCTATACATTTTTAAGTTGCAAAAAGTTAAACGCAAGTGAAGGCCACAACTATTTGAGAGTTCCTACTTCCTAAATTGTTCCGTACTGCAAAAATTAAACGACACTCCAGAATGACTTTGGTTTTTCTGCTCATTGCTTTGGTATAGTCAGCAGACTATAGACCCAATTCAAACTAAGTTTTTCGGGGCATGAATAATTTTGCTATAAAGGCCCCGTTTTTTCTTCATGAAAGTCTAGAAAAGCGCAAAACCCGCGTATATCACTATAGTTTGTCACCTATTAATCAACACATTTCAAAAATCGAAACCATCTTTTGGGACAGGAAAAAAGGAAAAAAAGAATAAAGCAAGTTTTTCAAAAAGCAATTCGCAACATGGAAGAGAGAGAGAAAGATGATATAACCCAAATCCATAGTTAGTAGGGGAATGTAGAGAAGCAGAAACCAAAAGAAAGAATAAAAGATTTGAAGCTGAAACAAACTCACCATTGAATTGAAGCAGCAAAATGCTCCAAAGTTGGAAGCTTTCAAGTTAAGGTAGGTAAGTCTGAGATGTGAACGAGTACCAGACTACCAGTGACACTCATCAGCATTCGCATCTTCTAAATCGTTTATTAAATTTATTTCTCGTTTTTTTTTTTTTTTTTTTTATGACACGAGGTTAATTTATTTCTCGTTATTTCTAAGTTCTGTAGTGTAAACTCGAACATGGTAAAAGTAATAGTAATATTATATAATGATGATACTAATTAATTAATTTTATTATTTAATAAAGAAAAGTAGCGTTCGTTGGCTGTGATTTCGGAACCAAAGCTAACGGCGGCAGGGTGTTGGGGGTCGTTAAGCGCCTAGACGACGTCATGTGGTCGGTCTTGGGAGAGTGCACCGTTGTCTTAGCAATTTGTCTGTTTGTCGGAAACAAAACATAACGGAACAGAACAGAACGTCCATGGCCGTAGGTAAAAAATACTGTAACAATGTTAGCTGGTGCATCGGACACAGTTGAGACGGGAATTTGGGACCCGTAACGCCATATTTCGGACCTATTTATTGAGCTAAATAAAATTGGATCACATAAATCACATAAGTATGTGCATTAATTTATCTGCAGATGAGGCCTAATTTATGATGGAAATATTTCCCGCCTCATTTTACTTTATACCATGGCTCGATCCAGCCCCTTTGCTCCTTCCTTCTACAAAATTTGCCTCTCCTCTACTAAAAAAATTCACAAAAAGTAGTTGTATTTGTTTGCCTATGTGGATTGATTTATTTCTTCAGCTTTCTTTTCATGTATTATGATAATTTGGATTCAATTTTTAGATTTTGTTATTAGTAATTGTCTAAAATTATTTCTATAAATATTTATCGAATCATTAGATATGTTAACCCTAAGCAATCTTTTCCCCACTCTAAATTTTATCCCTTTAAAAAAGGTTACATACATGTGTTAACAAAAATTGTTTCACCTAATTGACTTTTCACTTATGAAAATTATATAATTCAAGTTTGAATCTAAAAACACTTTAATGTAACTTTAACTCTAGTATTATTTCTCAATGTACTATCTAATGTTATTTTTAACTACTTAGTTAAATATACAAAAAATATAAAATAATTTTTTTTAAAAATATTTTAAGCATTTAATTATCAGGGAAATGATATTGTGACGCACTAAGAGTGACATATATGGCGGCACATATGGTGGAAATATACAAGAAGACCAAATAGTTGTAGAGGGGTAGTAAAAAGTATTTTCATACTTGATAGTATGAGTTAATGGTATGATAATAAAATGGAATTGAATAATATTTAAAAAAAAAATACCAAAGGCTCTCTTCCTACCTCACTTGCTTATTTTCATTCTCTTGCCATTCTCCACTTTTTCTTTCTCGCTCTGCTGTGATATTCTCTCTTTCTTACCATTCTGGTGCTTCTTCTTTCTTTTTCTATTGGAATATCATTAATCCATCAGCCTTTCACTCATTTCTTTGTTATTCACTAATGCATTCTCTTTCAAACCCATCGCCTTCCTCCTTCCTCCCTCAAACACAAAGGTGAGGGTAGATATATTAATCTTGCTTGAGGTTGTCTCTTCCATTTTGGTTAGTTACTTTAACTGTGCCTTTTTTTACTTTTTATTTTTGGCATATACATCTATTAGTTCTAAAAAATCCCTTTCTCCTAAACCCTTGTAGCAAGATCATGGCAATGTAACATGTGAAGTTATCCAACTTTTGTATGAATCCATTTGGTTAGAGGGTTGATTAGGCTTTGAAACTGAAAGGTGTTGATTATGAGCATGTAGAAGAAGATATCTTCAACAAAACCACTTTTTACAGTAAAGATCCTATAGAATTTTTTTTTTAACTGTAAGAATAAAAATAGAATTTTAATTGCTTTATTTATTGAATGGGTATCATCATGAAATTGAATTGTGTTATTGAAGTTCCTGAGTGTATAAGCTTTATATGATTTTATTTTATTTTTTTTGAATGGTAAAAATTAATTTTTATGGCAATAATAAGTTTTTTAATTAATTTATACTTGCATGGTTATTGATTGATATGAGCAAGCAAATGGTGCGATTCTAGAGTCTCTTTGGTTCATACTTTGGCTTCAAACCACTGTAGGATAGCTTAATGGATATTTCAAACTACTTTTTTTTGTTGATATCTCTTGTCTTTACTTTTTTAAAAAATAATTTTCAACAAACTACGAAAATAGCATGATGGCACTTGAATTGGATTTGTTTGTTGCTATATTTATGGTGAATAGTGTGAGAGTTGCTATTGAGTTTCCTTGAAAGCAAAATAATTCCTTTTTGATTACTCAACATTCACCCAACGTGATTAAACTTCATGAATTTCCCTTTGCCCTTAATCATATGTGATATGGCTTCTCTAATAAATTAATTGGAAGTTCTCGTTTGGCTTACATGTTTAAATATGCCTTCATTTTATTGATGTTATCAATTAGAAAATCAAATAACAGTGGCCTCATAATCTATGCATAATGATGGTGAGATCTTTATCTTAGTTGATAACTTTAGTATCAATTGGTTGAATCCTGAGATTAGTGATCAATGTTTCAATATCATTGACATGAAGCCGTTAAGCATGGGCAAAAGTTGTAGAGCATGCTGGGACAAAGAACAAAGAATCATGCATGCTCTATTGGAATATATACTTGAACTTCTAGTTTTTTCCTCTTCTGATAGTATAGGCATCAGATAAAATTGTAAGCACTCACTATTTATCTTAACACTTATTATTTTCATAAATAAGTTGAACTTAAAAATAGTTAAACTATTATTTAATGCAAAGATAGGCATAGTGAATTCAATACCTTCTATATTCAACTAATTGGGAACAATTATCTATTAATTATTCACATTTTTTTTCAAAATTTCAAGTTATGAGTTGTTCATTTTATTTTTTTATTCATCAAATTTGATTTCTCTATTAATCACATGAAAAATTTTGAAAAATAATCATATAGAGTCCATTTGCTGTTAAAGAATATGAACTAGAATCTCTACTTAAACTTTGAAAAATGCCACCTGTAATGCTTTTAAGGCAAAATGTGTATGTTCCAGAAATTTGAACAATCAACCATCAAAATTGCTTCTTGTTATCAGTGTAATTACATATTCTAAACTACCTCAAGAATGGAAGTGTGTAATGCTACTCACACATCCAAATCACAAACATAAAAAATTAATTACTTATATAGTTATAAAACCAAGTTGCTGTTTAACCATATCATTGATATGAGTAGCACATTTGTAATACCAAAGCCCTAGTTGAATTGAGAACTAAGTTAGTAATTTGTTATGTTTTTCTGAGTGATAGTTTGCAGAGACATGGTTGGATCCATCATGGAATTTTTTATCAATTGTCTTGGACCCAATGCAAGCAACTTGAGAAAATGTAATCCAAACCAGTCTTCAAAAAGTCATCTATGCAAAGTTGGTTAGTTCAGTAGAGCCTGAGCAAGCTTTCAAGCAGGTTTTGGAAATATGTTTGTAGGATAGTCAGCATTAAAAATATTTTTGTGACTTTGGATTAGTTTTAGTAATATTGATATGACAATGTACAAAAACAATTTTTTTCCTCTTTCTTGTAGAAACAATTTGATTTTGGGTGTATGTTTGTAACTCTAACTATTATTGATTGTAAATTGGCTTGTAAAGGATGTGTAGTTAAGGCAAAATTTTTCATCATTTGTTGTAAGAGTTCCTGCTGGAACATTATGAAAGCTTAACTATGGCTTGTTACTTCAAATGAGTTATATTATATTATAATATAGATGGAGCTATTCATCTCAAAACTCTCATCTAATGTCTTGATAAAGATGGAATTGGTGCTACAATGGCGAAGTAGCTTATAATTTGTTTTCGCACTAGAATAGTAACTCGTTATCAAATGTTGGTAACTTTAATTAAAAATGTTGGTTGTTAAGGACATTAGTAACATTTTAGGTTTTCAAAATTTTGAGAACTAAGATTCTTATGCAAATTTGTGTTAGAGAATAAGTGGATTGAACTTCTTGACACGATAAATTAATGAAGTAGATCTCAATATAACATGGAAATAGTGCTACAATAGTTACGTAACTTCTAATTTGTTTTTATACTAGATTGGTAACTAGTTACCAAATGTTTGTAACGTTAGTTCAGGATGTTGGTAACTGGTTATAGATGCTGATAACTTTTCAGGTTTTCAAAATTGAGAGTATAAGGGTTCTTACATAAATTTGTGTTAGAGAATAAATGGATCGAACTCCTTGGCACTATAAATTGATGAAGTAGGCCTTAATATAAATGAAAATAGTGCTACAATGGCTAAGTAATTTCTTATTTGTTTCTACACTAGGTTGGTAACTTGTTACCATTTGGTAACATTAGTTCAAGATGTTGGTGATTTGTTAAGAATGTTGGTAGCTTTTTAAGTTTTTCAAATTTTGAAAGTATGAGGATTCTTATGTAAATTCGTGTTAAGGAACAAATAGATTAAGTTTCTTGGCATTATAAACTGACGAAGTAGGCCTTAATATAACATAGAAATTGTTTTACAATGACTAAATAACTTCTAATTTGTTTTTGCACTTGGTTGGTAACTCATTATCAAATGTTAGTAATTTTAGTTCAAAATATTGATAACTCGTTAACGACATTGGTAACTTTTCAGGTTTTCAAGATTTTGAGAGTTTTAGAATTTTTACTAGTTCTTGCATCTTGTGGTAGTGTTTTTATTTTGATGATCTTAGTGCTAAATAGTTACAACAAGTTACCAACATTCTTGATACGTTGCCAATATTATGAACTAAAATTACTAACATTTGATAGCGAGTTACCAACCTAATGCAGAAACAAATTAGATGTTACTTAGTCATTATAGTACAATTTCTATGTTATATTCAGGCTTACGTTATCAATTTGTAGTGCCAAGGAGTTCATTCTACTTATTCCCTAAGATAAATTTATACAAGAATCCTAATATTTTCAAAATCATAAAAACCTGAAAAGTTACCAATATCCATAATAAGTTACCAATATCTTGAATTAAAGTTACCAATATTTGATAGTAAATTACCAACCTAGTGCAGAAATAAATTAGGAGTTGCTTAGCCATTGTAGCTTAATTTCTATGTTATATATAGCCCTACTTCATTAATTTATAGTGCCAAGGAGTTCAATTCAATTGCTCTCTAATACAAATTTACATAAGAATCTTAATACTATCAAAATCTTGACTAATATCTTGAATTAAAGTTACCGATATTTAATAGTGAATTATCAATCTAGTGCAGAAACAAATTGGAAGTTATTTAGCCATTGTAGCACAATTTCTATATTATATTGAGGCCTTCTTCATCAATTTATAGTGCCAAGGAATTCAATCCATTTGTTCCCTAAAACAAATTTACATAAGAATTATCATATTCTCAAAATTTTGAAAGCATGAAAAGTTACCAACATTTGGTAACGAGTTGCTAACCTACTGTAGAAATAAATAAAAAGTTACTTAGTCATTATAGCACTATTTCCATATTATATTGAGGTCTGCTTCATCAATTTATAATGCCAAAGAGTTCAATCCATTTGTTCCCTAACACAAATTTACATAATAATTCTCATGCTCTCAAAATTTTGAAAACCTGAAAAGTTACTAATATCCATGACCAGTTACCAACATCTTGAACTAACATTACCTATATTTGGTAACTAGTTACCAATTTAGTGTTGAAACAAATTAGAAATTACTTGGTCATTGTAATAATATTTTCATGTTATATTGAGGCCTACTTTATCAATTTATAATACCAAGGAGTTTAATCCACTTGTTCCCTAAAATAAATTTGCATAAGAATCCTAATATTATCAAAATCTTGCAAACTTAAAAAGTTACTAGCATTTTTAATAAGTTACCAACATCTTGAATTAAAGTTAATAACATTGATAGTGAGTTACTATGCTAGTGCAGAAACAAATTAGAAGCAGAAACAAATTAGAAGCTACTTAGCCATTGTAGCACTAATTTTGTCTTTATCAAGACATTAAACGAGAGTTTTGAGATGAATAGCTTTATCTATATTATAATATAATAAAACTCGTTTAGAATGACAAGCCACAATTAAGCTTTCATAATATTCTAGCAGGAACTCTTACAACAGATAATGAAAAATTTTGTCTTTAAATTGCATATCCTTTACAAACCAATTTACAATCAATAGTAGTAAGAGTTACAAACATACACCCAAAATTAATTTGTGTCTACAAGAAAGGGGAAAAAGAATTATCTTTGTATATTGCCATGTCAACCTTACTAAATTTGATTTAAAGTCACAAAAATATTTTTAATGCTAGCTATCCTACGAACATATTTCCATGATCTGCTTAAAAGCTTGCTTAGGCTCTACTGAACGAACTAGCTTTGCATGGATGACTTTTTGAAGACTGATTTGAATATCTTTTTCTCAAGTTGCTTGTATTGGGTACAAACCAATTGATAAAAGATTTTATGATGGGATCTAACAATATCATGCAGAAAAACTTAATCAATCACTGACTTAGTTCTCAATTCAACCATGGCTTTGGTATATAAATGTGCTACTCTTATCAATAACGTGGTTAAACAACAACTTGGTTTTATAATTATATAAGCAATTGAATTTTTATGTTTGTGATTTGGATGTGTTGGTAGCACTACACATTACCATTTTTGAGATAGTTCAGAATATGTCATTCCATTGATAACAAGAAGCTATTTTGATAGTTGATTGGATTTCAAATTTATGGAACATACGCATTTAGCCTTAAGAGTATTGTGGGTGGCATTTTTCAAAGTTTAAGCAGAGATTCTAGTTCATATTCTTTAACACCAAATAGACACCATATGATTATTTTATCTTGGTTACAACTACAACACCATCTACATATGATTGTATGCTACAATTTTTCAAAACTTTTCATGTGATTAATAGACAAGTCAAATTTGACGAATAAGAAAATAAAATGAACAAACTCATAACTTGAAATTTTGAAAAAAAAATGTGAATAAGTTAATAAATAATTGTTCCCAATTTCTTGAATGTAGAGGGTATTAAATTCACTATGCCCATCTTTACATTGAATAATAGTTTAACTAATTTTAAATTCAACCTATTCATGAAAATAATGAGTCTTAAGATAAATAATGAGTCTCTACAATTTCATCTGATGCCTATCCTATCGGAAGAGAAAAGGGCCAGGAGTTCAAGTATATATTCCTATAGTGTATGTGCAATTCTTTATTATTTGTCCTAACATGCTTAGCAACTTTTGTTCATGTTTGACAGCTTCATGTCAATGATATTGAAACATTGTGTATAGATACTAAAGTTATCAATTGAGATAAAGGTCTCACCATCACTATGCATAGATAATGTGCCACTGTTATTTGATTATCTAACAAATAACATCCATAAAATGAAGGCATATTTAAACATATGAGCCAAACAAGAACTTCCAATTAATTTATTAGAGAAGCCATACCTTATATATGACTAAGGGCAAAGGGAAATTCATGAAGTTTAATCACATTGGGTGTATGTTGAGTAACCAAAAAGAAATTGTTTCACTTTCAAGAAAACTCAATAGCAACTCTTAGACTATTCACTATAAATATAGCAACAAACAAATCCAATTCAAGTGCCATCATGCCATTTTTGTATGCTCAAAATTATCAAAAGACGAGAGATATCAACAAGAGTAGTAATTTGAAATGTCCACTAAGCTATTCTACGATGATTTGAAGCCAATGTATGAACCAAAGGAGACTCTAGAATCACACCGTTGGCTTGTTCATATCAATCAATAACCATGCAAGTATAAATTAATTAAAAAATTATTATTGCCATAAAAATTGATTTTTCACCATTCAAACAAAAACAAAATCATATAGAGCTGATACACTCAAGAACTTCGACAATGCAATTCAATTTCATGATGATACCCATTTCAATAAATAAAGCAATTAAAATTTCATTTTTATTTTAACACTAAAAAAAAAAAAACTCTACAAGAACTTTATAGTAAAAAATGGTTTTATTAATGATATTTGAGAGAAGAGTGCTCTTGTTGAAGATATCTTCTTCTACATGCTCATAATCAACACCTTTTAGTTTCAAAGCCTAATAAATCCTCTAACCAAATGGACTCATACAAAAGTTGGATAAATTCACGTTATGTTCCCATGATCTTGCTACAAGGGTGTGGAAGAGAGGGATTCCTTAGAACTAGTAGATGTATATGCTTAAAAAAAAGGCATAGTTAAAGCAATCGACCAAAATGGGAGAAACAACCTCAGGCAAAATTAATGTATCTGCCCTTGTCACCTTTGCATTTGAGGGAGGATGGAGAAGGGTGATGGTTTGGAGAGAGAATAGATTAGTGAATGAAAGAGAAATGAGTGAGAGCCTGATTGGTTAATGATGTTGCAATAAAAAGCCAAAGAAGAAGCACTAGAATGGCAGAGAAATAAACAAGTGACAGAGAAAGAGAGGATGTCACAGCACAGGGAAGAAGAAGAAGTAGTAGAAGAAGAAGTAGAGAATGGCAAGGGAACGAGAATAAGCAAGGGAGGAAAAGAGCCTGTAGTATTTTTTTTTTTAAATGTTATTTAATTTCTTTTTACTACCATATCATCTACTTATACCATGGAAATGCTTTTTACCACCCCTCTACAACTATTTTGTCTTGCATATTTTCACTGTATGCATCTCCATATATGTCACTCTTGATGTGTCCAAATATCATTTCCCTAATTATAATGATCTTTAAACTCTTCTTAATTTTTCTTATGCTTTTAATTTGTTTCAAAAAATCATCATTATCATCATCATCATCATCTTAACAACAAAAACTACGAATTGACAGGAACATATGTTTATACATGAGAAATTTCATTTGAGAGTTCGTTAGGTAACAAAGTTAATTTCTCGTTTTAATTATTATTGGTTAAACATTAATGAGTTATTAAATATTTATTACAAAATAACTAAATTTGATAAGCTCAAATCATCAATTGATTCAGTTCAATGGTAAGAAGGTAGCCATTGTCTTAATATCCATCCAATTATCAATACGCGCCATTTGATTTTAAAAGGTTGAGTTCTTTGAGTGAAAGATCTTTCAGAATCACATTGATAAAATCATAACTGAAGTCATATATATTTGATAATATTTAATGAAAGAAATATTTTCACATATATATATATATATATGTGTGTGTGTGTGTGTGTGTGTGTGTGTGTGTGTTTTAATTTGGGTTTTTAAGCCCTTTTTAAATGATTCATCCACACACTTTATCATCAATTTTAGGATCTACCCGAAATTTGTCAATCGAATTTATTTTGCATACGTAGTAACAGGATTGGGATAACATAAGAAGCCATTTGTATTTGCAAGTACTTTCCCCTTCATCAGTCTACTTGCAACATTTCACTTATTGTAACTGATTTTCTACTTGGCTAGCGTCTTGTTTTGTTTTCGGGTAATAAGCTACCATCCATTTCGCATGAATGATTATTTAGTTCAATCTGGTAAGAAATCACTTTGTTTCTCAAGGCCAATCCCTTATTACCTTTATGAATGACGCATTATATGCAAAATTTTAAGAATGTTTCCTCAAATGGAGGAAAACAAATCAGATTATATTCCGACATGATATACATATATATTGATAAGGGCATGACAGGGAGAAGTAGGGCCCTATGTGAGATGCGTGATTTTGTATATGTACAACCAAACTATTTCGGTCAATATTATACAATAACTATTGGACATTATGCTATGGTGGCTAAGACTGAGGAAAAAAGCAAGAGACGGGCAGGGGAATGCCTCCTTAGAGATCAAGTACCTCAGAACAATTCATAGATTTTAAACCAATTCCCTCCAGAAACCAACATTACTATCCCAATCCAGATGTGATCATGAGGTAAATGTAAAAGCTCAAAGGGCAACTTGGCCCATCTCTCTCTGTACTGAATGAATGTAAGCCAGTAGGAATGAGAAGATCAGACCAGACTGTTGGATATAAGTTGTGCAGAGACGATTTTGGTTGGAGCGTTTGAGACAGGGCCTTGATTGTGTTGAATGTTATAAAAAATGTACAGCAAAAACTCAGTCCTAGTGATTAGTACTACTTCCAAAAGTTGAAGAGACTGGAGCTGATCCAGGTGTCTGCTGGGGGGACCAGGGGTAGCCACCTTCTTTTGTTGTTAAATCAACACTAGTGCCGTCAATATGCGGAGAATAAGGCTTTGTCACTTTACTTTTCATCATTCCCTGAATATCAATGCAAAAGCATCTGTCACAAAAAACTGAGTGATAATATTGTGCGTAACATAGGGAACAATAGGTGCGTAAGCATGCTACTGACTTAAAAGTCAGAAAAAGTTTTCCCGTATCATTACATTGTCGGTCGTCAATCAAATGAGGAACACCGCAAATAATAACGAGATCATAAAGATGAATATCTAATGTAACCCCACAAAAAAAAAAGGGGGAAAAAAAAACAGAAGAAATGTACCTTTGGCACGCCTGGGCCATAAGTGTTCAAAGCATGATCAATTGAAGTGTAAACTTCAAGAGCTTGATGGGATTCAGGGATGCATTTTATAATGCGAACATTTTCTTTCGTATCCAATGATCTACACTTCAAATATAAAATGAGCCGCGTTGGAGGAGATTTTGGGTTGTCCTTTTTTCCATGTGTAAGCTCCATTGCACCAAGGTCATCCCACAGTATATCCCACAGTATTGAACATGGATCCCTTGCAGGGATGAACTTCCTCTGACCGATAATATTGGATGGTTGCTGACAATGACAAAGATTGGTAAGTAACGGTGAATTGAAGAAAATGGGTTTTATTCACTGTTCTCAATCAAGAATACGTACTTGCAATAGTATGACTCTTCTATGAGTGACCATGAGAATCTTCCCTTTTGGAAGCATGAAGTGATCTTCATAAGCATCTGATAAGGCAAACTTTCCTCGAACTTTGAATAGATCAACCTGGCCAAAAAATGAACCTGATTCTGCCAACTGCAGTATGACCTTCACGACACAACAGAAGTGTAGCAATTTTTCAGAAATTAAGCACCCAGAAGAAAGTTAAAATGCATAGAAGAACCAAAAGAAGAAAATGGAAATGAGGCACATTTCATTGATTGGACAATTTGGTAATGTAATAAAACCAGTAAATTAGACTGCAAAATAGTTTTAAAAAAAATGGCCATCAACAAATCATTGACACAAACTCTCACCAGCTACTCAATATCTCCACTAAACACAGCATTCAAACTTGAATAAGTTATTAAAGCTCAAAATAGATAAGGTAAAGTAAAAAAATTATTTGTCTTTATATAAATGTAATGAACTAGTTTATTTAATTGAATGAGGACTAAACATTATGGGAAAGGTCACAGTGTAACAAGAAATGCTGAGATAAAGACTACAAGTTTGACATTAATATTATTCTGTTTCAAGGTATATAGCCATTGTCAGAAATGGTCAGTAAACCAGGCAATAAAGAAGAATGAGCCTGGAAACTCTAATAAATAGTATTGTACTCGTCTGAAGCAGGATTCTAAATGAAATTAGCTCCAAGAGTCCTAGCTTTCATCCTATAAACATAACATGTGTCAATATGTTGTATATTTTAGAACTGGACAGGACAATTGAAAAATTTGTTTCTTCAAAGTGAAAAGAAGGTACTATCTCTTTAATCTTCCTAAACATGGATATAAACAACTCTGCAAAGGGCAAAAGCGATGTCACTTGTCAGAACTTTCTTTTCATGGTATAGATTTCTTCTTTTTCTGAGCTAAAGAATAAGAATTACAGAAAGTGAGGAGGATAAGGAATCCTCCTAAACCAGAAAGAACACAAAGCAGAGGAACGTAAAGGAAAAAGAAAAATAAAAAATCAATGTAACAAAGCTTTCCAATCCTTCGACATATCAAGATATGGGTCTCAAGAGTTTCTTCTCTTGTCAGAACTTTGAGAAAGTATTATTGGAGAATGTGTTCAAAAAAAGACCTTATCAAAGAAAGCGAAAATAAGTTTGGATAATTGTGATAAGATGGGAACTTAAAATTAAATCAGATAGGAATCTAAATCATCAAATGATTTGTTTATGAATTAACATTTTCACGTTTCTTATTTTTTATGCTTGAAAATTATGATGTATGAATAATTAACGTATTTTATTATATAGTTAAATATTTTTGTAATTTTATTTCGACCATTGGTTGGCTAACCCAAAGATCTCACCTGCCAGGTTTGATTTTTAAAACATTCAATACATATCATTTGCAATATTATAATTAGCTGTTTAAATAACAAACGAACTTCAGTTCTAGTCTGTGATCTGTAGAAAGTAGAACCTATGGTACCTGTCCTTGAGCTTTGTACTCATCATATAGTCTAAGCAAATTATCACCGCCTATAACGCGTGGCAGTCTCCTCCGTAGAAGTTGTTCTTCAGATGTTATAGCAGATGCAATTTTCATTCTCATAGCATTGGCACCTTCTGTCGTTTTTGACAGAAGATCCAGAACTCCACTCACTGGTTGTGCTGCTGCACCAATAATACCCTTTCCAACACCCTGAACAAAACCCTCAACACCAGAAGTTTTTGCTCCTTCAAGAGGCTTTGTTAAAATACCAGTTACCCCTCTGAATAAACCTTTAGCTAATGCCCCACCTCCGTCTCTTATAACATCCCCAAAATCCCCCACGCCTTTGCTTTCCTGTCACACAAAGTTATATTAAACACAGGCATCAGCATCCTAACAAACCCCTGCACATGGTATCAGTTTTTTCTATTTTTTTTTTGGTCGGGGGTGGTGGGATAGAAAAAGAATTTTATTGAGAGAGGGAGAAAGAATTACAGAAGGTAAGGAGGATAAGGAATCCTCCCAAACAAAGAACAAGAAACAGAGGAAAACATATTGCAGTTAAGTAGTTAACATGTTTTTATTTGAAGATTAATATTCTAGTAGAGACACTGTCTATCATATTAATACATAAGAATCAAGGGAAACTTGCACAGAACAGCCTTTACACACACCTGTCTCTGCCGACTTTGAATGAACTTCTTGTCCATAGACAATGCAGCTACACCTTTGCTCATATGTCCAAGTGCACTGCTCGCATTGCCCAATATATCAACACCTGAGAGCAACTGAAGTGGTTGGCCTAGAAGATCCTTCCGGATATTTGATATAGCCATGCTAATCATAGAACTCTGCCTCATGCACACATTCTCATGAAACCTCTGGTTTATCCTCACCTGGTTGAGGAGTACACATTTATAATTAGCACTATTTCACTGTATTCTCCAAATCTCAAAATCTGTTTGTGCCAAGAATCCTCAATCTTTCCAGATATATCTTTTATGCTAAATTGCAGAGAAGATACCATGAAGTATAGGAAATTGAGATGTATTGCATAATTAGTCATACAGGAATGCCATTACACCTATGCTTCACCTCTTTCTGTGTCTCAACTTCATTACATGCATGAATAATATATTATTTTATGAGACTAGTACTTGGTTGTTATTCTCTTAGAAATGTTTAAGCACATTACAAATGTCACATAATGTGCTACTAGTTCGAAAACAAAGAGCTAAGGCTGACAACTTAACCTAAGCAAGAAGCTACAAGAGATTATAAAAACTATTCCTCAACCTAAATTAACTAGAAGAAAGAAATTTGAATACTTACAGGCATATTTTCCATGTTACCCAATGCAGTCATTAAGGATGCCCAAAAACCAAGTACACCTCTTGGTCTTTGACTTGGTGACATAGCCATTGATACTTTGAATCGAATTTCCGAAATATTAAGGACACTGTAATTGAAGGTAATGTCATATACAGTTTCAAGGAACCCAACACAGATAATCATGCAATTCCAAGAGAGATTCTTGCATACCTAATTTGAATGATGGGATCAACTGATGCAGCAGTTGTTTGAGAATCATACAGCCTACCAAGCTTCACTTGTTGGATCATTTCATGTAGGCGCCAAATAATAGGTTCATGAATATTTATTAAAAAGGCAGCAGAAGAACCCTCTGGCCCCTGTTTACAAGAAATCAGTCAAAATACAAATCATAATCTCATAATTCATAAATAAGTTGAATATTGACAAAATATTTTCCTGAATAACAAAGAATTATAACACGGTGATGCTCACATGAAGACCAATGTATGGATATACACAAAGATCCAATGAACCATTTGATTGCATTGTCACTGAACATTTCAGAATATAATCAGTTTCTGCCACTAGTCTCTGTGGCCTGAAGAGAACTGGCATCGGAGTTAACGGCAACTGGTTGTCCACTTGTAACCCACTCATTCTGAGTTTGAATCTGGAACATGATATAAATTGTATTGTGGATAAATGGAAAGCAAGACCCCCCAAAAAAAAAATAAAAAATTGTATAGTTAATTTAAATCCAGTAGCCAAGTTTTATTGGTTGACTGGATAGTGGGTTTGAACTATATTTTCACCATGAAACCTGAGAAAGTAACTAATGAAAGACAAATAACCAACTTCTAAATACTAACCAAAATCAAAGAAACAACTGTTAACTGAATGAAAAGCTTACCTGCTAATTCCAGAGCCCAAACCAGTTGAATATGCCAGAACAAGATTCTGAACAGACAGGTACAAAATTTCCTCAGGAGTATGATCAATAATAGATATCCCAAGCTCAGCAAGATCAAAATTGATGTGGAATTCAGAATCAGTAGACGTTAGTTGTTGCTTTTGAGATTCAGTCACTGATGATAAATGCCTTTTGCCAAGAACTCCTGTAGGTGCATTTTCTGGCATCCAATCGCTGATCTTAACAATATTGATTTTCTCTTCCTTTATAATAGTAACACGCAAGGCTTTGGTTGGTCCATCTGCTATATGGGTGGGCTGGTGATCAGCAACTTCATCAATATCATACTTGAGTGATTTCATTGGGTCAGTTCCATCTACAAGGAGTTCCAATAAACGTCTTCTACCAAGATCTTCCCACAGAAATGAAGCAGCAGAATTGGGAAGAAGCAGCTGCCAAGAATCACCTGTACCATCAACTTGACGAAAGCGCATGGGCAAGAACATGGAGCGATTTTCAATCCTGTCAACAGAAAATTACATAATGAGAAAATGTCCAATAACTAGCACAAATGGTAATATACTGATGAAGAAATAAATAAAGAAGTTCAAGAAACTTTTAGTGTTAAACAAATCCAGTTCTTGACAGCTTGCCAACAACATAAGTAGTTGAAGTAATGGGAAATGCAGAATCCTTCAAATGTTAATTTAGACAAATACATTCACTCTTTATCTTGAACAAGTTGACTCATACAGGAAAATAATTGAATCAAATGTTTCACAAAACATACAGGGATATAAGGGCATGTTTGGATTATTTTCTGTTTTCATTTTCAGTTATGTTTTCACAATATAATACTAAAATGCCATATTGTTTACATTTTTGTAAGTTTTCAAGATTTTGCTAAGGAAATGGTGACGACAGAAAAATATTGCTTCGACCATTTCTTTCACAAAATCTTGAAAAAATGAGAATAGAACGAATAACAAAATGAAATTTTTTTAATTATCAGTGAATACATATCAACTAAAAATGAAAACAGAAAGCAAGCAAAATACCACCCCCCCCCCCCCGGCGGGTATTTCCTGTTTTTTCCTTTCAATGTTGCATAAAAAGGTCACAAATATTGTGATGTTTCATAGGGGAGAAAAAAATGAGAGAGCAAAAACCTATAAGGACTCGTTGATGAATTTGGACGAAAAATAACTTCGAAGCGTGATCTCTTGGCACCACTTCTGACTGCTACTCTTAGTTGCATTGGATCACCCCCAACGTCTTTTTTTAAGCTAATGCGCATTACACCTTCATAGCAAACACTAAATGGTGTACTCCATTTGTAGCCATCAATACGCAACTGAGAAAATATAGGATCCTTTATAAGATATAAAAACAAGCCAAACGTAAGTTGGACAAACGTTTTGAAAGTTAATAACACACCTTCAAGAGTTCAACTTTGGCTGATGATTGCCACCCAAAGGGTTTTGGAGGATCAGTAGGATGAATCCATACAGCTGACTGAGTATCACATTGCTGCAGGCAGAGACTACACCCAACCCTATTAATGAACATTGTGTGTGGCTGGAAATGAACCACCTGGACATCAAATAGCGACAGTAAGTTACTTATATAAATAGTATGGTGTGTGGATGGTGTGTAGCTGGAAATCAACCACCTGGCATGCAACAGCTATTGACAAAGTTACTACCAAGGAAAGTCACAGTACAGACACTCCCACCTTTGTCCTGTCTGAAGTCATGTCCAACAATGCTGAAAGCTTGTAGTAAGATCCATCAGAATTGAAAGCCTTGACATCAACCCGTTCCTGCAAGAGTTTCGATGAAAATTTTATATCATGATACAAACTTGAGGATATACTAGTGCATAGTAAAGAAGATGAAGCAGGTGATTTGTCCATTAATTAATATCACCTTGTTTTCCAGTTCAAGCAGAGAAATCCCGGAACTGTAAACTTCAGAATGGCGCATAGAAACAGAAATGCCCACCCTTGGTGATAAGTATGTATCTTTTTGAGATTGAAACATTGTAACTCCACTACGACCAGCATAATCTTGTGGAGAAAGCATGCTAGGAAATGGGCTGTTGTCTTCAATTACTTCAAGAACTTGTAGGTTCCTTCTTGAACTAGAATGCCTTCTATCCATTGAGCTTATGGGGTATTTCAAGGCATTTTTGGCAGACTTAACTGCTCTAGATAGGAGGACAGAGTCCGGCTCTGGATTTTCAAAAGGTTCGACTTCCACCACACGATATGCCAAAGCTAAAGAAGAATCATTGACAATCCAATAAGGAACAAAAAGTCTTAAGGTTTTTGGTGCAGCACTTGTTCCACCCATATCATGCTCAATGCTCACGCGCAATTTCCTGCAAATATGATGATATTGGAGACAATAGATGCTAAAATAAATATGATCTTCAAAAAACATCAAGCGAAAAACAATGTTGTTGAATAAACAATCCATATTAAGAGTACAGCTTATGATCTTGCCCTGTCATATGACTCAGTGGGAATGAATTTGCATGGTAAAAAAAAATTATGGACAATTAGACATATAATTAGCACAAATATAAATAAAAAATTATAAATTAGCACAAATAAAAATCTATCCCTTCCTCATCTATCTCTCTGTTTGACAAATAAGTACTTATTAAAACTAGAAATACATTTCAAGAGGATATTACATTTGAGAGCTACTTAACTGTGCTCTGAGGTCATCAAGCTCTAGAAGTTAATTCTAATAGGAAAATATAGAGGCATGACAAATAAATGATTTAAAAAGACATGGCTATGCTGGAGTAAAAACAAATATTCACATTTCTGTTTATATAACAAAAAAACTGTTGAATTTGGGGAAAATAGAAGATAAGCACAAGTGAAACAAGGATGGCAGAATTGTTTTGGACCTTAGGTCACCCAGCAGCATTATATATAGTCATTAGAGAATAAATACATGCATAATATCAAGAATAGATAATTAATATTTAGCTATTTCCCAAGACCGTATGTTTCCAATGCCACAGACTAATCATATGGCAGAACTCAACAGTCATATGCATCAATCCTACTACTCTCCCTCAAGCAAAAGTTTGTTAAACTTTGACCTTGTTACAAATGAAGCCTTAATAATAAAAGAAAATACAAAATGGACTCCATAGAGCATAACTGGCTGGAGGTCAACGGTGATGAGCTAGGGAAGATCGGAGATAAGCAGACAGGGGTTCACAGAGCATTGCTGGAAATAGTTGCACGTGCCCAAATGTGCTGCCGCATCAAGAAATGTGCATAAATAAGAGATCGCACGTGAGGGTGTGTGTGGCGGCCAATGGTGGCAGGACTTTGGTGAATGGGCCTATCGAAACCATTTTCTATGGCGGTTGCCAGCAGTGGGTAGCTCGGCAGAGATCATGCGCTGGTGCAGGCGCAGCTGTTGCACAGAATGTAGGTCAGAACCCCTAGAAAAAAGAAAAAAAGCACAGTGGTAGAGTTGCCAGCCGGAGAGGACACGGGAAGAGTAAGTTGTCAAGGTAGGTAGCACACCAGAGATGGAACAATAGGTGGAGACACCATGGTAAGCACAGGAACGAAGCATTGAAACCAATAGAAGAGAAATAGGATTTTGATGGCTCGAATATGTGTATTATTCAAGGGATTGGCAATGTACACAAATATAGAGTTCCAAATTTTGTAGGAACTTGGTGCGGAATGGTGACAAACAGGTCACAGAGGATGGTACAACTTATAGAAAATAGAAAAAAAGCACAAGTGAAATGAGTGTGGCAGAATTGGTTTGGTTCTTAGGTTACGCAACAACATCGTATATAGCCATTAGACAATAAATACACAAATAGTTTCAAGAATAGATAGTTGATACTTAGTTGTTTTGTAAGACTATGCTTCCAATGCCACACAAATTACATGACAGAGCTTAACAGTCATAATAATGAAACAGATGTTGAAAGGACGTCGTCGACAAATTATGGTGATAGTACTTCGATAATATGATAAATAACCCACGAAATGGAAGTGTATTTCAAGAAGGGGAAGAAAATACTCCTAAACAGTAAAACGTTTCACCTCTAAGAACAATATCGGAAAAGAATATCAAATATCTGCTTATTGAAAGGTAGTTAACATACCACAAATGAAATGAGTCATTTAAACTTTGTGAGCTAATTATTTATATATTTTTGAGTAAATATCATTTTTAGTCCTAACACTTTGAAATTGATATTAGTTTGGTCTTGAAAAAATTTTTGACATCAATTTAGTCTTGACATTTTAAATTTTGATATCAATTTCATCCTTCCGTCACATCATCAATAACTTCTGTTACAATTCATCCTAGTTGGCATATTAGTACACTACTATGTTACTTATTTGTCTTCCTTGACTAACGAGGGAAGATAATTTCCACCTTATTAAATTGCAAATAACAAAAATATTAGAAAACAATTAAATTAGAATGATGTCAAAATTCAAACTGATGTTAAAATTTGATTACAAACCTTCTACTTTGCTGATGAACCATCCAGAAAGAAGACACATGATTGGAGAAAGATGGATCCAGTACAAGGATAGGGTCCTGAACCAAGGTATCAACGATAGAAGATGAAGGTGAATCAATTATATGATTGAAAAATAAAACACTTTCCAAAAAAAAAAAAAAAAGCCTCAATCATAAAATTATGTATATGCAGAGCTAGGTTAATTATCACCTTTTCCATTACCCAACCACCCTGCACCAACAAAGTAAGGTACAAAGGTTTCTGAATATCAACTGAATAGAGATGTACACTCTGACGAGAAGATATGACACCATGATGCCGCTCTACACAGTTTCCTTCCTTCATTTTCTCAAAGATTGAAAATTTAGCAGGACAAGGAAGCCGATTCTCCAATTTCATTGGTGAGTTAATAGATATTCTCCAATCATATACAGGTACATTTAGTTCAGTATTAAGAACTGAGGCATCTGTACCCACACTAAACCATAATTGTATGCTTCTGCTGCTAGGAGCACAGCACAGAAGTATATCCTTTTTCTCAAGCTCATTTAGCTTCAAAGAACCATTGGATGTCACAGAATTCTGTCTAGAACCTAGATCTAACAGTTGATCTTTGCTATATATATAACTTGAACCAACAGCTACAGCACGGCCCCATGAGTATGAGGGCTTAGAATTATCGAATTTAGGTTGAACTTGCAAATAGTGGTCAGAGTCCTTGGATGTACTTCTCAAAGGTAAAACAGCAGAAGCACAAGGGTGTAAGGTACTTGCACTGCTCTGCAAGTATTCTTTACCTTGCTCAGAAAAGGTTTGTCTAGTACGAATCCAACGCCTTCGACGCACAACATCAGAGGATGATTTTGTTGAAAACTTTGAAGAAGTAGGAGGCCATTTCAAGTTTTTAAGGTCACACCCATATGCCCAGCCCTCCTTGTCAACGTACTGAAATTTATCTATGGACCAGCCTGATGTCCATTTCCACCCAGGAGGAAGTGGAGGTTCAAAGAAGTCCTTCAAAATTATACAAGTAGTGAGATTATGAACACAATGATGGTAGGTAACAAAGTTAATTAACAAGGGGAAAAAAAAATTATAAGTATATCAACCTTAGACGAGTATGAGAAGTCTCTTGTGCTCCAATGACCAGGATTATCATGGTGTGCCCCTGGCCAATTGTTACCCCAACCAGATGATGGCTGATAATACTGATTTTGAAAGACCTCTTCCACTATGCTATTAGAACTGTATGCTCCAAGTGAGGGGTCAATACCATCAGATGCATGAGATGTCAAAATATTCAATATAACATCTGAATCATTCACTACTGTAACAAGACCCCTAAAAATTACATGCTTCTTTCCATTTTTCATGACAACTTCCATACCAATGTACTCATTCTCTAAAGATTTTGGAACCACTGAAAGTGGAAGCAATGACCGAATGCCCTCCCACTCGCCCTCTGGGCCAAGCCCTACCCAAAAGCCTATGTCTTTGTCAACAATATTCACACTTTCCATATCTTTTTGATGTTTAGCAATTGTGTTTCTTTCAAAATAAGAAGTTGAAACAAAGAGGCAGCCATCTTCCATGGCTTCAACATTGCTTTGTTGAACCTGCAAAAGTGAACAGGAAAGAAGCAATAAAATTATGGATAATTAATTACTTATTGAAAAGACACCCGCTCTTAAAATAATGTAAAATATAGTAACTGACCATTCTACTAAGTGGATATGATCTAATATTCTTAACATCATATGACTGATGAAACATTCTCGTGGAAGCAACCTTCCTTAGAATATTTGCGCCATGTCCAACAGCAAAAGACAGTGCACCCACAACATCCCCTGCATAGTGAAAGCATAAGTTCAGAGGAAAAAGCAAAACCAAGCTGAGTTGGAAGAAACATACACTCCAATATGAAAATAACAAATAACAACTAACTCACAGAAAATTTGACTAAAATAAATTAATCAGATAAACTAAACTTATGCACATTTGACTTTATGTAAACAAAGACTCACTGAACAGGGTATCCAAGACATACCTTTTCCAGCTTTAGCAGCAAGATTTGTAACCTCTATTTCCAACTTAGCAGGCGCCTGTAACAAATTTCTCAATGAAACAGTAAATGCAGCATACTCCTTAAGTATGTGAAAAAATGTGAAGCTGATGAATGAAGTAATATGTGTATATATGTGGGAGAAACTGCTGATTAAACAAACCCTTCAGAAGGACAAAAAAGGAGGCAGTTACACAAGCAACATAGCCAGCAAGAATAAACAAAAAAGAGAAACCCAAATTGAATTTAAAAGAAAAATGAATATAATATGAAATAAGTGTTGCTTTAGCAAAATGACATTTTCCAAAGTCGTTATCTTCTCGTGATAAGCATTTTAAAATAATTATTTCAGTTAATAAGCATATAATAATAGATAAGTGAACAAATAGCACAAAACTATAAATTAATGATGCAATACCTTCCGAGGGACTTCAAATATGAAAAGTTCATTCCACTTTACTGTGCCTTCATCCTGATCATTAATATGTGATACTACAGGCTTCACACACTTTGTTCTTGCGCTCTGGGGAAAAAGCTTTTGCTGCTCTGATGCTTGACTGTCAACGACGAGACGCAAAGCACAGAAGAAGTTATGGCTGTTACCATCATCTATGATCAGTAAACCCTACAAAAATTAAAAAGATTCAATTTCAAATTTCCAGTAAGGTAGGGGAACAAGGAATGTGACTGGATTTTGCTGAAACCATTCCAGCATGTTACAACCTTGGCTTCAAGTATGTGTACAGCAATATAATAACGCGCTTCCCTAGATTCATCTGCAACATTTAACCTATTTGAAAACCTTGGAGGTGGGGTCCACACAGAAGCACAATCACCATGATGTAGCTTGTCAACTGTATCTAAGTTGTGCTCAACTTTTTTGACGAAGATATCACACCCAAGTTTATTTTCTACTATCACAGTCTGCAAGTCATCCTCATCTATTGCAGAAAAAGTTGTATCCTCTCCCTTGCTTTGTTGACCACCAACCCCCTGCACAGCCAAATAGTTAGTATGACTTTTAGAAAGCACGAGCTTTAAAAGAAATATGGATAAAGGATTCAGAATCTGACCGCATTTAACTTGGATGCTTTCTCTTCAAGCTCCATCTGTCTTCTCCATGAAAGAATGCTTCCCACAAAGGATTCAAGATTTGCTGCACTGACATTTACATTCAAGATGCTGGTAGCAGAAATTCGAATTCTCTTCCCAACTCCTAATGGTGATTGTACATTGGTATCATAAGTTTCAAACCTAAACAAGTTGAAAAGGAAAGAGCTAATTAGTGGCATATTCTCGCCAGGACTAGCTCATGCTTAAAATCGACAGAAGATACTGGACTATCAGCATACATTTGTAGTTAAAAAATTGCATAAAAAACAGTTAATAACCAATCTATTACTTGAATATTCCATCGAATGGCTCCACAAGAGGCTCCCATGCCTCTAATTTAGCATTGAAGGCTGAAGCAACAATTGAAGAAATCAGCACGGCATTCATCCCACCCAGTCCACCATGTGTTGCAAGCTTAATATTAGTAATTGTAGTGTCAAATAGGGGCCTCATCTGAAAGGGTAGTTTAAGTAAATATTGTTATTGCAGGAAAAAAATAAAAATAAAAATTTCTTTATCAAAAGAATTTATTATTAGTAAATAATTCTGAAAGGAATGAAATTGATTTTCTAATAGGCATAGAAGACACACCATTCCATATAAGCTGTCCAAAATTGTTAGAGAAAAGTATCTTAGCTTCAGCTCAGCATTTATGTTTTCTCGAGTCTTTGGCTTCACAGAATCACCAATTATGTAGGCTAATCGGCTTGATGGCTTTTTAAGGTCAGAACGAGCTAGGAAAGTGCATGCCTGCAAATATATAGGATGATAAATAAAATCTTTCCGTCTTTTATTGGTTTAAAATATGTAACAACAGCATAGCTATAAGCTTTCCATAGCATGTTGATCAAACTAACTGCACAAAGCCATTAGATTATGAAATAAACTTCTGTAGATGACATGTAAGCAACTAAATTTTTTCAAACTTTAGAAAGTCATTAATACAAAACTATCCAGAATGAATTAAGGAAAGTGGAAGTTTAGATTAACCTGGTTTTCTACTTTCCATATGCTCCAGCATTGAGGAGCCCTTGAACTTGAAGATCTTGAAAGAGGTACCTCATGAATGTTTGCTTGGCTGACAAGATCCATCCTTGGGCAGCAAAACAAATCTGCACGTGGTGCTTCATCTGTTCTAGATACAACACATCCTAAAGAAACATAACCAGGAGGAGCTATAGGATACCAGAAGAAAACTTCTTCAATCCCTTTCCCTACAATATGGGAAACTTTGGTAAATTGAACAGGTTTTGAAGAGAGATCAGGATTGTCATTCTTGAAGATTATTCCAAGTGCAGGAGGTTCTAGGCTGAAAGGCATGGTAAGAGACAAGTTATTAATGCCAAAAGACACTTTAAGTAGGTTAACTAAAAGATACATAATAGAAAGGCAAGAAAGGCCTTAAATGTTAACAAGGACTAACCCTTCAGTGATGCAATCACCCACAACAGCATAACCATGACGTGCAATAGGCCGCCAAATAGAGACTGGACGGCGGAGGTCACTACCTTTGTCCCACCAAATCCTTTCGAAGTTTGGTGTAGACATATAGCAGTTAGTTGTTTTCGAAATGGACTTGAGAATATCCCAGCCAGATGTATTCACACTTTTTCTTGTCTCCTGATTATTATTTTCATTATCAGAATTAAAATCCGAGATGGGACCTATCAAAGGAGCTCGATTTGAATTCCAGACAAGCAGATGATTCAAGTCATAACATCTGTCTTTCAGGGGGCAACCAGTTGAAGAATGCGCAAAAAATGAGCCAATAGCATTATCAAGGCGCCATATGCTAAATCCAGAGGCAAATGGATCATTTGATGGGATATTAAGCAAACAATCTGAATATTTTCCAGATGTTACAAGATCAGAACGTAGGCAGTAAACAACATGATTTGGTGGTGGTCGGTTCCCAACATGGGCTACACAGCCCAGAGCTATGTAACCCAGGGGCGGAATGGGCATCCAAAGAGAACAATCACTGCCAGCAACAGAATGGCCTTCACAGACATCATGCCCTTGAATATTCAGAAATGACCCAATAAGATAGAAGTCGACTGGCTTCCTTACACGGCCATATGTGTTACTTACTGCCATTACTGCCTGTGAAGGAGGAATTGGCCTGACACGACATTGAGATATAAATTAAAATTACAAGGAATTTAAAATATATCAGAAGCAGAAAACAAATATACAATCCACAAATAACAAAACTTGCAAATAAGTTAACACCATATCACATTTAAAGTAAAATGGAGCAACAATGTTCTTTGTTTCTTGTATTCTAAAATTGATTTTGGTAATGAATATTAATCTACTTATGAGCTAATTAGTGTTAAATGCAGAAACCCAGAACCCCTCTCTTTTGCTCTCACTCTATTTTTTCCTTTGTGATCAAGGTTGCAAGTTCTGTTGCAGATTTACCTACTTGTAAACACCAGATGACTGTAAATACTTAGCATCTTGGGATGCTACAACTGACAGACTTGAGAAGTGATGGGATAGGTCCTAGGTGCATGGAAGTTATACCATTGCAATCACAGCACTCTTGCTGACATTTTTCTTATCTTTTTACTTAGTTGACAAAGGAAGAAGAGAACAACACCAGAAAGCAGAGAATAAGTTATCATCTTAAATGATATTCCATGGCATTTTTTCCTGATCCAACTTCAGTGCTGACTAAGTTGTATGCTCCTGAAGTTTATTTTTTTGGGCACGATCTCAAAGATTAGAATGCAATACAAGATAGATCTGGGAACAAGAAAATAGAATATACCCTGACGTCACACAATCTCCTAATACAACATAATTTGCAGGAGCTCGAGGCCTCCAAAAGGTAACATTTTTGTTGGGACCAGTCTCTGCAAAGCACAGAAGACCAAATAGCTCATTGTAGTTAGAGAAGCAGTTCTCTCAGCTATACAGTACACAATATATAACAGTCAAGTTGATAAATTGAATACAGAAAGACAAATATGAGAAAAATTGTGATCACACTATTCTGTTTAATTAGGAAGAAACCTTTTTCAGACACCCAAATTCGGTCAAAGTTGGTACATTGAACAAGGGGAGTTGTGTTTCCAAAATTTAATGCAGCAGATGCCTGACTTTGCAGATTGAGTATAAGAGAAGCAGCACTGAGTGAAAGATGAATACAAATGTCTGTTGACAGCAAAGAAATATTTGTTTTATCCTTCACTGAAGTGTATCCCCCAGATACATCAACTGGATCTAGAATGACAAGTCCAGAACCAGCCTCAACAGTAAAATCCTTCATCAGGGTTCTAATCCAAGTGTCTTTTTCCTTGGAGGCATACCTATTCAAATTGACAGAAGGTTACAGGTCAAATGCTCGTCAGCAAAACTCTTTCCAATTTTTCTAAATGTAGAAAAGGAGGCATATATGCAAAAGAAGAGAAATTGAACACCGGCTTGCTCTATTGAGCTGATATTGAGGGTTTTGAGAGAAAAAAAATGGGAGAATTACAATTTGGAAATTCTTGGCAAAAGTAATTCCAATTGGGGAACAATTAACTAAACAAGTGGTTTTGAATGTCTAGAGGGTAGTTATTTGTAAATTGTCCCCAAACTTTATTTACACCAAGAATTCCGAAACCATATTGCTCCCAAGAAAATCGAATGCATCTACCAAGATATCTCACATGAAGCTCATGTCCAACTTCGCACGAATAAGCTTCTCGCCATAAGATGAATCATCCAGAAATGACTTAGTACCATCATAGAAGGTCAACTCAGAAGAAACAACCTAACACCAAAAGTACAATAGCGCACTAGGTTATTTTCTTCATTTGAATGAAGAGGAAGTAAGCATAGACACAATGCACACTATTTATACTAAATAAATAAACTAATTTTGGAGCTTCCTATTCTGGGCTTTGATTGTCAATGACACAAAGCATCGATAATTGCTGATACTGTATGATGCAGATTGACCGTATAGAACATGATAATCAAACATCCAGTAACATGCAACTTCCAATTTTGAATATTGGCCGGAATTTCTTACATTTCGTGTTGTTTGAATTGTATGCAATGCGAATTGATTAGTTTTACTTCTCCCCATTTTCTGGAGTTCTTCAAGAAGGGAAAGGTTCGGCATTTTTTCCCCCCTTTTTCAAGGCAATTAGTAAGACACAAGATGCATTAACACAAAAGAAGGTCCAATCAAAAGGCATATAATGTCTTCAGCATATGTTAGTTTCAAAGCTTTGTGCATATTATTCTTTGAAACATGAAATACCTGGGTTTCAAAGGTAAAACTTTGAGTTGTTTCTGATTCACTTTTACTATATGTGGAAGTGCCTGATGTTTGATTCATGTTGTCAAGGCTTTTCTCGTCACCAGATGACAAAATGTCTGGAGCCACAATGTCAACACCATCTTCAATAGAGATTGAGTAGCTGCTGTCATTACTCAGGTAGGTATACTTCCTCAGAAGAGAACCATTCTAATAAATAAATAACAAAGATGTAAGCATCTAATAAGCAACTACTTGGGCAAAATAGGGCAATACATGCATCTTAGCAATTCTCTTACAACAAAACATAGCGGTCAAAATAAGAAGGAGAACCCAACATTCTCCTTAAACTAGTAACAAAACAAGTAAACTGGAAGGGACGAACAGAAAAACTAGAAATACAACAAAGCTATGTAACTTCTCTGAATATTTGTTAAGGAGATGTATGGACAAACAATACATATAAGTACAAAGATCCTTGAAAATCCCTTAGCCTTGCTTTCCATCCAAATAGACTAAAGGACAGCACAAACGATACAATGCCATAAAGCATTTCCCTCATAAATTCTACTAAAACTACTGACAATATTCAATGAAATAGTTAAAAAGTTTGAGGCAACACAAAAATTTTAAACTGCAACTCTACATTGACGTGGCTACCAGACAGTGTAAGAATTAATTAATTTTTGCTTCCAAACAAATATACTTAATGCTTCCTTGGAAGAAATGTATTTCAAAACTCTAATTTTCGCAGACTATCATAATTATTATATTAATTGTATTGAGGAAGCTTTGGATTCTGAAAGGCGCTTTAAGAAGGAATTTCCAGTGCTCTCAAATATAAACAGGAAATTAAAAAAAGAAAAAAGAGAAAAAAAAAAAAAGATTTACAGATTGACAGGATGCGTATTACCTCAATTTTCACATTAACAAATCGCAATCTCTTGCCACGCCCAATGACTATAATTGGCCTAAACCTTGTGATGCGGACTTCTTTCGTGTCAGTTTCAACAGATAAACAAATAACCTTTCCACAACCATCATATGTATATTCATTGATGCCTACACAATCAACCACTAACTGTTTAGATGGTGAAAGGTACACCACATCCTCTTTCTGCTTGTAAACTGATTCCATCAGCACAATGCTACTGTTTCTGCTAATAGGATCATTCTTTGGATCCATCGTTTCCTCTCTTCCAGTCAGTGCTCCAAGAGCAGGCACAAAAAACTCAGCCACCGCAAGAAGAAAATCTGGCACAACAAGGACTCGGGGCTGCTGCACACGAATCACAAATGATTGAGACGACATCCGCCACCTGTAGTCCATCAAAAACATTGTTGAAATCGGCATATCAACATCAATTCCAGCTGCACTGGTTGTCCTCCTAAAGCTATTAAACGCAAAGGGAACTTTTCCAGTAACTGCTTGTTTGGAAGCATCAGTGGATGATCCAAGCATTAGACGCATTTCAGGTTTTGTATCAGGGCGGACATCTAGTATGGAGAATTTTGGAATCGTCAAAAAGAGGTCTGTCTCTGACAAAGAAGTCATGCGATATGAAACCCAAAGGCCTTCAAGCTGCAAAAATTATGCAATAGAATAAATGGGAATGAAAAATAAGCACATTCAGTTCAGACATATCAAGCTGAAAGCAAAAAAATTTATGATTTAATTTAAATATTACCAAAACACAGGAAATGTCATACAAAAAAAATAGAATGTAAGATCAACTGAAAGAAGTTGTGAAAAAAGTGAAGGAAACTCAGACAGACATCAGAGAAAAGTGTTTGATGAAATCTGACAATGATTACATTATGATTCTGATAGGTACAGTGCAGTTTATATACAAGTGAATCTGTTATAAGCAGTTGTATCAATACTAACTGTAACAGAATTGCAACCACCAAACAGAATTAGTTAGTTCAGTGTCTGTGGACTAGCCATGCGTGCAGTGAGCTGATTGCTCACTGTTATACTCTAAGAAAAACAAATTCAAGAGCATATATAGAACTAAATCATCTGCTAATAATAAAAAATACTCACAGCAATATGAGCCAATGGCGATTCCCCACCAGTGCCATTACAAAGCTCCACTAAGGCATGGTTCACCACAACGGCTATAACGGTAACTGTTTGTGACAACAGAAGTTGACTGTTCATGTTGACCTTATCCACTAGAAGCTTAATGGTATCCTTTGAACCAGAATTTCCACCACGAAAGCTAGCAGGAAGCTGTGGTTCTTCTCTTAAATTCCAGTATGTGCAATCCAAAATCACGTTATATTCTTTATCAGACATTATACCGTGCAATAAATCCACCTGCATAAGAGATCATAAAATTAAATGAAAAATTTTGTGTCCATTTCAGAGTGAAACATAAGAATTTACAACTACTTATAAACATACATGAAACCATTATGGAGCTTGGAAATTCACAAGACTTTATTATCTGCAATATATTCTGTTCAGACATTCAAATCTTGGTTATGCCCTCAGAGCTTAAAGCCTTTTCTTTCATTTAAGTTCAGGGGATTGGGCCAGACAAGGGTATGGCAAAGTGTTCTAGCAGTGTGATGTATATGTTATTCTTTGGCATCTTCAGCCGGAGCATAATGGACAGATCATTGAGAAAAAAATCTCTCCCTAGACTTGCTTTGGAATTTTTTTTCTTCTTTTGCACGATCCTTATAGAGTTCAGGACATGGTTTGTTCCAGGACTCAGGATATACAAAGATAGTGGAGAGATCTTTTCCTCAAGTCTTTACAGTATCTTATTTCAAAGTAGTTTGCCGTGGAAGACATCTTATCCATGCATTCTTTTCCTATCACTAATGAAATCTTCCCCTTTTTTTATTTTTTTTTCTCTCCTTTTTAAGAAAAAAATACTATTTCCCATGATGTCAGCTTACGTGTTTCCAGAATTTGAAAAACAGACATCTTTTAATTTTTCTTTTACTTTTTTACATTGTGTAGTTGCTTGGCAGCTTTCTTTTTTATGTAAAAGAACAACTACTGGGAGAAAGGGTGAAAAACACAAATATGGTAAGGTGAAAATCCTCCTCAAAGAAAAACGAAAATAAAACAGCAAGTTGATTACTATCACTATCCTTACATTTTGACTAGAATTATACAAGTTATCTACCTGGCTACCTAAAAAAGGACGAATGGCCACCTTTGAGTTTATTCAGCAATCAGCAATATACTCACTTGGTTGTGTGATGCTGCCAAAACTAGGTGTGAGGCATAGGTTTTCATTACAACCTCACACTACCAAAGTATAACACATTATCCAAGCTTTAAGTTAATGCTAGATTGGGATGTCAATGTGTTTTTATAGGTACTCTTGCACATCGCTTTTTAAAGGAATTCTGTTGTCAGCCATGCAGTGACATCGGACAACTTTGATGCAGTTTTCAGACTTTAAGAGGATTACTCCATCCACCACCTCCCTTGTACATTCCTCATTTATCAACAAATCAATTTGTATAAAATAGCATAGTGAAATGTGAAATCAAATTATGATAAATTGTACTTAGATCTCCAAGTGGTGTTGTAGATATGTATTCCCTCGGGCAATTTTTTTTTTTTTTCCTCGACAAGGTTTTTCTTTCTGATCTAGAGAGGGGTTGGACAAATGTTGTTTACATTTTACATATGCTTGTTTTAGGTCGGTTGCAAGGGAATTCTGATCCTCTCCAATATTTAGACAAAGAAGATGACTAAACCTTGCCTAGTTGTTTAGTCATGTAGGGAGAAGACAATCTTTGGTGGGAAAGTGGATCAAATGCCAGATAGTCTAAATAAAAGGGATTTATTGACAAATTTTATTTTTTTTTTAAACTAGAAACCAATGGCATTGTTTAACCCATGTAGTCAACCCCACAACTGGGATAAAGCTCGGCTGTTATAGATGAAAACAGAGGGGCCTATGTTGAGGTAAATCAATCAAAAGTCACCCATGGAATCAAGGGGATACTATATTAATTTTTGGCTTCAATTAAGGACCCAGGTTTTTCTGTTTTGATAGCCCATTCCATTAAAGAGGCCATCTACTACAAAGTAGCTTTGCAGTTACTCTTCAGCTTGGCCAGACACATGACTGAATACGGCCCATGATGTGACTCCACAATTACTTTTCCTGGAAGAAGCATTGGGGACTGGGCCAATAGACAAGCAAATGCAAACAACACTAATCTCAAAATAAGGGTGTTAGGGTGCCCCCTGTAGGTTTTTTGGTTTGTGATAGGTCAAACCAAGTTAAATTCTGTATATATTCTTTTCCCTGCTATCTGTTTGCTCACAGGTTAAAACAGCATCCCACCCTCTTATAGATAAAAGTCTGATTCAATAAATTTCCTTCTTTCTGAAAAGAGAAGAACAACCCATAACAAGGAAACCTATAAAATCAGATATGAAGACCCAATCTTACAAAAGTTATTGCATACTACATATAGGTTTCATAACTTCCTCTTACCTATTATATCATACAAAGAGCTGTTGCCTGTTCAACCTTTTTTTTTGTCTTTACAAGGAAGTGAACCTCTTACACGTAGAGAATCCATTCCTGATAACTAGACTTAGAGGGGGAAGGACTCTATTTCAAGTAGGAGGTTTTTTTTCGCACATTTGGCCAATTTGAGACTCACACTCGTGTCAGTATTGATATGGTTCTTACTCAGTATGGAATCAATTTTTATTTGAAGTTCATCAATTGTTTCATTCAAAAAGTAGATATATGGTTCTCCCCTCTGACAATTTAACCAATTATTAAGCTCTAAGTAAGTTTTAGAAATTCAAAACAAAAATAAGTGTTCTGCTAAAATCGATGAAGATGCAGTAGATTCCATTGGAGAATATTAAAACATTATTTCTTCTATCCATTTAGAGGAAGTGTAGGGCACAAATTGATATTTCACCATGGTTATCAGTTCATATAGACACCATGAAAAAGCTTAAATAAAAGAAAACATTAGTAGGTTTGGAGTTACCTTCACTTCAAGTGAAAATGTTGGGACTTTCCGGAAAACATCCCTCAAGCTTCGACGAACAAATACATCAAGTCCTTGACCTTCCCGTATCATTGGTTTTCCAAGACAACCATCAATTCCAACAGACATGTTAATACCCAGAATCTGCATATCATTTGGAGTCAGGAAGATGGAAGGATTTTAATTGCAACAGCCCAGATGGCAACAAATGTGTACCTGAGCATGAAGAAGATCAATATGCACAGCTGAAGGATCTTCTTCTCGAGATCCATGCCAACTGAATTCATTTTTAATCTGTAGCTTGCCCAGATCAAGTTGTATGAAACTGTAAGTTAAGAAGCAATGAGATTACAACCTTTTCAAATTGTCTGATACAAAAACGACTCATGATCTTTCACATAACAGCTTAAGCTTTATGCTCCGTTTGGATGTGGAGAGAAATGAGAGGGAAAAAAAATGAGTGGAAAGAAAAAAAGAAAACAGAAAATGATGGGAAAAATATATTTCTCTCCCAATGTTTTGTTGAGAAGAAAATTGAGAAGAAAGAAAATGTAATTGTATTCAAATAACTTTTATGCCAGTTGTCCTTTATAGAGAAAGAAAAGATAATAGCGATCACATTGTAATTCTGTTAACACAAACACATCTCCCATTTTCTTCTTATTGCATCTATAAAAAGTTTTGATGTTGGACGCACCACTTCTCTTCTCTCCTCCCCCATTTTCTCTTATGATCCAAACAAGAGAAAAGTCCATAGTCTACTCATTTTTTTCTTCCCTATTTTCTTTCATCTCTTTTTCAATTGATCCAAACTAAGTGAAGACAAGTTAGTCATTGACATAATATCAGAGCCTCAATCACTATTGCTCAGGGATTCAATCCTTGGCACCCAAATTATCCAAAATAAAATTTGTTAAGTTCAAAGGCTTTTGTGTGAAGAGGTGTGCAACATATCAAAACCATTCATGATCCTTCACCATACAACTTGAGCTTTTAGGAGAGTTGATCCTTGACATTGATAAAACAATAACTTCTTTGATAGAGAAGAGAGTAAAGATAAGGGAGAAGGGTGGAAACTGAAAGACAGATCATGGGCAAAAGAGGATGTGATAAGACACGAATTCAATTCCATTTGCCTGTGTGTGCACTAGTACTATTTTTTTCCCTTTTTGATATGTAATGCCAGAAAGGCATTATTGTTGAAGTCTTAATAAAGACCAAAAGTAACATCCACAACCAAGCCCATTAAATCTCGTTCAAATGCTTGCAAACTAGCCATATCCCCACAGATACAAATCCTCAGTTCAGCTAATAACCACCCTGAATCTCCCAAGAAAACCCCAATTTTGATCTGGTATATCCTTTGCCTTCCTCAGTCCAGCATTAATGAAACAACGGGTGCCCACAGTTCTCCCAAATTTACATTTATAACCATCTCCAATATGAAAAGCAACCAAGGAAAGAAAAATAAGTAACTCTCTTATAGTAACAGTTCCACTGGAAACTTCAGATTTGTCGTGACTGAAGCATAAATCAATACACTTACTGTAATTCAATGTGACAATCAATTTATGAATCTTCAGGAAATGCAGTTTTTACCCTACTATATTTGGATGTTCACACTAAGCCCCAACACGATCATAAAAAATATTTGAAGATTTACTTACTCTTTGCTGATGGAATTCCTTGGAACAATGATAATTGGGGCGTCAAGTGCAAGATCCAGCTTGAGTGCAGTAGCTCCATCTATTTCATATTTCTGAATCAACCATTCAAACCCTCCCACTCTATCAACAAGTCTGATTGCTTCTTCAGTATGAGGGGAGGCAAGTTCCATAAAGTACACCATTATCTGGATAGGTATCATAATATTGAGCAATGAATCAATTGAATGTTAGTTCAATAAACAGAGGCAGGGATTACAGACAGATAGTATATGTCAAATGCTATATGAACCTAGAAACCATGTGAATTTAAAATTATAAACAAACCCCACAAGAAACTGAATCTTAAAAGTTCAATGGCTTTAAAGAAATTTAATGTGATTTTGAGCATACCTCTTGCACAAATCTATAAAGGAAAACAATCCGAACAGCTGAGAGTTGACCTTGCAAGCTGTAGTCATATCCTTCATAGTCATCATCTTCGGCACTGTAAGAACTAAATTTGAACTGAAAAGAAAAATTGCAACAGTAAAGTTTAAGTGAAAAACTGAAATGAATACAAAGAAAACAGATAAGGAATCTCTACAAGGTTCGTTCATTAAAAAATAAAACACACCTTTATAAGGGATTCAACACCAGGATTACGTATGTCACAAAGCCAATCCCAACATTGATCTGTTCCAAGGGATGTATCACAGAGTCTAAAATTGCCCAATGTTCCACCAATAGAAAGAGAACTTGGGTGAACCTTGACAAGAAAATAATTAATTTCAGAGTTTGTACAAGAATGGCAGCAAATAAAAGAAAGGCACAACAAAATAAAATAGAAAAGGATAATCAAGAAATAGATAGGAAACAAATGGCATGTAGAAAACCACAAAGGAAAGAGAAAAGTAGCTTCTAGATCAACTAATAAGAAGTTATGTCATTACCTTAAGATCCATTAGGAAATTTTCTTGTACTAAGGTAGCAAGTTGAGAACCATCCTCCTTGTTAAGAAAAATAGTAACACTGTCCACATTCATGTTTAAATAAAATACTACACGCTCTTTACCAAATCCTAACAATCCGTTAACACGATCCTTTTCATCAGTCTTATCCTTCTTCATGGAAGGTTGCTCTGGAGAAGTTGCTATAGTGTCTGTATGACTTGTCACTTTATTTCCAGAGCTTATATCCAGGCCAAAACTTATCAAAGCAACAATAGTTCGTCGGTTGCAGAAAAATTCCAGTTTGGACATTCGAACGCACATCTGCAGATTATCAATCAGGAATGTAAATACAGCATTGTATCATAACTCAAAAGAGCAGACCAGAAACTCCAATTCATTGTTAACAAACCTCAGGAAAAGTACCTGTGTGTCAATACCATCGTAATCAGGTGAGCCTGAACTCCTTGTTGCAAAGGAGACAGACACAAAATTTGAGTTCTCACTTCCCTCTGCCTCATAATATACCTCATTAGGAGTGCTCCTTCCCTTGTCCATTTCCTTTTCATTAATTAAGTTTTCAAGAGACTCAAAATCAGAAGCAATCCCCATCGATCCTTGCTGATCCAAATCCATATTATGTAAACAATTTCCTCCATCCGCTTGAGAAATGAAATCAGATAAAGCATCCATAAAGCTATCATCATCGTCAGGAAATCCTAGAGATGCATCCTTCCCATGGGAATCAAATGAACCAAGGGAAGAAGATAAAGTTTCATTCTTCAAGACTGAAACAGCCAGATATTGTGGAGCCACAGATAGACGACCCTGAAGTTCATCTTTAATTTTCAATGAATGCAATTTCATCTTCACTGTCAGGTCACCATCTGCAAGAGCGAGATGCACCTGTGAAACAAAACAGAAACCAGTAGCATTGTTATCTTGGCCAATGTTACAATTAGAAGTTAAATACCTAAATTACTACTCAATTGGAATAACTTGTTGGCAAAAAAGTGGTAGCTAAATAACTAGATGACTAGTAAATTTATTTCACAAAGTTTTCATTTCTCCCTTGGGTGGGTTTCAAACTGGTCTGGCACCCAATATAGTTTTGCAATTCCTTCGGATTGAGATCGCTCCTTTCTGAAAGGCAAATAATCCATCTTTACTGGCTCTTATTTTTGCAACAGCAGCCTATTCCCTTAATTGTCAGCTTTACAGTATTCATGCATCTTTCAATGGAATGATTTTGTTAGCAATCTTAAACAGAGGAAAGATTTGGAGCAGCAGCATCTTCTTTATTTCCATCATGATTGCTCAAAGAGTATATGCCACTAGTTGGAGTATTTGGTTGGAGCGTAATTCTTGCACATTCAATGACAGATTTTTAAACAAGTATGTATTGGGGGATAGGATTAGGTGTTTGGCCTCTACTTAGTGTAAAGCACATAACTTTTTTAGAGGAATTTTCCACTCAAATATGTTGAGAGATTGGACAGCTATGCTTTATTGATAGTTTCGTCACTAGCTTTTTTTGTTCCTGTGTAGAGGATATCATGTCCTCTTATCTTGTTGTAACTTGTATCTTCATCTCAATATAATTCTTTTATCCAATAATCCAAAAAAAAATAATGTCCCAATTAAGCCTGCGAATAGAAAGGAGAAAAATCCCCTCTAAATTTCTTTCAACTAAGAAAATACACAAAAACAATTACTTACTTTTATGTTTTAATAGTATTTCTTTTTTTCCTCTTTTTCACCACGTGTTATTTGTTCAATAGTTAAAGATAAATGTATATAACATAATATTGAAAAACACTGATCAATCTAGGGCCATTCCAAGACTATATCTATCTCAGTACAAAACGCAGAAGCTTATTTGCACATACCTTTCCCCCGTCTGCAACAACCCCAAGAATTAGAGACTCATCAAGTTTCCCATCAATGGTGTCCCCAGCCTGCACAAACGTTAAAACAAAGAAATGTCTCAATGGATTTTGCTAAAACACATATCAACATTAACCTGTGTATCCAGCGCAAATACGTCCTGGGAAGGCTAGGTAAAAATATCCAATAATCCAAAAGCGCTAGAAAACACAAATGAGTTGAACAAGAGTCTAAGCCATCAGATATTAGCAAGCATTGTTTAGTGTTAGAGATATAATAGAAGTCATTCACATGACTTCACCTAACAGTTTAAGCTTTTGGAAATGTTGGTTTATCCCATCTTGAGCTAGCTTTTTGAGTTGAGTTAGGTTGCTCTCAATCCTAATATGGAATTAGAGACTAGGATAGTCTATGTTGGGTAACTATCCAGTCTTGTAGATTGGAAAGCTATGTTTTTGTTCCTGTAAAGAGAATATCTTGTCTTCATCTTATATACCATCCAGTCTTGTATAAAATTCTTCTTTTATCCCCAAAACAAACTATCCAGTCTTGTAAATTTCATTCTTTAGATGTCTTGTCCTTAGCATGAGAGGTGTATATTAAAATTATTTCTGCTATGTTTCTAACCTTTGAGAAAGGTGACAATAAGAAACATCAAGTGAAAAATATGTATGTCTGAAAGAGGATATGTATCAAGAAAATATCTACGTATCTATGCATTATACACTGCTCATTCCCTATCTGTGTGACAGACAAATCCTTAAAAGGAATGCATCTAACCTTTCCATATACAAACAGCTTGGTTTCCACCAATGCCCCATTTATGACAATGTCAGCTGATTTTGGACTTGTGGTATTGAGAACATTGTAGGAAGCAGCATTACCCTCTGAGTCACCCAGCACATCAACTGATAGGGGAGCCTACATAGCCAGAATGTATACATTATGAAATTGACAATAAACATCAAGGAAATAATAACTTACCAAAACTAAACAAATGAGGAAAAAGCAGACTAAGAATGCCATACAGATGCTTGATATGTGGCTTGTATAAGTCTTTTATACCAACGAGCCTTCTCCTCCTCTTCTCGAAAATCTAAAATCCAGGTGCTAGAAGATTCCAGAGCCTGCAAAGTAATTCATATTTTCAAATGGAAAAGGTAAGCAATTTAACAGGAAAACAAAATATAAGCCATTGAATGTTCCCCTATCTATAAGTTGGCATTCAAAAACTGAAGAAAGGAATAAAACTGTAGAAAATACACAAGGTCATCTCTTCTTTTGCCACCTTATCTTAAAGTAAACAATTTTTTCAAACAAAACTGAAGTTTCATAGATTTATGCATCCTCCCAAATATAGATTTGTCTTCATTTTTTTTTTTTTTCCGACAAGGATTTATCTTCATAACTATCAAAAAGAAGAAGCATGATCCGCCAGCCACATTACAAAGTTACACTTTTCAAATCCAAAGCAAGAAAACGTAAAAACAAATCAGGGAGAATTTATTTGTTTAAGATTCAGAGAAGAAAGAGGCAGGTCAAAAGCTTGATTTCATCTCAACATTCCCTTTAAACTTGGAGCTTCCAAATTTACACAGTTAAACAAGAGGGAAACTATCTAGCCAGAGTCCCAATTTGTTTTACCTTATTCCACTCAGTTTTCTACCAAACATGACAGCAAATTTGGACTAGAGACTCTTTCTTCATTCTTTTAACTCATACTTCTTGATAAAGGAATTTATAAATCCAAAGCACCCCCTAAAGTTTAGCCTTTGTATAGAAAGTGGTACCAGCATAGGTAATTTTTGCAAGTAAAGAAGCACTTTTTTTGTTTTCCCTAAGCCACCAGTATCCAAAGTGGACTCCAACTAATTTGGTTTAAGTTGGGTCAACCCACTATTAGGGCACAGCTCTCCCAACATTAGCTTTTTCCATTTACAAGACTATACTCAAAACTTTGCCTAAAGGAACAAGTGTTGAACCACATAAACCAACCAGGTGCAGAAAATAATTTAGCTCTTGTAAAACTTACTTTCAGTTCTTGATTTCCTCCCTTAACATAGAAATATTCCTCTTGGACAGAACAACTTGGAAATCTAAAGCTCCCTTAAAGGTCAAAGCCTTTGTTTGAATTGCTATTCTTAAAAGGATCAATGCAAATAACACGCTCCAGAAGTAAAAGCCTCTCATTGCTTTTTCCCCAAATATGTGTATGCCATAAATATTAATGAAGTCTTGGAAATAATAAGCACATTAATTCTTCCTATAAAATAGCAGTAGTAGTTAATGCATCTTGTATATAAATATCTGTATAATGATTGAATAGAATCAATTAATTTCAATAACATAATATTGTTTTTTTGGTTCCTCTTTTATTTTTATACTTTCTTAATAGCATAAAATGTTTGGTTTAGATTATGAATCAGAGGCACATCCCTTTTCACATTGCCTTATGACAAGCTCTCTTTAGAACAGGTGTTTTGGAATCTCCGGAGGGTCATTGGTTTACCAAATGAATTTGTATCATTTCCTCCTCACTAAGTTCGAAGGTTTTGGGTTTAAATGTAAACACGATTTATGACAGGGTACTATGACATCGTCTGATTCATGTAATCAACCCTACCTAGTGGGACAAGATTTAGTTGTTGCTGTTGTTGTTGAAGTAAGTTCAGAGGTTTTGGCTATCATAAAGAAGTAATTATCTTGTGACAGTCCTTGCTTGGTTTATGTTGTGCTTTGCTGTATTTGGTTGAAAAGGAAAGCTAGAATTTTTTAAAGATTCCTTTTTGACTGTGGACTTTATCTGGGATAGGATTATACTTTGGGCTTCCCTTCAAAGTTCTGCTCATTGTCCACTTGATGGTGCTTCCTTATTCAACATACAAAGGGATTGGCATGCTTAGTTGCACGGATTATCCATTAAACTTATTGTTTGAATCTGAGGATCTTTTATCACTTTTTTCTTTTGGTTCTCATCTTCTCCTTCAATAAAATTTCCTTTTCCATCCCAAAAGAAATAAATTGTTACAAGTAAGGAGGCCCCAGACTGCTCTCTCTCCTTATATGTGTGTTACATGATACAATGGTTCAGAAACAATTGGACATGAGTTCTTCACCATAAGAATGCTGCCATATAGCAATTTGTTCTGAATGTTCCATGTTTGATGAGCAGTCTGGGTGCCCTTCTACTTTAACACAGTTTGTGTTCTTAATATTTAATTGCAAAGGTCATGGCAAAAGTTTTGTTCGAATGTGGAGTCTACACAATCCTTTGGTGCATTTGGTTGGAGTGAAATGCTCACATTTTTAAGGGCACCTCACTGCTTATGGGAAAAGCATTGTGTTTTTGGCCTCTATGCAGTGTTCTGTTAAGATTTTTTTTTTTGTTTTTTTTTTTGGGGGGGGGGGGGGGTGGAATCACTTTTTGGTCCTACACATGTCCTAGATTTTTATTTTAGTCCCTACATTAAAAAAGTTTCGGTTTAGGTCCCTATGATGGTATTCCATTAAAGAGTTAGTCCTGCTGTTAAAAAATTATACTCGACGATATTAGTTTTTGCTGACATAACTAAAGGGAATAACCATAGACATGGTATGCTGTTAATATAGTCCTCAAACGACCTTTTATAGGCTGTTTTTAGGCCTAAAATGACCTCTTTTAAAAATTAAAAAGGCGGTCAAAAAAATATCAAAACAACCATTTCTTAGGCCCGAAAGACCTCAATGGGCACATTCTGTTAGCCACATCAGCAAAAACCCAACACTATTTAATAAGTTTCTAACGGCAAAGACTAACTTAATACCACTACATGGAGCTAAACTAAAATTTTTTGGTGTATAGGGACCTAAACCAAATTTTTTTTTTTTTAGTATAAGGACTAAAACCAAAATTCAGAACACGTGTAGGACCACAAAGTGGTTTATATATATCTCTCTCAAAAAACAAGTCTTATTGGAAGAGAAAGGAAGTGTACAAAAAAGGAAAAGGCATCCTCACAAAGAAACCAAAAGTAAAGAAGCTAAATCCTAAGAAGACAAACCATACAACATCACATGCCAAACCCTATGTGTTCTGTTAAGAGTGCTCCAGAGATTTTCCCATTTCAGACTGGTGTAGAGAGACTGGGCAGGCAGTATTGCATTTTCCGTTTTAGTAAGAAAGAACTTTATTGAGATGAAGATAAGAAGTATGCCAGAAGATAGGAGGAAAACAGATCCTCTTTACATTTTTGAACTCCTTGTTCGCTGTTTAAGGAATAAGAATGTTTTTCCGTCCCTCTGGTATTCTGTTCAGAGTTTTTAGGTCTTCCTAAATTTTGGCCATGTTAGAAGACTGATAGAAACTCCAGTGAGAAAATTGGATCAAATGGCAGATCGTCTGATTAAAAGAATTGAGAACAGCCCTAACTTCCGGCAGAAACAACTAAAAAAAAATACTGTTATCTAAATGATTTAGTTAAAATTCGGTATTTGATAGAACCCCATGGAGTGGGTCAATTCATCAAAATGATTTATTTAAAATTGGGTATTTGACAGTTATGGAGTTAGTCAATTCATCAATGTTGCTGAAGCCACCTAATAGGATAAGGCATGGTTGTTGGTTAGCTTCTTTCTTAGGAGCAGGTTTTCTTGTCCTCCATTTACTTGTACTGCCTCTATTTCTCAAAATTTTCATTTCTCTTACGAAAACAATTAGCTAGTTTATGGACAAACAACAACAGCAGTTGCAAGCAAATCCTCAACTTGAAACAAAAACACACTAAGTCACTACAAAGACATTTAAACAACTGAAAACAGAACTCCATAATGAACGGTACTGGAAGTCTGGAATAAAGCAGATCATTCAGGAAATGAAACATCATCTTTCAAGCTTAACACGGAACTTGATTAACTTACCTTTTGAATGTCCATGCCCCTAGTGCTTACAGCAATACAAAATGGGGAACCACCAACATTTGTTGGGGGAACCCCAAGGATTTGCCTACCAGCCATGCTGCAGATTCAAAAGGATAAATTACATAAATATTGAAATTTTTATCTTCAAAGTGTGAAAAAAAAAATAACAATAATAAATAATTAAAATAAAATAAATCTGTCCAACAGCTGTAAACATAGAGGCAAGTAAAGAAGTTGGAACAAGTGCTGTCAGCCTATAAGGGATGTTGAGATGGCCTGTACAAGAATACTGCCCCATTGACTAAGTCACTATAATGGTGTCCTCAAAAATATTATGCTCTTTGGCATACGATGCTTAAGACCATAGATAGAAGAATAGAGCTCAGTAGACCGGTTGGGAAGTTAATTCTGCCTTCAATGCAATTCACAAAAGCCCAAACAAATACATCTCTCAGGTATATCCTTCCCTTTTTTTCCCCCCTCCCTCTGCTTGTAAATCATGTTAGGTGTGTTTCTCATTTTTGGTTTTGGGAGAACTATTTGATAACAGCATTCTTCATAACATACATGGGGACTCTCCATACTGAGTACATATGCACTATGAATATGCATTGTGCACACAAGGATAGGAACAAATACACGTTCTTAATTAAAAACAAAACCTACTGGGTACAGCTTGGTTACACATCATTTATGAGGTTTTTCCCGTACTAATCTCTCACCTTTTTCATTTCTGGTGGGACTAGCCTAAGGATGGAGAAAATCTGGGCAATCAGAGGACATATCATCTTGTTAATTGGAAGGTTTGTTCCAAGCAGTGGATTTGAGTCTACATTATGGCACAAAGGAATTCAAAGTATGCTTTAGATTGGAATGAGTCAGATGCTAACCCAGCAGTTACAGCCACTCACACTAGCCCCAAAAACTTTTATTTCTTAGGGACCTCTAGTTTCTTTCAGTTCGGGTGATGATACTCAGAAAATTCTGGGAAGACATTTGGCTAATGAGTGTTCACTTCTTAAAGGATCTTCCCCTCCATTATCAGCACTCTACTATCCATAACTTGCCCATCAAGAATTATTTATTACATTCATGGTTGTAATTTACCTTGGAACATTTCTCATCTCCTTAATAATATTCTTCTTTTATCAAAGAAAATTTACCTTGGACCATTCAATTCCATTGAGACATGTGCGTTTGTATTAGCTTTTTTTGACAAAAAAGAATGATTTCTTGACTATAAGAAAAATCACTTTTTATAGAAGCTATTCATCTCAGCTTCTAAAGCAGAAGAAGAGGAAGAAAGAATGGACACAACCCCACCAACAGCCCGTGTTTTTCTCAAAAGCTAAAAAATAAAATAAAACAAAAAGTTTCTGTTTCTAGCTTTTGAGTAAAAGCTGAAATGAGTAACCTATATGAAAAGTGAATTATTTTAGTAGTTAAAAAAAATCACTTTTTGTCAAAAAGAAAAAAAAAAAAAAGCTGAAACAAACGCACCCTTAAATGGTAGTCATAAGGGCAGCTAATAAGTTGCTTGAATTCTACTGACTTCTCTACTATTCCACACAAGAGTTTGGACATTTTAGGGTTTGTTTAATTTGAGAAAATGTTTTAATGGGAGTCTTCCAGTAGCTACTAAGTTGCTTGAATTCTACTGACTTCTCTCCTAATCCACACGACAGTTTGGACATTTTAGGGTCTGTGTAGTTTGAGAAAAAGTTTTCTGGTTCCATTTTTCTATTTCAAACATAATTACAAAAATGCCACCTTGTTTTCATTGTTTCTTGTCTTTAGGATTTGTAAAGGAAACAGTGAAAAAAACAAAATTTTGTTTTCAATGTTTACTTTAACAAAATCCTGAAGACAGAAACCAGAATGAAAACAAAGTGACAATTTTGTAATTAATTTTGAAAACAGAAAATGTTTTCTAGAACCACATAGGCCCTTATTGTTCTGTTGTGCTGTTGCAAATCCTTCAGCTCCTAACACACTCCTAGCCATTAAATTCTTGCTTGATTAACCCATTATGAAGCCCAAATCTCTTTCTAGGATCAAGTTCTTTGTTTGCACAGCAGTACTAAATTATATTAGTAAAAACAACAAATTTAAATTTCATATGCCTTACATTGCTCTTTCAAATTCATGTCTTACATCACTCTTTCTCCCGATATATATTATATGCAGATCAATCTCAAGCAGTAGGCTACTTTTTCTTGCATAATAATAAGGCAGCTACTTTCCTAGAGAAGTCATTTTGTGATCCTCAATGGGAAATAGATGTGCATTTTTGCTTTGGAGCAGTTTTTCAATTTTTATTATTCATGAAGGTTAGGGTAAAAAGCAATGAAGTGACAAAATTACGACAATGTGCAGTTTACGATGTAGTTCTTCGATGCATTTGCCTAGAGAAAAATGCCCATATAAATCAGGGTGCCTCTCTATCACTGAACTTCCTATTTACGTTGATGTTGGTGCTTCTTTTTCATGTTTTTGAGCATGGCTGTTTTAAGGGAGTTCCCATTTCTGACATGCACATGGACTGGGCATCCTTGCTACATTCTTTGTTCTTTTTCCATATTTCTTGTTGGGGGGGGGGGCTATTTTGGAGGATATCTCACCCCCCATATAATTGTTTCCCACGTCTAATTCTCTTCAATGAAATATTTTTTTTACACAAAAATATTGGAATTAATGTCCAAGATTCCAAATAGAAAAAAAGATGTATAAAACCTTAGGTATCGCTGGTAGCTCTGAGACTTTGCAGTTTCAAATACATAAAGATATGATCCTGAAAGCACCAGAAAACAAGGATGCCATGTAGCAACAGAATTGCCAATTCCCTGTACAATGAACGTTATTTGAGTATTTTGAGTTAAAAAAAAAAAAAAACCATCACCTCAAAAGTAATCCCAAAGGAGTAAATTTAACAAAGATTTGCAGAAGTACCTTCCAGACTAGGATTCTACCATCAGCAGCAAGATCAGAAGGACTCCAAGGAGTGAGTTTAGATTGGAAACTATCAGCTGTAGGTTGACTACAGTTTTCCAAAGTCTTGTACAACATGTTCAGCAGTTCCATGATTCTGAAATATCTCTCCGGTGAAAAGTGAATGCCAAGGTTTGGTACTTGGATCGAAATACGTGTGGATGGGTAACTTGGATGAGGCACTTTAATCTTCATTAAACCAGAGGCAGAAACATGAATAGAACAAATTATGCTCACTAAAATGTCATCCAGATAATTTCTGTAGAACAGTTTCGACAAGTACACATGACAAACAAACCTGATTAACAAGTACTGCCATTCCACACCTATCAATGAGAGAATAGACATTATCAACTTCTTTGGCACTGGGTGAGTTCATTATTTGACTATCATAATTGGGTTCAAGCAAACTGCAACTCCCAAAATCAGAGCCACAGTCTGTAAAAAAGGCAGCAATGTCTCTCCCGGAGATGTAAAACCGAGAATAAAGATTCTGCCTCTGCTCATCAGACTGGCTTTCCTGCAAGAACACTGAATCATGTAAGAAAAGGCCAAGCCCCATAAGCACAACTCAAATCCCCACATCTCAAGAAGCATACCGCAGTGTGTATTGTAAAATGACCGAAATCCAAAAGAAAATGACTATCACATCTGTCTGCACCACTAGATCTGAGAGGAATTCTAACTTTTGGAGCATCAAGATCAATGTCAAATGCAAATCTGAAAAATCAGTCAGAAACAGGAATCTGTAAATGAGCATTATATGCCTTTTGATTTTTTTTTTTTTTGGGGGGGGGGGGGTAAAAGAAGAATATTATTAAGAAGAATAGAAGAAAAATACAAGATGGGAAGACAAGAAATCCTCCTAACAAGAGCAAAAACAAACAAAAGAGAAGAAAAACTGTCTATGATGCATAGCTTTCCAATCTCTCAACATGTCTGAGGGGAAAATTCCTCTAAAAAGATCATGAACTTCAACCAAAAAAATTAATAAGATATTTCAAGTTCACATCTTCATCCTCTTAAAAAGGATGGAAACTCTCTCTTGGGGCACAATAACTGCATGAAAGCACCACACCTCATAAAAGATGGTTCAAGATGACCCTTACCATGGAAATTCATGTTACACATGCAATCAATGAATCACAAACCCCTAAGCGGCCACTGAACTCAATCATTGAGGCCTATCAGACTTTAGAACTATATCCAAACATCAGCAAGATAGACAGATAAGCACATAATTCATAAAACCGGAAAAGTTTCACTGCCTATGATGTGCCCTAGAACGTCTAGTGCAAGGAAGGAAACAAAAAATAACAAATGGATAAACCATGCAACAAAGCATGCCAATCCTGTTCTATATTAGCTAAAGGAACACCATTAAACAGACCATATGCAGCACACCTAAATGATGTCAAAAGGTAATCCTATCCCAAATAAAATCAACAACCAAAATGGAATCATTAGAAATTCTAGCATTCCTTTCCAATCAAATAAACCAAAGCACAGCAAAAACTGAGGATTGCCACAGGATCTTTGCTTCTTTATTAGAGTCAAAATATCTGAACTAAGTGAGGAGAAACTGATGGAAGTCTGTAGGGAAAACCCAGAACTCTCCAAAAATTCTGAAAAAACATGTTCCAAAGAGATCTCACCATAGGTTAATGCAGAAAGAGATAAGCCCCAATTCGGAATCTAAACAACACATAATGCACATATTTGGAGACAATGCAGTGAAAGGCCTGCACTTTTGGAGCAAGCCATTGGTTCTGTTCTATCAACTCTTCCAACACTCTCTCGATCACTCAATTACAAGACTCCTTTTCTCCCTCTCTTATTCCTATTTATACTAAACTACTCCCTAACACTAACATATGCATGTAACTAACTAATAGTGTCCTACCATAATCCTGTTAAGAACAGAAGTCCAACAAAGGCTTTGACCTTCAAGAGAGATTTAGATTTCCAAATCAGTTTATCCAAGAGAAATCTTTTTGTTAGGAGAAGAAGTCAAAACTTGAAAATAAGTTTCACAAAAGGAAACAACCAAGGAATCAAAAGTCCATGTTCTAGAGTCAAGGGCATTGGAAAGATGAATAGGATCAAGTAAAGGAAGAAGGGAGTCTAATTTATTAATCTCTGTATCTCCAAGTTTTGGATAAATTAGAAGTTTCAATCGAGCTCATCCTGAGAAAAGAATTGACAAATAACAATTTGAAAGGCTCCATCAATATTATGAAGAACACGACCAAGGAGGGGAAAAAATATGAAGAATATTTGGCCCGAATGCAATTGTAAAATCTGAAGATGCAGAGCTCTTTCCTGAAAAGGTTATTTAGTAGGTCATCAGCCATGCAACTTTGGCCCTTCTTTGTCACACGGGGATTCTTCCAGTGACACACCCCAAAATTTTGGGTAAGGGGACTGCAGGCAAGGCAATCTCTCTCTCTCTCTTCACATGACAAAAAAGCAGTAGGATTTACTCATTCATTCACATGATGGGGCCAAAGTTTGAAATACAATGGAGGCTGAATTTACCATAATGGCAATAAGAACTTTTAAAATTGAGTAGGGGCATGCGCCCCCTCTGTTATCAATGCGGGTCAGTCACTAGATTTTCTGACTATCAGTTTTAACTAGGATTGTATTTTACCTCACCATGTGAAGCAACTTTATGAATACATCATTGGCACAATGGTTTTACCCCCTTGTCGCATGTTAATGATTTAAGTGCCTGTTTGGCCTTGCTCAGAACTCTCTACTAAAATATATAACAAATAAATAAATACTACTACTTGATTGATGAATAACTACTCACGCAACCAAGAGGCAAAAGCTGAATAAATACTACTAGCAATTACTTAATAATCACATATTCTTTCGGAAAAGCTTACCTGGCCACATCTCACTTAAATACCCAACAATTCAAGAATAATCAATTACCGGATTGGTGACCACTACTACTAAGTTTTCCATAAGCATAAGGACAGGAAACAGAAATTCAAAGCAACAGCAAGATTAAAGACAGAAACAAAACATTAAATAATAATAAAAAGAGAGAGAATAACAATGAGTGATAACCTGCTTTTTTCTTCTAACACCATCTGAAATTGCTCCTGTGCTCTACGAGTCACTTTCTCAAACTTCATCTGCCCTTGCAATCATCAGTTAGAAAAGTTAACACAGAAAGGAAATAGAACTGCAAAAGGATCCCACTCAATCATTGCTAGGGGAAATATTTCACATTAAGGGCAGGGTGTGTTTAGTACTGGGGTATAAAAGGGGGAGAAAATTTCATGGAAAGGGGGAGAAAATTTCATGGAGTTTCCATGAAATTTTCTCCCCCTTTTATACCCGCATACCAAACATACCCTAAAGAGTTTTTGAAAGTGATTTTCAGGCCGTAGATGTTTGTTTTGTTCTATTATGTGTCACTTTTATTTTTTTTCTTCTCCAATTCATTTCTAATTCAGACAGATCCCAGTTCTGTGCCTCAGGGCACTAGCTTAACCTGTACAAATGGATCTTTTTTTAACAAAAATAAGACCTCTGCACAAGAAAGCAAGAAATACAACGAAGAAAGATAATATATCCTTCTGAATAGGAAAACAAAAATGTAAATCAATAAAAGAAAATAAGCTTATTAGTCCAGGTTCTTCGATCCCTCTCATATCTCTCGAACAGGGTGTCGTTTTAATAAAACACTGTTATTTATTAACACACACTGTGAGAGAAACAAATCAATGCTCAAATGCGCCTTCTGACAGGGAACTACATCTGCCCAATTGATTCCATGAATTTTCTCCCCCTTTTTCACCCGCATACCAAACATACCCTAAAGAGTTTTTGAAAGTGATTTTCAGGCCCTAAATGTTTGTTTTGTTCTATTATGTGTTACTTTTATTTTTTTTCTTCTCCAATTCACTTCTAATTCAGACAGATCCCAGTTCTGTGCCTCAGGGCACTAGCTTAACCTGTACAAATGGACCTTTTTTTCACAAAAATAAGACCTCTGCACAAGAAAGCAAGAAGTACAACGAAGAAAGATAATATATCCTTCTGAATAGGAAAACAAAAATGTAAATCAATAAAAGAAAATAAGCTTATTAGTCCAGGTTCTTCAATCCCTCTCATATCTCTCGAACAGGGTGTCGTTTTAATAAAACAGTTATTTATTCACACACACTCTGAGAGAAACAAATCAATGCTCAAATGCACCTTCTGACAGGGAACTACATCTGCCCAATTTTCCTACGCAATTTCAGTATCCAATTCCCCCTCAAATTTAAAACCCAGCGTCAGTTTGGTCCTTAACCAGACAACCCATTGGCATAAGCAATGAAATTTTTAACGTCGAACGCATGCATCACATGTAGTATCAAGTAATTTTTTATAGAAACATAATTTTTTATAGACAAGTAATATCAAGCATACTACTACCCTATACAATTAATACAGCACATCTCTCAATTAAACACCAGTTGTTGATCTCTTAATCAACACGGTAGTATCTTGCAGATTTTGCAAGTGCTCAGTATCTAATGTTTAATATAAAGCAGCAGCATGCCATTGTGCTGTGAGAGTAAACAATTTTAGGCCTTCTGATATATGAAGCCGGTAGATCTGAAGATTTCTTAATTTATATCACATGTAATTGAAAGATATAACAAATTCTAACAAATAGAAGAAGCAAAATTCAGGAATGAAAACAGTATTATGGTCTTTTTTTCAATCATATTTATATTTTGATTAAAAGGAAAAAAAGACAAAACAAGCACATAATTACCTGCAAGGCAGTAGCTGTCTCCAATGCAACAGTAGGACTGACTGCCTTACTTCGTTTAACAAACTCTAAGACACGATCAATACTTTTCGTCAAAACCTGCAAGCAAAGAGTAAGAAAAACTCCAAAGGTAAAACAATGAAAAACAAGAATCTACATCGAAAAGTTTGATTTCTCTCTTTCTAGCTTTTAGCAGTTCAAGTTTTATTTTATTTGCTTAAAATGCGAATTTGTACCTTTTCTATCTACAGAATTTATTTTTTAGAAGATTTGATGAGCAGCATTTTGTCCAGAATCTTTTTAAAAGATTTCTCAATTCAGTTTTGACAATTAGGAAGCAGGTAAGACAGTAAGGGTGTATAGCCCTTCAGAAGTATCCACATGTTCTATTCAGGGATCTGGTGTGTTTAACAAGAATGCAATACCAACTCCTGACACACAGATTACCTTGCAACTGTTATAGGAAAAAGTAGTTTTTTCCGGTTTCATTATGGGCCTTAGCTCATAATTACTTTAGGGGGGGCTGAGCTGGAATTCCAAAACAGCTTTCATTTTTGGCTACCATATATGTAAATTTAAAGTTGACTGCTATATACCTGTATAAATTAATTGTAAACCCCAATTTTCCTTCCCTTTCAGGAAACACCAGAAGATGTTTCAATACTGCCCACCCATTTAAGTACATGGGAAGCATTATATTAGTTTTTTTCTTCATTTAACCAGGATATTGAATATCAAAACATCATCTATATGATTCAGATTGAACTTGAATCGTTTTTAAAGGATATTAGCTGATGGATATTGTGGTCAAAAGTCATTCTTTCTGTTGTGCAGCCTCACAAGTTGTGATATGCAGAAAATTGCATTAATTTGGTGCAGCTAAACTGAAGGTTAACTTTGGCACCTAGACATTTGAATTGAGACTCGGCTATGTAAAATGGATGTGCTTTTCCCATTTTCTCAGCATAAAGGTTGAACAAGGATAGTACTCGACTAGCAATTATCCACAAATTATCTATGAGCTAACAGTCAAATAATTTGTAAGGACTGACAGCAATATGATTTAGTTGTAGAACTTCTTATAAATACAATGGAATTTAGTGATGATTTTCACAATAGAAGTAAGGTCTGTGCAATAAACACAAAATACAGGGAACCAGTATTAACACTTCTCTTAACATATCCCAAAGATTGAGAAATCACCGTAACATGGCACGGAGCAATTGTAGCTGACAGTCTCCAGTCAATATTCTCCCCAATTGGTAAGTGCACAAAACTAGCCGCTAAAGCATTCACCTTCTGTTCACTATGGACACTCTGTGCATCAAGTTCAAAGAAGTATGAACAAGCAAATAATAAAATCTATAAAGGAGAATTGAGAGATGTCAATTATATTAACAAATATCACACAGTATAGGGTTTTAAAGAAAGTGCCCAAAAAAAAAAACAGATGGGCAAAATAGTAGAGCTGGAAACAAAGGAGTCCAACTAGTAATTTTTTTTATTTTTTTTTTTGGGGTGGATAAAAGAAGAATATTACTAAGAAGAGAAGATTGAAATAAGAAGATGAGAGGACAAGAGATCCTTCTTACAAGAGCAAAAACAAACAAAAGAGAAAACTATAGCTTTCCAATCTAGTAAGTTAAACCAGCTAAAAGAGAGCAAGAAAGATACATATACATATATACACAGAAAATAATTCAGATGATTCAAGTCTGCATAACAGTTTAGTATCCTATGGTTGTATCAGCAACTTGAAATTAAGCAACAAATATTAGTAATACATAGTAATATTTTTGCACCATACGTCAATAGAAACAAACCTGAGTAAGTGAACCTTCAGGAGCAGACAAACCATAAAATTTTAGTAACACATCACAGTAAACACTGCGATGCCTAAACTTGGTTGACACGTGAAGTTGTTCAAATCGACCGCAGACAATTTCCGTCTTATTCACGCTGATAATCCTGGCAGCAGCCTGGCCAACAGATACAGTTACCAGAAATTGGACCATATTCTGCATATCTTTTGAAGAGCGCAGCATCGACTCCTCATCAGGCTGATAACTTAGTAAATTATTGATTGCCTGCCATTCTTCTTTTGTCAGTCTTTCTTCCGTAAGCTCTGGTCCCTCAGAAGCATCATCCAAAGAAGTTTCTTCTGTGTCACCACGCCTACATAGAAATGCAACTACAGTAAATCTTCACGCATACAGACAAAATCTGTTGGAAAACAGACTTAAGCAAAAGCAGGAAATGTTACTTAAGTTAATCCATCACAAGCAAAAATAGGAAGCAAAACAATCCTGAGTGATAAGAATACAAAGAAATAATGGAGTTACCACATACCATCTAAATGAAAACCACCTCTTTTTCTTGATCCTCCTTTCTTCAGCCGCTATCTTTGACTTCACAGACTCAACCTTTGCATGAGCTTGTAACCTATGCATACCAAGCAAAAGTTGGCATAAAAATATGAATTACATTTCATTTTTAGTAAACATATGTTGATGGAAGAAGATGAAAATAGTAAAACACCCTCCCAAAACCTCAAAAAAAAAAAAAAAAAAAAAGAAGATAAGACATTATCGTTGGAATGGTACAAGGAAAAAGAAAAAATTAAAAAAACCACGGGGGTGGAAAAAAAGATAATATGGATTAACCTTCTATCATCTTGAAACATCTGTCAAGGACAATTTTACTGACTTTCACAAAGTTTATTATCTTCCCACTTTTATGGGATATGCATATGGTTCTTTTATGGCATCCCTTGGTTAAGGACATAGTTTATTTGCATTGGCCTTATTTGAAGGATTCACAAAGGTATTTGAAAGCACTTTTATGAGTATGAGTAGTTTGCTCCTATAACTTAGTCTATTTTACTTTCCTTTACATCACTTATTTTTCCTCTATCCTTCCCCTCCTCCCAGTTCAATTCCTAGCCCACCCCTACCCCCTCAAAAAACAGCTACAATTCCAAAACAGAATTCTGGTTAAAAAGATTTACCATGAAAAAGCAAAAAATTTGAAGTGCTTATTTAAACAAATATATTATTTTTGATAGAAAATAAAATTTATTAATGAGAAAAAAAAAAGTGCAAAGAAATTAGATTGTTGGAAAGGTGCCTTTTTCTCTTTGGGAGGTAAGATTACTCTCATTCAATCATGATTTATCTAGCATTCCCATATACTTTCCCTCCCTCTTTCGTATTCTTATGGCAATGGCACAAAACATTGAAAAACTCATGAGAGATCCCCTTCGGTTGGCTGATGGGGACTCTAGAAGAGATCACCTTGTTAGATAGGAGATTTGTTGTAAACCAAAAATGGAAAGTGGGTTTGGGCCTCAGTAATAGTGTCCAAGAACAAATCATTGGCAGATAAATGGCTTTGGCATTTTCCTGATTGTTTATGTCACCAAGTCATTCGAAATAAATATGGCTTGCATCCGAATGGGTGGGCCACCAATTCCGCAAGTAGAGTAACTCATAATTGTCCCTGGAAATTCACATCTCAAGGTTTACCTCCTTTTTGTTATCACTTGTCCTTCCGTTTGGGTAATGGTTCTTAGATTAATTTTTGGAAAGATATTTGTGTTGGTACTACTCCCCTTTTAGCTAGCTTTCCTCAGCTGTGATTGGTTTGATGGAAGGAGTGAAATGAAGGGAAACGAAAAGAAATGCTTTGAGCGGTGCGGAATGGAATCACTTTATTTTTTACTTTTAGTTATTAACTTATTCTTTTGTCATTAAACCTATACACTTGAACATTCTTCTCCTTGCTTTAATGCACCTGAGAGTTGCAAGTATGACATTTAACAATCCTGCACTCTATATTGCAATAAATTTGGTGCTAGCTCCTGCTGCTGGATACAAAGCATCTAAGGTTGGTAATTAGTACTCACACTCAAGGTTTGAGTATTATGGTCATAAATTGGATGATTATTCTTCAAGGCTTTACTTATTTAAGCTTGTGTCAAAAGAAGGGGTAAAAACGATCAGCTTGTTATCTACTCCCTCTGGTTAATTTTCTCTATCACTTTAACCATATGCACAAGAATTAAGAAAAAATCAAGACTTGATTGTAAAACATGTCTACTAAAATACCCTTATGAACAACAATGAGCAAGGAAAACATAATAGGAGAATTCTCATTATTTATTATGCTTAGAACTGCGTGAAAGATAAAATTTGAAAATCAATAATAAATTCTTTATTGATATGTGAGAATGACAAATGAAATGAACAAAGAATTTTAACATAGATAAAATGAACCAGAGGGGAGTATATGCACAAATGCCTTGAATCTTTTATCAGCACTGCAATTTGATGTAGTTTTGATGTTTTCAATTGAAATTGATACAGAACCGTAGTGTTGAATAAGAACTTAATGTCAGTTTTACAAAATTATAAATGCATACTGGATTTGACAATTTATCAGAACTATGTGGAGTGTTAGAAATGATGTAAGTGATTATCATGTGTGGCATTGGAATCTGTAGCAATCTTGTGTGGCATGGGAATGTATAGCTTGCATGTGATTAATGTGGCAATGGAAACATATACAGTCTTAGGAAATAGCTAGTATTAGTTATCTATCACTGAAACTAAGCATGTATATGCTGGTACAGCACTCATGCACTCTATTTATTTTCCTACAAATTCAAAATGTAGCACTGAATACAAACTTTTAAGATGGCTTTGGTGCTTTCCTCTACAATTTACCTCTTTATGGCATCAAATCATTCAAAACAAATATGTTTGCATCCGAATGGGTGGGAAACCAACTCCTCAATTAGAGTGACTCAAAATAGTCCTTGAAAATTCATCCCCAAATATTAGGGTTGTTACTACTCCCTTTTCAGATACTTTTCCTAAGCTTTTTCGCTTGTCTTCTTTGCGTAAAGCCTCAGTTTGCCAATTTTTTTTTCCTCTAAAGATGTCCTCTCCTAGAACTTCTATTTTATCTGAAACTTGAATAATAGAGAAATTAACGAATAGAGCCCCTTCTTCCATTATTTTATTCTATTCATCTTTCCAATAGTGCAGACACATGATTCCTCTAGTCATTTCTCTTGCAAAACCTATTTTCAATTCTTGACTTCCTCTCCTAACATAGAAAGATTTACCTTGGATAAGCCCATTTGGAAATCTAAAACTCCCTCAGAGGTCAAAACTTTTGATTGGACTATTGTTCTTAATAGTATCAACACAAATGACATGCTTCAGAAGTGAAGGTTTCTCATTGCTTTGTTCCCATCTGTGTATTATGTGTGGTTTAGATTCCAACTTGGAGGCTCATTTCCTTTAGCATTGCCCTATGGCAAGATCTCTTTAGAAGAGGCTTTTCGAAATATATGGAGAGTCGTGGGTTTTCCCTATGGACTTAATTAGTCTATCCTCACTAAATTAAGAGGTTTTGGCTCTCACAAAGCAAAGATCCTGTGGCAATCCTTGATTTTGCTATGGTGTGTCTAGTTGAAAAGAAATGCTAGAATTTTTAATGATTCCTTTCCGGTACTATGGCGTGTCTAGATGAGAAGGGATGCTAGAATTTTTAATGACTCCTTTTCAACTATTGATTTCATTATGGATAGGACAAATTTTTTTGGATCCCTTTGGAGCTTTGTAGTCTGTACATATTCTATTTAATGGTGCTCCTTTAGGTAATATACAAAAGAAATCATATGCTTTGTTGCATGGATTATCCTTATAGGACTTAGTCGTTAATTGTTATTTTTGTAAATTTGTGAGGATCTCTTATCCTCTTTTCATACTCCTTTCTTCTCGTCTAATAAAATATTTTTTTAACCCCCCCCAAAAAAAGAATTAAGGTGGCTTCCCATAATTACGCCAATACATAATAGGAGTAGATCATGTGCTAAAGAATCATTAGCGCTGCTCATTGGTGCCATTGCAGGAACAGTATAAATTTTTGGAGCTAAAAATGGGGAGTGCATCTTGAAATCAACCTCCATCAAAAAAAAAAAAAAAAAAGTATATGCTTAAACAGGAATCACACAAGTTAATTAGTACAATAGGAACCTCTGATAAAATGTCCACCCATAGCCCAATAGCATTCAAAGGTGCTATTGGAGTAGAAAAGTTAGCCAAGTTATCCGACCTTAGCTTAGATAAAGCACCCCTTATTGGCCCTTGGGAAGTCATCCGACATAGTTTACATAAAGCAGCCCATATTGCCCCACAGAATCTAGATAGGACACAAAGCTTATTCTATTCTAAGTTCCAACTCAATTTAATGCAATCTCCTACATTCAACTTATAGGATGGAACCAAAAACCTAACTAAACTCTCTTCCAATTGATTATCTTGATTTCACCCTTGGTTGGCCACTATGCCTACTTCTCTCAAATGCCTCCTTCTTATACCTAGAGCCCTATTTTATGACCCATGGCCAACTTGGCTGGCATTTCTAGAACAAATTAAGTACGGTTGTTTTTCCAGTAAGGAAATACGGAAGTTAGCTGGCTGTAGTTGAGACAATTTTCAGACGAACAATTAAAATTATGTTTGAAATAAGGATAGTATAGGAAAACTGAAGTTATAATTTTTACCATTCCATATACTTCAAAAAACAATGGAATAGAAACTATACACCATCCCATTGTAAGGTATCCAAAAATCTCTAAAGAAGCCATTAGCGAAACACCACAGAGAAGCTAAAGAGATAAAACTATCCCGATTGTTATTCAAAGACAAAGAAGTTCCCTTGACCAATTCTTGTAAGCAAATATATTATTCAAATTAACTCCTTCAAATGGTTATTTTTCCTCCGTTATAAATACCTTTAACAAGAGTTCCCTCATACCTTCTCACCCTCATTCTTCTTAATTTAGTTTAAAAAAATATTATGAAAGTTGAATTTTGGCAGAAGGTGGGCCTATGTGCTATCCATACTTCAAGCCCAAATAGCTATTGCATGAGAAAACGTGTTCGATATAAAACCATCCATAGATTTTCATCTAGTATCTTAAACTTTTGGGAGAGTTGGTCTTTGACAAAATTCCTATGAAAATCTCTAAAAATAGATTCCAACAAAACTAGAAGTTACAAGCTTCTCTATACTAGCAACCCTTGCATGCACAAAAAACTAAGCACATATATGAGATTTCTAGAAAAAAACCAGATACAAAACCATTCAGCTATTCTTGAAATAGGAAAAACAACAGTAAAAAAGAATAACATAAAGCATGATATTCTTCAGAACAAACATAGCCAGCTTCTATCATCATCAGCCAATGGCAAGAGAAGTGATACACAGACCTCCATAGAAGAATCACTCTTGAATCAAGATCCTTTTCTATTTCTCTCATTTCTGTGTGGTTAACATGAGATGATTGTTGAAGAGAAGCCATATACAACTGAATGTATCGCCGCCGACGCTGACAAAGATACCGAATTTGGTCCCATGACAAGCGATAACTGATTTAATACAAAAAACATAAAGTCAGCCTCAACTCCAGGAATGAACAAGAACAAACCAGAATTCCCATTATTGAGCACCTTCATACTCTAATATACATATCTCATAAAAAGGTAGTTGATTTATTTCAAGAAAACAACAATTTAAGTTACCACTTTTTCTGCTGCTGGAGTGCAGCTTGTACAGCATACTGCCACCACAAATTAGGAGCCTCTGAAATAGGAACTGTTGGTCGTAAATGAGAAACTTCCAAATATGTCTTGTACCTCGAAACAGCTTCCAAAAGTTTAATCCAATCATGATACTGAGTCTGTGGTTGAGGAAGAAAAAAGTATAGAAACAGTATTTTTCAGGAAGAGGCAAATAAAGGGGAAGTGTCATAAAGTAATATTGTTAGTATGCATTATTGTGGTAGGCTTAAATCAAATGCACTGCACGTATACTTGACCTAATTTATTAGCATATCTAACTAAACTAATTTAGGGATCTCCCCTGTTCCTTCCTTTCTTATCTCTTCATATCCTTGACACCCTAATAAAATGTTCTTTTATCAAAATGAAAAAAAAAAAAAAAAAAAAAAATTGAAACGTATAAAACAATCATAAAAAGAAAGAGGGTACACTGACCTCCCCTGAGTTTAAGTGATATTACATACAGTTGCCCTTGATTTGTCATGCCTACACTGACACCCGTTAAGGGGTACTCAATGTCATGTTTATAGGGGTACTCAGTATCACATTTTGTGGGGGAAAAAAAAACAACTATTTGAGGAAAGATTTTATAGCACAAATAGATTGTATCCTTGAGATTAGGCTGATTTATTTATATTCCTTTGTCAATTAGGACATCCCACAAATCATGGGATTTAGCATTTAATTTATTTCCTATTCTATTTTAAGTTTTCTTGTATATAGATCACCCATTGATGTAGTATTCAATATGAATGAAATCCCTATTTTCTGATATGGTATCAGAGCATTTGGTTTTTATCACCCGGTAATGATCGAGTTCCTGCCACAAGGACTTCAATTGGTTGGAATACTCAGCAACTGTCTTGTCTCCATGTTTTGCTGCCATTATTTTCACCTTGACCTCCTATACCCAAGCAACATCCTTGGCCTTGGAATAGGTTTGCGCATTGCATCCCAAATGTCCTTGGCAGTATTCAAGAACATGCATGTGTCACTAGTTTTAGGAACCTTAGATTTCCACAACCACAAGATAATGTTGGAGTCTTCTTCATCCCATGCTTTGAATTTGGGGTCTCCTTTCTTTGGCTCATCACCCTTGATGTGGCTAATTATCCCTTTTCCTTTAAGTATGGTGCTAACAAGTTGAGACCATTTAAGGTAGTTTCTCCCATATGCAGCTTGAATGTTCTGCAATTCTCCAAACTACTGATCTTTGCTCTCTGACATTGTTTGCGCACTCCTTAGGCAACTAAGGCCCAGCTACTTCAAACAGGAAGGAACCGACAATAAAGGCTGGCAAATGTGTGGTAGAAACGTAGAGGTTTCACGAGAAAGGAGAGTAAGAGGCGATCCCAAGAAAGAACCACTTTGGTACAAGATTTGCCAATTCCCGGATCATAGACTCAGGAGCTAATGATATGACCCACACATGCAATAATTTTTTAACCTAGTCTCCTTGTTCAAGCAGTAAAAAACATAGCCACTACTGGTGGTTCTTTGGCTACTGTTGCAAGCATACAAGATGTAAACATAAGTCCATTAATGACCTTGAAAAATATTCATCTCCCTAAGCTGTCCACAAACCTTATCTCTATTCACAAACTCACTCAAGACCTATATTGTACTGTGATTTTTCACAATAATTACTGTATTTTTCAGGACAGGGATTCAAGGAGGATGATTGGACGCGCTAGAGAAAAGGATGGTCTCTACTACCTTGAAACACCAAGCCAAAACAGCCTTCCCTATTCCCTTAGTTCACAATCTCTTTCCAGCATTAAAGAGAAGATTTGGCTCCATCACAAGAGCCTTGGACATCCATCTTATAGAATTATTAAAATCCTTTTTCCTTACTTGTTTAAAGGTTTGAGTGTTGAAGATTTCCATTGTGAAGTGTGTGAGCTTGCAAAACACTGGCGTGTACCCTTTCCCACTAATAATGAAAGCAATTATGTTCCCTTTTATCTCATTCATAGTGACATTTGGGATCCATCTACCATTTCTAATGTTTCTGGAGCAAGGTGGTTTGTTTTCTTCATTGATGATTGCACTTGTGTTACTTGAGTTTTTTTAACTCAAACACAAATATGATGCCAGTACTGCCCTTCCGAATTTCTGTTCTATGATAAAAAATCAGTTTCAGGTTAGTGTTAAGAAATTTAGATCAAATAATGTAAGAGATTATTTCAATCAAACCCTTAACTCTTTTTTTCCATAAAGAGGGAATTCCACATTAATCCTTGTGTCAATACTCCACAACAAAACAGAATGGCAGAAAGAAAAAATGGTGACCTTCTTTAAAAAACCCAAACCCTTCTATTTCAGAAAAATGTTCCCAAGTCCTTTTGGGGGGAAGCTGTCCTCACAGCCACCCATATCATAAATCATTTGCCCACTCGAGTTTTGGGATTTAAGAGCCCGATGGACATACTCTCCACTTTTCACCCTAACCTACACACTTCGAACAATCTTGGCCCTAGGATTTTTGGGTGTGTTTCATTTCTTCATATCCACAATCAAAACAAGGGGAAACTTGAACGTAGGGCCCTAAAATGTGTTTTCGTGGGGTATTCCGCAACTCAAAAAGGGTACAAGTGCTATCATTCTCCATCCAAAAAATTCTATGTCTCAATGGATGTCACATTCCATGAGCAGAACCCTTACTTCACTAACCTTATCTTCAAGGGGAGAATTCAAAGGAAAATAAGGAGAATTTTCTACTGGATTTGAGCTTATCACCACTGCCTAAACTTGATGCTGAGGTATCAATCTTTGAATGAGGTAATAATTTCCAACTCTTCATTGCAAGATGAAACTGATATTCATGTGGATAGTGATGACCAAAAGCTACCTATAGCCCTTAGAAAAGGAACAAGAGAGTGCACTAAAAGACCACTATATCCTCTAGCAAACTTTATGTCCTTTAATAAGTTCTTACCATCACACAGTAGCTTTCTAATCAACCTAAACACCATTACCATCCCTACCACCCTATCCGAGGCTTTGTCCAATGAAAGGTGGAAACAAACTACGAATGATGAGATGGAGGCATTGGAAAAGAACATAACATGGGAGCTACTGAACCTGCTAGTAGGAAAGAAACGTGCGGGATGTAAACAGGCGTATACAATGAAGTATAAAGCAGATCGGTTAATAGAAAGATACAAGGCAAGGTTCGTAGCCAAGAGCTATATGCAAACTTATGGAATTGACTACTTAGAGACCTTTGCTCCTGTTGCAAAAATGAATACAGCCAAAGTTTTATTGGCATTGGCAGCTAATTATGGTTGAGACATACAACAATTTGATGTAAAAAATGCATTCTTGCATGGAGACCTAGAGCAAGAAATCTACATGGAGCTTTCACCAAGCTACAGGAAGAACCTGAATGCCAACATTGCCTGTGAATTGAAGAAGGCCTTGTATGGTCTTAAACAATCGCCATGGGCATGGTTTAGAAGATCTACAAGAGCTCTGTTGGCTATGGGATATGAACAAAGCCAAGGGGACCACACATTATTTATTAAACACTCCTCTTCAGGTGAAGTCACAGCACTCTTGGTGTATGTGGATGACGTAATAGTGACAGGAGATGATGACATAGAGAAGCAAATTCTAAGTTAGAATTAGGCTAAGGAATTTGAGATCAAATCACCACGAAGGGTAAAGTAATCGTTTGGAATTGAGGTTGCCCACCGTAGACAAGGTATTCTTATCTCCTAGCAAAAATATGTTATAGACTTACCAAAAGAAACAGGCAAAACAGCCTGCAAACCAGCAAGCACTCCCATGGACCCAAATGTGAAACTTGCAACAACAGAAGAAGATACTACAGTGGACAGAGAAATGTTTCAGTGCTTGGTGGGAAAGTTAATTTATTTATCTCATACACGACCAAATATTGCATATGCAATGAGTGTAATCAGCCAATTCATGCATAGCCAAAAAGTCATGCATAGCCAAAAAGCAGTCCACCTAAAAGCAGCCTATTAGCTACTGCAGTACCTCAAGTGAACACCAGGAAAAGGTATTCTGTTTAAGAGAAATGGAAGTTTAATACTTGAGGCATATATGGATGTTAGCTATGCTGGATCACTGATTGATAGAAGATCAACCTCTGGGTATTCTATCTTCCTTGGCGGGAATCTTGTGACATGGAGAAGCAAAAAACAAAATATGGCAGCATAATCTAGAGCAGAGGCGGACTTTCAAGCGATGGCACACGGTGTGCGTGAACTACTTTGGTTAAAGATCATTCTCGATGATTTGAAGATCAAGTGGGATGGACCTATGAGACTCGATTATGACAACAACTCTGCAATCAACATAGCCCATAACCTTGTACAACATGATAGAACAAAGCATACAGAGGTTGACAGACATTTTATCAAAAAGAAGCTGGAAAGTGGACTCATTTGCACACCATATGTAACTACATCGGGTCAACTTGCTGACATACTCACCAACAAGCTGAACAGCACACTATTCCATAATATTGTATCCAAGCTGGGAATGGAGAATGCCTATTCACCAGCTTGAGAGGGAATATGGAAAAATCAACTATTTTAGGAAAGATTTTATAGCAGACAGATTGTATCCTTGAGATTAGGCTAATTTAATTATACTCCTTTGTAAGTTAGAACATCCCCCAAATCATGGGATTTAGCATTTAATTTATTTCCTATTCTATTTTAGGTTTTCTTGTATATAGATCACACATTGATATAGTATTCAATATGAATGAAATCCCTATTTTCTAATACATTTCATAAAATATAAGGGTATTAAGTGTAATATTACCTAGACCTCAGAGGAGATTAGTGTATATTTCTACAAATTAAGAGGTGAAGTGTGTAATATATATATCACTTAATCTCAAGGGAAGTCAGTATAATTTATCCAAAGAAAAATTAAAGGAATAAAGCAATATCAAACAATACAAAAACCAACTAACATAGCCAAAAGCAAAGAGGGGAAGGCGAAAAAATCACTGAAATTGTTTTCCAATTCCTCTACTCATCCAACAAGGAACCCCTTACAAAATTTTCTCATAAATCAAAAAAAGAAGCTAAAATATGTTGTTCCATAAAGGCTAGTTAAGCATCTCTGTTGAACAATCCCTTAAGCTAAAGCCAGCTACATAACACTGGAAATAAACCAAACTAACATAGTTGCTCATCCTCTTATGATGCACAATACACAAACAGATATGCAACACCTTTAAGATAGAGGATACAGCATTTCTTCAAAAATGAGGATATGGATACAGTAGCACACAACATATAACCATTATTACACATCATAAAAAAAAAGTTGGGCCATGTCACGATTAAGGAGGGAAAGCGAAGAAAATATTTTTTAGACACAATATAAGACAAGCATTTGCCAAATTCTTATGATATCCCACCTGTATTGGCCCAATAATTCAAAACTAAATAAAAATTATAGTATGCAAGCCAATAGTATCCATAATGTATGAGGAGTATCAGGTGTGATATCCGATACAATTAAATGACCCACACAGCTGAGGTTTGAAGCATTCATGCTTCCAGACTTTTCTTAATTAGATTCTTCTTCAGAAATAAAAGCAAGGAGCAATTCTAGAAATAAATCAAGTAATTAAAAATCAAATACCTCTGTAAGAGTGAGAGAGACATCAGTGAGGACAAGGGAAACTTTCTCAAATGGAATTTCTGGATCAACTCTTTCTTGGTTTCCAAGGCGATGATACTGAAGGATTGCATTGATAGGATAAACTAGGTATGTACGATTCATAGCCCACTTAGACACCTCCCTTTGATCATCAATAGGTTCATTTATGCCATCTTCAAATATCTAGTACAGAACAAAAAGAAAACACATGAAATGAAAAAGCAAAATAGTCACAGACCAAAAAATCAATGCAATTGAAAGCTATACATATGTAACACAAAATGAGAAGATGGATAACTAAATTAGTCTAAACCTCAATCCATTCATGTGGACTGATATCCTCCCATCTCTTATCGATCTCCCAAGGAAGCCTGTTAGAATCATGATAAAGAGCTAGCCTCTCAAGTTGCACCGACTGTAATGAGAACAAAAAATATGTCAGGCCAAAGGAACAAGTTGCACTAACTGCAAACAATACACAACCCCACTTGAACTGCACGCAAGGATCAAACTACATAAAAGAGGCTCTAATAGCATGTTAAGAACCAACTCCCTCACAAATGCTCAAGCTGCCAAGCAATGGCTTTACTAATATCTCTAAAACCACTCTGCCTTGGTCCATGCGTAGGCCACAGGAAAAGAACAAAGCAAAAGTGACAGAAATTAACCTTGGTCCATACAAGACACATATTAAGAAGTAAATCTATATTTGATCAAAACTAACCTTGGCAGGTCTCAATTTGGTTTGCTAAGTCAGAATTAACCTTCAATAAACTGTTCATAAAATTAACTAAGTGGAACTGCTCACCTTCCTCAATCTATCCAAAGCACCACTGGTATCAAAAGTTTCATTTCCCTGCTCATCCATTGTAACAGCAGCAAGCTTAGCCAAAGTCACACCTGAAGAAAATGGATGGCCTGGATTACTGCACACAACACTTATTTGCATGAGCAGATGGAAAACAAGCCAAAGGAAAATCCCATTAACATAAAAACAAAAAAAGTTGAATTGAATGCTTATTTGCATCAGTAGATGGAAAACAAGCCAAAGGAAAATCCCATTAATCTAAAAACAGAAAAAGCTGAATTAAATGCCAATATGCATGCGCACTTGTATGCACCAAAGGAATTCAAATGGTACATTTTACTATCAACCAACCTGACTGAATCTTCATATCTGATATGCACATTGCTGATAGATATCTTGAGATTTCCAATAATTGTAGAAATTAGGGAACTCAGCCATGAATTTCCAGGAGACGGCTGTAAGACAATTAGCTGTCAGTCATGCTATATCAACTGCATAAACACACACACCATTTCATTCCTTAGATACAACACTAAAAAATTGTACAACTAGTCAAGTGCACATGATTATACATCAGAAGTCCAAATTTCATTCCATTTCCCCATCCAAACATCAAACAAGATGACTCAATCTTGCACAACTCACTTCAAAGCAATTTTTTTAATAGAAACTTAAAAACAAATATTGCTTGTTGACATAATTGCAGCCATTAGGGTATAGGGGTATACCAATACCAGAACATAGTATTTGATATTAGTATATGTTGCTAGCCTATATTTTTTCCTTAACTGAAGCATGCAACTGAAGCTTCAAGTACTCCTACGACCTATATTTTGCTCTATTGAAGCATGCGACTGAAGCCTTAATATAAGCTATAGGCACACCTTCAACTACTATTACTTCAGCTGCTATTAGCGTTTGAAAAATGTTTGAACTAGGCAAAGAGTTTGAACTCCCCCCCTCCTTTCTGCACCCTCTGCTTTTTTGCAACCCACTCTCTCAATTTCTTACACTTCCCAACATTTTCCTTCAAACCAAACAAATCTCATAGCATCATATAAATGCAGATTGCAAAGAAAGGGACTTTCAAAACCCTCAGTTGATTATTAATTAAGCATAAGAAAGCAAAAAATGAATCACATTTTAGTAGTGTCTGTTTACATATCCTTCGAACTTCCAACTTCAATTAATGGGCAGCATAGTCTTATTGATCCTCTTACAGATTATTGAATATGTTAGAGTCACACATCGTTTCAGGATATGGCCAAGATAGCCTTTGTAAGAACTTGGACAATTCTCCCTCTATGAACTAACTTTTGAGATGGAGTTAGATCCGCTCAATCTTAACATGGTATCAAAGCCTATCCGGTGGTTGTTATTGGGCCACCTACGAATGTTTAATCTTGCAAACTTGACGCTTCAGATATTCGATCCTAGGCGTGAGAGGTGTGTTGGAGTCCCACATTACTCAAGAATGTAGCCAAGTTAACCTTCATAAGAGCTTCAAGAATCCTCCCCTCAAGAGCTAGCTTTTGGGGTGGAGTTATGATAGAATCTGAGAGAAAAAGAGAGAAAGATAAAGGGGGGGGAGAGAAAGAGAGAGAGAAGGGAAAATCTGAAAGTGATGAATGTTATTGTGATCTAATGAGAGTGTACAACAGAATTTATATAGGCCTAGGAGCTAGACATTTGGGCAGAAAAGTTAGCTACAAATTAGTTATGCTGAGCTGTCAGTGACAGCTGTACCAGCTGTCACTTGAGGAGTGAATCCTCTACAACAGGAACTACTTTATTCTACTGTTTACACTATCATGCCCCCTCAATTCCAGCTGGGGTGTGCCTTACTTTCTGATCTTGATATAGATCGCAAATATTCAGTTTTCCCTTAAGTAGTAGAAATTTTCTTTTGCTGACAGCCTTTGTCAACAAGTCCGTTGGTTGCTCATCAGTGGGAATATGTGCTATAAGTAGTTTTCCTTGCATGACCTTTTCCCTCACAAAAAACAAGCTCAGTTCCATATGCTTGGTTCTAGAGTGAAGCACTGGGTTGTGAGACAGCATCACAGTACTTAGATTATCACAGTATACTACTGGTCAGACTACTTGAACCTTTAATTCTTCATGTAGTGATTGAAGCCACATTATCTCTGTTGTTGTATCAGCTAAACTTTTGTATTCTACCTCTATGCTGGACCTTGCCACTAGAGGTTGTTTCTTAGACCACCAAGAGACTAGGTTAGGTCCAAGAAATACACAGGCTCCTAATGTGGACCTTCTGTCATCTACATCTGCTGCCCAGTCAGCATCACAAAAACCCCTTAGTCCCAATGGTTTATCTGAAAGTGAAGGAGATAGGAGCAGACCATGGTGCAGGGAGCCAGCCAAGTATCTGAGAATTCTTTTAACTGCTTTCCAATGACTTTGAAGGGGGTTAGACATAAATTGACAGGCTTTGTTCACTGAGAAGGAAATTTCTGGTCTTGTCACGGTGGCATATTGAAGTGCCCCAACAACTGATCTGTATAGTGTAGGATCAGACATAGAATCACTGCCAAGCCTAGAGAGTTTGAGACCAGAAACCATAGGTGTGGCAATACCTTTGGCCTTATCCATTTTACTCTTTGTGAGCAAGTCTTTAATGTATTTTTGTTGCGAGAAAAGGAGAGAACCATCAGTTTGTTTATGCACCTCAATGCCTAGAAAGTAGTGTAGAGAACCAAGGTCCTTGAGAGCAAATTCTGCATTGAGCTTAGAGATGAGGGAGTCAATGAATTAGTAGCATTCCCGGTTATGATGATGTCATCAATGTAGACTAGAATATATATAGAAAGCTCAAAGGCATGGATCCTATGAACTCTCCATCAATTCACTCTCCTTGTTTTGACTCGCAACCGAGTCATGAAGATTCACCAGCGAATTCGCAATCTGTTTTGCCATTAGTTCCTCGAATTACCTTCCATCATCCTCTTGCGATTAAACTTGAGGAGAAAAACTATCTGCTATGGCGTCGCCAAGTTCTTGCGACACTGAAAGGCCATAACCTCGGTCACTTTCAAGATCGCACCGCAAAAGTTCCTTTGCAGTTTGATTCCTCTGAAAATGCCTTGAACAACAAAGTCTTAGAAGAATTTCAGATATGGGAGCAACAGGATCAACTGATCTTGTCTTGGTTGATGGCGTCAATGTCCAATTCTATCCTGACTCTGGTAGTAGAATGTGACTTCACGTGGCAGGTGTGGAAAAAGATCCAAGTCTACTTTGCCTCTCACACCAAAGCTCGAATTCAACAGTTGAAAACTGAACTGCGAAATGCCACAAAAGGTACTCAACTTGTGACCAAATATCTCCTTCGCATCAATGCGCTGGTCTCTATTGGTTGCTCGGTCTCTGAACAAGAACATATTGAAGTTATTCTTGGAGGACTTTCAACCGAGCATGATGCCTTTGTTACCTCCATCACCACACGATCAGATCCATACTCTGTTGTTGAGATAGAAGCTCATTTAATGGCGCAGGAGGCTCACATTGACAAACCTTCCATGAAAACTGGTCCTCAGTAGATGCAAGCACATGTTGCAAGTCGCAAAAATGTTCCATCAGTGACTAATCTGTCTGGGTCTGCTTCTACGCAACCTCCACAGGTGTTTCATGGCTTCCGTGGTGGTCGTGGAGGACATAGCGGCCGTGGTGGTCGTTCTGGGGGTCGTGGTTCTCGAGGCCGAGGCAAATCCTCAAGGCGCAGCTCTCTCTTCTGTCAGTTGTGCCACAAATCAGGTCATACAAGCTTTAACTACAGGCATCGATTTGACCAAAACTTCCAACCTTCTCCTCCACCACCACCTCCCTATGCACATTTCACTGCTTCATATCCACCTCCCATGGCCTCTCATCCATCACCTTATCCCTCAAACTTCATCCCTGCTCCTTCAGAATCCTAGTCCGGCAGCATCTTTGTTCTCCGATTCTACCTCAGTAGCTACACCTGAATCTGTTACTGATGCAGCCTGGTATCTAGATTCAAGTGCTTCAAGTCATGTCACTCCTGAGTATAACAATCTCATGCATGCATCACCCTACCATGGAGCTGACCAGCTCCACATAAGTAATGATCAAGGTCTATGCATTTCTCACATCGGACACTCTAATATTATTTCTCCTCCATCTACTGTTTTACATCTCAATAATTTACTCTATGTACCATCAATTACTAAAAATATGGTAAGTGTCAGTAAATTTGCTCGTGATAATTCAGTCTTCTTCGAATTTCATCCTTATTCCTGCTTTGTCAAATCACAGGCCACTAAGGAAGTCTTGTTACAAGGCGTTCTAGGCTGGGATGGGTTATATAGGTTCAATAGCTTCAAGCTACAGTATCTGCAACCCTCCTCTCCTACTTTTAGTCATGGACTCTCCACTGCTGTAAGTTCATCTAACTGTCATGTATCTATTTCTAGTTCTCCTAATTCTTCTCTAGGTTACAATCTACTGTAGTTGCAAATAATACTGTGCCCAATGTATTCCAATTATGGCAAAATAGACTAGGCCATGCCTCCAAGCATGTTATTTCTCAAATTTTACAACATTGTAATGTACCATTTGCAAATAAAATGAAAATTGATGTTTGTACAGCTTGTTGCTTGGGAAAAGCACACCGCTTACCCTCTGTCCCCTCCCCTAATTCTTACAATTCTCCATTACAATTGATCTATACTGATCTGTGGGGTCCCTCCCCTATTTTCTCATCTCAAGGCTATCGTTTTTATATAGCTTTTATTGATGCCTTTTCTAGATTCACATGGGTTTACTTTTTAAAATCTAAATCTGAAGCTTTTTCTGCCTTTTTACAATTCAAATCAATGGTGCAACTGCAACTTGGAGTCTCTATTAAGTCTGTACAATCTGATTGCGGGGGGGTGAATTTCGCCCCCTCACCAAGTATTTTCAGTCCCAAGGCATAGTGCATCGTCTTATATGTCCATACACACATCATCGAAATGGCACTGTTGAATGAAAACATCGCCATATTACTGAAACTGCTTTAACTCTTCTAGCACAAGCTGCCATACCTCTTTCCTACTGGGATGAAGCAGTGGCTACAGCTACACATATCATCAACCGCATTCCCCCATCTTCCTTAGAGAATCCTTCTCCTTCTGAGGTACTGTTTCACAAATCTCCTCTTTACTCGACCTTTCATGTTTTTGGTTGTGCATGTTATCCCTTTCTTAGGCCATATAATAAACACAAATTCAATTTTCACTCCTCTGAATGTACCTTTTTAGGCTATAGTTCGCATCATAAAGGTTTTAGATGTCTAGCTACTAATGGTAGAATCTATATCTCAAAAGATGTTGTTTTCCATGAGATAAAGTTTCCTTTTAAGGAGCAGGCCTCACCCTCAACACCTTCACTTCCCTTATCTTCTCACAGTTGCCCTCTTACTGTGTTGCACCCAATACCCCCACCACCTACACATTTATTTCCATCACCCCTTATTTCCCCAATTCCCCCCCCACCCTACACACTTGTCGTCTTCCTCTTCTATTACGTCTCCTCCCCCACCTTCCCCTTCACCCTTATTACCTACTCCCGATCTATTGTCCACCACTCCATCCCCATCCTCTAGTTCTCACATTACTTCTCCAAGTTTATTTACTCCTTCCTCATCCTCCTCCCTTTCTCCTTTCCCATACCTTACATCTCACCCTATGAACACCCGTGCCAAGCACCGTGTCAACCCCCAGCCTCACCAAGCCCTTCTTATTACATCAGAACCGAGTTCAGTCAGTGAAGCTCTCGCTTCCCCCGAATGGTTGAAGGCCATGGCAGAAGAGTTTGATGCACTCAAGAGGAACGGTACTTGGTCTTTGGTTACCCTTCCCCCAAGGCGGCAGCCTATTGGCTGCAAATGGGTCTTTCAGGTAAAGCAAAACCCGGATGGCTCAGTTAACAAACTTAAAGCAAGGTTAGTTGCTAAGGGTTTCCATCAACAGATTGGGTTTGACTATTCAAAAATCTTTCCTCCTGTTGTAAAACCTGCTACCATTCGGGTTATCCTAACCTTAGCTCTGATACCATGATAGAATCTGAGAGAAAAAGAGAGAGAGAGAGAGAGAAGGGAAAATCTGAAAGTGATGAATGTTATTGTGATCTGATGAGTGTGTACAACAGAATTTATATAGGCCTAGGAGCTAGACATTTGGGCGGGAAAGTTACATACAAATTAGTTATGCTGAGCTGTCAATGACAGCTGTACCTGCTGTCACTTGAGGAGTGAATCCTCTACAACAAGAACTACTCTATTCTACTGTTTACACTATCAAGTTAGGAGCCCTTAGTTTGCTACATAATTGAAAATCAGATTCCCAACATAACTTCACATGAAATCAAAGCATAATAACATAATCAACTTCACAATATATAACTGTTGAGTCAAAACACATTCATCTGGATTTATTTCAATTTAATCCCCAACATGTACAGAAATCTGAACAGATCTGGCCTTACACATGACAAATGCATTCATTTACTTTAAGTAAATGTTTACATAACTTGAAAACAAAATTGGTAATTAAAACATAGAACCAAATGAATTTTAAAACAAATAGCCAGATTATGTTGAAATCATACGCTTCCCAGTTTTGACTTAGATATTGCATCAAGCGTAGCTGACTCTGCTTCCTGCATGATTAAAAATAAAAAAAATAAAGAAGACAAAAACAATAAAGAAAACGACTGAAGTCAAAAAGAATATCACAAAAAGATAATTTAAGAGATAAAAACGAAGTCGAACAGACACTTGAGCATTAAAATTATTTCTGGCATATATCAACAAAATATTTTATTTCAACCAAGATGTAAAAAAGCTAATTCCAACCAGTATCCCATTTCATAATAAACAGATTTACCACTATGGAATGGAAGATTAAATGAAGAGAGGAAAACATATCCTCTTAGACAAATTAAAAAGAAACAGAGACCCAAAAACATGGGAAAATGCAACAAAACAGAAGAGCCACCAGATTCTGTAGGATACCAGACAATCATTAACGTCAAATGCTTGTCTGCAGAAAGGACAGAGAACACCCTAGAAAATATGGGCATTAATAAAATACACTAGAGAACTGCATAACTATACACTGCTATAAACTCATAACCACTTCATTTGTGCGAAATCATTCATTTGTGCTATAAACTCTCACATAGTTGATTTTTCAAGGGGCATGTGTCTGGGAAAAAATCCACAAAGCAATGCATGTGCTCAGGGATGGGGGAAAACCCTTCAAGCAGGACAGCTATTTGTTTGAAGAAAAATTGAAGGAATAGTTACAACCAAAGACAGTGAAGTACTAATATTTATATTATTTAGAATGTGTTTGTTTAAGTTTAGAAAAAAAAAAAAAAAAAAAGTACTTTCATGATTTTTTTTAAGATCTTTTTTTTCAGTATAATTTACTTGGCAACATATAATTGAAAGAAAACAATGCTTTCATACATGAAAAAAGACATTTAAAAGAAAATTGCATGATAATAATACAAGGCAAATTTGGTCTCATGATAAATGCAATGATAATCTGTCAGTACCTTAGACTAAAGAAGAAGACTAGGGTGTATGAGAGAAGAAGGAAGAAAAAAGAAATAATGGGAACCGGAGCACACAAGGGTGGGGATGTGTAACTAACTTGCTGATCTGTCCTCAGAGAAAAGAGAAAATGGATCTGGGAGAATATTAGGGGAGAGGGGGAATTAGGGAAAAGCATCACTGCTATTGGTGAGAATTGGAGGGAGAGTTTTGGCCTCTCGAAGTGCCATTCCCATACTGTTCCTTGCTTATTTGCTACAGTAAATTTTTTCATTCCTTCAAGCTTTGATAGGATATCACACTGATATCACTATTAGAGCCCATTATACAGTTACAGAAATACATACGGCATTCATACCATTTTTTCTTCTTCAGTTCTTATTACCTTCCTCATTTTTCTGGTTCTAATTGCAATCCTAATCTTCCACAATTTTATTAGGGGAAGATAATTATAAATAACACAATCGACTCAGCAATAACAAACAAGCCTTCAATAAAAAATATGTACACACACACATACTTATACATATACATATACGCAAAAGTTACATGGACTCTGACCTCAATTTGCTGGAGTTTAGCTTGGAAAAGTTTTTCCCTATCCTCCTCCTATGAAAAAACAAAGTCAATTTAGAGAAGATACACAAATATTTTAATTAAACCAGATACAGAATATTGTTGTACCTTTATAGTCCGACTATCAGGAGCAGGATGAGCAAGAACAAACACACGATCGATCAAAACAATCACAGGTTCTTTCCCCAAACTTTTCCAAGGAACCTGTATTACATTACAGAGGGGAAACAATTCAAATAAATAGCCCATTTAGAAATCCAAATGGCATGAAAAGTTAGAAAAAGAAAAGCAACAAAAAATGAACATTGTAGACCAGAAAGCATTGACAAAAATAATATGATGAAGTGCATTGAAATTGTGTAACCTTACATGCATGCTTATGTTATACACTTACCTTTTCGTACACAATGTGTTGGACTAGAAAATTGGGTCACTACTACCCAGTGGCCCAAGGTAAAGCATTTTGTTATACACATTATAGTAGTTAGTTCCTCCTACCTGTTAGTTATATTGACAGCTGTATGGTTAGTTAGGAAACCCAACTTTCCCGCCTAGAGTTCTGGCGCCCAAATCCTCCCTAAACTGTATGCTATATATCAACCTCAGCATGTAATTCAGTGATCATAATGAAATCATTCTGTTCATCAGCTACATTGCTCCCCCCCCCCCCCCTCTTCTTTTTTTCCACATTCTCTCAAATTCTCTCTTTCTCTTCTATGATTTCTATTAGACTCGATTGTCAAAGAGACTTTTGAAGGTACACCCCCTCTGTACATTGACACAACCACCACACGAAATCTATGTCAAATTAACACCCATTCACTCCAAAGCCAGATACTTCCTACTCTGGATTTTAGAAAAACACACACTCAAACATGCATGTAACTATCTAAATATGTATGTAATCTTATTATTTTAGATATCCAAAAACACACAAAAATGTATGTATATATATGTATGACTAACAAACCAAACATGGACAATGGTAAATGTTATTGTTACCTTCAGCGTAATGGAACCAACAAAGCCAGCTTTGACAGTAACAGGGAGTTTTAGGGCATTTAGTGCCTCTGCCTTCAATTTCAAATCTTTGAGGACAACATCGCCTGCAGAGATCAAACCTTTGGTTGGAATAACGATGTACAAGACATCTCAATGGAGTGCAAAACTATTTTAGATTAATGTTAAATTTTAAATGCATTATATGAGACAAAGTTTCAACTTAACCATGTATTTTGTGAAAAATTAATCCAATAAAAAAATATTCATTGACGCAATATCAAATTATGGTTACCCACAAAAGCATGAAAATATTAAAATGTATAGGAATTTAAACATAAACAAGTATATGAAACTCTGTCTAAAATAAATCAACCACGTGCTTAATCAACATATTAAGAAAGTACATAAGGAAATTAAATTTATTTTTTTATTCCTACAAATATTTGCACTTCTACGTGCCACTGTCAACGTTCAAGACATGCCTAATACAAATACACACTAGTATGACAAGATATTAGTTTCCAATGGTAATATAACAAACAAGAAGAGAAATTTTGTTTCAACATAAATACATACTTACATACATGTTTAACTTCACAATAGTGCCTAATGTAATCCCATAATGAGATGTATACAACACAGGTAACTTTATAATAAATTTAATTTATAAAAATAACGTAATTAAAAAAAATTACCCTGCAAACTTTGCAATTTCAATTCTAGGTAAGATTGAAAATAGTAAATTGTAACAATGTATATCAAAAGTATGACAAAAAGGCTAGCCTTTCCCACAAAATATGTCAATGACAAAATATCTAACCAAAGACTCCACAGTTATGCTCCAACCAAATGAACCATGAGAATTTCAGCTAAAAGAGCAGAATTCCAGAATATCTTACACTCCTTTGTACTCGCAAAGCCTTTAAAGATGGTTATAAAATTAAGAGGAAATAATAAAAGAGACCTTCAAACCAGGAAATATCAAATGTTACCCCAAACAACATGCTCCATAACTGGCAATCTACCTCACAGCACAAGAACCTTTGCCAGCTTAGTGGACTTCGATAAACACAGTCCTCATTTCAATTTTCAGTTTTAAATTTTAACCCAAGGATTTTTGCAGCCATTGTGGAGGGAATTGGTAAGTAAGTGCCAATTACTACAAATAAAATTACTAAAATAAAAAGAATTTTAAAAAAGAGGAGGAAAATCATTCATAAAGAGTGTAAATGAAGAAAATCCATAAAGAAACAACAACAAAATTCATTCAGCTCAGACAGTCAAAAAATCGCAAGTGAGACTAAAATGTGAGAACATAGATAGCAGAATACGAACCCTTCCAGACGCTTATTCTCAACGCCTCCGTAGAGAGTCCATGTACATATTCGCCCAAATATTTTCGAAGCAAATGCAGCACCTGTCAACAACAAAAGCAACATCACTACTAGCTCCGTTGTTCACACGATCCACCGGAACATCAAAGAAACATGATCATATATCACAGTTCAAAAGCATCACCAAATTCGGCAAATTAAAAATTCAACTCCACGATTCTTGCACAAAGAAAAGAAAAAAACGAGGAAGATTCAGGAAGGATTCTTACGTGAGCTTCGAACATGGTGAAGAATCGGACCAAATACGCCGTGCGATCAATCAGCAGGATAAGGATGATCCATGTAGAAGAATGGGGCGAGAGAGAGAGAGAGAGAGAGTTAGGGTTCGATGAAAGGTGTGAGGGAATGAGATGATGATGGAAGCGGTGGCGGTGAGATGCGGAAGAAATGGCGTGAAAATGAAGAGCGAATTGGAAACGGAATGGCTTATGGTATCGTGCTTTGTGTGAAAGAGATGCGCTATGCCTATATAGGTCGCGGTCAGTGGTCACTCGCACGTTTGCGAGTGGGGACAACAATGCCTTACTAGAACTTGGTACTGACACCACCGGCTTTGGCCAGGGCTCCCCTACAATTTGTTGTTATTCTTCTTCTTTTTTTGTTCCCTCTTTTAATTAGTCTGTCTTTTAGTGCGAACTTCGTTGTTTTCACCTTTGTCTTTTGTTTCAAAATAAAAAATGCTTAATGGTGAAAAAAAAAAAAAAAACCTATTATAAAACCATCAACCAAAAGTGAATAACAAAAAGAAATATATAGGAATATTTTCTCATATTTCTCTCGTAATATTTTCTAATATCACTTTGTATTAAACAAAAATATTTAACTTTTACTTTTACTATTATTATCTATAAAGTCATGTAAATAATAATATATAATTGAATGATAATATAAAATTATTTAATATTAAAAATATAAAAAACAATCTCTTGAGTAAATTTATTAAAATGAAAGTTAAAATGCAAATATAATGTTAATATTTAATATTAAAATAAGATAGCTAGGCAAACTTTAATTGATGTGGAAACTAGTTTAAATAAGATTTCTTTAGCAGTTAAGAAAAATAATTTTATTCTAACTTAAAGCTGCTAATTGGATCGAATTTATTTGATAAACTTAAAAAATCAAATCCAATCAATGGAATTAATTGAATTAGTTTCAATAATCTATTTACTTCAAGCAAAAATTAAATAAAATTAATTATTATTTATTCAATTCTTAAATTTATGATTTTACAACTTAGAATCGAAATCCATTGCATGTTTTTAAACTTATTTTCAAGTTTTTTAAAAGTTTTGCACTTATGCTTTAATAATTAATTCACTATTTATTAATTTGTTTTCACTTATTTAAAACATTTATCTATCAACACTATTATTAAATATCTTATAACTAAGTTTTATACATTATTATCGATTGTCATAAATATAAAAATTTTAAAAAATAGATTATTATTTTTTACTTTAATCCGATATCTTGAACTAAATAAACTCAATCTGGTTTAATTTGAATTTATTAAAAAGAAAACTTCAAAATTAAATTAAACCAACTTAACTAAATTTAATTGATTTAATTTTTTTCTTCAGACACCAACTAAACTTTAAATTTGATGAAGTGCATTAATTAAAATGCTAAAAGTTACGTACAAATGAGAAGAATGTGATAATGAGAAATAATAAAAGAAAGAGTAAGCTATTAAGCATGGATTAATAGTGATAGACTTAGATAATTTACATGAGATGATAAGTTTACATCTGAATGTCATTGTTGTAATAAAAATCAATAATAATAAAAAGAAGAGTAATGTTCATTTCTACGAAAAAATTAAATATGAAAATCCACACAAATGACATGGAAATATATTTACCGCCCATCATCTCCTTATTTTCAATATGTCCCGCATTGATAAAGCAACCACGATTGATACACGTCACTTTGTCATTTTCTGTAATAGAACATTTCGAGCTAAATAATCCCATTTCTGGTTTCTTCATGGTAATATCCTAAAAAGAAAAAGGCATTCATCATTTTTATTTTTTTAAAAATTATACGTTTTTGTCACTTTTATTTTGAATAAAAAAAAATGAAGCAAACACCAAACTTGAACGCTCATATTATGCATAAAAGAATGCTTAGGATTTTATAGGATTCTTAATATTTTACCAAAATTACTAATATAAATTAAATAAAAAAACAAAATGTTCAATATAGTATACATATCCCCGCAACTTTACCCCTAAAATATTATATTAGGGTAAAATGAAGAATCCACCATTGAGATTTGTTAATATTGCACTCCACCCCCATCTCTCTTTAATATTGTACTCCACCCCAAAGGTTAAGGGTGAATTAATTTTAATAAACTTCGTAACTCAACTATAGTTAACGGTGAGATATAAAATGGTCTACCTTATTCTTTAAACTACCATAATCCATTTACTTTTAACTGCTAGATGTTATTGAGCAATTCACATTAAAAAAAAAAAGGTTCAAATTTAAAAATATAGTAATTATATAACATAACTATATATAACATAACAAACTAAGTTAATAATTTTTAAAATTATTAAACTACCACATCTATTTTTTCTCCTTTCCTTTTCTTAGGAGTGTTAACGAGTCAACCCGACTCATTTAGGCTCATGGGTCAAATGAGTTAAGTCAACTATATAGTTAGCTAAACAAACTAGCATTATAATAATTTAGTCTATTTAAGTCTAACAAGTCAACTCGTTTATCTTTTTTGTTTTCATAGAAAGATCTATACACTTTGAGGGAAGTTCTTTTTGGTTAACAAATTCAAAACAATATCATTAATTTATAATTAGATTCAAACTATATCCAGATAAAAATTTATAAACTATATAAAAGTGCAGTTTATTAAAATAAAAATAAAAATTAACAAAGGACGATAAATTTATGGGTAAATAGAATTTAAATTTTTATTTTATTTTTTTAAGAAAATAGGTAAACAGGCCAGCAGCATGCTAGCCCATTTAACTCGTAAGTTAAACAGGTCGGAGTAATTGAAAATTATTTATTTTAAATGGTTCAAAATTTTTACAATCCAATCCACTTAATTTTTGCAGGTAAATGAATTAGCACAGCAAGTTAATGGGTAGTTCGAATTTAATTGTAAATTATATTGTTTGATACATGTCAAATGGGAAAGAACACTCCTCAAAGTGCATAAGAAGCCTTTTTCTTTTATTAAAAAGATAAACGGGATTGAGTCGTTTAACTTGTGAGCTTGTTTACCCAATTATTTTTAAAAATAATAAATTAAAACTCGATATATTTCCAATTTAGTTGTGAATTATAATATTTGGGACCGGTGAATTGGGAAAGAAAATCTCTAAAAGTTCATAGATATTTTTTCTTTTAAAGAAAAAGATGAAATAGACTGAATCATTAAACTCACAAACTTAAATGGATTAAATCTAAATGGGTTGGGCTGGTTCATTTGACACCATTATCAAAGGGAGAGAGAAAAGATAGATGGGGTAATTTAATAATTTTAAAAATTACTACCTTATTCCATAATTTTATATAATTATTTAGGTTCGACTGTTTAAATAACATCTAACACTTAAAAATAAATGAATCACCAATGATCCAAAAGATGAGGTGGACAACCTTATCGCTCACCTTTAACTATGATTGAATATAGATATCTCTTAAAACTAATCCACCCTCAAACTAATTGGATGGAGTGCAATATTAAAGGAAGATTGGGATGGAGTGCAATACAAACCTCAAGAGTGATTTGTATATTTTACCCATTATATTATGAACCGCTTTTAAATCATCTCTTAGGTTTTAGCTTTCCTTATAGGGTTTTAGGGTGTATTTATTGAAAATTTTTTTTGACAAAAAATCACTTTTTTTATTTAAAAAATCAATTTTTATATATTTAAATAATTTTTAAAAAATAATTAAAATTTTAAAAAAATTATTTTCAATTTTCTTTGTATTGGTTGAAATTAAAAACTTTTTAAAAAATTAATTTTTAACTTTTTTATTTATATATAAATTTAAATTTTAAAATCACTTTTTTTAAAAATTGAAACAATTGGATCCTTAATCTTTTACCAGCTAGCACTCCTCATTATTTTGCTGTCTTTACTGCAAACATCAGACTGACACGTGTACATCTAATTAGCACATGACGTTAGAAAAGAAAGCATTCAATAATCTTGTTGGGTCCATCTTGTTGGGTCCGTCTAATCTAAGCTAGACTGTTAGTTGAAAAACTTCTTCCATTGAAGATTGTTGTTTGTCACCGATGCCGGCCATTCGTATTCATTGATTACTAAGGAATCACAAAATTATTTTTCCACTGGTAGAACATAGAAAACAAACAAGCAAAATAAAACAAATCTAAAAGAATCAGCTAACTAAGTTAAGATCGAAAACATACAAATTCATTTCTAGGGATGCAATGCAAGAACCTTTGAACCAGCCATCCAATCTAGGATTAAAATTCTTTTTTTGTAACATCAATAGGATTAAAATTTAAACCTATAACTTTATACAAAATACCTAAACTTATCACCACTAACTCAATCTAAGTGGCTTGGATAATTTATTTAGACACGTGTACGTAAACAGCGCTAAGATGGAAATAGAAGACGAAAATAATAATCTACAACACCTCTACCACTGCATTCACCAACACATGGACGTGAACCATTCTTATCTCACAATTAAAACGGAAGAGACAACGCTAGTTACAAATTTCCTGCACTGAATAATTTGCGGATGGAGATTCTAGAAGTTGTAGACCATATATGCACATATCATAAATAGATTGTGAACGTCCAACCACCATTCCTCAAGTTGGGACTAAATAGAAATAAATAAATATATCGACTGACATAATTTACTACAAGAAGAAACGAGCCACCAGACCTACTTCCTTTCACACAGGCCTCTTACACGTTGCAAAAGGCGAACAGATTCAACAAACAATGAAAAATCAAAAGCTGAGAGCCTTCCACCGGCATTGACCCGGGAACTTGCATAAGAGCAAGGGTGCTGACAAATGACCAGGTCAAACACACCATATTTACTGATTAGACCCTGAAGCATTTTACTATTAAGCTTTTGAATGTCTTCAATCTGAACCAAATTCCCGGTCTGTCCGGAAACACGCCACCACCTCTCAAGAATCTTCCTCTTTGCCTCAGAAGTCTCAACTGAGACAACGGCTTTTATTTTAATACCAAGGCAGTGTAGTGCAATCTCTGCACCACCAATCCCACTGAAAAGTGATAACACTGTCAATCCACAGGGAAATAGTGGCTTCAACACGGAAAGATGATATCCCAATGTGTCTGTTTGGAAGCAGTATTTCAGTAATTCAAGTCTTTCGGCCAAATTGCACTCAGCAGCAGTGTGATTCAACGGGTAGCCCAAGATATGCTCCAACTGTTCAGGCTCTATAGGACCAAGTTTGTATTTACCAGTCCATACAAGATTCAATGCACGACAGCATCGAACGATGTCATTCTGCTGTTCAGATGTGGGCACTCCACCAGAATCAGCTATAATCCTTCCTATCCTATCACAATGTTGAGATATTCCACTAGTTTCACAACAGATGCTGCTCAACTGCTTCCTTGAATCCCAAGATGGCCACCATTTCCTTGTCCGCGGTATTGCGTCTCCTATAGTCATAGGTGGCCTTGGAAGGATGTGCGACCGGCCTTCAACTGGAAGATTGTGTATGTAGCCTTCAATTCTATTTAAGGCTGAGAAGGACTGAGTATTCACAAATTCAGGTTCAACACCATATAAAAACTGAGACATTTTTGCATACGACTCATAAGAAATGTTTGAAACATTTCCATATAAGAAAAATGGAGGCTTTTCAGCCACGCCACTGAGGCTCCTGGATGGATTTGATTTGTGAAGTTCTGACATTCTAGCAACATAAGGATCAACCATTTCTTCCATCCAAAATGTATCAAGAAGAGAGCTTGAATCATCATCATCGTATTCATACTTGGGCCTTTTAACTCTATCATTCTCCACGAAATCAGAATATCTCATGTTAGAATCAGCATTGAGAAGTTCATCAGTACTCTCTTCCTTCACCCTTTTACCACTGTCACTGTAAGCTTCCCCTAAGTTGACCTGCGTTGACTGGGAAGGTTCATGGCTGACACACTCAGTTTTCACTTCGGCTGTACCATATGCATCCCATTGTTGCTCATCTTTGATCCCCATAGAATAAGTTGAAGTAGCGGGATACTAGACAAACAAGAAATTTCATCATACAATAAACCACCTAAAAGGTTATTGCTACTTAAAAACGACTGGGGACAGTACTGCATTAGTTTAAAATTGGCCAAAAGTGTCTTTTAACTTCATTTAATTTGTTTCTTCCCAGCACTACTGTTTATTTCAAGCATTTTACAAAAGAATAATACAACAATATAAAATACTTAGAAAAAGCAAAGTTCATTCGTTTATGTCAAATATTTGATATTACACGGTTATAAACATTCTTTTTGTCTTTCCTGTATTATTCTTTTTTTCAGGTACAATTCTTTTCTGTATTCTAGTCAGCTTCTAATAATATCTTTCATCATTTTTGGATATTCGCTGCATATTCATGTTGGATTTATGAATAGTATATTAAATTAATTTAGTGACTTAACTTTTTTTTTTATTTCTATACAATTATTAAATTCAAACAACAACCAGTCGCATAATGGTGACAATCTATGTCAAAGTATAAAAGACATGCTAATATGCATTATGCAATATAAAAAAGATCCTATACTTTTCTTAATGATTAACTAATCATAGTACATTCTTCCATTCCATGAATTATTAACAATGATATTTGAAATTTAAACATTGAATGAAAATAATACAATTTGCATCAGGAGACTAAAAATATTAACAAAATTAAACTATTATTGTTCAGTATTTTCCTCTTACTATCTTTTATTATAGATTTAAGAAAAATACTCCCTCCGTTTTAATTTATTTGTCCATTTGAACAGCTTGGTTCATTCTTAAATCAATGTATCTGGATTAATTCATTCTTAAATCAATGTATCTGGATAATTCAGATACATTGATTTAAGAATGAACCTAGTTGTCCAAATGGATAGATAAATTGAAACGGAGGGAGTAGAATACATCAAAATACAGCATTTCATTGAATACAGAAGTTGGGAACCGAAGATAGATAGTACCAGTTGGTTGATGTAGGATGCCTAAGACTAGCAGAAGATACATACCAATCAATTTGTCCAGTAACCTATTTTCCAGTTGTAGTGGGGTTTGCCATTTTGTATTTTTGCCTATAAGGATAAATAAATTAAGTAATTAAGGTGCTGGGGGCCAGAAGTAGGCACCATTTGATGTAAAGTAGCTCGGAGTACTCCTCCTTCATGTTTCACTGCATCTTTTGCTTCAACAGTACACTAATTTTACATTACATATTTCTTCAGTTCCATTACTCCTAGTGGGGCTCATTTAAATGTACAGCCAGTGCATAAAATTGTCAATTGGCACTACTTCATTTGAATGCAGTAAGTGTAAATAAAAAAGGTCATGTAAATCTGATTGTATCCAGAAATTCTCACTATTGTGAAATAAAGCAGTACAATTATAAAGGACTAAACACAAGCTGAAATACAAATAGCGATGAAATATATAATTTGAAATATCACAAGTATAATGAAGTCTAACCTTATATTCCATTACATATTCGATCCCACTTTGCTCTGCAAATATAAAGTTTGCAAGCTCTGAAATTGGAACCTCCGTTCCTGATAAAACAGCCAATTAGTAAGCCAAATATGCAGAGACAGAAGCAAACTGTAACTCCTGGTAAAGGAAATGAACGGAAGGGAATACATAGCTTTTTCCAAATGTACAAGGCAATGATATGAGTTCTATACCAATAATGTCATCACATAACCATAAAGATAAATACTTTTCAGAGGCAAAAGTAAGACATAATCTCGCAGCTGCTCAGTCTGCGAAAGATCAGCTGTCACAATTACTCACCTAGTTTATCAATTGCTGAGGATACTTCATTCTCAGAGAAACCCATTTCAAGCAATTGAAGTGTTTTTGCCATAATTCCAAAGAGTTTTTCGTTGCTAGTCTGAGATCCCCAAAGGTTACAAATATTAGATGCATAATAAAGACATAATAATAATATACATAAGTTAACATAATATGAGGGCAAACTTCCTGATAGGAGCATAACTATTATTGAAAAGGAATACAAAGAAAGAGGATAAGTTAACGTCCAAAACAAGGAAACAGGGGGACTAAAAAAAAAAAAACTGTCAGAATAAAATAAATTTGATATTAAAAAAACAATACATATATATACTAAAGCTATCCAACCATTCAGCATCTCTGCCAAAGAAACTCCTAGAGAAAAATCATGCGCTGAACACGAGAAGACATGAAGACAACCTACCTACCCCATAATAAATCTACGTCAAAGACTTCTCCTTTATTTCCCAAGCATTCTGCTTATAGAAAATACACCAAACAACAACATATAAAGCAATTGCCCCAAAACTTTGCACTCCTTACATCAAAACGCTCTAAAACTAATTAAGAAAACTACTCCAAATTATGAGGCTACCTGAAATTCTTTGAAAGTTCCAAAGAGTCTACTCCAAATGGATCAAGCCTCTATTCAATGCACCAAAAAATGAGTAGGAGTTTTCAAACTATAACAACAAATAGCTTACACGTCAGGAAAAGCTGAAAAGGCATGTAATTTCCAAGCAAAACATCTATAGACAGATCTCGTGAAAGGATATATGTTTTCCACCAGAGGCAAACTTTATAACATTTGAATCACATCTAAGTCTTAACAAAGCATGTAGAAGTTATAGCTATGCTCCATCATGACGTCTAGTTATTATTGTTAGCATTGTCTTCTTTTTCCTCAAAAATAAAGTTCACAACATGTAGCAACATGTCCATAACATTTTGTCTAATGGATGATAAAGTTGAGACTTAACTTAGAAAGACTCACGTAAACATAGTATTATCTCCTGAAAAATCTCACTAAAGGGGTTAAATATTAAAACCTTGTTCACTGTGTCATCACAGGTGATATCAATTGTTTCCCTTTTACAGGTGATATGAACTGTTTCCCTTTTCAATTTTTTAGCAATCTGGGCAGCAAAGATGAAGTCCACCAGCTCTGGAACTGAAGCTTCATCACCTGTTATGAAGCATGGAATCAAGACATATTTGATGCAGCAATGCATAAATGGATATGAACTTCCATCTGTATAAGTATAAATGCCAAAAAGTTATTTGGATGTCACACAATCACTGAAAACACAATCATACAGAAAAACTGTCTGCATTCTGCAACTTGACATTCAAAAACTTGCTTAAATTATTCACAATCAGAAGTGTTGGTTGCACCACCTAGTGGGAAAAGGCTCTGTTGTTGTTGTTGTTTTCACTTCTTCTCAAGAGAGTAATGTCTCAGACCAACCTAAAAATTTAATTATCCTAAGCACAAATTGTGTAAAATATTCCCCAAATGTCTAAATACACATCAATTCAATCTATGCAGGACTTCAACTTTTTGTCACATACTTTGACCTGGTATTACTAGCATGTCCAGGCATGCTGGCTGGAATTAATAATCCAAGAAAACATATATATTTATCAAACTCATGCACCACTTCCTTGGCTAGTCAAGACCTGTACAACATATTTTTCCAGGACAATTAAATCCAGAAAAGCCGATAAGAATATAAATGTGGCCACATAGCATAGGAAAGTATCTATTGATCACACAAAAGCAGCAGTGCAGGTAAAGATGTACATTCACATACCAAGCTTCTGGATTGCAAAGTCTACTTCCTCTGCAGAAAAATTCATCATCAGTAAGGAACCTCTTTTGTCGTCAGTAAATTCACTGAATTCATCAGGCTCCTGCAAGAGATATTATGCCAAACAAAGAATAAAATTAAATTAGACAAAACTTCTATATCAAGGATACTGATTAAACTAGGATGCAAACTTTAATGCCAAGCACATAATCCTTTTAGAGGAATTTCCCTCTCAAATATGTTGAGAGACTGGAAAGCTCTTCTTCATTGATAGTTTTTTCTTATTTGTTCTTGTTCTTGTAAAGAGTCTCTCTTGTCCTCTGATCTTTTTGTATATATCCTCTCTTTATCTCAATAAAATTCTTCTTCCATCCAAGAAAAGGTTAATGCCAAGCACAAGAAACAGATTAAATGCCAATGACACCAAAGAGCAAGGTGAGGTGAAATCTATAATAAAAAGCCAATTGTCACCCAAGACAGAAAAAGCAAATGTATCACTTGTCAGGAAATGCGACAAACTGGTGACAACAGCCATAGATGATGCACATGGTATATGTAAAAAACTGTTGACAACAAATCAATAATAAATTATGCATGTGGTTTTCAATGTTGATAATGAGATGAACAAAAAATGATGTTCACTAAGGCGTAATAAGTACCTCTTTTAGTTGATTGACTGTGGAAATCTCCGGAGAATCTTTATCATCAAATAAGCTATCCAGTGAATCAGAAGACTCGGAATTTGATTTTTGAAGAGCCTATATAATTGCAAAACAACTTGAAGCAGTTAAAAATTTTACATAAACCATGTGGACAGAATTAATCCTCGAAAAGTGAAAACATATTGTAAGTTAACTTGTCATTTCAAATACAAAAACAATTAAGTGGATAAACAGAAACAGCAAGATAATTATCCTATTCAAGGTAGTTCCTGAGTCCTGACTCATTGAAGCACCTTGGCATTTTTACAATAATTGTCACGGGCCGAACTAGGGGTCTATGACCGGCTCATAACCAAGGCAGGCTATAGGCTAACCTATGTCATGCAGTCCTCCAAAACTTATCAATAACTAATATCCCAAGGATTAGAAAAACATTGTTAAATTGCAAAACAAATAAAAATAAAATAAAATAAAATAAAACTCCTAAATTATAATCATCTATATAGATTTAATTTAGAATAGCCAGCACAAGGCCTAAGAAACATAAAATATCCAAAAGGTGAGTTTCCTTCACCAACAATTCGTGGTAAAAAGAAAAAAAAAAATACTACACAAAAACTTCATAATATGACAAATCCTGCTTGTAGAAACAGTGGCACGTCCAAGAATAATAGCCAATGAGGCCTTTGAACAAAACTCTAAAAAAATGAAGAATCAAATCTGCCCACACAAACGTATTGGGCTCACCAGTGGTAACTATTAGACTCCCTTGATCAAAGTGGAGGAGTAAAACTAGATGCAAACTCTTTATCTTTATCTGAAAAACATATAATCATGATTTTGATGAGGCATAACTCAGTAACCCACTATAATAGAAAGGGGCTGTAATCCATTGAGGCGTTGAGGAGGTGTAATCCATTACCCATTAACAAGGGTGGTGCACAAACAGTATTTTGTAAATCATATGGAGTAAAAAGAAGAAAAATCTCTCAAGATATGGTTAATAAATCTAGGAGAAGCATGGAAAGAAGCCAAATTGTAAGTGGACTCCAAGCAAATAAAGAATCAGGAGCTTCGTCTTTATCTCGTCATTCAATGGAACCTTCTATTAATGCTCTGTAACCAAACAATCCACCTCATGTCAACAGGAATACAATGCAAGGAGTGCCTTCCCATTCCAACTTCTAACTCCAAGAACAAAAAAGACCAAAGGCATTTTGTGACATAATTCCAACAGCAAGTAAAAGAAAAGATTCCATTAACTTCCAGCACTAGGAAATTCAAGGATACACAACACTTAAATATATTAATCAATTGTGCTGTACTTAAAAAACAATCCAATAAATGAAATACTTCACAAACCTAGATTTTCTACCCTAAAAGGCCCAAAAAGGGGGGGTGGAGAAGGGTAAAGAGAACCAGTACCTCTTTTGAGTTACCATCACGACAGAAATTTGGGGCACTGGTCCTACCCCTGCTTGTATTAAGAGAGCCTTCCAAAGAATCTGATGAGTCAGAATTGGATTTATGACCCTAATCCATTGGAAACAAACAGCCAGAAATCAGAATATTCAGCAGAAAGTTTGAAAAGCATATTGGCTGCAATACTCATAAATCAAAGAAGCAAACACAACTGCAAAGAATATTACAACAAGTTTCCTTTCTTTCAGAAGATCATATATTGAAACAGTAATCTATCCTTGTCTAAACTCCCCCTAAGGTAAATATATCAATCTGGAGTATTAAGCATCTATTTCTACAAATAGACAGAAACAAGTTAACTTGTCTTCTATTTGTCAATGTAAAATATAGTGATAGTGGCTCAAGGGAACACACTAATAAATTAAAAAAAGTAAACATTCATTTTGGTCCTCTAAATATATACTTGATATCTATTGTTAGATTTGAAGGAAAATCAAACAGAAGGATAAAAACACACACCTTAAAAAGTTGAGGGATGTGTTACATATTTTTGAAGCTTTGGATCAAAATGCACATGACCCTAAGTGGAAATGATAATTAGACTTTCCCCTTTATTTAAACTTCTAGTAAACTATTGCACTAAACTTCTAGTAAAATGACATAATTTAAGTACAAGACAACATCAATAACAACAACAACACCTTTTCCCACTGGATGAAGTTGGCTATGTGAACCAAACAATGGAATTGTTTTCTTTGGTAAACCATAACATAATTAAGGTACAATATTTGAAAATTTTAAAGGACAAATTGCACGCCACTCTTGCCAAAGTGTGGTCTGGTTAAGATTGTTTCCACACTGGAACCTATGCCAAGTCACATGTTTGAATCTTTTGTAAGGAAAATAAAATTGATACACTGCAATGAAGCTTTCAAATAAAAAAAAAAAAAAAAGAGCTAAAATTAGGTTCTGTTTGTTTTTTTTTTTGTTGGTTCTAACCATTTTCTACTTGCTACAAGCAACATGCAATTTAATGAACATGCTCACATAAATGCTAATTGAATCTTTCATGCATGTCTATATGCAAAAATTAATATTTCTGAGCTCAATGAACATGCAGAACACCATTCAGGTTCGATCACTAATTTTAAATTATAAACAAATAAAAACCTCTCCATCCTCAGTCCCTAGAATACCGACGATGAAAGTGCACTTAACATATATTTTGGTCTACTTACAGAATAGCTCAAGAGAACCTCTAATAGCCTGTCAGAATTTTCTTCACCTATAATTTTTTTTAAAAAAAAAAAAAATCAATCAGTAACTATAGTACTTCAATTGGCACAGTGAAATATTATTAGAAGTGCATCAAATGTGACATGCACTTAGGTCAAGACAAAAGCATCCTGCTCACACATAAAGTACCGTTCTCCTCAATGGCTTTATCGACGAGGCATGGTCGAAATCCCATTCCAATAAAGAACGACCGAAGTTTTCCTCCAGATGAACTTGCAACATTGTCCTGGCAATAGTGTAGTAAGAAATTAAACACAAGCATACGAATAAAAAATTGAAAATTCATGTAGACAGGTATTTTCACAAATAATCAACATACGATGAATAATGTCTGGACATGTTATATTGTGATGAGAGAATTAATAGCATGAATGGCCCAGCATATGTGTGAGTTGAGACATGAGCAGCATACCCCAACATCACCAGAGAATGTAGCATAAGGTGGCGGCAACTCATCATAATCCAAGACCTCAGGTTTTGGAAGCATAGCTTTTTTGCCTTCTCTTCCATTTGAACAACCCGCCATTTCACCTGCGTATTTAACCAAAAGGTCGCCAAGGCATTAATACATTAGGTATTCATTCCTAGCGGAATCACATTACTAGGAAAAATATGAGGCCAAGCTTTCCATGGCAAAATTTGGCAAAAAAAAAAAAAATACAAGATACTAAATTTAAATGAATTTCTCTTGTTGTTGTGACGCTGGAATTCATAATTTAACAATTGTAATCACATTGTTATTATTTTTATGAATTTTATTAAATCGTCCCGTTTTGAGGTGATTAATTTGCAAAAAAAAAAAAAAAAATTGGTTCCCCAATTTGGAGGATTGTGAAATTAAAAAAAAGAAAAAGAAAAAAAATGGTTGGTGAAGGGTAGGGTTGAGGTTGGTGAAGCGAAGAGAAAGAGAAGAAAGGTGTGAGTGAGTGTGAGACTGGGGGATACCTGATCGGAGGTGGAACCGGCGAGGGAGTTGAGTTCGAGTTCGAGTTCGAGTTCAGTTGAGTTTCTTTTCTTTTCAACGCGCAGAGGAGGAGTGTGCGAGGGCGCGTCCTGTGCACTCGCTCCTCCGCCAACACAGGCAACAAGCAACACAAGTTTACAGTGGAAGTAGTGGCTAATGACAAAAAAGGGTAAAAGTACTGAATACAATATACACAGGGGAAGTGAAAGTGGATTCGCGGGTCCCATTTGCAGTGTATCAGTTTGCATGGGGGGCAAGGGGTGGAGGAATCCTATGGGCTGGAGCAGGCCCCAATTCCCACTTCCACTTAGGCCCAACAAGATCTGCAGGTTTTGTAACGGTCTCCTGTTTCCTCCACCCCGGTGGGCCACATCAGCTCTGTTAGACAATTACAAAATATGCTGACCCAAAAACAAACAAAATATTGACCCAAAAAGGAAAACGAAGACAATTGCATAAGCGACTGCTACTCCGACCAAAAATTAAAAAGGAGTACCACCATTAAGCCTTTAATAGACAAAATAAATCTAACAAAAAACCGATGACAAAAAATGAAAAAACTAGATAGAGCATATTATATCGGTTTATAATTTATTTATTTTTCTTTTCAAATTACTTTTAATATTTTTTTTCGGACTAAAATATTCTTTTTTTTTTTTTTGCCTTTTTTGTGGTTTTGTCTTTTTTTTGGTTTTTTTTGTTTTGTTTCTTTTTTTGGGGGGGGGGGGGGGCTGCACAAAGGCAGTTTGCATGTACAATAAATCAACAACATTGTATGCATAGAACTTGCCCCTTTTTTTTATTTTTTGAGAACATATTACTATCATGTTTTTTGAAAAAAACAAATTGATAAAAATGCTTCTTGTAGTCATCATGACTCAAGTTTACAACGAGCGAAAAATTAATCAAACAAATGAGTTTAGCTAATTAATCACTAACGTGTTTTTAGTAATTTGTTAAAAGAACTTCAAAAAACGATATAACTGAAAACGTAATATCATAAAATTAAATTAAATAATAATGATAAAAAAAAAAAAGCAAAGGTCGGTTAATTACCTGTATGAAATTATTAAGAGTCTTGTAATTTTTTCTTATGTTTGGGACATCAAATGTAAGACTCTCAAAATAAATACGAGTTCAACAACATTAAATCTAATTAATACAATGTCCAAAAAACCATTTATTCTCACAAAATGTCTCATTTGAACTTTTTAAAGTAAAAAGACATTTCTCCTTAATTAATTACCATTGTGCTCGTCAAGCGCAAAACATGTGCACAACAAAAGAACCATTTAGGCAGATTCATTCTCTACATGACCCACCACTTTCGCCACTTGGATCAGCAATAACATTCACCAATCCTAAGAATTACTTCGATGTTGCACTCAGCAATTACCCGTCTTTCATCAGATTAATCCACACAAAAAGAAATAAACCCGAGAACGACATTTCTTAATGCGAAGCTATTCTGCCGTTACATTTCTTCATTTTAGACCAAATCAAACTAAAATACAATTCCAAGAAATTGAACGGAATGCACATCTTGAAAAATACAACATAATAACAGCAAGAGAAAGGTTGCAGGAGTTTTCGCCAAGTTCCACAACAAAGTGGATGAAATCCGCAACGAAGAAAACACCCGCCTATATTAACCAACCGCTTACAGACAAAATACAAAAGAAGTTATGCTATTTCAGTAAAACTTCTTGAATGGACACCGCTCAAAAGATCCATGACATCGGTATAGCCTTGTTGTGTCAAAGCAATCAGTATCAAATGAAGAATAGAAGAGCATTAAACAAAGAAGAAAAACCCAACTTCCCAATTGTATGAAACAACAATAGGGAAGACACCAACACATCTGCACTAAAGGAGATCCAAATGGCGCCTTTAAGGCTGAGATCCATTTTTAACACAAGTAGCTCCTTTGTCAAGCTGTAGTGCTCTTCGATCAAGTGGGATACTCCCAACCTTCAAGACATCAGAAGACTCAGCAAGCCCATTAACTTTGACTTGCATTGAGCCTACTGTAACAACATTAATCGGTTCACTATTAGCAACGCTAATGGAAGGAGGCTTAGTCTCACCCTGTTTTGGAGTAATAGTGACTGAACCAATCTTTAAGATGGACGAAATATCTTCTTTGTCAACTGTAGCTTTCTCAGCCTTTTCGTCCATAGACTTAGTGCTGGTGACATCAGAACTATTAACAATCTGCTCAGCACTTGAAATCCAAGTCCGTTTTACACTATCAAACTCATCATTGGTCTTCGAATTCTTCTCATCAATGACTGGAGGAATGTCAACTACAAAATTCAACTTTCGAGGTGGTTCCATTGCTGGTATCAATAATGGACTTTGAAAACTCTTGATTAGCAACTTGGCTTTCTCTTCCTGCATGATCTTCTGACGGTTTTCGTAGTACAAAAAATCATCAAGCAAAGATGTCTTCAAAGTATGACTTCTGAATATTTTCAGCATTTCCAAACCTTTACTATACATTATCTGCACATGAGAAATGGATATATGATCATCAAAATTATAACTAGTAGTTGGGACAATACTGCAATTTGAGAACAACAGCTTATCCTGACATTAAATATACATAAAATGAAAAACAACACCTCAACAACATCAATAAAGGCAATCAAACTACACCAAATTGATGCTTTGTGTGAATCGATTGATTGTACTCAACATTAATGTTAAATGTTTATGGGTGCACTTTTCAATTCTACATTGACAGAGGAACTACTGAACATGAAAACAATATATTATACCTCTTGTGTGTCTCTGCTATTAGTTACTGGCTTGTTCTCATTGTTCTCTAGTATAATGTGCCTAAAACTTGCATTTGGCACATCTTTTATGATATGCCACTTTACAGGGAAGCTCCCACTCCATTTATCTTGTTGCCAAAAGTCCATATCCTTATTGAAGTCAACTGGGCCTACCATCTCAGCGACCCCACAAAATTGACCACTTGCATTAACCTACATTTAAGAAAAAAAGGTCAGAATAACCAAAAGAATTGGATTAACTTGCAGTTTCACAAAAGTTTAGTAAGATATACAGAGCAGGAAGAAGCAGAATTAGAAGTCATTGAATACAGCATGTCAGCATCATACTGGAAACTCACAGAAAAGAAAAGAAAGATTGGGCAGCCTCCAGATTTTCCTGCAGCTATCCTCTTAGCATCTTCGTAGGCACTCTCAAGTTTCTTGTTTCCATGAGGTGTCGATGACCAGACATTATATTTAATGCTTTTGTGCACGTCATCCTCACTGTATGATTTTATCACAAAAAATTTTGCTTTTTCATAGTTGAGAGGAAAATCCTCTCTGTTATATTGATCAGTATAAATGATGATGTTCCCTTGTGCGTTACCATCTCCTGCCTTGGTTGTATAGGTTTTGACAGCAAGCTGATGTTTTGATCTACTAACTCTAGGGCCTCGATTTTGCTCACCCAATAATACATCAGAGCTTCCATTTATGTCACTCAGTACTCTACCAACTTGAAACTTTGGACGAAGTTTGGCAGCAGCAGACTGTCCATTAGCGATAGATCCAGAGTCAGAAAATCCACTACTCAAAGAAGGAGCTATATTTAATTGATTACAACCAGACATAACATTTTCATAGTAAATAGTATTGCATAAATCTTTAACTAGAAATAATAAACATAGAATCAAAAATTCTCGCCTAAAAATATCAGCAAATACAAGTCAAGCATAGAAAGGGCAAGATTCCTACCTGATGGACAGGTGATGAAGCCAAAGTGAGAAAACCACTGCCAGAAACACTTCCATGATTCAAATCTTTCTTTACCCCTGCATTAGCTCTTGGCCCTTCTGATACCCTGGCCAAGGAAGTTGGCTGATTTGATAATGGTTTTGAAGGGTTCTTAGTAAATGCACCAGCAGCTGAATTGAACTTATGTTTAAGACCTCTTCCATCAGGTCTACTGACAGAAGCGCTGGTATCAATCAATGAATCAACAGAACTATCAGGGAAATTGTCTGGCGGAACAACAAGAGGAATATAAGCAGGCGAAGAAATAGGGTTTTGATAATTGGGAAGGGAGTAATAATGTTGTGCTCCTCCAAATGGGCCATCAACTCCCATCATAGTAGCACCAGGAATATAAGGATTGTATGGATTGTATGGAGACTGTGCATATCCATAGCTAGGTGTATAATATACATATGGAAAACTTTCGTTTTGTGCACCCTGGTAAGGAAACAAGCATTAAAATCAGCCACTGGCCCAACACGCCACACCAGCACACACACGCAAACAGACAATAACTACACTCACCGTGTACTGAATCTCAGGACCATCTACACCAAAAATCCTATGGTGGTCCTCCCATTCCCCGGGTGATTCAAATCCTAATGACAAAAGAAGTAGTCAACATGATGTATATATAACATTGACCCAAAAGCAGTGACATATAATGGTTGTGAACTCACCTGTACAGTAATACCCATAATTGGTGGCAGCAGGGTAATACAAGTTCTGGTCAACAACAAACTCAGGGGCTCCTTCGCTAAACATAGCTTCAAACTGTTCAAAATTTGGGCTTGTCAAGTGTGAGTTTAAACCAGTACCTTCAATCTGAAAGTAAAAAGTAGTAGTACCATTATTGTCACACTAACCCAGTGATGAGACAGAGTGCCTCAAATACAATAATGCCAAGTCATTAACAGAGACCTCACAAAAAACTCTAAAAAATTACCAAATAAGCATCTGTGCTTCTAGTTTTAGAAACATCATGCATTTCCATAACAGAACTGCCACCACTGCAGACAACCATAATATGAAGCATAAGCAAACATAAACAACAACAACAACAACAACAAACAAAAACAAGAACTAAATCTTATCCCACTAAGTGGAGTCGGATGAGGAAAACAATCCAAAAAAGTATATATTAAAGCGACAAAATAACACTAGAAAGAAGCCATGGCATTTATTTATCAGCAAAGATCAAGTAATCTATGTATACAAAAACACTCATTGGAGTACTCCTAAACCATGGATTAATACAATTGATCCCAACAAACATAAAAGACAGGATTAATGGACTACGAACAAAGTCATGCCAAAAGAACCCAAATTAAACCCCGTATGTTGTAGAAACCTCCACAAAAAAGAGGTTTCATTAGTCACTGTTACCATTCCCGCACTCCTTCCTGATATGATACACGCAAACACCACTACAAACAATCATATCAAGCTACGGTGCCCCAAAAAAAATAAAAGAACTACCCAAGGGTATCCATCCATGCTATACTTCGCTGTGTCTGGTATCTGAACTATTTTCAACTCTAAATATACACTGAAATGTTTCTGAAAACTGTCAAATTTCCTTTCCTCAACACCCCAAATAGTTGGCCCCATGCTTACAATTGATAAACCACCAATTCAAACATAGGGGGAAGAGTTAAATCTCACTGCTCAGCAACTTACAATAGCTTATCCACTCTCTAGCTACCTTTCAATAACTATAAGAATAGAAAAACTGTCGCAAAACCTGTAAAAAGAGCTGAATACCTGACCTTCGAATCTGAAACAAGCTGAGCAACTTAGCAACAAAAAACAAAAAGCCCCTTCCCCTAAACACATACAAAACAAGAAAACCCTAGTCCTTAACGCGAAATCGAGTATTCAGAAAACATAAAACACGTAAAACAAGAACACTTAGCCCCAAACAGAAGCATTCTCTACTCAACCCCCAATTCAAGGAAAGCAGCTCCAATCGCCGAATAGAAAGAAGAAATGAATCAATACACGACGAAAAGGAACACAACAGAGAGAGAGAGAGAGAGAGAGATTTACCCGAATATAAGAAGGAAAAAGAAGGAAGGAATAAATCAATATTCAATACATGGTGGAGGCGAAGTGGCCTTGCGAATTGGAATTGGAGAGCGCAGACAGCGAAGGAGGAGGTTCCTGCAGCATTGATTCCGATGGCGAAGCCTACGAAACCCTAACCATATTTAATTCGACGAAGAAGAAAGAAGAAAGAGCCCTTGGGGCTTTTAAAAAAAATTGAAGAAGGGCTATTTTGGTGTCTTACAACGGAAAAATAAAAATAAAGACCAGAAGAAATGAAAGTGTGTGTGTGTACAAATGCCAGTAAGAATTTGAGATTCCCCCCTATTTAAGGTACGAAGCGTTTCGTCATTTTATTTCTTTTGTCTTTTCATTTTTTTTCTAATATTTATTGATTCTTAACAAATAAAAATTTTTGACATAATTTTCAAAATTAAAATATCAGTTTACTTCGCAATTAAGGATCAAAAGGCATAAAGCGCGTTAAAAAAAAAAAAAGCATTAAAAGGTATTAACATAACTGACAATTTTATTTAAGATAAATAATGTTTAGGATTTTTATTTTTTAGAAATTAATATGTTTAATGTTATCTTTTTTTAATCATTAATTTATATTTTTTTTCTTTTGTATTTTTGGTGGAGTTACTGAAGTGTCCCTAACTGGCTTCGGATACAAACGCCGCTCTCCGATTCAATTTTGTTTTTTTGTTTTTTAATTTTTAACAAACGCGTATGGTTGCATTCGAAAACGCGAATGCCGCCGCCAAGGCTGCTTGCTCCGCAAGCATGGTGGGGCGGTTTAGTTACGGTGACAGTCGTGACCCGCGGAGACTGTCCAATGATGAGTTTAAGAATTGCTACGAAGTACCCAAAATGCCCTTGATGTTGGGCCACCGACAATGAGACTCATTGTAGGAGCCAGCATGTGGCGTCGGAATAGGCTCACCCCATAAACACTGCCCGCACTAGATAGCCGGAAATCGGCTATGATTCGCTGGCTTTCTTTCCAATTCACCCCTTCTATGATCTTATTAAAGTAATATTCTATCCATTTTTTCAGTGCACTTACATTCAAATTTGAATAAATCTTCAAATTAGTTTCTAACAATATTTTCTATAGATAGATTAGTTTTTAAACAAAATAAAATAATTTTAAAATTTTTAATAATTATAAAAATTAGATACTTTAGTATCTAATTTACTTGTAATTGATAGAGAGTATAATGTATAGATTACATATTAATTAAGATATCTTAACCTTATCTCATGTAATATCAACATTCCTAAATATACAAACCACCAAAAGGCAAAAAAACTCGCTATTTTACTCGGTGGTCCCTAGACCTAACATTTCATAATTTTCATACTTCATCTTCTCTCTAATATTGTAATTGAACCAGTGATAAGAAAAGAGATTATTAAGTGTTATAGTGTTGATAAATTGAAATCTAATAGAACAATGATGTTCTTGCTAACCGTACATGTTCCTGATTCTTCATGCCTTTTTTTTTTCTTGCAAGTTTTGGGATGTTGTTGCCATATGGACCGTGGTTAAGAGGTTCTAATTAATATGCAACTTATATATTACACTCTTTATTAGTTGTAAGTGAGTTAAGGATTAAAGTGTCTAATTTTTTAATAATTGTCAACAACCTCCAAACAAATTTATCTTTATTAAGAACCAATCTGTCCCATGAAAATATTCTCAAAAACTAATTTAGGGATTTACTCTTCAAAATATTCGTCACTAATTAGTGGATTTAGCTATACATTTGTGAAGTTGATTCTTAATAATATTGGTTTAAATTAAAAGTGATTTTGATAAAAATTTGATGAAAATCACAAAAACAATTTAAAGTTGCTTCATGAAAATCAATTATAGAGTTAGAATCCTGTTTGAGAGGGGGAAAAAAACTAAACCTGAAACCATCAAAGGAACATCTGAACTTTTATCACTAAAATATGAGGTAAGACAATATAATATCTTAAAAATGTGTAGCTAACATAATTCACAAATAAAACATGGTCAACACATAAGTTCATTAAGTTGCTTAACATGGTGGCAGCCTTTCGGAAGTGATCTATAAATATAATTTGTTAAACAATATAAGAAAAGTTTGTCTTGCAAAACCCAACTACTCTTTTGATGTTATATATTAACTTATGCAAATTCAACAAGCATCCTACTCCTTATTGAAGGATAAGGAATTTAAAATAGTTTATCAAGAGAGAACTCTAGAGAATTTATTTTAATATTTTTTTTTCCCTTTATACACGATGAATATTTTACCCAAAAGTCTAAATTGATATACTGCCTATTTATTTAAAATTTTAGTGAATGCAAATTGATATTTTAAAATGACCGATGTTGATATGATCCCTTCCCAATTAGTTAGGTAGTTGGTGAGCATACTGTATAATTAAGTCTAAAGGCTATGCTAACTCATAAGTAAATAATAATTATTATGAACATTGGTTTAATTAGAGTTTTCTCCTTTTAACTTGAAAAAAAGAATTTTTTCCCATTGAAAACACCAAGTGATAGAACCTCCCTCTTCGAGTTGGTGAGAAAAATTCCAAATTATTCAATTTGCTATTCAACTTTTAACTATAATTTACAAATAGTATTATTCACCAATTTATACTCAACTAATCCATAACTCACTAACTTACTATAAGTATTGTCGATGAACATCTTAGAACCTTGAAAGCGTGTAAATTTTTCACTTTTGCATTGAAAAATTATTTTCTCGTAGAACAAATAAGATCATATTTGTAAAGAGTAATTCAAGTAATAAATAAGTGTTAGATTCATTTTCTATTTTTATTTTTTAACTTCAGTTACAAAAATAATGCTTTATTTTTATTATATTTCATTATTTTTTATTTTTTTTTAAGGAAATCATACAAAATAATGCTTCTCGTAATCTCGTATTGTATGCCAATTGTATCTTGGTGATATTATTCGATTCCAGCCTTCATTCGAAATCATAAACCAACTTTTATTCCACAGGACTTTGGGCGCATTTCTTTTACTTGCTATGTCTAAATGATTTATGCTGCCTGCAGCAAAGATAACACGACTACCATGGCTATGCCTTTATTCCTCAAGATTTCGTTAGCCTTATCGATTATTTAATGGAATTGGAATGGTATTGTAATGCAAGTTTATGTACGGAAAGTTGAGAAGTTAAGAATATATTGGAGTGTTAGAAGCAAAGATAAGAACTGCTTTAATGGAGCACCCAATATATTTCGACACATCAGTCAATGGATTCGTTTTGAAGCTTATAAAGCTTATATATTTTTAAATTTCCTCTACTTATAGAATTGTTTTTTTGCAAAGAAAAAGGAAAAAGCTCACTTCTGATCTTTAGAAAATGCATCAAAAGGATGAGGGGAAATGTTAACACTAATTTATAAATATCGTTAAGTTTTTTAATCCCCCTTTATCCCCACGGTTTCTATGAACTAGTGAATTTTACAATTATTTACCACGATTAAATTTTCAATTGGAATTCAAAACCATAGCTTGGAACTTTTCAAACAAAAAACCACACGTTATCAGTTGAATAAAAAACAAGTAAATTTTTGAATTATTTAGTTGAAAGAACCTCATCGGTAAAGTGCGCAAGGAAGCAAAACAAACAAAAAGCACTTGCTTTTTCTTCTCCATTAGTGGATGCTCGGAAGCACTTGGTGCTGTAAAGGATCATGTGCTTCGCTTTGGCCCTGAATATCTTTCTCACCACTCCAATTATCTGTGTTTATCAAGTAATTGCTAGTACCTTTCTTAGGCAACAAACCAATAAATGCAACATGGTATTACATTACAACAATCAAGAACCAATGTATAAAAACTGACTTGACAATAAATAATAATTCTGCATAGAAAACGCAAAAGTGTTTAAAATCGAACAGCAATTTTACATTTTTTCCCCCTCAAAAGGACGGGTGAAGGGAAGCATTGTATGATGGAACCTACCCAACTGAATATTTGGGTCGATATTAATGAACAAAATGAAAGTGAAAAGGTAGTTTCAAATTGAAAGTGACAAAGAATGACCACAGAAAACTATATTACCAACGAAGAAAGGCGACCTGAGCTCTTACAATAATTATCCCATTTCAACAATTGATACAACTACATCAAAATAAATGTCCGATATCGAATTTCATCAAACAAAATATTTGCTTGCTCACCCATCCCCCAAGAGAAAAATATATATTTGCCATTCAACAATGCTGCATTGTGTCAGACTGTATTTTAAGATCACTTTTTACACCACCACCATCACTTGATTCAACCTCAGCTTGCTATCAAGTAATCACCATGTAAAGCCAATCATAAAGTGAGAGGTTGAACATAGCCGCCAATCAATTGACACAAGTATGAGCACCCTTCCAAAAATAAATAGATATTAATCACAGCCTAAAACGTCAGAAGCTGGTTGATGGCAAAGGTCTATGAAAGAGCATTGGGATTCTCTGGATCAGTGATCCCAACAACTGGTGGCTGCTCCACATGATCAGTTCCCAATATTGAATTCTTGTGCCCTTGGTTGCCAGGAGACATAGGAGACATTCTCGGATTGGAAGCTCCAACTTCTAGTTCTCTACAATCCTTCTGATCAGAATACCGTTCATCTGTCCTATCACGCCTGTCATAGCTGCGACTACGACTGGGACTGCGGCTGTAGCTACGACTGCTACGGTTGCGGCTGCGATTCCGACGTGGACTAATGCTACGGCTATAGCTGCGACTGCGACTACGACCACGTGAACAGCTTCGGCTTCGGCTTCGGCTTCGGCTATGGCCCCGACTCCAGCTCCTGCTTCTGCTGCGGCTCCCACTGCGGCTTCTGCTACGGCTCCTGCTACTATAATCCCAAGTTCGAACTCTTTCCGGGCTACGACTGTAACTTCGGCCTCTATTCCTGTAAACAACATCTCTTCTGTTGTCGAATCGCCCACGTCCACGCCCTCTTCCTCGTCCATCCATGCTGTATCGATCATTTGGACCACGTTCACCTCTACCCCAGCCAGCATGACCACCCCGAGGGCCACCAAACCCCCGGCCCCTATTGCCTCTACCACCAAACATATCACCTCTCCCACCTTGCCCACTAGGACCATGAAAACCAAAGCCACCATCCCTCATGCCGCCATCATTGCTAAATCCACTGTCCCTCATGCCACCCCGACCACCAAAGCCACCGTCCCTCATGCCACCACGACCACCAAAGCCACCGTCCCTCATGCCACCACGACCACCATTATCCCAACGCCCACCAACACCACCACCAGAGTCAAAACGAGTCATCCCACCTCGATCTTTTCCGAAGTTTGGCGGCCCACGCAGGGTCATCTGTCTTAGCTCTGGAGGCACATGCTGGTTAGCACCCTCCAAGACTTTGATTAAATCAGCTGCATGTTTCCAGTCCTGCTCAGAGAAAAAGGTGTATGACACTCCAGTAGCACCTGCCCTTCCAGTTCTTCCGATTCGGTGTACATAGTCCTCAACTCCAGTGGGGAAATCATAGTTTATCACCACCCTGTCATGTGGAGTATTCACAGAAAGATGCATCTTCACAATTCATATAACTTCTAAACAAATTTAAGGCCACAATGTACTGACTAATAAGATTGCTACTTTCTAACACGTTCACATATGTACAAAAGACTTCATCATTTGAACTCTTCATTTATCAACTTGAGGAAATGTACTTTAGATATAAAGACACTAACCTTATATCCTTAATGTCAAGCCCACGAGCAGCAACATCAGTGGCAACTAAAACTGGTGACTTCCCAGTCCGGAACTGATTTAAAACCCAGTCTCTCTCACTTTGAGACTTGTCTCCATGAATTGCAGCAGCCCCATAATTACGACCAATACTACGGGCAAGTTGATCACATAATCTCTTTGTGGAACAAAATATTATAACCTTAGAACCGCGTTCTTGGGATCTGAGGATCTGCTCTAAACGCCTCTGTTTCTCCATTTGGGGGACAAATTCAACATACTGCCAATTTACAGCATTTTTTTTTTTTTGTGCAGAGAAAGAAGCATTATAAGTCATCAAGAAATTAAAATGACAAACATTAGTTTATTAGTTTATTTAAAACAGATTTGCAAAAAATTCTTTACAAAGAGAGTATAGAACAAACAGAGAGACAGATAGAAATTTGAATTTCATTGATTGCAAATAAAATTGCAAATACAAGATGGCAACAAGTGAAGTTGTAACTGAAACAGATAATGACGATGGATACAGTCTGAACTAAAATATTTCAAAAGTAAACACAGTTTCTTGTGAAGCTTTTCAATTCAAACTCAGTGGCTGGATTCGGTGCCTCCACAGAGACTATGCAATCTCACTACAAGATACCATTAAAAAAGGTCTTGCTCTAACAGGTATTAATGAAAATTCGTTGTGTAAGATTCACACGGCCTAGTTAACCTCTAAAATAGAGGAAGTTTGACTCTGCTCAAGCCAGAAAACATGATTTGCATACTTTTACAGTCCCTCAAAATTCTTCACAGTTCACACTTCACACCATAAATACAAAATGGAAGTCATTGCGAAAATTTTGTAAAATAAAATTCTTACTATATATGATACTTTAATATTTTGATTCTAGACCTCCGAGATAAAACATTGATAGAGCAACAAAAATGTACAAACAATGTTGCCAACCAAGCGAAGCGAAGCTAATTCATTACCTGTGTGATAGCTTTATTTGCAGCAAGCTCATCAACACTTCCAATGTTGACCTGGACAGGATTAACAAGCAGGTCACTGGCAATTTTTCTTACTTCTTTTGGCCAGGTTGCTGTATACATGAGAGTTTGTCTGCGTGGTGGAATCTCATTCACAATCTTTCGGATTTGAGGTTCAAAACCCATGTCAAGCATTCGGTCAGCCTCATCAAGCACAAGGAGTGAAACTTGCCCAAAGTCAATTTTTTTCATTTCAAGAATGTCATTGAGCCGACCAGGTGTGGCAACAACAATAGCTGCTCCCCGATCTAACTCTTTTAGCTGTAGGGCTTTGGGTGCTCCACCATACAAGCACTACAAAGGGGAAAGAAATCACAAGATGCACCAGCAGATTACAACAAACTAAAAGACAAAACTCTGTAATACGGATGAAATAGAAAACTCAGGACAAACCGTGCAAGAGACACGTGAAGATCTGCCAAATTTGATGGCCTCATCTTGTATTTGAGTAGCAAGTTCACGTGTTGGAGCCAAAACCAAGACAGTGGGGCCATTCAGAGGATTATTCCGTCTCTGCCTAAGAAGAATGAATGCTGGGATTAAGTAGCCCAATGTTTTGCCAGAGCCTGTTTTTGCAATTGCCACTATGTCCCTACCTTGCAGTGCTACCGGCCATGTTTGAGCCTGAATTGGTGTTGGGTTTGAGAACCCAGCAGAATATATCTGAAATGAAACAAAAGCCGGCAAATCATCTCCATGAGCAGTGCACAAACAAATGCCTTTTGATTTTTATAATATGAAGTTATATTTAGAAGTTTACATAATTTAGCAAACAAGGAAACAAAAAGACCCATAGGTTATGGTTGCTTACTGAAGCAACTTGAGGCAATAAAAAAGGGCAATAAAGACATGAGAGACAGAGCCAATAAGCAACAATGAAGGGCCAACCACCCTTCTAGAAGATGCCCAAGAAAGGCTCCAACCATCCATTTTGCAGGCTCCAAAAATCAGTATAGTAGTTGCACGTATAAGTGTGCCAATAGCAGATTAGCAGTGCAGCGTACGACATATGCTCCTGCTCTGGAGCAGATATCGCACCTGCGACAAGCAAGAATATGAGTTTAAAAGTAAAATTTAAGCAAAACCATTCCTTTATTAGAAAGTACCAAAGCATGCTATATGATATAACATGGGAGAGAATACACTTACCTCTCTCAAAATCTCCGGAGGGAATCCAGTAGCATCAAATGTCATGAAAGGGGGTGGAACGTTGTCACCCTGTCCATCAAGACCCAAACATATTTCATGTCAGAAACAGCCCATCCAAATAATTCAAGGACATCCAACTTAAAACAAAGGCGGGCATTTGAGTAGGGAATAAAACCATCAGTACGAACCTAACAAATGCCACTTATATGTCAAAAACCAAAATTTTCTGTTCCGTATAAAACAGATCATGCCATATCTACAACATACTATGTATGAACAATGATAGGATTTCTTTCCCCTTTTGAAGCATATTAATTGCAATTTGTTTGGTTAACCATAAATTCATAATATCAATTGTCACTGGGAATTGTAAAAGCTAGATCATGTAAAAACCACCCACATGCTATTGATCAAGATATTAAAATTTAAAAGAAATACCACACACAGTCTGCCCAAAAAAATACAGACCGTTGCTGTAACTTCATGTTTCTGACAGTAAATTTCAGCAGGTGTGAGGTCAGTAACATCTGAAGATCCAATATAAGGAGGCCCTGTCAAGGAGTTACTTGAGAGAGGTGGATGCCCTCCTATTGGTGGAGTGAACATGTTATGCATAGCATGCCCGGGAATACCACTTCCATTTCCACTAGGCATTACATTTTGAAAAGGGGCATTTCCCATTCTCATATCCTGCAAAGATGAGAAACAGAATCATCAAGTGAAAAAATAAATAATCAGATATAAACATGCATTATATGGGAATAAATACAATGAATCATTAACTTAAAATTGAACAGAAAAAAGGATAGCAAATGCGAAGCACTGTCACAAACAATATATAAAAGTAGCATTGCTGTCATTCAGACCAGCATACCCAAGATTTTCAAAATCGAGATCTTTTATAGGATGGAAAGGGAAAAGTAAACATATAAAACATGAAATCATAAAACAGATCATAAAATCCTACCTAAAATAGAAAGTTATATTGAAACACATACCAACATATATGAAATAATATAAATATGCAAAGTAACCTTAAAATCAAAACTACAATGTAATCAAACTCCAACTGACAATACATAAAAAAGTGACAACTCAAATTGATGTCACAATTCATAATATAAAAGAAATAAAAAAGTTTTTCAAAACACATAAAACTAAAAGACAGGACAAAAACACCCACAAAACATAGCCAAAGCTTTATAGTGCTATCCAAGGGTGAAAGATTGTAATTCACTGGTCTTTTTGGGCCTTGACTCGATATGTCATTGATACAGAAAAACTTAGTCGGTGCTTCAGCTGAGGGCAGCACCTTGCTGAAGACCCATGCAACATCACCAAGGTCGAGCAACTCAATCTCAATCAAAGGGGAACCCCAATGCAATACCGAAGCTCCACCAATATGGTGGAATAACAAATCAGAATCTCATAACGAAGGGGAACAGGAATCTGAAACAGCCAAAAAGAGGCTTGGTGATGGGGGTTTTTAATTTTCAGGGATGGGCTTTTTTTTCCCTTGAAAAATCAGGCTGCTCTGCCATGTAAATGGTGGCTCACCAAGGATCTCAGAGATTTCACAAGCTTGTCCAGCAATTCTACAGTGAACTCACAACCAAGTTGGTCCCTGTAATCAGGATTGAAAATCCCCACAAAAAAGCATGGGATAGTGCAATACTTCAAGGAAGATTGTGATCTCAGCAAGCTTGAGCATACCATTAACTGCAGTAATTTCCCTAAGAAATATATCTTTTGTTGGAAGGTGGAGAGTAAAGGACTCATGGGGAGTTTTATATTGTGGTCTGCAGTTGCGTAGCGATCACAATTTTTCACAATTGCAGTAATCACAACACAGTTGTAGTGGTGATTTAAATTTCAATTATTTTATATAGTCAATGGCATTTTCTTAGCATTCAAACAACATTAATAACATCAGTCTAAAATCAAATACCAGGCACAAATGATTGGTCCAATCAGATTGAAAAAATTCACACTATAAATGAAAGAAAATACCTGCTGCTTTGTCGACATGGGTACTTGTGCAATATTCGGCTGCAGAGGACCCATTGCTGGCATCTCTTTGCTAGAATTATAGTAATATTCATTTCCAGCTCTACCATGCAAACTGTCCCCATGTCCCATCTTTTGGCCAACAGGATGGACGGTGGGTGGATGACCATGCATCATAGCTGGCCCCATCTGGTTTTGGAAGCTAGGACCTTGTTGGTAAGCTGAATAAGAACTACTATGCTGTAACGGCATTGCAGCGGGGGACTGTTGTACGCCACCTGATAAGCCAGCAAACTGTTTCGGTTGACCAGCATTTACACCTGCATGTGGCACTTGGCCGGAAGGCCCAGAACTCATTCCAGCAGGAATGTTCTGATTGCCTTCAACAGATGGGACATTCCTTTGTTGATACTTCGATGGTGAAACTCCAACTTGGCTTTCATTTTTGAACTCCACTTCCTCTTTCTTTGGGAACGCTGCTTTAAAGTCTTGTTGATTTTCAAAATGATGGCCATGCATATTATGCTGTATCTGCTGGGAGTTTTGCTGCCCAGATGCAAGCATGTTTGGCTGATATGACATATAATGCATGTTCTGGTGAGTGAATTGATGCGCTTGTGGTTGTAAAATATGTGAGCCATGAGTTTGAGACGTTCCTTGCCCAAAATGTTGGGAATTGATAGCTTGAGGTTGCATCTGATAATGCATTTGCTGAATTTGCTGTTGTGTCATTTGCTGCCCTTGAGGCTGCATTGAATGCTGTCCCTGAGGCTGCATCAAATGCTGCCCCATTTGCTGTCCCACTTGATTTAACCCCGGTTGCGGCATGGACTGTACCATTTGTGAATTCTGCTGCTGCGCAGGTTGTGCAACCTGAGAGGTTTGCTGCTGAGAGACCTGCGCTACATGGGAACTCTGCTGTTGTGGCATTATTTGCCCATGCTGTTGAGTTAGGTGACTCCCTTGCTGCTGTGACAATTGAACTAATTGCTGTCCATGCTGCCCTACCATCCCACCGTGTGTCATCGGATGAGCTGCCGGTATGGGCGCCAAGTTGGGCGTAGAAGCTGCCGGTGCAGGGCCCGAAGGCAAGGGTGCAGGTTTTTCATATTGGGTGATGTTAGTTTCAGGATTCCAGTAATATAACAGACCAGTGCTTCCATCAATTAGCCCCTTCCATGGTGACGGAAGGGTGGGATCATCGGGTGCATATCGCGGACCAAGCGCAGCAGGAGCTGCCTCTGCTGTTGTCATGTCTTAAATGCGTATCTCTACACCCAAAAGAAACAGCAACTAAATAACAACACAGACGCTCAAAAATCCCATAGACACTCCATCAATTACACAGCAAAACTCAATGACAAACAAAATCCAGTAAGAGAACAATCTTGATTCTACCAAAAAGAAAATAAATAAACAAGGCGCTACCAATATCATCATTCTCGTATACTTCAAGAGAACTAAATTAAAGAAAGATAAAAGAATTATAGATAATAACAGTTCATCTGTTCGAGAAAAACCATCTGAATAAACCATGAAGGAAAAATGGTAAAGAGGTTGTTGAAACAGCGAACCTGGAGCGAACCTGGGTGACAATGTAAGCGTTTGGATTGCCGGTTTTTTTTCCCCCTTATATTAAGAAATAATCAGTGAGCATGTTGGTGTTGATTTGTGTGTGTCACTGACAATACAAAATGAAAATGAAGAGAGAACAACACAACGAAGGGAAGCTATGTTGGAGGGGCGAAGGGAAACGAATGGTACGATATTAGGGTTGAAACATTAAACCTTTCAAGGAAGGAAGATGGCAACTCTGTAATTTATGGTTCTGCCAAGGACGCAACTTAGCGTAATGTTGATACAATAGAATGGGCCGAGCGAAGTCACGTTCCGGCCTCGTTAAGATCCAAAAGCTGTGATTATTGTTCGCATTCTTCTTGGGCCTAACACTTTCCTAAGATCGGGGGCTATATACGTAGGAAGAGAAAATCTTTAGTTTTTTAATCCAAAATGTTTCGGACCAAAAACCCAGTCCAATAGTGTAACTGGGCTCAATTACTCAGCTCAATTCTCGAATTAATCAATTTATCATTTTTCTTTTAAAATCTGACCAAAAAAAAACATCTTTTCTTTTAAATGAATATTGATTTTTTGGTCTATGAGATATTTCTAAATATATTATTATGCGATTAAACATTCAGACATTGTCGCCATTAAAAAATTCTCCTACCAATTACTTTTTACAAGATTTAAATTTTAATTCTCTTTTTGGGAATATAACTCACGTATTAGTACATCACACCCTTATTAATAATGACTATTGATTGATATTGGTAATATGGGATTTCAAATATGAAATGATCTCAAACCACACCTATGCACAAATTCAACGTTATCAACATCAATTCAAAAAAAAAAAATTGATATAAAAATATGAAATAATTAATACTAACATGAAAATATGGTTTTGTGAGGGAACTTTTTAAATTTTAAATTTTAAATTCCTCTCCCATAAAAGATGTAAATATATTTTTTTCACTTAATTTTGATACATTAATAATATTAAAAAATTGATATTATCATTCAATCAAATTTTGTCATATCAACAAATATTGACTTTTATACTCATTCAATCATATTTGTTGATATGACAATTTAATTAAATGATAATATAAAATTTTATATACTTCATACTTTTTTAGTTCAAAAGAATATAAACAGATGCTGGCATATTCTCGTCAAAGTGACACATACTCAAATTAACAATTTTTAAGAGGATTTTATCCATCATCTATTTGAAGTATTAATGTTTATCTCTTGATTTTTTTTTAACACAAATATCTCTCTTTTGATATAACATAATCATATTTTCAAAAAAAAATGAAACGATCCTAATCCTCGGATCAAATATTAGTAGCACACCACTTCGCGTTATCTCACCCAAATAAATAAATAAAATTCAACTAGTGAAAAGCTAAATGCATAGAACCGTACAATTGAAACTCACAACATATGTAAAGGAATAATGACTTCCCTCATTTTTTCCGCAGCATCCCTTTTTTTACACTTTAGACGGTGATTTTTGTTTTTAATTAAACTAGACTCTGATTTTTCTCCAATCAAACTTCTCCATCTGTGCATTCGTCACTTTTCATAAAAATAATTTCGAGCCAAATTGCATCGCTCTATGTGAATAAATGATACGGATGTCCCACAGCCATTGGTTACGAGTTCGGTTAGAAAACACATGACAGATGCAGAGCGAGGATAGACTTTCATCGAAGGTAGATTTTACATGCAGAAGCTGGGAGCAGCCTAGGTCGTCAAAGCGAAGATAACCATTAAAGAAAAGAACACCTGTACACGAAATAAGTACAGAATAGGGGAAATTTTGTTCAACAATACACTTTTGCATCTCCTTGTTGAATGCCTCAAGTCTCAAATCTCGCATGGTAAATAACACCCTGCTCTACTCCCCACTTAAAAGAATAATTATACACATCAATGAGAATTGCAATTAGACAACTTCAGAAATAACTTTTCTCCTTTACTCTATACACAAATTTCAAAACCCTGACTTTTCTTATTAATTTACACACAACAATGACAACATAGAACACCAACCATGCTTATCTGTATTGCTGGAAATATAAACCAAACCCTGGGAAGGCATTCAGAAAATTCACGAGGAGATTCGAGGGCAAAACTTGTCCTTGTATAAGCACATGGCGGTATTTGTCTATCAAGGACAACACAACTTTTTGCTCATCAACGTCAAGTAATTGACCTGTATTCCCACCATGACAACAGCTGAAGTATTAAAAACTGCAAATTTTTCATCTAGGGTGAAATTGTGGATAAGCAACCATAAACTAGTACTGGGAGACACAGTAAGTAATTCTGAATCTAGGAAATCCAAACATACAGTCGTTTTGTCAACTTCATTATTTCTGAAAATGATATTCAACCACAAGTTATTCTGGCTGCTATGATACAACCACCATCAGATTAATTATAATGATGCAACTACCCCATTCTTTTCCAACAGTTCTTTTCTTAGATGATTCAGGTACCAAATATCAAACAGCAGATATGCAAATATTCATATTATGCAAATACATAAAAGGCTTACCTAATTCAGTCTCCAGTTCTTGATCTTCATCATCCCCCTCTTCAATAATTGAACCATTTTCCAATGCCTCAGCAGCTTTAGCATACCTATCAAGAAATTCTTCTTCTGTTTCTTCATATTCCTCAACCTCAGAGTCCTAATTTAAACAAATTGAGATAAATAAATAAATAGAAGTTAATCACTACCGCAAGAGGAGATATAAGTTGATGTACTGGTGAACAACACTAAAAAAATATGAGAAACTGCGAAAATCAACCTCATCATAATCTTCAGAGTCATCCTTGTCACTGTCCTCATCGTCGTCATCATCGTCATCATTTTCAGCCTCTTCAGCTTCTTGTTCATCTCCTTTCCCATCCTGCTCTTCTTTCAGTCGTATTGATACCTCCAACAGCGAAGTAAAGCAGTTTTGAAGTAAATCAACACCTGACTTCCCTTGTCTCAGTAGTTGCTCAATCAATCGGGCCAATGTCAACACTAAATTCATGCAAAAAGAAATAAATTCAAGAAATGTTTTGCGACTTTGCATAACAGTTTCAACTACTCCACTGTTATTTGTAAAGACATAGGATACTACCACCATACTGTTGGACAAACAGCATCCTTCAAACAATTTATAATTAAAAACACAGTTGTGATCAAAGAGCATGAGTTCAATGCAGAACCAAGGATATAGGGCAAATGGATATGATAAGTTTGCACTTCAACATTTGGCATCAGCACAAACAACTACCCAAAAAATAAATAAATAAATTGCTTAAAAGACAGAATTTTAGAGGGAAAATTTGGGCATGATGGAGGAGAAAATGAAGAAAGCATATAACGGAGACATTCAATAGTTGTGAAGGCCATTATTCAGAAAAAGCAAATAAAATATTCTCTAAAATTAGTGCTGGCTGAAGGCAAACTATTTACCAATTAACTTCATCTCAGACTCTGCTCTTAGACCAGCCTCAAAAGAGCTATTGGATAGATGACACAAAGCAGATGCCCAAATTCCGAGGCCTCCCTCTTCACCCTTTTCCAGAATACCTTCAACAATATCAGGATAACACAAATAGCATGAAGATATAGCAAGCAACAGAGGCTTACAAAGTGAACCAGGCTTGCTCCGAACTTCTATAAAGTGAAAGAAGGCTGCCTGACTAAAAGAAATAGCTAACGATTGCTTTACACCTTCAGTTAGAAGAGAGTAGTTTGGACAATGTAGCAATATATGCACGCACGAGCAAGCTCTAAATGTTGCAGATGGATATTGCTTAATAGCCTCATTGATGAAAGTGCCAATGCCCTCTACAATTGAACGTTCAGGCACAGGTGGAGCTGGAGGAGATGGCATATCTTTTACAAGAAAGTTTTTCAGCCCATATCTGCGATCTAAATTCACAACTTCCTTAATCACATCAAATATCGACAAATCCTCTGATTCTTCCCATGCATGCCATTCTGCAATCATTTCAGCCCAAATTGACAGCAGCTCTGATACTTTAAGCTCTTCAATCATGTGATTTCCATTAATAGATAGCATGACAGACTGTAGCAAAGTTGAAAAATCTCCTATGCATGATGCAGGGGCAGAGTGCTGGTCTTGTTGATCCTTATCAAGTTCAGAATAAAAAAATAAAATAAAATATATCTCAAATAAAAAATTTTAACATGGGAATTTTTTTTTTTTAATATAATGGAAGCAATCATTTTCTGGCAGCCAAGCCACAAAGCAAGGAGACGTAACCAGCACAAATAGTTTGAATGTACAGAAAAGAGGATTAAAGAAGTATAATGGTATAGACAACATTAGAAAAAGTGCACGGAGTAAATGCAGATTATTATTCATTCACTAGAAAACTGGAATTCATTGTGACAAGTGAAATCATCACAAATTAGAGCTTCAACAAACCCATTCAAACAAAAAGTTTCTGCTCACCTTTTGGAACATAAACGTAAGAAAATCAAAGTCTGTAGTCAGTACAATTTAGAAAGGCACTCAAACTAACCAATGTGCACAGAGGTGTAAGCCAAGCCTGTTGCAAGAGAGCAGCAAAAGCTCTACCAATTGTAGCTTGTCCTGCAGCCCATTTTTCACGAGACTCGTTGGACTCAGATTCTTCAGGTCTGGAGTCTTCCCAAGTCTGACCCATAACTGCCAAAGCAGCAATTGCACGTTCAACCACCTATTCCAGATACAAACTCAGATCAACATTAGTACTTGTGTTGCTGCAACTTTAGTTGCCCATGACAAATCCAGCATGGTCTGAAATAACTAACAAGACATGGATATGTGTTCATCAAACAGAGCAACTGAACAAAATAGCAAGCCAAACACATCACTGATGACACCAAGGATATTGGACTCATTGTTACCATTGAAGTAATTTTCTGCAACATATTGATTACAGATAAGAGACACATGGATTTATAAAGTCAAAAAGGAAATATAATGTTATTTCTGCACATAAATGACTGCACACTTCATCATAAATAACTCTACATCAAACAAGTAGGGGCTAAGGAAACAACGTATTCAATTTTTCAAACCATTAGGGGAACAAGACTTCATTTTTTATTCAACTCAAATAATAAAAAACTTACAGAAAGTTTCATATCAAGAAATTTCAATTAAGCCATGACGCAAAGTTAACTATATTTAGCCCAAATTCAATATCTTATCATCTGTTGGAATTGTTATCAAAACAACTGGTAGGAATGATTACTAACCAACAAATAAACAAGAAAGATCAACACATACTTGAGGCCAAGGCTCCGGATTGGGAGTCAACCATTTTGAGACAGGACCCACTAATGATGAGACAACATGTGGGATATGGACAGCTAATTTCTCATCTCCAGCTTCCATGACAGAACTGAGAAGCTGTAATAAGATGGAGCTGTCACTCTCATCATTTCCAATGTTGCCAATTATTACTTGAAGAAGTGGTAGAAAATCAGGGGGCATGTATTCATTCTGAAAAGGAAAAAATAGAAGCTGAGTGGTGAGTCAGAAAAAGATTACACATATCCTGGTACATGATAAATGTGGCAACTAAGCTCACATCAAGTAGTGTAGTAATTGCCCCAGCAGCAGAAACCCGCACAGGATAGCAAGAAGTATCCTTCTTATCTGGCATGACCAACGCCATGAGCAATTGAGAATATACATCAGCACTCATCTCCTGAAATGAAACAGAAAGTTAGAAACTAAATTCAGATAACATACTAAAGTGTTTACAACAGTACCAAGAAAGCATATTGGAGCACTATTTGAAACAGAATTTGCTTGAGTTCTGATACATATTTTGTCTTACTTCTGGTAGACAGGAGCCTAGTTCTCCGAGCACCCAATTTGCACTTGCAACTAGGTATGGCACAGATAGAGCTACTGTATACACAGGCAATATCCGTGTACGAAGCAGAGATGTTACATATCCAGGTTCTTGCTCCCTCAAAAACTGCATATGAAAGAGGAGAATTAAAAAAAAAAAATGTAAATTAAACTTGAAATGTGGATGGCTAGTTGAAAAAAGGTAAAATGTCCTCACATCTTGTAGGCCACCATATGCCATCAGAACGCCAAAGTAACTGCCAAATTTGATTATGCAACAAAAATAAGTAGTAAAAGTAATAAGAAGGGAGCACAGAATTATTAATAAGGAAAACAAAATATCAGTTAAAAATTAAACATGGACATGAACAAAGCACTGCTTGTAACATGATATTGACAAAAGTACAGAAGGAAACATCAAGGTAAGCCAAAAAAATTCAAAGGATTTAAGGAAAATATACACTACATGCTACCTACAGAACAAACAACCTTGTCTTTTTTTGTCAGGATCAAAGTTTAAAAATAAATAAACAAAGAAACAAAGACAGAAAGCCATGTCAAACACAGAATATGTATAAGGCACCAATTGTGTATGAATTCATCATGGCCATAAACCCAACTGACTAAACTCCACTAAATAAATCCTTGTGAAGCTTACTCAAAATATAAGGCAAACTTTTCAGTATTTCATATTGCTAACACTGCTTTGCCAATGGACTACAAAAAACATAGCAATAAATGAACAGAGTAACTAGTGCCACAGACTAGGCAACTGATCTTTACAGAATAAACTTTTCAATTGTCTGATCAAGCATAAATATGTGAAGCATACATAAAAACTCACTCATTCATAGTTTCCTTTTGAGACAAATTGGAATCAGAAGGAACGGGAAACTTAGACAAAAATGGAAGCACCAATAACTCCCCCATAGAGCGCCGCTGATTGCTTCTTTTGTTCTTTTGACCTTTTTTACGCTTGGCTGAAGCTGATAAGCCGTCAGTGGCAGTCTCCATTGGTGGCCCCTGTAGAAATTAATGGCACATGAACTAGGGTAATAACTAAGAAGCATATAACTCAACGAATTTTTATCAAGTTACCTTTGACATTGAAATTACACCAAGCAAGTTTATTGCACTTTTTCTGGCAGTGAATAAATCACCTCTCCATCCAGAAATTTCGTCCTAGATATAAAATTTGTCAGAAATAACTACAAAATATCTAAAACAATAACAATAACAACAATATCAATTTTCATACAATATCTGAAGGAAGATTCTTCCGTATATACTCATCTGCATCTTCTTCCCACTCCGACATATCCTACACATAAATATTTACATAAGAAATTAAAGAGAGAAAAAAGTGTATGTCAAGCTACTTGATTCAACTAATTTAGTATTCTTAAACAAAAAGGTTTATCAATGATACTTTTTTGGAAAAAATCCTAACCTTCTCATTCATTACCAACGCTGGAAAAATTGCAGATTCCAATAGAGTTGTAAAATGCGGAGAAACTAATCGCCATCCCTGTATTCATTGAATGTGAACCATATTAAAGATGAAAATTTTGAAGAATATGTTAATTAAAAAATTGCAGCATCCTAACAATTGAAACTTGACTAAAAAAGCTTCAACTAAAAAAACTTACTGGCCCAGTCTCCAGTACATTTGAAATTACATCAAAACCTAAGGACAGAACCCTCTCTGACAGGAAAGGAAGTTTCTGCAAAAGGAACATCACTGTTCAAATTCCGGCATGCCCAACAAATGAGGAACTATAACATTTAATATCAAGGTAACATGAGTCCAGAATCAATTTAAAGATGCAAGAAGATATGGTAAGAGCATGGAAAATGAATATAGGTGGTTAATAAATAAAATGCACAGCTGACAATAGTTCATTAGTAGAATAGACTTTTGGCAGACAAAGAACTAGAAATAGCAAGCATAATCATTGGTCAAGTCAACTACTAACCAGTTATTAAGTACAAAAATTTAAGGAAATTATCTTACACTGGAATTTTTGCTAAATTTGACAATGTTTAGAACACAGTTTATCATTTCTGGCATCAACCTGTAATGAAGGGCATGTATTTCAATATAGATAATATGAGAAATGCCTTCATCCAATGAATAAAAATCTAAGCACTATATTACTTATCAGAATGTTTTCTGTGCCGAGTGACGAGGGCAGAGAAAATAAGCAGACTTCTTTTTCCAGTCTTCAATCTTGTGAAATATACATCATCTTCAGTGACTGGATAATCGAAGCTCAGAGATCCCAAAATGCTAATTAGGTCACGACAGAATGAAGGCAGTAGAGGAGCTAAAGTGGACGGCATGTACGACTTCACCTATAAATTGGAGTGTCAAATAAAAATAAATTTAGCACTTATGATTTTCATAGTCATAATATCATCTGCTTCAACAAGCCACTCTACTATACTGACAATGGTTTGTGTGCAGAAATATTGGCAAAAATAAGCATCAGAAATATGCAAAGGCCATTGAGCCTGACAAGCTAAAAACTAGTAACATAAAAGGCCAACAAAAACATTTAGATGGAGTCTGACTTATCAGAAGTCAATAACAAAACTACACAAAAACAATATGGACATCACAAGCAATGCAACCAGAAGGCAACTGAGTTATGTCACTATAGAAAAATATCACTTAAATTTTGGGCTCCGCCATGATTGAATAGTCTCAAGCAAATGCAGACAATAACTAATTTATATATGTTTGTATGTCAACTATACACAAGTCAAACCATTACTTACTGCAAAATGTAGGCATTTGCATACAGTGAGAAGAACTTTCCCAGTTTCTATTTCTGCTCTGTCATGGCTAGCTAATGCCTGATCCATGCATGATAAAATCATTCAGAAGTGAAGCTCATAAGAAATGGTAAGCTAAGCAAAGCACATAGGGGGAAAAAATCCTACCTTTCCAACAAATTGGTGGAATACAGCAAGCAAAGGAACAAGAATTTCTTTGGCTATAAGCTCCAGTTGCAGTGGTACTGGCTCCTTCGCAACTTTTGGGTTCAAAAAATACTGTAAAATAAAGCATTGGATTTGGATACAAGGCAAATGAAGCAAAACAAAGTCTCATCACATACAAAGTTTTGATACAAAGTAAAGCCAAAGTATATGCTACAGGAACAGAAGCAATCTTAGAGTTCCGATGGAAGCTAATTGCAACACAAATGGACATAACAAAGAAAAAGATTCCTTAATAACGATAGATATATTGGAAACAAAATAATGTTTCGAAGAACGAAATTGGCTAAAATTCTCAATGCATTTAAGACCACACAAAGGAAAGAAACAAATAGAGAAATTGATTTCACATAAAAGCACATGATGACAGATTGCAACGAATAACAAAAGTCTTAAACATCATTTAACCGACAAAAAAAAACTTTGAATACCTGAAAAGGTCTAAGAAGAGCATGAAGAACAACGAGAGCATTGATTGTACTCCACTTAGAACTCGAACCGTTGATGAGATTGCTATTCTGAATAGCAGACTGCAGATTGGGTACAAGCTCCGGCCACGAATTCTGCTTAACGAACTCAGCAACCGCTACCGACCGGAACTGCCACCACAGAATCGCTCAGATGCATAACAAAAAAACACAGTCCAAACACGCAAAAAAAAAAAAAAAAAAAACTAGAAAACCAAATAAGATTCATACCACTTCAACTAAAATCTTCAGAACATGGAACTCGACTTGAAGCAGAGTTTGCATCAGCTGCTCCTTGAACTCCTTGCTGACACCGGAAGGCGCAGCGGCACTGCTGCTATCGATGTTGCGGCGCGTGAGGTTCTTCAGGTACGTAGCAGCAGCAACCTTTCGACCTTGATCTTCTCCTTCTGTGCACAAACAACCGAACCAAACCAAAATTCTCAAAACAAAACAAAAAAAAAAAAAAATTGGTAGAGAAAGGAATTGAACATACAAAATTCGCGAAATCGATTACTGAGAGAGGAAAAAAAAGAAAAAAGGGAAGTGAGAAATGGAATTACGAGTTGAAATTGAGAGGAGATAGAAAGGGAAGTGAGGAGTGAGGGAGAGGCGATCGAGCGCATCGGCGGCGGCACGAACGGCGTTGGCGTCGGGGCTGAGTGTCTGGTTCAGAAGCTCAGCGATCTGAGTAAGTTCCGCCATGGAAATCGATCAGTGGCTGGCTACTAGTGAGTGGTGAATGGGGTTTTGCTGAGAGTTGACAAACCCTAGCCTCGGCTCCCCAGCTTTTGCATCTTGGCGGGAATATGTCTATCTTTATATGTGACAGATTACGCTTTTTCGAGATTTGGAGCGCTTTGTTTGTTTCGAAGGGAACAAAAGGGATATTACTGTGTGGAGATGCGGGGGATCGAACCCCGTGCCTCTCGCATGCAAAGCGAGCGCTCTACCATTTGAGCTACATCCCCGGGCTGCTGTTGGTGGTGGATATGCAGACTTTGATAAGTGCTTGCATTTTCTTCCGGATTTCTTAAATTTGCCTTTCACTAAAGTTTGTTGGAGTACAACTTAAACAGCCTTTTTCACATCGCCTCTGTAAAAATCCAAATGCCCATACATCGTGAATAGTAGTTTCTTTCTTTCCCGAAGCTTACCATTTCCCAAACTTAACAGATTCCAACTAATTTGGTGTTATCTAATCTATATATTATGTGGCTAAAATTCCCCAAAAATTAGTTTTCTTATCTACAAAAATTAAATATAAGAACTTATGTAAGAGAATAAAGTATCAAAAAAACTTTAATCAATGAAGCATTAATATAAATAGAAATTAATTTATATACACTGATAATATAAAAAAATTGTCAACTAATAAAAATGTAAAGAAGTGTTAAATTATAATGGGTCCTTTATTATAGTAGATAATTATCTAATATAATTTGATATTTACTTGTATTTCTATTGGTTGATAATATAAAATACTTTTATATTGTGTGCATATAAATTAAATTCATATAAATAAACACAAATATCAACTCAAAATAAATAGTAGTTTCTAATTAAAGTGCCTCTTGTTGACTGTGGGCTTCATGTCTAATTATCTATGATTTTCATCTTTCCTCCGCATGTTAACCAAATAAAATTTCGGCCTTCATGTGAACATAAAGCAAGTATAACTAAACTTGTATCATAGAGTGCCTTCTTTAATCTCTTAGCTCAAATAACTAAACTTACTGATGAATTGCATTTAGTACTCTCATGCAATACCGAATTCAAATGGGAAAAATTGACAAAATGACCAGCACTAAGGACGATGTCCAGTCTTTGCTCCTGCCAGCATCATAGTGTCAATCAAATTTTCTGAGTGGCCAAAACGATCCAAGCTTTTGCAGTGCATATAATATTCCAACGGCAACGCATTCCAAGGGAGCCAGATAACCATGTTCACACAAATAGACTGGTAAACCAGTTAGCTTTTAGTTCAATCTTTTCAACATGTGGATCCCATCACCAGCCTGTGCCCAACGTTCATAAAGCTATTCAAACCCTATGCGAGTAAATTACGGACACTATACACTTTTTTCTGTAAAAACCATCATCCCAAAGCCACTCATCTTTTTTCCTTTGCTCCACCGTTGTTTTGCTCTCTCTTGCTAGTTCTAGTATTGTGACAAATGCAGATGTATCTTCCACCACTAGCACCATTCACCGTCTTCAAACTTCTTATACTTATACTCACATTACAACTACAAGCCATACCCATTCTTGCACTCTCCCTTTGCAAGAACTCGTGTGGCAACATTCCCATAAACTACCCATTTGGCCTACAAGATGGTTGTGGTGCGCCCCAGTTCAGGAACATGCTAAACTGCAGCACTGACTTGTTCTTTCAAACCCCTTCAGGTGCATACAAGGTTCAATCCATCGACTATGACAAAAAAACAATGGTAATCTATGACCCCGCAATGTCCACATGCTCCATCCTTCAGCCACACCATGACTTTGTCATGACCGATGTTCAATCAGCTATAATCCCACCCTCACAGGACACAGTTTTCGTGCTCCTAAATTGCTCTATAGACTCTCCAGTTCTCAACCATTACAAGTACCTTTGCTTCAACTTCGAAGGCCACACATGTGACGAGCTTTATGGGTCGTGCAACGCCTTTAGGGTGTTCCGTTTGTTGACAAACAGTTCCCCGCCTTGTTGCTTCACGAGTTACAACACGGTGAAGTTCATGAGCATGAATATATTGGACTGCACGCACTATACCAGTGTGTTCAACACTGGTAACTTGAGGGGTGTTGGCCCTTTGGACTGGATTTATGGGATTAAGCTGTCTTTCAGTGTGCCAGATGTTGGGTGTGAAGCTTGCAAGCAATCTGGGGGGACTTGTGGGTTTGATACTGATACACAAGGTTTGTTGTGTCTCTGCTCAAGCACCACCAATTCAACAAGGGAATGTGGTAAGTAACTGCCAATAGTCTCAGGTTTTCATGTATCTGGTATTATTATTTACACATAAGATTGGACCGTAAAAGAAGAGAGAGACACCCAACATCATGTGAGATTTTTCTTGAAGAGATTCTTGCATGATATAAGTTTGACATCTCATACTTAGATATACTCACAATAGGTGAATTTCACCAACTTTATTTACAATACACAAACTTGTTTTTAGGTCTTATTAACTTTATTATACTTCTATCTAAATATGAAGTGTCAGACTTGTGTTTATACAAAAAAATTTTGTGTGATAGTAGGTGCAGCCAAAGTACATCCTTATGACCATTTTTTATATCTAAATAACATGACCCTAATCTACCTTGGAATTTGGATCACATTGTAATATATATGTGGATTTGTAATGTATACTGACTTGAGTAATTTCTGTGTTTCTGTTTTGTATCTCAGCCGCAGGAAGCGTAATATCAAATGGACAGAACAATGCTCCTTGGACACACTCCCAATTGGTTTTGTTTGTTGTGGCTTTTCTTCACACGGTGTTGAGGTTCCCTTGATAGTTTTTAAGTGTAATGGTCTTTCGCTACTATTGTTGATACTTGATTAGGCAGAGAGAGCTTGTGTAGTTGTGTGTTTCTGGTATGCTGTTTACTTTAAATTGGGCAGAGTTTCATACGTAGTTGCAAGTTCTTTCTCTAGGGAAGCAAAATGGCTTTACCAAAACAGAAGGGAATCATCTTCGTTTTGCATGTTCACAATGGGCTTGCAGACATGGACTTGACTTTTTCTTTCCTTCCCTTAACTTTCTTCAGCCAGTGATAAACAGGGTAAATTTCTTACCACATCATGTACAAAAGAAAAGAAAAAAAAAATCTTGATTTCCAAACATATGAGGCATCTAATTCCATTTAGGCTCAAAGACAATTTTTCCTTCAAGTACTTAGGAGTTATGACTTGAATCCATAACTTGTTTTCATTGTGCAACAACTCTCAAACCTGCTTTCCAAACAAGACAGTATTTGCCAATCAAGCTTCTCTAACGCCCAAACCTCCATACGTCTATTTAAGGTATGTGTTTAATTCTTTAAAATACTTTTACTCAAAGGGTATGTGTTTCATACCAAAAACATGATTATAGTTTTAACCATAATTATGGAGTGACTTATATGATTGATGGCTATAAAAGGGAGATTGAATACTTTTATGAGACGCTAAGGGTAGGGATGATGCTCGGCGACAATGTATCTCAAAAGGATAGCTTATTCATCCTAGGAACTATCCTAAAGATGTGGCTTGGTAGGACACGTTACTCGTAGCCCATGAACTAAGACCCTTATAAGTAGTCTCCTCCAAGCTGAAACAAATGAACAGAAGATGGCACACCCAAAATATAGAGAAACACATGTTCTCTTAGTGATATGAACCTCCCATGTCCCAAACAAGCCTCGCTACCCAAATCCCAGTCTATTCACCTTGAATCCCACCTGAACCCAGACACCCATAATCTAGAAATAGACCATCCAGAACTGTCTATACATGACACACTAAATCCAAAGAGCGAGATTTGTAGAAACTTAGTATGCATGAATTGAGCCTAGTTCCTAATCATCTACGTGCACTAAGAGAGGAAGAGTGTCTCAATTATCCCTCCATTGATTCCATTGGTGGTTACACCTATTCACTACTAAAGTTATCCACGAATGGGTGGTTCCTGCCCCTTTTGTCGCTGACATTTTCCTCTAAAGTCTATGATCCCAGAATCTTGAAGCTTGAATTAGTGTCAAATCTATTTTCCAAAACGGTGTTGAAATGACTCAAATATATTTACAATTTAATTGTCTACTTAAACTCTAAATTAATCTTAAAGAATGGATACACTCTTCTTGATTTTTGGAAGAAAAAGTGACATCTTCATATCCATCTATTTGAAACCTAGACTAATCTAAAACACTTAGACTATTTTCGTTTGCCAAAATAACAAATTGCGTCTCCCTCCATCTAATTGGTAGATCTAAATTTGTATTCTATATCAAAAAAGCGATAAGGTTAGAATCTTACAAAAGAGCTTGATTACATAACATCTAAATTTGTATAATAACCATCTATAATTTTATATTTATAAGAGGATGTTAAACAAACATCCTCAAAACATTTTTTTGTCATAATTATCTCATAAGCTGGTTTGACAAGTATTTTAATTACAATGCCATAATTCATGAAAAAACTATAATAAAGATCATATTTTGTTTAAAGAGCCGCAAGATCTACACTATTTAATACTCGATTCATAAAAAGGATTGTGAACAACTAATATAATATATCCTTAATAATCCATATATGATTGATTAATGTGGCAAGTAATATTTGCTAAGATGTGGGTTCAAATATTTAAGAAAGCAACATTTATGGAGAAACTCCTCCATAACTTTCACTTTTATATTTTCGGTTGAACTATAATTAATTTTACAGACACTGAAAATAATTTGAACATGTGAGTATACACATTATTTCAAAAAAAAAAAAGGGTATAATTATTTAACCATAGAAAAATTAGAATCAGTGTTTGCAATTGCTGATAGATCAGTTTTAGAATTACCATTTTTTCTACACAATTTAACTATTTACAATTATCTGTTCTTGTTTCAACATTCTATTGTTCTTGGCAGAGTAATCTAAACCCTCCTTTACAAAAGCACCAAAGGCTTCCCGGTCATGTTACAAGTTCAAATTAACGCTCATAACTTATCATTGCTGTTAACTTGTTTTGCAGGCCACCTTTTTTTTCTTGTTTCTTACCGTGAGCATAATAATCAAATGTAATAAGCACACTTCGAATTTGAATCCCGCCTCTCAAGCATTAACATCAAATTCTATATGTTAACAAAGTTCAATTTGAAATTGTTATACCAACTGAAATTTGAACTTGTTTTTAATAAATCATCACCCAATTTTTCTATACAAAATAGGATTAAAAATATATGCATTAAAGAGAAAATTAGTATAATACTTATTATGAAAAAAGATGATAGAATCTATTCTTAGAATCTAGGCTTAGGTGGTCTAAGTATATGGGAAGAATGCTTCTATCAACCGAGTAAAGAGAGTATAAATTAGATGGAGAATAATCCAATAGTTAAAGGTAGGGGAGACCAAAATTAGCAATAGGCAAAATCATTGGAGAATAATTTCTATAGTTTTACAGTATACATGGTTTTATAATAAGATACTATGCTGTTGTGAGATCTATGTAGTCAACCGTCAACTCCGTCTAATGAGACATTACTTGATCTTTATTGTAATTTAATTATGTATTGTCAAGCTATTTAAAAAATTGGATATTATAAAATTTACAACTTTTAAAATAATGTGTTCATACATTGTTTAATGATATGATAATGCAAAAAAAAAAATAGATTTTATTTATATATGTTATACAATATATGTTAAAATTAATGTTTACTTGGTTCAAAAAATTTAGCATTCATTTTCTTTAAGTTTCAAATTTGAGTATTATGAATAGAAAAATCCAATGCGATGAAAAATTTATTTCTATAGTGAGTCTACTCAATTCAAACAAGATTAGTTCGAATTTAATGAACTTTGAATACCAACAAATTAAAAATACAGGTTATTAACTAGTTCCCTAAGGACATTAAATAAAAAACAAGCAATAGAAAGTTTTTAAAGTTCAAAGGTATTGAAAATTTATAATTATTTATTTACAATCAAATTTGTTTTCTTGATTTCTTAAATAATGCTATCAGTCCATTGGTTAGAAATCCCAAAATAAAAATATACAAGTATTAAATATATCAAACACTTGAGAGCATTCAATGCTTTACTTCTTATACTATGTTTGTGAGTTTTAAAGATGACTAAAAGTGATCATAATGGAATAGAATTAAAAAAAGAAAGTGAAATGAAATATAGCACATGCTATGCATTCACTTGTTTAATTGTTTAATAAATTTAATAATAAGAAAATAAATACATGACATTCCTCTGTCAAAACCCTAATTTAGAGGGACAACTAAAAGTCAAAATTTTGAGCAAGAATTTTTCTCCCTCGATCCAGATTATTCCTAAATAGTAAATATACATTGAATAAGTTTGATAACCCTTACATTATCATTTCTTCCTTTGCCAGCATGCCAAACAGATTCACAAGAAGTATTATATAATATTTATTATTAATAAATTACTTTTATTACACAATTCTGTTTTTCCTTTAAAATTGGAATTTTTAAAATTTTAAAATAATATAAAAACTTGAAAGTTATCAAAAGATAAGCAAATAACCAACAAAGAATATTGGGGGTAACATGATCATTTAAAAAGGTCATGTAACTTTATATTTTAATCTTGACCATTCACGTAAGATCTAATGGTTAAGATTTGCTTCTCTCATTTTTATAATAAATTACTCCTCTGATGTGATACACTCCATATATATATATATGTACTGATAGTGTAAAAAAAAAGTTTTATACTATTATCTAATTATGTACTTGTATTTGTAAGACTTTTAAGGTAATAGATGATTATGTCAAATAATTTTACTGACGTGATAATATATAATTAGATGTCTGTATAAAATTTTTTTACATTAATAATATATACCAATTAAATCATATAAATAATAATAATAATTAATAGTAATAGATATATAGACATAGAAAATATCACATGTTTTGTTGGTATTAGTATTGAAGTTTGAAGATACTACCTCATCTTAGTATCATCATTAAAATGGCTCTTGCTTTCAGCAAAGAGGTCATTAAATTCACCATGCTTGGTAATCAACGATCGCTATCAATTAACTGTACCTAATACTCCGACATTACTTGTTGCCCCTTTTTAACGTTAGCCAAGGCGGACACCACCTTCCGCAAATCACAAAGTTGGTAATTGATCCTGGCTCCAAAAGACGTTTGAAATTTAAATCCTGTTTCGGTGGGGTCAACTCTAACAAATAACAAATGGTTGAAGGGCACCTCCACAAATTCATCATAGTCAAATTTGAAATCAGGCGGGCCTCCTTCTCCATCGTGATGAGCTTCTGACACACACGCACACTCTCATTCACATCTCATCTAACCTTCAAAACCTTCCTTCAATCTCCATGAATCAAAACCTACCTCACTGAAAAAACACACAGCTCCACACAATGATCAAAGAAACAACCTCCACTTCTTCTAGAACCTTCCATCGAAGGAACCCTCAAATCGAACCAAACGAGAACGAGTTCGAATCCTCGCACAACCCAATCAACTATCCACCTCCTCGAACTCCTTTGAATTCCATACCCGACCCTTCTCAGTACCAGAAGGAAGCTCAGGAACCCGAAGCTGACTCTCTCTTCAAATCCGAACCGGTTCGGCCGGCTCGGTATTCCTCCGACAGGCTCGGGACCGGGAGCCTCGGTGTCAGCTCCGGGACCCCGAGGGTTTCGGGTCGGGTCGGGAAGTCGCATTCGGAGCCGAACTCGGCGCAGAGCACGCCGGCAAGGATTGCTTCGAGCTCGAGGGTTTCGCTCGGTGGTGGTGGAATTAGGGGAAGAGGAGTGAGTTCGTGCGCGTTGATGAAAGGGATCTCGGTTACCGAGTTGTGTACCGAAGTTCCGCATTTCGAGCTCAAAGATGATCCTTCGTTCTGGAAGGATCATAATGTGCAGGTTTTTTTTTTTTTTTTTTCTTTTAGTGAAATTGGAATTTTGGTTGTTGTGAAATTGAAGGTTTTGTTATGTGTGTGAATTTGGGGGTTATGTTGTTGTTTGTTAGAGTCAGATTGTTGTTGCGTTCTTTTCAGGTGCTGATAAGGATTCGACCGTTGAGTGCTGCGGAGAAGCTTTCGCAAGGACCTGGACGGTGCTTGAGGCAGGAAAGTGCGCACACTTTGATATGGCTTGGCCACCCTGAGACCAGATTCACCTTTGATCATATAGGGTGTGAGACCTTATCCCAGGTGCGGCTTAAACGTCAATGTTATTTTTGTTCATTCTGTTCAGGTATACTAGTGCAAAATTCCAATGTTAAGTGTTTGAAAATTTGTGTTGTTTTGGATTTTGGAGTTGTTTTTAGTGACACTCCATAATGCCAAATGGAAATTGTTGTATTGTACTTAGCTCCAGACTTCAATGATTGTGGTTCATGAGTTCTGGGTGAACATTGAAACTTGTTTTTGATTTTAAAGTAAAAGTTTTGTGCAAGGGGTAATGGGCTATATTGAAAAGGTTTCACTTGAAATGCTTATTGGGGTGAATTGGTGTAGGAAAACCTGTTCAGAGTTGCAGGAGTGCCCATGGTGGAGAATTGCCTGTCTGGTTACAACAGTTGTATGTTTGCTTATGGTCAGGTATGACTGGTGTGGACTTCTCGTCTTGTTGTCTGCAACAAGCTGTTATATATCTATGTGCTTGCCGCTGAAGTTGTGTCAGATTTTCTACAGACTGGTAGTGGCAAGACATACACCATGATGGGTGAGATTAAAGAAACAGAAGCGCACCTTACCAGTGATAGCGGGATAACACCCAGAGTTTTTGATTATTTATATATGAGGATTAAAGTGGTGCGAAATTTAGAAAGCTCGTGTTTCCATATGATGGATTGTTCAATTCAATTTAATGTGGTTTACCAGATTGTTAGTCCTTCTACTCTTGAATCTCTTAAGGGAAATCTATTATGTAGGAAGAAGAGAGCAGGAGGGAACATAAGCTGAAATATAGTTGCAAATGTTCCTTTTTGGAGATATACAATGAGCAAATAACAGATCTTCTAGAGCCTTCCTCAACTAATCTGCAAGTAATCCACAATTCCATGTATAGAATTTGTTTTAAATTGTAATTGATGTTTTGTGTAACAGAGTTTATATCTCAATAATCTCTCTGTAGCTCAGAGAAGATATGAAGAAGGGCGTATATGTTGAAAACCTTACTGAACACAGTGTGGAAACTGTTAATGATGTTCTCAGGCTTTTGATACAGGTGTGGCTTTGTGTTCAAAGATGTCTGTAATTAGAGTTTACCTTATTAATATTATGTATTGATGCTTTATAATGTTTGACATGCTCTTAATCTCCTGCACAATTACACAGGGCACTGCAAATAGAAAGGTGGCTGCAACTCATATGAATTGTGAGAGCAGTAGATCTCACAGTGTTTTCACTTGCATTATTGAAAGCAGATGGGAGAAAGATTCTATGACTCATTTTAGGTTTGCAAGGTTAAATTTAGTAGATCTGGCTGGTTCTGAAAGGTAACTACAAATTTTATGATCACAATCTTGTATATATGCCATTGCTTTTTCTTTGTCTAAAGCTGGCTTAACTTGCACATTAATTTAGGCAGAAAAGCTCCGGAGCAGATAGCGAACGTTTGAAAGAAGCAGCAAATATAAATAAATCCTTGTCAACTCTTGGGTAGCTATATCAACAACCAGCTGATCAATTTATTTGCTGTTGATATTATTGCAGCTTAATATTGATAAGTACTAATAGAACAGTGTTTGTGTTCAAATGACCGACCTTTATTGTAATTATTATTATTATTATTATTATTATTATTATTTGGAATGCGTTGGATGACTGAACACATTAGACAAGATAGGATTAGGAATGAGTGCATTAGTGAGAAAGTTAGGGTGGTGCCTATTGTAGAGAAAATGGTAGAATCTTGCTTTAGGTGATTTAGATATCTGTGGAGAAGACATGCTGAGGCCTCTGTAAAAAGAGTGGATCGGATGGAGGATAGCTCAATAACTAGAGGTAAAGGAAGATCTAGAAAAGTTATAGGCGAAAGTATTAAAAGAGATATAGGTGTAAATGGTTTAAATGTAAATATGATATATGATAGAACACTATGACATCACTTGATCCATGTGGTCGATCCCACCTAGTAGGACAAGACATAGTTATTGTTTGTATTATTATTGTTTGGGATAGGTGATATAAATTGGATCAGTAAAGAGGCAAAAAGTGGAAAAGAATCAGGTATAGGTGTGTTATTAGGGTTCCAAGCCAATGTGACTTTGAGAACCAAAGGAAGTAGAAGTGTGGGAGGTGTATTTGAGAGATCCTCCTTGTTCTCTCCTAACTTCTGAGATACTTCCAACTTGACTCCCTAACTATCCCCTATCACTTATAACAACCTTTAACAACCAACAGCTTTTCCTGCCTTTCCTACCCCTAGCCAACTGACAACTTGGCTTCCTATTCAATACAATAGGCCTCACTATTACCCTGGCTCGACCCTCTCTCTATTGGATCTCCTTGCAAATACTTTGTTGATGGTTGGCCCCCCATCAATAGGAAAGAAATATCATTACTATTATTGTTTGATGACCTTTATTATGCTCAAATGACATTCCTGTTTTATTTTGTTCTTCCCCGTGATTAGGTTGGTCATAATGTCTTTGGTGCACTTAGCACATGGGAAACCAAGGCATGTTCCCTACAGAGATTCAAGGCTTACATTTCTTCTTCAGGTTGGATACATGAAGCTCTAAATTGTTGTTCTGTTGGTAACCTACAATGTCGTACTTTGTTCTCTTGAGTAAGATGATCATACTCTCCACAACCTTATGTGCAGGATTCTTTAGGTGGAAACTCAAAGACAATGATCATTGCAAATGTCAGCCCATCCATTTGGTTTGTGTAAACTTGTTGCTTGAAAGTAAATGACAGCCTTTGCCATTTCTTTTGTTTTCTGACATCCTTAATTTTGATTTTGCTTCCCATGTAGCTCTGCTAACGAAACACTAAGCACTCTGAAGTTTGCCCAGCGAGCCAAGCTCATTCAAAACAATGTACTCACCTTCACCTATTTAAATGCGTGCATCCTTCTTTTATGTTTTTCAACTATGATATTCCCACACCATTTTTTACTCATCATTTTCGCACCTGGTTAATAAGGTAAAAAGTTGTGGTTAATTATGTATATGTTATGGTTAATGCGATGATAGTTGAGTATTGCTGCATCAACCACAAACTTGTGTCTAATTAACCAAGATAACATGATACATGACCATAATTGCGTCAATCACATCATCCACATGATTTCTGGTTAATTAGGTATATCGTTGTCGTTAATCACGTATAGGTTATGGTTAACTTGATGATTTTTGAGTTTTGTCGCATCAACCACAACAAAAACTTGATTAACCACAAACTTATACTTAATTAATTAATCACAATAGCATGATACTTGACCACAATTGTACTAACTACATCTGACATTTGATTAACCACAAATTTCTACCTAATTAGCCAGTTTAAAACTGGTGTGGAAAAGATGGTGTGAGACCATCAATTTTTCCTATGTTATTTTATTTATTTATTTATTTGTATGAATGTATTGCCTCAATGAATGCTCTATAATATGTTTCTTTTTCATAGAGGGGCAAAATATGAATTAATTGATTTTCTTCCCCTTACATAAAAAAGGCAAAAGTGAATGAAGATGCTTCTGGTGACATAAATGCACTGCAGTGGCAAATTCAGCAGTTGAAGGTATTTTATTAAGAGTTTCAAAATTTTAGGAGGTCATTATACTACATCATAGAGATGACTCAGCTGAGACATATGCTGAACTTGAACAGAGTCAGTTGTCCATTCTGATGAAGAATAAAAATTGTTCAACTCCACTGTCAAATTTGGAGCCAACTTGCGAAAGTTATAGGTTGAGTAAAGAGTCAGAAGGATATGATTCTTTGCGAGAAAGAGTAACAGCTGGTCAAAAGATGCTGCTTTCAAACAAAGAGGTAACTGTCATGGCAATTGTTGTGCTGCTTTTGTATTTATGGGCTGCACGAGAGTGTCAATGGATTTTGTTCTACGATAATAATGTGTCACAGGAAGTTAGAGTTGTAATATTTTGCAGATTAAAAGCATGAAAGCTGCTTTGGTTGGAGCCTTGAGGAGAGAAAAAGTGGCTGAGGCTACAATCCAGAATTTAAAGGCTGAAATTGAATGCATGAACGGCTTGGTAAGTATGGTTTTGACAGAAAATTTAGTTTTCAGATTTCCTCCTTTTTGCTTTTTAAGCCTTGCAATAATTTTCTTATATTAAATGTCTATACCCGAAAAAAAATTTCTGGTTTGCTCTGCAAATAAGCAACAATATTTTCAATATCACGAGCTTGAAAATACTCACAAGCCTTTCTTTGCAGGCCCGACAAAGGGAAGAGGACACTCAGCATACTTTAATTATGTTGAGGCATTGTGAGGAGAAGGTTAAACAACTTGAATTACTGGTGGATGATAAACTGTCGGCTGAGAAATATCTCATAGAGGAAAACAAAGCTTTACGGGAGGAGATCCAATTACTTCAAGCTAGTATTGATAAAAATCCAGAATCATCGAAACTTGCTTTGGAAAATGAGAGACTTTTGCAACAACTGCAGCAGTAAGTTGAATGGACAATTAATATACTTAGGTGCCAATCTCTTCCTGGATGCCAGTCAGTGACTCATTTTGCATCTGTTCTTTGCTACCAGATTCCAAAGCTTCTATGAGCATGGGGAGAGGGAAAGATTGCTAACTGAACTTTCTGAATTGCGTGATCAGGTCTGGCTAGATCCCAGAATTTGCCCTACTCTCTTCTGAAAGATAAAACTCAACTTCGTGTTGTCCAGATTATGGATATTTTCTATTTTGTTTTTCATGTGCAGCTCCTTATTGCACATCAAGAAAAAATTATGTTCTCCATGAAAGATGAAAATCAGGTCAACTTTTATGACTTATGCAATATTTGTTCTGCTACTTTTGATTTCATGTTTTCATGTAGCATGCTCTTTGATATTTCAGGACACTGATACTCAACAAGAGGTAGAAGATTGTCGGAATATGAATTCCAAATTGCTTAGGTAGACAATTGTCTTCTAATCATTAATATATGTATTCTTTTCATTTACGTAAAACCTGATATTCCATTCTCTACTGGGCTTCTTATCTCAGCAAACTGCATAAGCATGCTTCAGTGCTGACAAATTCTAAGCAAGCTTAATAGAACAAAGTTTCTAAGCATGCTTAAGCTACAGCTTTGATGCTAAATAATTGATTATGTATTTAGTTATGAGTTATTATTGTTAATATTTTGTGCAGTAGAACAATGCATTTATTGTGGATAACTCAGTACATGACTGTTTGGATTTTTAGTTCATAATTTCGTCTCTTGATTTTCTTTTTTTGTATCAAGATTACGGTTAGCGGTCATACTGTTATACTGTGGGCCCAAACACTATTTTACAGTAGAATGCTGACAAATTTCATCATTTATTTCGTCTTTATTAATTATGTTGCAGAGAAGTAGATAAATTACAAACCAAACTTGGAAAGTATTTTAATGGCAATCAACTTGAGTCTGATTCTGTAAGGATTTCTTGTGAAATAATGACAATTCCTGTCAACGTATTGCTGAACATTGTTTGGTCATATTTATTCATTTTCCATCCCTGCAGGTTCTGAATTTTTCATTTGAGCATCCTGATGAAGATTTGAGGACAGATAAGTGCTCATTGGTGAGATCAATTTTTAGCTTACAATCTATTTAGCCTCTTTTGCTTATAGCATTATCTTTGACAGAAATACATATGTCTGCATAAGTGCATATCATGCTAGCAGGATTTGTTATTGTATGTACTGGATTTTCAATATGACCAAAAGCTATAGCAAATTGTTCACTTGAAATGAAAGTTGAGAAGCAAAGAAAACATTTCTTGATGAGGAAGTAAAACAGGTATATGCAAATATAATTAGATATATTCATCCCCAGACAATTTATCTTTTGCGTTTGTAAGCCATTATACATTAACCCAAATACCCCAGGAGTGGGGAACACTTTCGAATCTGCTTTCAAAAAATATCTAATGGATTGTCATGCACTTATTCTCTTCTTTTTAGTGAAGCAAATTACATGTATGCTTCCTTGTTTTTCAATCAACTTAATCATAATCAGATGGATATTACAGGTTGAGACAATATCCATGAGAAGTGGTTCTGGAGATGAGATGCCATCCTCTACATGGGAAGCTGATTATGCTTTATCACACATAGAAGGAGATGCTTTGGGTGCCTCATTAGTGCTTGCTAAAGGTAATGAAGATAACAGCAGCAAAGTGTTCGAGGCTAAATTGGAAAAAATGTGTAAGGATCTTGAAGAAGTTAAGTTACTTAATGACCAATATAGAGAGAAATGGGAATTACAGTTATCTCAGAAACAGCAGACCGAAATAGTCTGTCAAGAGGTTGAGATGGAGACAACCCAAACAATTATTCATTTGCAGGAAGAGGTTGCCAGTCTTCAGTCACAGTTAGATGAGAGGTTACATTCCATTACTCAAGAAAATACAGAGCTAAGAAATGTGGTTGCGGCAAAAGAAGAGGAAATTCGGACACTTTGTTTGGAGTGGGAAAAAGCTGTCTTGGAACTGACAACCTTCCTTTTAGATGGCTCCAGGTCTCTCAAAGATGCCTGCAGCCAAGTAAAAAGCATTTCTTGTTCATTTCCCCAGGCCAATGCCAGGATTAGCGAACATATTGACATGGCTGTAGAAAGTTATGTTCAGAAGGAGGAAACAATTAAGCAGCTACAAAGTAGGTTGGAGGATGCACAGAAGGTGGTGTTGGACTTGGAGTTGAAAATAAATTCTTTAAGGGAAGCAACTGTAGCCTTAAGTGCATGTCAACAACTAGACAAAAATGAAGGCATTGAAGAGGTAATTCAGTTAAGAGTGCTGTTGAATGAGAAGACCAATATGGTAAGGATGCTGGAAAATGAAATAAAATATACAAACAATCAACTTTGTAAAGCAGCTAAACAAGCTGATGCTGCATTCCTAGTAGCGAAATGTCTTTCTGATAGTTATAATGTAGCTCACATTAATGATGTTGGCAGAAATATTTCCACCCCTAAACTAGATGCACAAGCCAGACTGGCCAGTTGTACCATTTCTGAGTGTCAAGATGTTGGAAATAATCTTATACTAAATGATCTTATGGCTCAAGTTGAGTTAACAAAATTTGAAGTACTTGAGATGGAGAATGCTGTAAGAGCCTTTTTTGCTGATCCAGAAACAGAGACAGCAGCTTTCCAAACTGGTGTATTGGGTCTTTCTTCTGCTTACAGGGACTTGATTCAGGACTTGATCAAAGAAACTCAGGATATCAGGAAAGAAGTAAGGGATATAAAGATGCATCATAGAAGTTCTCAGTGTCATACAGTTGACTTCCTAACCACAAATGCAAACATTTGTCAGGTGTTTACAGACCAGCGTCAGACATTTTGTCAGATAAAAGAACAACTTGTTGAAATGAATAAAAGATTGAATATCATAGAGAAATGTATTAGCACAGACGTAGAAGTGTCTAGCTTTTTACTGGCAGATGAAGATCTCATAGATGCTGATGAATTGAGTGCTGATAGTTCTTCAATCTCTGAGTTGTCAACTGAAACTGAGAGCATTGGTTCCGGAAGCAGGTCATATGGCTCCTCATACACTTGCAATTTTAAGTTTCCTGGAAAAATAACTGAACAAATGGTACACCTAAAATCTGATGGAGGCATTGTAACTCAATTTGATGATAAAAAATCATCAAATACAGGCAAACTTGTGAAAAGGCCAATTCATAGTGATGCGACAGTGTCCTGTCTGAGTAAAGAATTAGATGCCACATATGATTGTTTCCAGAGACTCTATGTTTGTTTGTCTGCACTCCTCAGAGAATTTGATGATGGATCCTGTTCTTACCGGAAAGGTATTTTTCTACTACTTCCATTTTTCCATCCATAAATATTGTATCTTTTGCAATGCTGATTATGTTATATTTAGCTATCTGAAATATACTGCAAGAGTTTAAATCATGTAATGATAAATGACAGAACTGAAAAAGGAGGCTCCATCTGTCCATTTGAGGATGCAGAAAGATGGAGCAGTCTGTGAGAATGAGACAGAGGTATGTAACTTTCCTTTTGCTCATGAAAAAAATTACTGCACTGAGTATTGCAATTACTGCGCATTTGACACCGTTGAAGATTTCACTGGATGGGAATAAAAGCATTTATCTCTTATGTTCTTTAATTATGACTCAGGTATTTAGTTATGGGGAAATTAAGCCTGCAGATCGCTTCTTCACCAAATTTATGGAGGCTCATGCGACGGTGAAGGAAGCAGATATTACATTACAGGCATTGACAAAAGCACTTGAGGATTCAAAACAGTTTACTGCTACATGGAAGCAGGCTGGTGAAAACTTGATGATTGAGAGATCAAGCTTGGCAGAAGAGATTAAAAAACTCCAATCTTCAATACTTCATAAAGAAGAAGAGAATCAATTACTGAAGGATCACATCCATTTCAGTTTGATAGAGATGGCAAACTTGGTTTCTATGCTAAAAGAGTGTTTCTTGCAAGTTCAGACTGATGTAGAGAAGAGACTGATGATAATGTATTCTGATGTTCTTCTGATGGGGCAGGAGATGTCACAGTTTATGAATTGCCTGAGGTCATCATTAGAAGATATTTGCTCTCAGATTGTGGATGAAGGGTTTGAATCTTTCGTTCTGTACAACTGCTGGGTAACAGAGCTTATACGTAAATTTGCCTGCTTCAGTGTAAGCAATGATTTCCAATCACCCAGGCAAGGGGAATTGTGTAATTTGCGAAAGATTTGCTCAAATGGTGCAGAGCCTGTCCATAGCACAGGTAATGAAGGCAAGGGGAAAAGAGATCAAAGTTTGTTAATCCAGAATGTGCAAGAGGAGCCAAATTTGCCCAATGTTGAAACACTATATGAAAATATGGCTCTTAGAAAGGAGTTAGAGAGGAAACAAGAGTTATTAGAGGGTTTACTTTTTGACTTTAGCCTGTTGCAGGAATCAGCTTCTAACAGTAAGGACATTAAGGATCAGACTGAGAAGTTAATATTTTCTCTAAGCCAAGTTCGGTATGAGCTAGCACTCAAAACAAGTCAGCTTGAAGATATACTGGTTCAAAACAAAAAACTTGAAGGTTCTCTTGCTGACACTGAAAAAGCTTTAACTATGTCAAATTATGAGCTTAAGCTTGCTAAAGAATCAATTGACAAGCTCTCTAATCAAAATGTGGAGTTAAGGGAGCTCTTGAAAGAATTCTATGCAAAGAAATCTGAAGCAGAAGAGCAATTGGATGAACATAAAGAGGTGATAAAAGGCTTGGAAAAAGAAATTGCTAATTTGACAACTTCACTGGAAAATCAATCACTTTCTTTGTTTGAAAGCATTGAGAATGAACTAAGAAAGATGATAACAGAGAGAGACCAACTCCATGAAGAAGTTTGTGTCTTGAATGATAAGCTTGAGATGGCTTATTCATTGGCTGATGAAAAGGAAGCTATTGCAATGGAAGCTCGTCAGGTATCTACATGCTGATCATTCTGGTTCCTTCTAGTTTCTACTAGTTACTATTACTATTGTTGGAATTGCCTTTTGTGGAACTGAATCTTATTTGTAGGAATTGGAGTCTAGTAAGCTCTATGCTGAGCAAAAGGAAGAGGAAGTCAGGATTCTGGAACGTTCTGTTGAGGAGCTTGAGGGTACAATAAATGTATTAGAGAATAAGGTTAGTTGCATGTGCAATTCACTCATTATATATGGAAATTCGTAAGGAAGAAATTCAAAGCATGGTGAATTTAGGCAATTTTCCACTGCTGTGCATGCTTGATGATAATAATGGCCCAGTAAGATAATTGAACTGGTCTTTTACTTATTAGCTTCTTACTGACTAAAACTGCATTGCTCTCAAGGTGCACGAAATGGATGAGGAGGTGGGTAGACATCGTTTAATTAGTGATTCACTAGAAATCGAACTTCAAGCTTTGAAAGAGAGATTATTGTTAGTTGAAAACTTACCTCAGCATGCAGATTCAGATAACACAAGTGTTCATCCTGATGAGCAGACTAGGTTAGAGCTGCTATCCTTTCCTTGATTTGTATTATTGTTTAATCTTGATCAGCTGAAAATGTAAAATTCTTTCATGCTATTATCCAATTATGTATTGTCACATAACTAAAAGAGTTTGACTTTGATAACAACCTGATAAGTCAACTCTTTTTGTGATGTGAGGACACATCATTAGATCATAATGTGAACAATTCTTTACCCTGGAAGTTGATCAAAATTAATTTCTTTGCATTATTGGCTTCTAATTTATCCATGTAGACTACCCTACTTGGCTGGAAAAGGCTTTTGTTTTTGTTATTGATTTCGGATTTTATTTCTCCATTTTGTCCATCATACAAAAAACACTGATGCAGGCAACCACCAGTTAAAATATTGGAACTTCATGAGGCACTAGATCGGATAAAGTTTCTTGAAAAGGAAAATGCAGAACAAGTTAAGGAGGTATTGTCCTTGAATTCCAAGATATTTCATTAAAAAACTATTAAATCATATGATACTCTTGTTTGTCTTTAAGTCTGACTCTTCTTTTTTTTTTTTTTCAAATAAATTTTGGAAGATAAAAAAGTGCAAAGAGTATATCTCTGAACTTGTATTGCATGCTGAAGCCCAAGCGTTGCAGTACCAACAGAAGGTACACACCTAAATATATGTTCTATCAACTACTTCATTGTGTTAAAATCAAGTTTGATTAATAGTACTTTTATTTGTATAACATGAAACATAGAATCATCTACTATCCTTACCTTAACGTCTCTTTTGTTTCCCAATCATTTCTGGGTTCAGTACAAGTGCCTTGAGTCCATGTTCCGTGAAGTGAAAACAGAAATGTCATATTCAACATCAACTGTACCAACATCAGAGAAAATCGAGAAAAGCTCAGTAAGGACAAGAGGTTCAAGCTCACCATTCAGATGCATTTCGAATCTTGTTCAGCAGATGCATCAAGAGAAAGAGCAAGAATTGTCTGCGGCAAGGCTCCGAGTGGAAGAATTGGAAGCACTTGCAGCTAGCCGGCAAAAGGAGGTATTTAACCTTTTTGGTCACTGTCCTCGAGTTTTATGATATTTCAAAAGAATGGGGGAAAAAGAAAGAATGAAAATGAGGGCCACAAGAATCATGATTACAACCATAGCCCTAGTTGTGATGTAGTTTAGCTGTTATTCATCCAAACCCAAACAAATATTGCCGTTTGGTTTATTTTGGACATCTTCTAAAATGGATTCCAAAAGACTCTAACTGTGGTGATAAGAAGTAGCAGTTCAATAATGGATTAAAATTTTATATTGGATCAGGTCTGTGTGCTACAAACAAGGCTGGCTGCTGTTGAAAGCATGACTCACGACGTCATTCGAGACCTTCTAGGTGTCAAACTGGACATTACCAACTACGCTGTAAGTTTCAGCTTCATTTTTAAATTCTGGGATTTTGTGATGCGATTTCTCATTGCCTTGCATTTTCACTTCTGGTGTGTTCTAGGATTTGATTGATCAAAACCAAATTGTGAAATTATTGGAAGAGGCTCATCACCAAAGAGAGGAATTCTCTGCAAAGGTACTCAATGCCGAGACTATGAGCAACTATTTTTCATCACATGTTTATCTTAATTATCATTTCTATTTTCATTAGGAGAAAGAGAATTTCAACCTAAGGCTGCAGATTAATGATCTCATTGAAGAAAGTGAAAGGTTAGTATACTTACAAAATCATCTGTCACCAAAATGTTCTCCCTAGATGATTATAGAATCTAATTAATTGGCTTCAATTTGGAATAATTAAGATTAGAACTATATAATAGGGTATTAATTGCTCCAACTTTCATTTTCAATTTTCTTACTACATTTAATTTGTCACTCAGCTGCATATCGGAACTGAAAACTAAAGAGGCAGATATAATTGCTGCTCAAATAGCAGTACAGCAGCTCCAAGAGCGAGGTCAGTTGCTTTCTGCGCAAAATGAAATGTTGAAGGTAAGGCACCCACAACACATAATTGTGACCCATATCTCCATACAAGACTTACAAATTTTCTGTTCATGATATTTGCTGCCTCTTCTTGTAGATGGATAAGACCAGTCTCATGAGGAAGGTTGCAGAATTGGATGACATGTTGAAAAAAGTTCTTGGGACACGAAATACCCAACAGCATCTCCCACAGTCGTCAAAGATTCAGGCATGCCTTCATAATCTTCATTCTATACTGGAATTTTTTATTCTCACTCATGCGCCTTTCATTTTGTGGTTTACAGGATAAGGGTGCTCTGAATTTGGGTAACGTTGGATTCAATAAGAGATTGTTACAATCTGAACGACTTTCTCGTGTTAATGAGGAGCTTGCTCGATATTGTGAATCAGCTGGTAATAGTTCACACGGCTAAAAACCAGATTTTTGGTGTTTGATGCCGTAGGATTAATTTAAATTGTATAGATGCCCGTTTGCTGTTTAAATTGATGCAACCACATTTGAATCGACACATTAGTTTTGTACATTTCGTTCCTTGTATATTTAGTTACAGAAAGATGGGAGCACATAGAACTATTGCAGTATTGGCATTTGCATCCACTCCCCCGACCAAAGTGTGAAAAAAGTCTAATTATTTGAAGGGATACATTTTCCCTTGCTTTGTATTTGTAAGCTTTCAAGTGATTAGAGCGAGGTTGTTCTTACAGTCCTAGACTTTGAACAGTTCTTTTTTTTTTTTTTTTTCTTGAAAAGTTGTGAGAGGGAAATGCTTGTAATCCACTTTATTAACAGCATAAATTTAATGCTGTCATGCGTGCAGATTTATCATGTGGTGTACTTTTAACGAGACAATGAACTTACCAATTGGTCCGCTTTCTTGTTTAATGTTTCACTACAAAAACCTTTGCTTCATCTTTGAACTCTATTAGAAACTGGAAAACAAACTTAAGAGAGAAATCAAAATATATTTATCTATTGTTCTAGATAACCCCGAGAAATCATAATAAAAATACATTTCAACAATATAAATGTTTAATTAGCAGACAACTTGTGGAATCAATTAAATTGAGAAAGGAAATGTGGCTATCATCTCTAAACCTCACTTTGAGGAAACCATGATACAAATTACAAAGAAAAGTTAGTATTAGATTCAACATAACAATCTAGGTTCAACTACAGTAAGAGAGTATTAACACTAGTTTGAAGAATGAAGATGCTTGCCTTCCCAGCTAAACAGCCCATTCACGCTTTTATGCATGAGTTTCAAGACATGTCCTAGTAGAAGGGTTATAATAAAGAAAGATCATAAGTTTCATTATATATATAAATAACAACAAAACTACAAGTCCAACTGGGCAAAGGATTTATAAATTTACGCCAGCGACTCCACAAAGAAATATGAACTTCGAATCCATGAAGTGAAGAAGAATAATTCAGAAAAGTGATATGAAATATACGATCAACCTAGGACAAAAAATAGATAGAATGTACCATGAATGATTTGAATACCTTAGTGCAAATATATATATATAATGGACATCAGGATCCCGTCCTAGTGCTTCCTCCGCAGAGCTTCCATCCACTCTAAGTGGAACAGGATTTTTCAGCTCCCAAACTGGACGATCATCAGGTTTCACGTCTGATGCAAGTTTATCTGCATATAGAGTGGCAATGGGTATTGATTAAGGCTTAATAAATACTGCAGCTCTGAAGGCATAAAGCTAAATGACTTATTATATATACTCGTTTGATATATATAGGATTTAAATTAACCTGTCACGTGGAGTTTTATTGTCCATCGGCATGAATCCCTTAGCAAACGTAGGCGATACAGTGGAGCTCCATATGTCACCTGCAGTTTTTACTAACTGTCAACTTCAAATAAGCGAAATGTAGTGATATAATTCATCTTTGTTGTAGTAGTAATGTAAGCTAATGGTGAGGAGTTCTGAATGCACATTGGTACATAAAGAAGAGGTACAATTACCAGAATATAAACTCCTTTATCCTTGAGGACCCTATAGTGCGTCATCAACTGCTTCAATAATGGTGGACAGATCGAGAATAAAATATATTAATACTTTTGTTCATTGTTTTATTATACCTCCAAACTTCCTCAAGCGTCTTTTTAGCGTTTTTCTCTTGAATTATTCCCCTACTAAAAACAAAAATATGCAATCAGCAAGTTATAGGACTTGTTAAACATACAAATGCTTCAGCGAGCAGTACTCACCAGGATGGAGTCGAGAGTTCCTGAAACAATGTTAAACAACATCAGCCCGGTTCATTGTCCAACAGATATTTTATTGAAAAAGCAAAAGCAAAATGCTAGTGTGAGAGAGCTAAGCATACATTTGTCAGTAACGGCACCAAAAGACTCTCTGATTCAAAAGCACTCATGTCTCGGACATCCATTTGTATATCTGCCTAATTATCAAGGAAAGCATGCTCTCAAAACGCCAACTTTTTTATGCAAAATCACGTCCATCAAATCTACAATTTGTATGGTTCCACAACATATTGGGTAGCTACTACCCAGTAAGTCTCTATGTTAACATATTGAACTTCAAACTTTTGACACCGATGCTCTTTTTGGAAACTAGCAAAGCGGTACATTATGTAATTAATTACAGATTCTCATATTCATCCGTAGGAAATGCAAAGGAATGATCAAGTGCAGATTATACAGAAAAATAAAGATACATTTCGACTGGGAAAGATCTTGGTGTTTGTCCTGCATAGCTAAGATGACCACCGAGGATATATCAATGTTAACCATAAATGCAGCATTCCATAAAGTTTGAAGGCTTGAACCTGATTTGCCAGAACCAGGGACAAGGATGGTGTTGTGGCGAGGGATGTAGAGGTTGATGATGGGAGCCAAAGTTTGGTAATTTTGGTACCAATCAAAAGGACCTGCTTCCTTGGAATAGCGGTTGACCCATTGATGATGGGAGCTAAAGTTTGGTAATTTTGGTACCAATCAAAAGGACCTGCTTCCTTGGAATAGCGGTTGACCCAGTACCATGTTTCGCCATAGGCTTGTGTCGCTTTGTCGTCATGTCTCTTTCTTCTCTCTCATAGGCACACAGAAAGTATTAGTGAGATGCTGACTGATTATGGTGCAAACTACAGTGCCCGTCATTGGTTTTGTTCCAAATCTCACGGGAAGGAACAAAAGAAAAGAGAGAGAAAAAAATGAAGGCCAGAAAATGACGTGGGGTCGATTCCTAGCATTGTGAAAATATTCACTTTGGTTGGATTCGAAAATTTATAGATATATCCGAATCAAATCCGTTATTAGCAATGAGTAGTTTGTGCATACAACAACGTTGTGTCAGACAATTTTCATAGAGAAAATCTGTCTACAATAACAAAACTAACTCGGTCAAATTAAATCATAGATCCCAGTTTTAGATTCCAATGCAATTACATGCTACAAAATACAAATTCTAGAGCAGAACCAGCGAAAGAATTAGATTTCTTAGTGACATGGTGATTGTAGAAGGGCGTAGCAGTCGCAATCCAATCACTAACCAGGTGGAGTGAGGAGTCTTTGGACGGTTGACGTGTTTCGTCGTACCACATACCACATAAATATCATAGACATAACGTGATTCTTCCTTCGCAACTTCGAAAAAATGGATGAAAAAAACCATAACAAAAAAAAATTTAAAAAAAGCTAGATTACTTGAAAATAAATGTCCTATAAGCATAACTAAAATCCCGAGTGCAAGACTGTTAAAACTGTGTGCTAAAGGTTTAACAAACACACTGGCATTGGGGTGGGAAAACTTCAACTCAATTAGGATAAATTAATCCTATTTAAAGAAATAATGCATCCGGCAAGACAATCTATTATCCACATGTTAAGACGATATTTCAAATACATAATTATCTCCTCTTTTTTCCACCCTTCCCAGATTTGTTGGAAGGTCCAGCAGTTGATGTTGACACAGCCTCCTGCTTCTTGGTCCTTCCATGATGTCTAGGTACCATCTCTGCAATGCGAAGCATTAGCTGTTTTCCTGCAGAACATTAACAATAAAAGTGATAACATGAGGCAAATTCCATGATAGTTATATACATGCAACAAGTGGAAAACAAATTTTCTCATCTTTTTGATATGTGATATTTGCAAAAGAATAGTAATTGCTTTGTCTCTATATTGTTAGAATAAAAAAGAAGCCACCATCATTTAAGTTCATTCAACAGCTTAAACATCTTTAAATCTAGAAAAATTTAAAAGCTTAGCTTAATCTTCTATGTTGGTTGGTTCGTTAACATGGTTCCGTAGTTTAATAAATATTAACACACTCTGTAGGCTCTTGTGCTAATCTGCACTTCAGCCTCACTGAATCAGCCCTTCTACACATCAACAAAAAGAGGGAGGAGAGGCAACTAATAGCAATGACCTACACAGCCCACCTACCTCTGCTACATATGAGCAACCACAGAACAGCATAAGACACACCTACGGCGAGGGCATTTCGCGATTACTCTTATTTTTAATAAATTTCTATCAATATTTCTAGCAATGCAACATCAAATCTTGATCAGTTTAGACTCCAGTGCTAGTAATTACATCAACAGAGTCCAAAATAATAGGATAATGCCAATGCTACAAAGCGTAATAAACATAACTACTTGTTAGAACTAAGACTGGTCAAACTTTCAGCTCTAGCACAGTATTGAATAAATATGAGTTAAAAAGTTGTCAACCTATGAGCAACATATGCGCTTGACTAAAGCTCATTAAACCAGGCGACCTCTGATGGGCTTATCACTGTGTTTCTAATCAAACTTCCACCAATTTCATATTGACTAAACTCTCTCCTTTATGGGAGAGGGTGGAGGGTAGCAACCCAATTTATCACTATTTCCATATAATAGAAAGTTAAGGAACACGTAGAAGTAGATGGATTGGACTTCCAACAGTTTAATAATCCATTTTTTGTGCCAGGGACATTCTTGTACATAGGAACCATCTAAGACACATAATGCAATAGGGTTCAACCATTGATGTTTTAGAGGAAAATAATATCAGAGTACCATAATGATTCATCTTCATATAAATACAACATAAAATGGGTAGCTAAAAAGATGAAGAGTTGTAAGCACAAAAATAGAATTATAAAAGTATATTGAATATCTTACTGGATGAAATCGACGAATTAAATAGAGTGCCATCCTCGTTTTTCAACAACACCCTGACTCTCCCTCTTTGCATGAAATCACGCGGGTAAGCCTTGTCAATCTGTGTTTGTCAACAAAGTTATTATACAAATATACAATTTCCACTAATCAAGTGCGCACACGCACACACACACAAACAGCATTTGAAAAGAACCATGCAATTGCAGAGACACAAGAATCATTATAACACTAGAAAAATCCAAAAACTTAACAAATTAACCTCAATTGCAAAAGGGAGTTTGAGATAGCTGCAGCAATCACCAATATCAGTACAAGTGGGATTCTCGCATGCTTTGCTGAGCCCAATTTGTCTCCCTTCCGCCATCGTCTTCTTCGAATTTATGTAAACTGGGTACAACACAATCCATTTCTTTATATTGGGCAATTCAACATCCATATTAATTCCTCATTCGCACATATAAACCACAAAACAACAAACTTAAGCTCGCGAAGACGCTATTGCACATTAATTAATCCCAAATCCAATCTTGAAATCTATGATGGTAGGTTCCCAGCACCGCCGAAAGAAACGTTAAACCCATCGAGGAAGAACCAAGTTTTATTCGCTTGGACCTTCCCTTGAGCCCAGACATGGCCCAATGTATGGTACGTTTGGGCATCAATTGGGCCCATACAACAGACTAAAACCCAAAGTGGAAAGAGTTGAGTCTGACCGAAAAGAATTGGTTTAGGACAACAAAAAACACACAAATTAGAGTTAGGGCAAGGGTTTAACGTGACGATGGATTCTTCTGAAGGAGCAAGGACGGGGATCGAAGAGTTGAAATTGAAGAACGAGGAGCACGTTGTCGCAAAATATGAACCGGGTCAGTTGCCGATCACTTGTTTCTCCGAAATCGTCAACGATGCTACCATCCATTTTCAGATTATCCACTTTCCCAAACAGGTTTTTGCGTCATTTCTGATTCTGTCTACACATTTTGGACTTTTTTTTTTTTCCCTCTCTCTCCGAAACATTGTGTTGATAATGATGTGAATGTGGTTATGGTAGATACACGTGTGGGTTGGCTACAACTCTTCCAAATTGGGGCACGTGTATGCAGCAGCTCGCACTCGACCTGTAAAAAACTTGTCTCTTTTCAATCACAGTGATTGCTTCTATTTTCTGTGTGTCAAAGATTGTGTTTTTGTGTGGATTTGTGATATGTAATGTGGCGGCGATAAACACAGAGCAATAATGTGTCTATGACTTCATTACTGGGAGGGACTTCTGATAATACAGGGTCTGGTCTTGCTCGCCGGTTAGGTAACTATTATTGTGTTTCATAGTTTAGAAAAAGTTAAATTATTCCCAAAGTTCTTGATTTGGTGTTATTTGTGTTGTTTCTTGCAGTGTTGAAGACTGGTCTCAATGTGATTTTGGCTTGCAATATTCCAAAAAATAACCCCATGCTTGAGGTCTCTATGTTTTATTATTTTATGTTTTCTTGTATATTCGGTTTTTTTTTTTAAATTCTTAAAAAAAAAAGATTACTCATTCCTGGCACCTGCTATTACCTATTATCATTCATGAGACCGATTCTCTTGTACTAATTTGCCTACTAGTTCAAGATTAACTGGCGTTACATATTTTGGAGATGATTGCAATCAAATCCAAACACCTGTAATCGATGATTAATTTTAAGGTTTTCCTGTTGTAATTTATGAAGTGCCCTCTTCGCTCAATTGGGAGGAAGCTGGCTAGTTGGTTATGAATCCCACATTAGCGCAAGCCTTGTGCACTCAGTTACCTTTTTAAATTGCTATTCACACATTAGTTAGCATTTTTTTCCTTCATTTTTAAATTCAACATTCTTTTATCTTTATTTTGCAACTTTAATGGATTTCAGGCTGAAGCTGAGAAAATATTGGTGCAGAAACTCAATAGTCTGGGTTATACCAAGTCTAGATTGGAAGGAACATCTGTGTAGCATTGGCTGGTAGGTTATATTCTGTTCTTTTTATTTTGCTACCTTGATGGGTTTCCGGCCGAGCTGAGAAAATCTTGGTAGTTGGTACGGAAACTCAATGGTCTGGGTTATACCAAGCCTAGATTGGAAGGAATATGTGTATATAGGTCAGGAGACTTGTGAGGGATGGCAAAAAAGTCCGTTTAAGTTGATACCCACGGGGATTACCTGCAATGAGGACGAGGGCGGGGACGAGTTTGGTCCCCACGGGGATGGGGGCATGTTCCTATTAAGCTAATGGGGGCGGAGATAGGGGATAAGGTCCCTGCCCCATAAGGACCCGTGAAATCCCTATATAAATATAAAATTAATCAAATACCCTTCTATATATATAATTATATAAAAATACCCTAGACTCACTTCACTTTCTCCACTGCCGTTCTACATCTTTATAAGAGTGTGACTATGACTTCTTTTTTTCTAACCCGAATGTGAAGTGGCTTATTAAAGTTTTTATTTGAAATTTGGATATTTGAGTTTTTGTAATATAAATATTTTTAGTTTGTGATTTGGATATTTCTATTATTTTATAACGAATTTGTAATTATGTATTTTATTTGTAATTTAAATTGTGTTGGATAATGGTATGAAATATGCATAATTATGGATGTTTTATTTAGATCTAAGAGTATTTTTTTAGATTTTTCTCTTTTTTTAGATTTTTTTTGAGTTTTTCTTATAGAAACTCGCGGATATCCGCGGGAAGTGGGGACCCGCGACTGAGACGGGGCAGGGGGCGGGGGCCATGTCTCCACCTTCATGGAGACCTATTGCCATCCCTTCACTTGTTTGACATGCCATTCACTTCTTTTCCTTTTTCTCACTCTGTCCTTTCACCCTTTACTTTTGTTAGTAAGTTTTGACATTTAGATCAAATATCATGGTGCTGATTGAAAACTTAGATCACGAACTGCATGATGAGTCACAAACTGAATTACTTTGCTCATCTTGGCATCTGTTTAATTGACAAAGGAAACAACAATTCCGTGGTCATATCGAATGTGATTCCTCATGTAATGTTATCATTAGAAGAACAACGCCGGGTTTGGGATTGACATCTCGCTACTGCCTCAGCACTCTGTCGAAAAGGAAGGAAAAAAGGCTCATCTAATGAAATTTACTGCCTTCTATGGGCTCAATTACTCTTATTGGCTCTTCCAATAAGTTGCTTTTACCGATTGTAACCTAATATGGAACGTTCGTGGCTAAGACTTCAAGCTATGTTACCTTACTGGAAACAGCAGCCCTTGTCACTCTTTGTTGCATTTGATATCAGATGGCCATAGATGTTGCAAATTTTACTGTGCATAACTATTTGGAATTTTTCATATGTACGTTTTAAAAGAAAGTCTCTTTTATAAGTGGAATGGCACGGAAAATATTAAGGGCAATAATATTCTTATATCATTTGTATTATATCTGAGAATCAGTAAGATTTCCTTTGCGAGCATCTGGAATTACCGAATAAGAGAATAAAAGAGTGGATTGGAGAAGAATATGGCAGCCTTATATTGATTTGCATAACCATTTCCTTGTAAAGAGCCAATGACAATGATACCCCTTCACTGGAACTAGAAAACGGGTGCCTTTTTATTTGAACCTCAAGTAACATAAACTGACAGCAAGCTCATGTATTACAGGAAGAACTCTGGCCTCATTTTTCTTATTTTATAAGTAAATTACTCGTGTAAAGGTTTCAAGATCTATATTCAGATGACCCACTAACTCATTACACAGTGGGAGGACAACGATTCACTTCTAACAAAGAATACAGCAGATATATGAGCCTTCAATTTGAAGCCAGGTGCTACAAGGGGTAAATATTCTATTTTATAGTATGAATATTAACTCGTTAATATTAATAAAATACCTATGACGTCAATGACAATAATGCCTTTTTGGTTAACACTGTGTGCAGCTAATGCATCACGTAATCATGACATAATATTTTCATTAAACATCACAACAATGTGAAGGCGTACATTTCTATATAACATTGGAAGGAACAATGTCGCTTTTCAGTTGGTTTAGCTGGATCAGACAAAGCCAACTATCGTTCAAGGTATTTCTTTTTTATTCATAAATGAGGTACTTAGATGCCCCCTTTTTATTTTTCTAATTTATGCCATAGAAAAGTTCATGTAATTCTGCAAGATTTCTTCGTAAATAAAGTGAAGTAGAGAATATTCCTAAACAAGAAATCAATCCTCCATTTAAAAATTTTTACTTAAATCCTTCGTGAAAAGTTTATAGAACCTTTTGCCTGCTGTCATACTAAAAGCAGAGAATATATGCCAAACTTCCTTAAAGGCTTGAACTAAGAGCAATCTTCTTGAAGAAAAGAATAGGGTAACAAAATATTCCCCATCAATATAAATAATAAACCTTTCTGAAAGTGATGACAGGAAATAGTTCGACATTTATGATCATACTGCCATAGCCTTTCTTACCATGGATATCAAAGATGGTTTGTCCCTCCCCCTTTATTGGCTAGTATCTTTTAAAGCGTCTGTTTGCAAGTGTGTCTGAATATTTATTGGGATGTATGTGTACATGCCCTCAATGATCAAATATCCTGACAAAAAAAAAAAGTTAGATGAAAGTTCATAAATAATTTTTTATCTAATACGTCTCCACTTTATCTTGTGGTGAAAATATTGTTAGGCATGTGTGGTCTATCATGAGCACTCAAATGTGTCATGTTAGAAATGCGCCGTTTGTGAAAATACATCTTTACACATGGTAGAAAAATTCTTAATACCAAACTATTATTGAGTCTCTAGTACCACATGAAAAAGAACCCCAAAAAGCTTAGGTTATTAGGTGAAGATTCATGAATGGTTTTATATTTAGTATTTGCGAGATGAAAATGTAAAAACATGGTTAGAATAAGATTTTTGGGACACAGCTGAACAATGGATTTGACCCTTTCCAAGTGCAGAATTTACTCCACAGGATAAAAATACATTTTATGCTTATTAATGATGAATAATCATCGTTAGTTTTTCTTTTTTCCAGTAATAGTTGTTGAAATGTCATTCATTATGCCTGCAATTGCTTGAATAACCGAACCATATAATTTAATGGGGTTCAACGAGGAAAGGGTAGATGTTGATGTACAGAATATATTTCTCATGAAAAACTAAACTATAGAATGAAGATTTCATTTCTCATGAAAAACTAACTCACGGGCAAGCATGTCTTGCGCTAAAGTATAAGGCCGCTTTTTGCTTAATCTTTGTGATGTACTTATGATATTGCAGGCATTTCACGATCTATATCAGATGCTCCACCAGCTCACTACGTAGTGAAAGTACAGTCATTTTCACTCCTCGCAAAGAATTCAGTAGAAAAATACGAATCAGGGAAATTTGAAGCTGGAGGCTACAAGTGGTACACATATAAATGTTCTTGTTGATAATAATCTCAGTGACATATATCTGTCTCTCTATCTATATAAATTCGGCTATTGCCTCTAGTACAGTGTCATGGATAATGATTTCGATCTCTACTTCAAAGTGAATGACATTGTTATACATGTGCTTACACCTCACAGGAAGTTGGTTCTGTACCCAAGTGGAAACAAGAGCAAGAATGTGAAGGACCATATTTCACTATACTTGGCGTTGGATGAAGCAAGTTCACTTCCTCCTGGTTGGGAAATCTATGTCAATTTTCGGTTGTTTTTGCTTGATCAGAACAACGACAACTACCTAGTTGTCCAAGGTATTTATCTTATTTTTAACCCTTTCTTTGAGTTCATGCACTTAACAATCGCTTGCCTATACCATTCACATGGGGGCAGGGTAGTATACAGAAATCAAAATCTATCACCTAGCATGAGCGTGATTTGTGTATTTTCAAGAGGTATGCAATAAATATTTCTGTTTGATTGTATCGCAATCACAATATTGGCTTCTAATAGCATAGTACTTTAGCACATTATCTTTTGTAGACTCATTCATTGATGATATTGACTTATCATATATGTGTCTTTACCACATTATACTTTTTTTTCTGCTTAGATAATTCAGTTTTGACCTGCTAAGGAAGGGTCTCTCAACATTTTTTTGAACACTGCATTTGATAGATGCGATGGGAAAGGAAAGGAGATTTTACAAAATGAAGGCTGAATGGGGATTTGATAAGTTTATTCCCCTCGAAGATTTCAACGACGGCTCCAAAGGTTATCTGGTGGATGATATATGTGCATTTGGAGCAGAAGTCTTTGTTTGCAGGGAAAGAAGCACAGGTAAAGGGGAATCCTTAGTAATGTTAAAGGCGAAGGATGCTGTTACCTACAAGCACGTCTGGGAGATAAACAACTTCTCTAAATTGGACTCAGAATGTTACGACTCTAAAACATTCAATGCTGGAGATTATAAGTGGTACAAAATAATCACCTTGTTTTGTTTCTAACCTTGCTGGATGCATTCCAATGTGGTTCACCAACTTGCTCTGAATCTATTAATTAAAGTGAAGATGAAAAATCCATACCAACAAAAGAGATAAATTCACATACATTGCTGAAAAACAAAAATTTAGCAACTGTAACTTTTACAAAGTATTTATGCTTCAGAAGTGCATGTTTAGCAATTTACTTATTGGTCATAATGATGTTTCTTGCAGGAAGATAAAACTATATCCCAAAGGAAAAGGCGCTGGATTGGGCAGTTATCTGTCTTTGTACCTAGCCTTAGATGAAGCAACAACCCTTTCTCCCGTTTCCAAAATATATGCACAGACAATATTACGCATTCTTGACCAAAAGCAAGCCAAGCATCACTTTGGAAAAGGTAAAGTTTGGTTCACTTTTTTGGGTTGCAATTTCTCAAACGCTTGTGACACAAAATGATAGTTTAGTGAATAGTTAACATTACTGGCAACATTTAATTCAATTTAATAACCTCCAGTTCTCCTTTCCCTACTTGCAGCTAAATACTGGTTTAGTGCCTCAAACCGTGAAAATGGTGCACTCAGATTTATTTCGCTCAGTAACTTCACCAGTCAATACTTGAGTTATCTGGTTAAGGACAGTTGCTTGGTGGAGGCAGAGGTTACAATTCTTGGAGTAGTTGATGCTTTGTCCTGAGATTGTTCAGAGTTCGGACTTTAGGTATACATATTGCTGAAGAATGCAGTCACAATGAGGTACAATCTTAAGGTTTCAATTTATGTATAGTATTGTATATATATTCCAAAGAGAAACCGGCATCAACAGATTTCTACCATGGAGAAGATATTGGCTCTCTTAATGATCTATAAACTGTACTTTTCATTTGAAGTACAATAAATCATCATTTACAGGAGAGATTCTGGTGTCATGTCATACAAGTGGATTATTTATTGAACTGAATTCCAAATACTGAGGAGAATACACAATTCGGAAATACATACAAGTATTAACAAACTTCACAACTAAGTTAACCAAATGTTTTCTCGCTGCTGTAACACATGTACAGAAAACCATCATCATCCTTGTAAGATTCGTAGATGGTGCTCAGAAGACTTGCTGTGAACAAAAAAAAAAAAAAAAAAAAACACAAAAAGGCCATAGACAGAGGCATACATTAGATTGATATAAGAGAAAACAGAAGCTGAACTGCTCAAGAGTTTAGTGATAAGGAGCATTTACTAGTCTGAGGCAAAGTGTTCTTCACAAAAATAAACAGAGCTTTCCCAGGAGCCAAACGCAGCCTGCCACTTAAAACGTGAATAAACTGCCCTACAGGCATATCTCGAGGAACCAAATATCTAAAAGAGAGAGAGAAAAAAGAAAAAAACGATCAGGTTCCTGAGGACAAGATAGACATTGAAATTTTCAATCATTTAGTCATCATTAGGTATTAATGCACCATAACTCAATGGGATTGTAATAAATGAAAAAGATTAGAAAACAATTCTCAAAAACAAATGAAGAACGAGCAAAGATCTCTATATAAATTTGACAAATCAGAAAGGAAGCCTTCACTGAAAAGAAGGGTATACTTCAGATGACTTACAATAAAAGCATTACTCAAAAAGAATAGCAACTTCATATAAGTTAAAACACATATAATCAAGATGTATAATTGGATTAAAACAGTGATAACATGGATCCCATAATCAAGGAAAGCTAGAGTATTGTTAGAAAAATGTGAAGTCAACCATACAGCTAAAACCTACTTTTTCTTGTCCAGTTCAGGCAGGTCCGTCCTAGAATACTTCTCAATGATGACCTGCAACACATAATGCATGAAGCAAAAGTCGCTCGGAAAAGTTATAAAACACTCTACAACAATAGTAGTGCTATCTATAGCCTATATAGGATGATGTACAATGCTTTTGTAATAACCACACCAAAATTTTCATATCTTTCGTGAAAATGGGCTGTTTTGTCTGATAACTGATAAATAAAATATGTAAGTCAAATGTCAAAAAATGAAGGGAACTATAATCAAGATCATACAGGGACTCGATCTGGGTATTTGACTATGATGCTTTTGGACTCCTTGAGTCGTTCATCTGCACCCAAAAACAGAAAAGCCAATAAAAAAAAAAAATTCAACAATGCACTATAATCATCATTTCATATATCAAATATTAAAAGAAAAAGAAAAAAAAAAAAAAAAAAGGAAGACAAACCGAAAGTAAACTCGTCCTTGAAAGGCTTAGTCTTGCTCTTGCCCATGAGAAAATGGAGAAAGACTGTGTGTAAAGTAATGTGAATGAAAGTTGCAATGAGAATGAAATGAAAATGGGAATGGAAAATGAGAAAAATAAAAAGGGGAAATGGGAAATGAAAATTGGAACGGAATGGTTTCTTGTTACGAAATCGGTTTTATTGTATTACGTTGCGTCCACCGTCGAATGCTCTGGCATTATCGTGCAAGTCAATGTCAATCAACTGAATCGGATTAACTACCAGAAAAAGATGCCCAAGCAAGCAAGAACTTAGGCGGGCTTTGCATGTTGGGCTTTAATTGGGCCTCGTTTGGGCTTCGCAACTATTTTGGTCACTTCAGAAACTTTCCAATTAAATGCGCTTGGGTAGGCGTGTTCATATTTGGGATTTGTGGTCGATGCTTGTATAGATTTTATTTTGAATGTTGGCAATATATATATATATATATATATATATATATATATATATATATATAGTTTAATTTTTACGGATTTCTCATAATCATATAAATTGAAAATTTTATGTAAAATAGTAAGATGTTTGATAAATTAATCTAAGATTCATACCAAAAAAATTAATCTATTATTTCTTTATAATGTTTCTTTGTAAAGCTTAAAGATAATGTTTGGAATGATTAAATTTTGAAATTGATTTGATTTGAATTAAATTAATTTGATTTATAAATTAAATCTTATATTTTAAATGATTATATAAAAGTAAAATTTGAATTGATTTAGAAATTCATTCTTATATTTATAATATATTAGATTACATTTGGAATGACAAAAAATCAATTTGATTTGATTTGATTTGGTTTGTACTTAAACTTTAAAATCAAATCAATTCTCATTAAATTCTTTCAATTTTGATAGAATTTCAAATACAAAAAAAAATAAATTATATGAGAATTAGAAATCAATTTATTTTTTATTCTTAAAACACTCAAACACAAAATTTGATTTTTATATCAAATTATTTCCATTTTTTTGGCATTCCAAACATACTCAATGTTTAAATCTAACTAATAAGGGGGCCAGGGCACAGGGAGGGGGAAGGGGAAAAAAGGTCTAATGAGGTACCTAAATTCATTATTCTAAGAAAAAAATTAGTTCTTAATAATTATTATTATTATTATTATCTTTAGAGAAATAGGAAAAAAAGATGGACAAGAGAGAATCGAACTTGTGACGCAAAACTAACAACCCCCTTAAACATAAGGAGTAGAAGAGGTATCACCTGAACTAAAGTTTATTGGTAACTAATATATTATTTAATGACTTGTATGATAACATTATAGGACTGCATGAATATAAGTTTGTTTAAATATCTTTTCGTATACAAATGGTAAATTGAATAATAATACAAAATAATTTTATGCCTGCAATCCAATTTAGGATTGAACTAATTATTAAACTTATTTTTAGTGTCATCAGTGCTCATATCTTCTTCGTCTTTTATCATTCTCCATTTCAACAACTCCGATATTTATTTAGATGAATTGAATTGACAGCTAGTAATCAACAAAGGTATTGACATAATAGTAAAGACATATTATAATCTCAGAGAGGACCTGGTTCAATTCCTGAACCCTCATACAAATTGAATGTCTGCGACCTTGCGCCTAGGTATACAAATAGGACGCTTATAATTCATTTTGCTGTATACCTTTGACCTGCTACTTCCTAGCAAAAAGAAATTGTGCTTCGGAGTTGTTGGACTAATGTCAGGTTATTTTCTCATGCATACACATGCTATTATTAATTGATAAAACTCCATAAGTTTTAAAAAAATCTTCCAACAATAATAAAAATTATAGATTTGGTCCTTATCATTGGGTGTTGGGTTAGGAGGGTAAGGCACCACAGCTCACCTACCCCTTCTTTGTGCGCGAAACTAATCAACGGTCAGAATTGGTGGGGATTTTCAATTAAACGAGGTCCCTTTCCTGCTTGCCTCTTGTGTTTGGTAATATCAAACTTACGGGTTACTTTATCAGTGGATTTTGAGTGCTTCATGAAATGGAAATATAGGGAAAGAAAAAAGGAAGATTTTGATTGTTATCCACCAAAATAATAGGATTGAGTTCGGCGTTCCGAAATGTTAAATTCTCTATAACACCTCTTGGCACCTTTGTTTAATATTCAATTAATTAGATTTATCATGAAAATGTTTAGAATGGTAAATCATAGAATACTTTGATCAAACATTGAAAAATATAAAATGATATGAGGGGGGAAAAGAAAGGTGAGTAATTGTCAATGCTCAAACTTAGAGATATTCTCTTAAGAGTATTCAAAAGATCATATTTGTTGTAAATATTATTTAAAAAATAAAATGCGAAAACTATTACAGTAAATTGTTATTTAAATTTATTTTGGTTAAGATTAATTATAATGAAAACTAGAGAGGAATATAGAATAAAGAGTTAGCCGAATGAATTACTACTCTAAAGTCTAAAGTCTACAAATGTCATTATTTAGTAACGACACGAGAGAGAGAGAGAGAGAGAGAGAGAGAGAGAGAGAGAGAGAGATGCAATATGAACATTTGTTCCATTTAAGAATTATTGGACGCTCTTCGTCATTTTTTATGTAATTTTTGGTTCATAAAATTTTTTAAGGGGAGACAAGAATATTTATATTTCAACATCAGAGCATTTTATAAGACTTAGGATAGACTTTAAAGAACAGCAATTAAGAAACAAAATAAGCGGTAAAATATGTCTAGTTACAATTAGCTGTTCATAAAACTAATAATTTTTTAAAAAAAAATCAAATTTTAAGCCATAAGCTAGTTATAAAAATAAATAAATAAAAGTTATCAGCTAGTAGGAATTTAATCCAGAAATACATTTTTTAAAAAAAAAAATAACTGCTAAACCAACAATACTTGTAGCAAGCAGTTTAAACACAATTTAAAAATCAAGTCAACCAAAGTCACATATTATGTTGGCAAGTGTGTATTTAATAAGCTCAATAAAAAGTTTATCCGGTTATCCGTGGCCGCATGAATCAGGACAATATGGTGAAGTTGCAGCATGGTTTGTTGTTGTATGAATACCAGATTCTATCGATTGCAGAAATACCTAAGCATGAGGAAATCTGGTTACCCGTTTTTTAAAATTCACAAAAGCCGGTGACTCTCACTTCTATGCAATCAACATCCTTCCATTTCAAAATATTTATTATTATTATTTTACATAATTTTTCTTTCAATTTATTTACTATTCTCATATTTCTATAAAAAATCTATTAATTGTTTTTAATTATATCTTCAATATTAATATAACAATATAATAGAATGTTAAACATTAAATAAGGATAATTTAATAAAATTATTCTATAATTAATTTTTAATTTTAAGTTCCTTAATGTTAATGCAAATAGTCAAGGTGGCAGAATTTCTGAAACGAACGAGGTAATAAATAAATCCCTTTCTAATATATTTAATTAGATCAAATGAAACATTTTTATCAATGTTTTTTGGCCAGACATTTTTCATCACATTTAAATTATTAAATTAATATTTGTGTGCTTTGGACTTGGATAGCAGTGTTAGGCTGGGGAAAGACCATATCTACGGGCACGGGATGGAGAGTCAAAACAAGAACACCAATTCGAAGGTGGCCAAGCAATTGTATGCAACAAGTCAAAATCATAATTAGCCAAACCACATCAACACAACATAAACCAAGTAGTAATACCTACCAGGCCGTGGTAGGTGTAGTGTGGTGGTACCATAATAGTTTTCGCATATTCACCTTAACTCACCAACTCATTCCTAATCGCTCAGATTCATCTTTACTACCCAATCTCAGCCGTCGGTTTGATATTAATTGCCACATGAAAAATACGGTTGAAATGAATCAAACCCAAAATCTTGCTGCTTAGGGGCATTTCCGTCATTGAATCCACCCAAGGCCCCAGCCGCTCTTTCCCTATAAATGGGGTCTCGAGGGTCGAGTTTGAACTCGCACAATTTGAGCAACCGCCCCTTTCTTAACTCACCAACCACCCATTTCTTCCTCGTTCTCGGATTCTGTAGCTATCTCTCTGCTCTTCTACCTTCCAAGGTACAATGCTTTTTTCTTTTTTCTTTTTTTATAAATTGCAAGCTTGTTTTGCTGTTATCTTGCTTTAGTATTGTGTTGGAAAGGAAAAAATGAGAACTCTGGTGGAAAATCGCGTCATGTGATAGATCTTGTGATTCAATTTTGGATTTTGCACTTCTGGGTTGGTTTGCTTTTGTTTTTCTTAAACTGGGTCGCTCTTTGTTTACCCAAAAGGCTCTAGGCGAATTTTTTGTGGTAATTGTTGTGTTTTTCGGTATGAAATCTTAATTTGAAAGTGCACTTTAGGCTTTCAGATCTAGTTGAGTTTATATGCTAATGGCTTTTTTTTGCTCAGTTAACTTGTGAGATACTTTTAATTTTTCGGACTAATTTTGGATTTTTTTATATATAAAAAAAAAAATCTGCTGGCTTTGGCAAATTATTAGACTTTGAAGTTGGACTGAGATAGGATTTGGTGGTTAATAGATTTTGGCAAATTTTGGTAGTTAATTTACTTTATGCAGAGTTGTAAAATGGGACTTCTCTTTGATCTTGGCTTTGCCTTTGTGACTTTGTTTATAGGTACTATTCCTAATTCTTTGATTTCATTTTTGTTGGATGTTGTTCTGCAGCTCGCAAAGATGGCAGCAGAGAGTTTCCTTTTCACCTCCGAATCAGTGAACGAGGGACACCCTGACAAGCTCTGTGACCAAATCTCAGATGCTGTGCTTGATGCCTGCCTGGAACAGGACCCAGACAGCAAGGTTGCATGTGAAACCTGCACCAAGACCAACATGGTTATGGTCTTTGGAGAGATCACAACCAAGGCCAATGTAGACTATGAGAAAATCGTGCGTGACACTTGCAGGAACATTGGGTTTGTTTCCAATGATGTTGGTCTTGATGCTGACAACTGCAAGGTCCTTGTCAACATTGAGCAACAAAGCCCTGATATTGCCCAGGGTGTCCATGGCCATCTCACCAAAAGGCCTGAGGAAATTGGTGCTGGTGACCAAGGTCACATGTTTGGCTATGCCACTGATGAGACCCCTGAGTTGATGCCCTTGAGCCATGTTCTTGCAACCAAGCTCGGCGCTCGCCTCACCGAAGTTCGCAAGAATGGTACCTGCCCTTGGTTGAGGCCTGATGGCAAGACACAAGTCACTGTTGAGTACTACAATGACAAGGGTGCCATGGTTCCCATTCGTGTCCACACCGTGCTTATCTCAACTCAGCATGATGAGACTGTCACCAATGATGAAATTGCTGCTGATCTCAAGGAGCATGTCATCAAGCCTGTGATCCCTGAGAAGTACCTTGATGAGAAGACCATCTTCCACTTGAACCCCTCTGGCCGTTTCGTCATCGGTGGACCTCACGGCGATGCCGGACTCACCGGCCGAAAGATCATCATTGACACCTATGGCGGATGGGGTGCCCATGGTGGTGGTGCCTTCTCAGGAAAGGACCCAACTAAGGTGGACAGGAGTGGAGCCTACATTGTGAGGCAGGCTGCCAAGAGCATTGTTGCCAGTGGACTTGCAAGGAGGTGCATTGTGCAAGTCTCCTATGCCATTGGTGTGCCTGAGCCTTTGTCTGTCTTTGTTGACTCATATGGCACTGGGAAGATCCCTGATAAGGAGATCCTCAAAATTGTGAAGGAGAACTTCGACTTCAGGCCAGGAATGATCTCAATCAACCTTGATCTCAAGAGGGGTGGCAACAACAGGTTCTTGAAGACTGCTGCTTATGGACACTTTGGAAGGGATGACCCTGACTTCACATGGGAAGTGGTGAAGCCCCTCAAGTGGGAGAAGGCCTAAGTGATTCCTCCGCTTTTTGTGCTGGGAGTTTTGCACGTTACCTTTATAATATCTAATTAATCTCTAAGCCTCAGTGTGTCTCTCTACATGTGTTATGTTTCATCTATGTTTTTTTCTTGTGATTTTTTACATGATCAACCAAAAAATGTACTCTCAAGTTTGTATGCCTGATATATGTAATAGTAGCAAACCAAAAAGAGAGTATACGTTCTACTGCATGAATTGTAGTGGTTTTTTTAAATGAAGTCTCGTGCATTTTAAGTCCTAAGCTTCCCCTGTTGGGAAGAAAAGAAAAAAAGGACAAAAAAAAGGAAAGGAAAAATGCTTCTCCTGTAACCCCCCCCCCTTTCTTTTCCTTCCTGAGTCCTAAAGGCTAAAGATGGTAAAAGGAAGGGACATTTAACATATCTCACTTATCCCTAATCATCTTCGTTGATTTTTCTTTACCTATTTTCCCCTCTTAACGTGAAATTTAAAAAATTGCAAGACATGAGACAGTATATCCCAATTAGAAAATCAAAAGTGAAGATAGGTGCTAAAAGGAATGTGAGCTACGTGTAAAGTATATTAACTCGTGCAAATATTTTCGATTGTCATATTCTAAGAGTTCCCCATATCTCCTTGATTGCTAATGTTAATTGAGCGACAGCAGAAGAGGGAAAGGACAAGTAAATTAAGAATTGCTTCAGTAATCAGTGAACAGTATTTTACTAATTTTCATTTGTCCCTAAAATTTAGGTGTCAGCAGCTCAAGGTAATAAAAATGTATTGTAGTGTATCGTACAGCTATCGCCCCATGAAATGTACGTGCTGAAAGTGGTATGACAGTTTGTTGTTCCGTATGCAGCAAGACAAGGATCAGACAGATGGAGATTCTTCATAACTTTAGCTAAGAAAAGCGAATCTTAGTGCTCCAAGAGTATTGGCAAGTTTGTGAGGGGTCAGGGGTGCAGTACCTACTGCTAGCTAAGATTGAGATCCACTGTCGCTTAAGTTGTCCTCTTTTCTTTTCTTTTTTTTTCCTTTTTTTATAAACTTACGGATCCGACTTGATCCATAGATATCTCAGAGGGATAAAGTCTCTGCTGATTTTGTCATTCTGATTACTCGAATCTGAAACAACTAAATAAGCGATCGAGACACTTACTACTTCGACCAACCCCACATTGATACTGTTTGAGATATCCATCTAAAGGAAATACAAATAAAAAAAGAAAAACATAATAATGCAAAAATAAGGCTTTAATTTTCAGGCTGTGTAAACTTAATTTTTTATAATGTTGCTGGCTTATTTAATAATTTGATTATATTAAAATTACATGATGTATTAAAAGATAGAAAACATTTTTTGTTCAAAAATTTGGAATTAAATAAAATAAGTTTTTCCAATAGGTCCCACGACATTTATTATTTTAATATACTATGAAGTTTATTTTAAACTCATATAAAATTATATTAAATTTATTGTACACAAATTTATATATATAAATATAATTTCGTGAAAGACGCTTATTAAAAATTCAAAAGAAGAAAATTTTCTATTAAAAATAAAACTTTTATTTCTAATGTAAATTATTCTAAAATTTCGCATCAAGTATCTTACAATACTTGTCAGCAAAACCCATTAAAATATAATAATTCACAAATTTATACAACTGCAGATATCTTGTTAGATTAATCCTACATTATCATGAACTTCTCTTCCAGGGCCCCATGATCACGATTTTACCTGAACTAAAGTCACAGGACAGCTTGTCGTTTATAACTGCTTCATGACATTAGTAACAGCACCCCGCGTATGGGGCACCATTGTTGGCCTGGACTTGACCCCATGCCCTTAATTAATGTCAAACTGTTCTCTTTTTTGCGTACATAACGCCAAACTTTTCTGATCTCTTGCACATATGGCTGCTCTTGATACGAACTCTACCCTTGTCCATATCCATTAGCCCAGTCAAAAATGAACACAAGCAAACTTCCCATTCGTTCTTTCATTTGGATCAGTGGGCCCAAGCCCGACAACCAGCGTTCCCTTTCACGTCCTCCCCCGGCCCATGGGTCATGAAATATCGAAGATGACTTGTGATGTGAGAAGATCAAAATCTGACCCCAAATGATAAAAATAAAAAGGAAATAACTGAATTTCCTTTGGCATATTGAGTGAAAACCAACCACGGTTCGCCTTGAAAAAAGAAAAGGTGGAGCTATTGAAACCTTATGTTTTGATTTACGATGAGCTAGGGAACAAAAATGTTTTGATCTCTCGAGAAATAATGCTCTTGCCTTTTCAAATTGATTTTGCTGGTTGCCATAGTCATAAAGCCACTTGTAACCTAGGTGCCCAGTTAGCAGATTGGACCACTAACAACTACATCAGTCATGGAAAGACTAATGCAAACTCCGCACTACGTGTACGGTTGTATTGATTTTCGAATCCCCTTTATTTCCGAATGAAGGATGTGGTTGGACCGTGGGAGGATCCAAAATACTTAATTGTATTTTGTAAGTTTTTAAGCGCAGCATCGTGATATTTCATAAGGCCTTGAGGCAGGGAGGACTTCAACATCACGTGCCTAGACATAATTTCCACTCTTTTCCATGCATGGTTTTAATGTTAGATACTGCATTTTTCTGTTAGATTTTGGACTCGAGAAAATGTTATCTGGTCCTGTTAGATATATAATGCTTCAGTCACTCTAGCATTCACGGACTTGTTTAAAATAGTATTGTGAGATGATGAATAGACTTAACCGTTGAATGGCTCTTCTTCCAAACGTCTGCTACAATAATCTATGCTTCTAATAGTTGATTTAATCAAAGTACAAGGTGGGAAGGGTGGAGTACACAGTGGACACTTGTGCAATGCTCAAATTAACTTTATAAAATCAACACGGTTGTACACCTCTCTTAGTCCATGTGATAAAGGAGTTTTTGGATTAGAGATTTTATCCCTGTTTATCCATCCTCTTCCCAATTTTCCCTAGCTTCCGTAGGAGCTCCCTAATACCAACCGATAAAAAAAAACAAAGAAATCAACATGGTTGTGGTTGTTGTGCTCATTGATAATTGAAATTTTCTGCTCGTAATTTTTGTTTCCTTTTTCATCTTCCTCTAAAAAGTAGGGGATGATGATTGTTACCTGATATATGGATATCCATTCCGTCCCAGCATGCTTGGGTCGGGTCAGATATGGTATGGTAAAAGATCATTATACTACTATGACCAAGTTTAGTTCAATTTCAACCTCTCTTCATAATGTGTATAATTGAATGCATTATGTTGTTTGGAAAAAGAAGTATGACGAGAAAAGAGGTTGCCTTATTTTAATGTTATAGTACGTGATTCAACTAAAATTTTCTTATTAATGACCAACTAATATATGAAGGGTCGTAATAAAAATAGCGAAGATCTTTCTATTGCATATTATTTAATCCTACTGAATTATGGATTCAAATAGTTATTTAAGTCTACAAATCTCTTTTTCTTTTTTCTTTTTTTCCTCCCTTCAACTATTGTTTATTAATTTCAAAATTTTCTTGGACTGACACGTATTTGAACATTTTCAATATTTTTAATAAAATCTCCTTATTTATTTGACACATGACTTATATCTTATCATACCACTTGTCATGATCACTGTTTCTTTCATATTGACTAACATATAATAGTTTATATTGCCCAATATGAATAAAATTCCATAATATTGATCCACATGATGACATGAAAGATCAGTTGTTTTGAAATTTCAAGTAAGGATAGCTAATTCAACTAACCAAAAAAATCATGATTTAATTTTGGTATATTAATAATATAAAAAGAATTATGAATCATATAATGTCATCAACCCTTGATGAGTCAACTAGGTGAAAACTGTGTTGTGAAAGGTTGGGTAGGTGCAAACTCAATTGCGAATGCTTATGTTTATATTTAATAAACAGCTCAAGTTGTGGTTAGTGTATAAAGTATGATTATGACTGGCATGTATATATTGCTCACCAAACCTCTATTTTTTCTTTTGTCGACCAAACCTCCATGGCATGCAACCCTGATTGTTTCACGAGATATTTTTAGTTGCTCCGAGAGTAAGAAAAAGTTTTTATTTTTAATATTTTTAGTTTGACTTGAAAAAAAAATTGTATAACATCTCAACAGTTGAATTATTTAACGTTTAACATCTTAACAATTGAACTAAAAATATAACTATAGCGAAAGATAATGATGATCCAAAAAAAGTGAATTTATTTTTATATTAAATAGAACATAACAAAATATTTTTCTTTCTTTAATATCACCTAACCTAAGAAATTTTCTTGTTTCAGGGTTAGTCTACAAGAAACCACTATGAATAAAGCGCCCCTTCAATTTGAGTACGTCCTGGGGGATCGGGTCAATTAGTCATTAGTCATGTAGAAATGATGTAATGGGCTTAAAAGAGCATTGAGCCTGTTAAGCAAAGTTAGATAATTGGACCAAGTGCTTCTTCTGTGGGCTCAGACACGGGCTTTATCGCTTGAGATGCATCAATTTTCTATCCAAAAAACCCGTGGTTGTTGGTCACGCAGTTTTTGTCAAGGTCACAAACTTTTATTCATAATAAGTTTCCAGTTACTAGTTCAAACATTAACCCGCCAGAATAAAAAATGTAAACATTAAAAATCAAGGACGCGTATGTGAGAAGTAAATATGAGAAAAAAAAATGATAAAATGTTGAAGTTACAATATTAATAACAAATTAATTTGATATACTAAGAATGTGTTTATTTGGGATTTTTTTAGTAAAAAATTATTTTTTATCGAAAATATCAGTTTTTGTGTATTTGGAATTTTTTTAAAAAATAATCAAAATTTTAAAAAAATATATTTTTATATTTTTTGTAGAAGTTGAAAAGAGTAATTTTTAAAAAAAAAAAATTCAATTTTTACCTTTCTCAGCTACATGTAAAATTTAAGGTTCAAAATCGCTTTTTTAAAAATTTGAAATAAATGCATTTTAAGAGTATAAAATATTTTTATATTACTATCTAATTAGATGGTTGTATTCGTAAGACTTTTAAGTTATTAGATAGTTGAGCTAAATATTTTTGTTGATGTAGTAATACATAATTAAATATTTATATAAAAAAATTTTATATTAACAATACATATAAATTAAACCCCATTAATAATTTAATATCGACAAATTTGCTTAACAAAACAAAATATCTGAATAAATTTCTCATTTGTCATTACTCCATTTTCACCATTAGCATTAGCACATTGCTTTGTTTCTATCATAATACAGAGATAATTGAATGATATTTATTAATGAAAAGAATCTCATTTAAATACACTGATAGTGTAAAATAGTTTTACACTATCAGTCAATAGAAATAGTAAAAAGTGCCAATTCATATAAATAACCATCAACTATAATGAGGGATCCACCGTAATTTCTCACTTTTTTCTATTTTTGTTGGTTGATAATATAAAATTATTTTACATTGTGAATGCATACCAATTAAATTCTATTGAAATTCGTTCTCTGACATTCCATAAAACACAAACAGACCAACGTACTTGACAACTACGCTGTAGTCTACATGCACGCACTCGAATTCTTCAAGTCTGAGTCAGATGAGGCTTTCAAACCACTTCTAGGAACATGGCCGGTCCTGCTACGTGGACGATAACTTTTTATGGCGTGTCTCATAAATCACATTCCACTATATTCAGTAAAAACTCCCAAAAAGAAAAAGTACTATGAAACAAACTAAGGATACTTTCCGAACTTAAAACACATTTGGACAGGGTTCACATTGATGTCCACCTTGTTAAATGGTAGAATCAAACAAGAAAAAGAAAAGGTGATCACCACCTTAATTTGCCTCACTTTTCTATCCTTTAACTTTAAATTTTAATCACAATTTCCATTCACACATTGGAACACGTTTTGGAAGTCTTCAGTGTCTCTGCCTTGTGAGTATAAGAAAAAGGAGAAATTGAAATGAATTCTTGTTATTTCTAGGAAGCGAAAATTATGAAAGATGGCCTTTGTTAGAGTTAAACATGGCTGAGTATAAGTTTCAAGAGATTATGCCGGGGTTGCCTACGCAATGCTAGTGTTCTTCTCCTGCAGTTGCATGTCTCCAACTCGTGAGGTAGCAATTGAATTCGGGTATACGACGAATGCATATTGCAGGTTGGAGTCTTGAATTATTACTCCATGTTTTACCTTTGGAGCACAAACAATGCAAGGGATTAGGATGAGCAGTATCAACTGATTGACGACATACTCATATAGTGCTTCTCGAACTGGAATGAAGGCCCAAAAAACCCCATACTATGATCAAAATTGAAGTAATGAATTAGAATTTGAACCCTCAAAATTGCAAGTAAAGTTCGCATGGGTCTAATTTGCTTCTATTATGACCAGTCACTTTGACACTATGTTTGGATGTTTTTTTATTAATAGAACACGCTAGAACTTGTAAGAAAAGATTGGAAAGAGAAGAAAAAGAAGGAAACAAAGTTATTTTTTTGCTTGTTTTGAATATCAACAAGAAAATGGAATAGAAATTCATTAATTGTATTTGAAAGTTATTTTATAAAAATTTGAAATGAAATATTTATAAATTATTAACTTCTCGATTTTTCATTTCACTAATTACACCTTAATCATGGAGACAAAAGATAATGTGTTTTTAAGAAGAAAGGAGGAAAACCATTTTCCTGAGTTTCCTTCCCTTCCGATCCTATCTATTATTTGAACTCCTAACAAGGGAATGAGTTTCCTTCTCTATCATTTTCCCTTTTTTCCCTAGTTACTTGTCATCTAAACACATTGTTAGGTTGAAATGGTTGCTTTTTTTTTTTTTGTGATATACAGCTTTTATTCTTAACCAAATTATTCGAAAAGGAAAACACATATTTTTCAGTATTTTAACTAAATTAACACTTTAATTCATTTAACATGTCAGTGTACCGAAATTAATTGCACACAATGTATAATTTATCATAATTTTGCTTTTTTTTTGGTGATATACAGCTTTTATTCTTAACCAAATTATTAGAAAAGGAAAGCACATATTTTTCAATATTTTAACCAAATTAACACTTTAATTCATTTAACATGTCAATACTTTAGCATGTCAGTGTACCGAAATTAATTGCACCCAAAGTATAATTTATCATACATTACGTTTGGTATGAAATTCTCAGTTCTTCCAAGCCTATAGTATGTTTTGGAAAATCTGCTTATTTTTTAAAAATTCCTTCAAATAGTTATTTTCGATACGATCTAATATGTTTAATAAACATAGATAACATGTCAATAAGAGTAGCACCGTTGGCAAGAAACGGGCTCATATTCCACAAAGACACGAATTTAATTGCCTAGGAGTTGTGCCTTGAATTAGGTGGGGAATGATTAATGCCGAATCCACCTAAATTTTTTATTGTAAGAAAATAAATAAATAAACATAGATAAAATTGATTATAATTTTTAAATTATTTAATTTATATTAGACATAAAGTGTCTCACCTTCCACTATATGAAGTATGAAACAATCACATGAAGATATTTCCGGAACAAAAACATATTATGACAGAGTTTACAACATTGATGTCCACTTTGCTCAATGGAAAGAGCAAAAAAGAAAAATGTAATCAATCATTTCGTCTTTAACTCACTTTTCTATAGCTAGGTCCTTTGATCATAATATTCCATTCACATTGGGAAGTGCTTTTTGAAGTTTCAATGTTTCCCTTGTGAATAGATAGAGAGAATAAAAGGAAGAAATGGGAAAAATAAAATAAAATAATTTTTTTCTACTTTTTAAGATAAATACTTCTATGCCTATTAGTGATGAAGTGGTTCAAGCATGGTGATTTTTTGGGACATTTTTTTTAAGAGAAAAATATTTCATTTTCTGAATTATAGGTCATGTATATTTTATCCCTAATTTTTTGAAAATGTGTATATTGATTTTTTAATTTTTTTGAATGTGTAAATCGACCTTTTATTAACTTTTTTCATTTATTGTTAATGGAAATAACACATGTTTAAGAAGGTTTAGGATATTGGCCAAGTTGCACGTTATTTTTTAGTTTAGGAATTAGAGTACACATGACCCAAAATTTAAAGAAATATAATATATTTGTTTTCTTTTAATAATAGATGAAAATTTAATAGAAGAACTAAAGCATAAATTCAAAAAAATTCAGAGGAATAAAGTGTCTTTCTTTTTTTTTAAAGATTTAGTTTTCATTGTTACTATTTTATTATGACTAGTACACCGATCATACGGGTATTCTCAAAGACTTGGCATATAATCCATAAACATTATTTCTACAAATGTTATGTTCGAGATAAATTCAAAACTTCAAAACAGAGTGTAATCTATAATATAGAAAGGGAAGTTTCTTCTTAATTTTTTCTTTTATATATTTTTCACATGTATTTTCCATTTTCTCAACTGGGATTCAAACTGTAATTTACCCACCTATGGGGGACTAGTTCTTTCTATTAGACATGATCCCCATTGGTCTCTCATTAACTTTTTTCTCTAAATTTTATTTCTTATTTTATCTTATATTCATTTAATCTTTGTACCTTATAACTTGAGGATTGAAGATAGAAAAATCAATCTATAACTACCCATACCACCATTTATGTGTATTATCAAGTGAATCCCAATTTTAAAAATTCATAGTGAATCTCAAAGCTAGTTCAACGAGGAGAAGACACATGGCTTATTGTGTAAAGTTGTTTTTGTATGGGCCACCTTGAGTCATCTGGTTGGTTATAAGCATAACCATACAATTAGTGGTTTCAGATTTTGAATTTTAAAAGATGAAAAAAAAAAACATAAAAAATCATTTTGTGTCTCCTCCCTCAAAGCAAACACTCCTTCTCCCACGACCAAATAACAATCTGCAGAGCTAGCGATGGTGCTACACCTTTCACCTTGCACTCTTCGACCGCTAACTCTTGAGCTCCTAATGTCTTCTGTTGTCGGTATTACAGTGCCACGATCGTGGCCTGTCTAGTCTCCCATGCCAAAGCCACATCACCAACCACGACTTCCACTACTCGAAGATACAATGGAGTGACATCTTTCATAGTTGCCCCCATGTGCTCAAAGCCATGGCACTAACGATGACACCGCTTGCTGGAAGAGGCGACAACGAACCTTGACACACGACGATAATGATCCCTTTTTTCTTTTTTAATTTTTTCTTTGTTGGTGTATATTAATATTAAAGACTGAAGGAAAAAAAAATTATATCTAGCTTTGCTCTTCAAGGAGCATGCAACTATGGGGGTTAAGGTTCAGGAACAATGGGATACGATTTGGTTGACCATGGAGAAACCGATAAGCATAAACATGATGACAAGAAATAGATGGTTTGAATGTTAGAATGGCTTCACTATTTGGGGGCAAAAATTCATTGTTAGGGTTTGAAGATGGCAAAATTGATTTCAAATTTTGGGGAAAAAATTCCATAGTTAGGGTTTGAAGATAATGAAAATTGATTTGGAATTAGAGAATGTGTTTTAAAGTTCGATGTTTCTTCTATAATTTTTTTTATTGACATTAAAGTGGTTATTACAATTTACTAATTGTATTTGTAATTTAACCACCTTAATTTAACAGCCTTTCATGTCACCACAAACAAACAAAACAACTTTACATAATAAGTCATGTGTCTTCTCCTTATTGAACTAGCTTTGAGAGTTACTATGAATTTTTAAAATTGGGATTCACCTGAAAACATACCTTGTGTATAACTCCTGTCAAAAAAAGCTATCATGTATAACTATTACATATCCACTATCCAAACATATCACATACCACATATCACACACCACACACCACACTCACCCTCTCTCATTTGTGGGAACAAATAAACAATTATTAGTGCCTGTCATTTCTCCTCTAAAACTCCTCTATCTTGCTATGATCTTACACCACCATCCATGTCTCTATCTTCTATTATCACTTTTTCTTCTTTTTAAACTTCAATTTTTTCTTTTAAATTTTAGGTATTGATGTAAAAATTGAATTAATATATAAATTTAATTTTAATGTATTAATAATGTAAATTTTTTTTTATATTATCATCTAATCAAATTCTTTATATATATGACTTTTGCAGTAATATATATGAGAATCAAATATAGTTGCTAGTGCAGTAATATATAATTAAATAATAATATAAAATAGTTTTAGACTATAAATATATCAAAATTAAACTCTTGATAAAGAACATATATATACACTGACAATGTAATCTTTTTACACTGTTATCCAATCATATACTTGTATTTGTAAGACTTTTAAGATAGTAAGTGGTTAAGTCAAACACTTTTATTGATATGACATTACATAATTAGATGTCTGTGTAAAACATTTTTATAGTAACAATGCATACAAATTAAATTTTATATATAACACCTCGAATATTTAAAGTCATTCCCGTCAATACACATTTTGTTATCTTTTAGGTAATGATGTAAAATTATTATTCATATTAGATCATTATTAACTACAATAATATTATAATGGTTAACGTGAATGTTTTGTCATTTTATTCATTCGAAATTTATTTATACAAAAAAATTATTTACTGTGGCTTTATAATTAATTACTGAATTTTTCCTGAAGCCCGTAAATTCCAGAAGAATAACAAGGATATATATGCATGCAACCTGCTTCACAGGTATGTCATATAGCTTTGCTAAAGAACCTTTTCATCCTCTCACCATTCTACCCAAATGATGACTTTGGGAACCATAGATGTTCATGAAAGTAAAGTGATGAACAGGAGCGAAAAGTGAAAATACATGAGAACGCAGTGGCTATATATATCACAATGATATATAGATGCAATATTGTAATACTTATATAGACTCTCTTAGTTTCTTTTCCTCCTAGAAAGGAAGCATCAAGGTGGAAGGAGTAAAGTCAGCAACTGATGAAGATGAAGCAATCCATGCCTCAAACACAGGCGAAGGTCTTCTTTTCTCTTCATAATTTGTTGCGTATGATTTCCTCATCACTGTTCCTTCTTCTCTCATTAGTCATTAATTACTTTCTCATGGTGTTCCAATTGAAATTGTTTTGCGAGATTTTTCTATGGACCTATGACTTTCTCTTGGAGAGTTTGGTGTTATTAAAGTGCACTATTTGATTTAATTTATCAAAATGTTTTGGATTCCTTTCTAGCTTTTACTTGTAATTTATATGAGTTTAATTTCTATATATTAATGGTATAAAATAATTTTGCACCATTAATTAATAGAATTGTAAGAAATTGATAAATCATAATAGGTAGTTATCAAAATAGATTATACCTATTATGATTTAGCAATTTCTTCTAATCCTATTAGTTAATAGCATAAGGTTATTTTACACTATCAGTGTATATAAATTAAATTAAATTAATATTTATAATTTATACTAATATGATTATTATCGTATAGGCTTAAATGTGGTTTAATTTTTTTCTTCAGGTTCATACAAGGAATTACCTCCAAAACCATCATCAAATGGATCAAAATCACAATCACAAACATGCGGCGAACCGCATCCAGAGGTACTGCTCTAATAGCATCAATTCAACCTATCTATCTGTGTAAAAGATTCGTAGGGAAATCGGAGTATGATCTGAATGATATGATGAGTTAGGCTTAGGCATATAAGATGTACCTTTGAACTTCAAAATTTTTAAAAGGACATATATTCCACTTAACCCTCAAGTGAAGCTTTGATTAATCAAAAAGATCATCAAATTCTAGGCATTTTTCCAACTATGATTTGCAAGATTATCATTATAGCATTTTTCGGGTGCACAGCAGCATAAGCTTTTCAATTACCCCATTTGAGTAGAATCTAGAAGATGCAGATATCTCAAGTGTCAACGGAAAATACGTCCTTTGCATTTGACTTCTCTCAAATATAGTTTTTAATTTCAGTTTTTTCATAAAAAGAAAAGGCTGAAAAAATAAAAATGAATTAAAATTTAAGCCCTATGGCACCAATGAGGATTGGCACAGTTTATAAGAAGTAGGCTCGATTCCCACCAGGACTCGAGTTTGATTCCTGCTACCAATGTAAGAATACTATTGGTATGTGATCTCGTAAGTCCCCTGTAAATACTCTTTAAGCTCGAGGGCTACACCTTGACTTTGGTGAGATGACCGGTGTTGAAACCACCTCAACTTTTGTCTATTGAAAAAAAAAAAGATAACTGCAGTGGCTTCTCTAGAAAATTTTGAAGCATCCAACATTAAACTAGATATCTGAGGACGCTTGCCATATACCTACATGATTTAAATAGCTAAACATCAAGTGATGAAAAATATAGTTAGGAATCCATATAGACGCTTGCCTTATATGAGTGTAACCAAGAATTAACAAAATATAAATGAGAGTAAATATTTATCTTGATCTTTGAAATTGTGTGTGTATTTCACTTTAATTCTTAAAATTAAAAAATTAATGATTTAATTTCTAAAGCTGTAAAATATGATTTAAATTAGTCCTTAGAATTTTATTCCTAATAACTAAATTAAATTACATTTTACAACTTCAATTATTAAATTATTAATTTTTTAATTTCAAGAAGGGCTAATTTTAATTATATTTTGCAACTTTAACAACTAAACTATTAATTTTTTAATTTCAATGACTAAAGCGAAGCACACACATATATAATTTCAGAAATCAAAATAAATATTCACCCTATAATTTCAGGGACTAAAATTTTGCAATGTACTATTTTGAAGGAAAGCATAGATTATTTATATTTATCATCTATTAGCGGTTGCAGTTTATATATTAGGAAAGAAACTAAAATTTATGCTCTTGAATTGAGAAAAAAAGAACAGATTATTTGCTATTGAAAAAAAATTCTTCCTTTTTTATTGACAATGTTGACGATAAAGGAAATAAGCAATTATACACCCACATGAGGCGGCACTTCCCTACCATCTTTATTTTTTATGGAACTAATAATAAAGTTAAAAAAGGATTAAAGTTATCGTACTATATATATATGTAACCTAAAGAGTAATACTATTTGTTACAAATGGATAATAATAGATACTTATAAAGAAAGAAAGACACAAAACCTTAATCTTTTCTATCATTATAAGATATTTTGTATCTTTCTCTTTTCATATATAACTACTACTATATTCACCGGTGTATACAAATAACATTATTCAATATGAATGTTATCATAAACATATTTTATAGCTTTTAAAGCTAAAAAATAGATAAATGATGTAATGTATTAATAATTATTAAGAAAGAATTTTACAACGTATTAATTTATTTTATTTGAAAATCTTATTTAATATGTGTAATTAATTAGTATATTATAAGTCACAAACAATTTTTTAATTTTTCACACTTATTATATACATACAAAAAGCATTTAAGGATCACAGTCAAAATTTGGTCTCCAGATGGAGCTTCAAATGTAGAAAAACCAATAAATAATATCTTATAAAATTATATATAGATATTATTTTTTATTTATTTTGATCTCATTTATAAATAAATATAATGTAATTTTTAAAGTATTAATATAATATAATATTATATTATATTTTTTTGTTATGTTTAAACAACAATTATTAGTATTATATAAAATTAATATAAAGCATATGAATAATGGTTTCATATTAATACTTAAAAAATAAATGTAGATTTTCGTGTCTGTCAATATGCTAGCAGGTATACGTGTCTTTTCATTGTTAAAGAGCTATAGCCTATGGGAACAGGAGGCATAAGATGCAATCTCTCCCTGCCACGACGCCGACAGATAACAACATAATAAAGAAGTTTTGAAATCTCAATTATTATTTTCCTAGCACATGTATTACGTGGTAATCTCATTGTAAATTTCGATGACTTTAATTGAAAATTGGAACCCAAGTTGTTAACTTGTTGCATTAAAAAACAAGAAAGAGCCGAAAACGACAGCAAGGCCCGGGCGCTCCCTGCTGGAAGGCTGTAAGAAGAAGACCCACACACTCATCCTATGATCCAATCCAACAAAGAACTGTTGGAATTTGGAAAAGTCTTAGTTAGTTATTTTGTGGTGGCCCATATGTCACGGAAATGAAAGTGAAATGAATCACTTTATTTAACGTGAGAAATAATTGAATTAAATTAAATCATTATACAAACTAAAATATTGCCCATAATGTGAACGTTTTAAAAATCTTACTTTATTATAACTTATATATATATATATATATATTTTTTAAAGTGATCAAAGTGGCTAATAATATATCCTTCTTAAACTTCTTTAAAATTTAAAACTATTGAACTCTTTGTATGACATATATTATCTTCCTTTTCACGTGAGAAAATCATGTAATATAAATCCATTTTGGATTTGAATCTGTACATGATTTTAGAATTGTGCGCAGATCATAATAATGGACCAGAATTTCAAGATTGAAATTGAATACAATATATGCTTCCACGATTCACGTAGTATAAGTCCAGCAAAATCTTCAAGCTAATATCTAGATCAGCCATAGCTTCGTAATTTAAAAAACAAAAATTATAGGCTATTTCGGCAGATTTTTATTCAACTAGCCGCCATTGGACTTTGAAAGTCCACATGCATAAGCATAAGTAGCTATTCAACAAATGTCTGCTATCAGACCAAAACACCAAAAACAAATGTCTGCTACAATTTACAATGAATTTGCGCATGGAATTTCAGTGTGTGGTGACTGTGCAAAGCCAAGTACAAACAAATTTTTTCAAATTTTGGCTAATCTGTTCACATCATCGGAAAAAGAAATATGCTTCCTTCATTATTAATATTATAAATATAAGAAATTTCACTTTGAATAAAAAATTCTGACATTTTTCTTTTAATAAAGTAACATCGCATTATCAATTGACGACACACTCGGTCAAAGTTAAGTTAAATAGTTTTCCCATTGGAAAGTACATTATAATTTCCTTCCTGTTTCATAGTCTTCTTTATGTAAAATCCCTGGCTTCACTCCTTCGCTCTTTCGCAGTGAAACAACCAAAAGTGCTTTTGATACTTTGATTGATATTAATTACGATCATATGTTTGGCATCTTCCTCCGCGAACGTGCTCATATCATAAATTCATAGGTCAAGTTGATTAGGGATTAAAGTTAACTTTATAGTGAAAAGGAAAAGAGTAAGACGAAAATACTTTTGGGAGATATCTATCACTTGAAAACTAAATCACTTAAAAAATTTATCTAAGATATTAGAAAGAAAACTTAAGCTGATACACAGGTAAAAGATAGACACTTTTTTTAACAACTATACCAGTATTTTATACTTTAATTTCCTATCACCTTTAAGTCAAGGATAATGACTAGTTATTATAATATGAATTAAAAATGCTTTCACGTAGAACAAAAACAATTAACAATCTCCACGAGGACTTTCTGTGTCGGGTCAATGAAGGAAGGAGTGAGGAGATGATGGAAGTAACTACGGGAAAGAGAGAGATACTGAATTAAATAAGCACCAACAACCCCCCCCCCCTCTTCTCTCTCTCTCTCTCTCTCTCTCTCTCTCTCTCTCTATTCCTTGTAGTCATGTAGTTGTAACAAAACGTCTCTCTTCATGATCATTGAATGAACCTTTGACAATCATAAGACCAAACTGGTTTGTTTCCCCATCGAGGGGCCACTCCTTAGGTGGCTGCTAAAGGAGACTGATTAGTGTTTTCTTTGTGTTTAAAGGAGAATAGACACACCAGTTTTTCTGTGTCAAGGCCGGTTTCTTTTCCTTTCATGTATTCCTCCACAGTCTGCACCAATCATTGTCAACTTCTGACATCATATCTGTGAGGAGCTTGGAGTTTAAACAGCTCCAAATAGTGGCTGCTTCAAGCAAATCCCAGTTCATCAATTCCAATGGAGTTAACTCCAAGACAATTAACTCCAAGACAGTTAACTCCTAGAGGGAGAACTCAAGGCCATGTCTTGAACTTTGAGAGAGATGCAGATTCTTTTGTGGAGGAAGACAAGGAGCTTCAGTCAAAGTGGGCTGCTATTGAAAAACTACCAACTTTCAAAAGGATTAAAACTTCTTATGTTGATGTCAGTCAGGAGGAGGAGGGTGGAAGCAGCAGCAAAGATGCAGATGGCAGCAAGAGGGTGGTTGATGTTACCAAGCTTGGAGCAGTGGAAAAGCGCCTTTTCATAGACAAGCTCTTAAAGCATATTGAGAATGACAATCTCCAATTGCTGCAGAAACTTAGACAAAGGATGGAAAGGTATTTGTTTACACAGGACTTGACCACTCATTAGTTGTTAGAGTAGGGTATTGACAACCCTTCATATTTGTCTTCAAGATGATAGCTATATTTGGGATCCAATTCTGAATTTGGATAGCTTTGGACTTGTTTTCAATTTCATGGATGAGGCCTTGTTTTCTCTAGCTCCTATGAGGGCCAACGTAATTTTTGCCTTTCAATTTTGGAAGTTTAGAAACTTCCCTTTCTGTTTTCCAGCCTCATTCTATTTATTTGTTGGTTTTCCTTTTATTCAGTTTCACTCTTTGATCTTGTAGAGGCATACACTTATAGTTGCTAAACAGTAACTTTATGTCACCAGTTAGAAGAATGGAGTGGGGAGTGGGGTAGCAGCTAATGTAGGTATATGATTTTCATGAATTGACAAATGGTTGTTTTCAGAGTCAATGTGAAATTACCCACCGTGGAGGTCAAGTATAAGAACCTGCGCGTGGAAGCAGAATGTGAGGTTGTTCAAGGGAAGCCACTCCCTACTCTATGGAACTCTTTTTCTAGCTTATTTTCGGTAAGTATGCCTCCTCCTTGAACCTAAACAGTCCAGTATCATGCAAAACTGAGTAATATATAGCAATACATGAGATACAGAATTAAAAAAGAAAAGTAACTAAAGAAATATTTGCATCTGTTCATTAAAAAATGGGCTAAATTTATCACTTGATCAGGGTTTTGTGAAGACTATATCGTGTAATTCTCAAGGAACCAATACGAGCATTCTGAATGATGTGAGTGGCATCATAAAGCCATCAAGGTGAGTGAATATGCTATATTTGTATGTCACTTTAATGCACAATAAGTTTTTAAGCTACTCACTGACATAATTAGGAAGTATTCATGTGCACATAATGTGTGCTCAATGCTTGTTATATGCATCTGCAGAGCCTTTAAAAATTCAGCCCCTTAAAATTCTTAGGTACTACAGATGAAAACTAATAAGAATCAATTTGAAGTGTAACTTACAATAAAAGGGACCGAATTGCTAAGTCATCAAAGATGGTTCTGAGTGCAGGCTTACTCTTCTTCTTGGTCCACCAGGCTGTGGGAAAACGACCATGTTAATGGCACTGGCTGGAAAACTAGAGCAATCCCTCAAGGTCAGTATTCTAAACACAAAGTAATATAGATTATAGAGTGAAATCACTGAATTGCCATAATTATATAGAAAATATGTTTTGAGAATAACTTACAACAACCAAGGATATGACTAGCAGTGCAATTGATGCTTCTTCATCCTTAATAGAATTATTAAAGTCCTTCAGAAACCAACTTAAGGTATTGAGCCTGCTGAATTGCACTATACTACAATCCCAGTGATATCTTACTGCTTTTACTTATCTTCAGGTTTCTGGAGAAATCTCTTACAATGGTCACAATCTAGATGAATTTGTTCCTCAAAAAACATCAGCTTACATAAGCCAGTATGACCTGCACGCTCCTGAGATGACAGTGAGAGAAACAATTGACTTTTCAGCACGTTGTCAAGGAGTAGGAAGCAGAGCTGGTAAGATTCTTACTTATTCAGGCCTAGATTGTCCACAGTTTGTAACTAATACAACACCAGTAGGTATTCACATGTATCCTTTCTATTGCAGATATTGTGGCTGAAGTCACCAGGAGAGAAAAAGAAGAAGGAATCATCCCTGACCCAGATATTGACACCTATATGAAGGTAATTGTAGTAAGAAAAACTTTATATGTCATAGTTAGGAAGCAACAAATTGACAAAGAAAATAACAAGATTTTGGCAGGCAATTTCAGTTGAAGGACAAAGTGAAAATCTTCAGACAGAATATGTTTTAAAGGTACTTCAGCTTCTAGCAGGGCTAAGGTAGAGTACATAGTTATTGAGTGGCTCACTAAAGATGTTTCTCTTCTTTTTGACATGTCAATGCAAACTTTTGACATCCTAGATTCTGGGACTGGATATCTGTGCTGATGTACTGGTCGGTGATGCATTAGATAGAGGCATTTCAGGTGGACAGAAGAAAAGGCTAACTACAGGTAACTAGAAAATATACATACACACACACACACACACACACACACATATATATATATATATATATATATATATATATATATATATTTGCAATTCAAAAAATCAAGTACTCAATATTCTCCTTGTAAATATTTTTTCCTCAATGCATTCTTTTTAATTTCTTTCCAATTCACATGGCAGGAGAGATGATTGTTGGTCCTATAAAAACTCTTTTCATGGATGAAATATCAACTGGCTTGGACAGCTCCACAACCTTTCAAATAGTCACATGTCTGCAGCAATTGGTGCACATCACAGATGCAACTGCTGTGCTTTCACTCCTTCAACCAGCACCTGAAACCTTTGAATTATTTGATGATCTTATATTGATGGCAGAGGGGAAGATAGTATACCATGGCCCCTGCAGTCAAGCACTCCAATTCTTTAAGGATTGTGGCTTCTGGTGCCCAGAAAGAAAAGGAGTGGCAGATTTTCTTCAAGAGGTGAGATGATAAATGAACTTTCCTTGCTGCCTACTTCAGCTTCGTAGCCTCAGAACTCAGAAGTCAAAATTTGAACTATGTACAGGTAATATCTAAGAAGGATCAAAGGCAATACTGGTACCGCACAGATATTCCTTACAGTTATGTATCGGTGGATCAGTTCGCTGAAATCTTCAAAACAAGTTACTGGGGACGAATGCTAAATGATGAGCTCTCACAGCCATATGATAAATCTCAATCCCATAAAAATGCTTTATCAAATAGCAAGTATTCCTTGGGCAAATGGGAGTTGTTTAAAGCTTGTATGAGGAGGGAGCTTCTTCTAATGAAACGAAACTCATTTATTTATGTATTCAAAACTGCACAGGTGAGTAGTACCAAGTTCAACTCAGTTAAGTCTTAAGTGGTACTTGAACACTTCGCTCAATTACTTTAGTCTTACTTGTTTCCCTTTCTTATTCTGCAGCTTACAATCACTGCAATCATAACAATGACAGTCTTCCTGCGTACTCAGCATGCTGTGGACTTGATAAGTGCAAACTATTTGTTGGGATCATTGTACTATACACTCGTCCGCCTCATGACCAATGGAGTTGCTGAGCTGATTATGACTATTACTAGACTCCCAGTTGTTTATAAGCAGAAGGCATTCTATCTTTATCCAGCATGGGCTTACTGTCTTCCAGCTTCCATCATAAAGATTCCATTTTCATTTCTTGATGCTATTGTCTGGACATCAGTAACATATTACGTAATAGGCTACAGCCCTGAAATATCAAGGCAAGCATGCACAAAATAGCCCTCTTTTCTGTTTGTTTATGTTGGTGCATTATTTTTTCTGTTTATTTTATAAGGCTTTTCTGATCTTTCATTTTTCTTAACTTATTAGGTTCTTCCGCCAGTTTCTTTTGCTTGTTGCTCTTCATATGTCATCAACCTCCATGTGCCGGTTCCTTGCCGGAGTTTTCAAAACTGATGTTGCAGCTACAACTGTTGGTTCCTTGGCTCTAGTACTGATGTTCTTGTTTGGAGGCTTTATTCTTCCTCGACGTAAGCCATTCTAAAATCTTTAGTTACAGTATGTAGTATTGCTTACAGGATTAACTAATGGAGTTCATTCATTGCAGCATCATTACCATGGTGGTTGAGGTGGGGTTTTTGGCTTTCTCCCATGACATATGGGGAAATAGGAATAACACTAAATGAATTTCTTGCTCCTCGCTGGCAGAAGGTATCTTCCAAGACAATCTACTTGTGTTCATGATAGGTCACAATCATATGTATATACCTAAATTATTATTATTTATTTATTTTATTTGCAGATCCAAGAGGGAAACACCACTGTAGGAAGGGAGGTTCTAAGTAGTCATGGTTTAGACTTTGATAGCAACTTCTACTGGCTTTCAATTGGAGCCCTACTTGGTTTCACAGCATTTTTTGATTTTGGATTTGTCTTAGCATTAACTTACTTAAAACGTAAGTAACATATAAATTATTACAAGGAAAAGAAAAGAAAAACAATCATTTTATTTTGCTCAATTCACTGATTTGATGGGAAATTTATTTAGAGCCAAAGGTGTCTCGAGCTTTAGTTTCAAAGAAGAAGATATCTCAACTAAAGGGAGGAGAAAACAGCAATTGCGTGGAACTGAAAAATAAATCAGTCACCGTTGATATTAGGCCCACATCAAATGAAACTCAAAACACAGGTGAACAAAGCTACTACATGATAAATTATCTCAAAGTGAGTTCTTACATTCAAACAGATAGTAAGGAATTTTGGTATCTTTTGCATCGTTGGTTATACAGGGAAAATGGTCCTGCCCTTTCAGCCACTGACAATAGCATTTAAGGATGTCCAATATTTTGTTGAGACCCCACCGGTAATAAGCCCAACTACATATACTATTGTCATGGTTATGTATACTTTGTCAATTAATAATCTTAACTTTGTCCTTCTGAGCAGGAGATGAGAAAACATGGTTCTGATGAGAAACGACTACAATTGCTCCGCGATATAACTGGAGCCTTTAGGCCAGGAATTCTTACTGCACTGATGGGAGTCAGTGGAGCAGGGAAGACAACTCTCATGGATGTCCTTTCAGGAAGAAAAACTGGAGGTGTCATTGAAGGAGATATAAGAATTGGAGGATACCCCAAAGTGCAGAAGACATTTGCAAGAGTTTCAGGTTACTGTGAGCAGAATGACATACATTCTCCATACATAACGGTTGAAGAATCTGTCACATATTCGGCTTGGTTGCGGTTGCCAACGGAGATTGATTCAGTCACAAAAGGGGTATGACATCCTTATCACTTGCACCATGGTTTGTCTTTCTCATATAACGGATGCATTTTGTAACTTTCTCTGTGTATCTATATTGAGCAGAAATTTGTTGAAGAAGTCCTTGAAACAATTGAACTTGATGACATAAAAGACTGTTTAGTTGGCATCCCCGGCCAAAGTGGCTTATCAACCGAACAACGTAAAAGACTAACCATTGCAGTGGAGCTTGTTTCCAATCCATCAATAATCTTTATGGATGAACCCACATCAGGTTTGGATGCCCGAGCAGCTGCAGTTGTTATGCGTGCAGTGAAGAATGTTGTTGCCACTGGCAGGACCACAGTTTGCACCATACACCAACCAAGCATTGACATATTTGAGACTTTTGATGAGGTATTCATAAGTGCCTTCTGTTGATAATATTCATGCATTTACAGCTTCTAAAATATAAAATATGTCTCCGTCTTAATATACAAAATAATATTGCTTCTATGTGATATCATATTTGAGACTTTAAATGAGCCTTTTTTTTTATGAAGTTGATTCTAATGAAAGCCGGAGGACAGATTATTTATAGTGGAATGCTGGGCCATCATTCAAATAAACTGATTGAATATTTTCAGGTATGCTCAAACCAGCAGCAAAGTACTTACATTTTATTCTGGACACATCGATGATCATCTTATTTTCTATTTTTCTTTTCTTGCAATAGTCTTTAAAGATGTAGTGACTGATAAATTGGCATTCAATGAGTCTCATATGCTATGATGATGCGGATGATGAAAAGGCAACTGTGATGTGTGTGTAACTGTAAATACAGATAAAGTTCGATAGATTTTCTTTTCAAAGTTAGATTAAAGTGGTATTTAGCAAAGCAATGGGAAGCAGAAGATTCTTCAGTATTTCAGAAAATGAAGCAAGTGATTTTTGATTTTAGTGTATGACACATTTGTGCAGTTGAAAATGGTTAGGGCAATATACAAGTACAACACATAGATCTTTTCTTTTCTTAAAAATGGAGAATATATAGAAAAGAGCTAGAAACTGGTCAGGACTCATGTATTTAAAATTGCTCTTGGGGCAGTCTTTAATTTATATCTAAGTGATTTCACTGTCCATCAGAGTATAGCTGGAGTGCCAAAGATCAAAGACAACTATAATCCTGCAACCTGGATGTTGGAAGCTACCTCTGCATCTATTGAACAAGAACTTCAAGTAGACTTTGCAAAAATCTATAGAGAGTCACACCTTTACCGGTGAGCATCCAGTTGACTGTCATTTATTTTCAATAAAATATATCAACTTTTGCTTTGCAGGTCTTACGTGCCCTACCTAACTGGTTTCAGGTGTAACGATAGAGATCATATATTTGAAAGAGCACTGATCCTAAGTTTTGAATTGCTATTTCTGTTACTAGGGATACTGTTGAGATGGTGGGAGAGTTAAGTAAACCATTGCCAGGTTCAACAGACTTGCACTTTTCAACTCGCTTCCCACAAAATACCTTGGGGCAGTTCATGGCATGCCTATGGAAGCAACACTTGTCCTATTGGAGAAGTCCTGAGTACAACTTAACACGTTTCATCTTCATGGTTGTTGCAGCAGTGATATTTGGGGCAGTATTTTGGCAGAAAGGAAAGGAAATGTAAGTTTGTCTTCAAATACATAAGTACAATTTGCACAGAAATCAGACACATTCATTCAATATGGAAAATAAATATTTATCTTCAAAGAATCTCCGAAATAACTCGAGACAATGTTTTCAAAGAATCTCCAAGGTTCTTATTTTTTTGATAAGTTCATTCAACAGACAGAATCCTTAACACAGTACTTTAATCACCTTCATTGTGATAACAACAGATAGAAACAAGTAGATTACTCCACCAAGTTCAATGAATAACATGTCTTATTATTACATTTTGAAACATAAGACAATGGATATTTTATATCAGAAACATGTTAGACATAATCAGGATAAGACATTCTTAATTATGACTGCCATGTCTCTTGTTTTTTGTCATGCGGATAGCATTTCTTAATGTTGGCATGATTCTAGTTAGTGTTGTAAGGATGAAAAGTACTCATATATACTTGTTCTATTGGTTACAGAAACAATCAGCAGGACTTGTTCAACGTGCTTGGATCAATGTACATTGCCGTAATATTCTTGGGCATAAATTACTGTTCAACAATTCTACCATATGTGGCAACTGAGCGCACTGTCTTATACCGAGAAAAATTCGCTGGAATGTATTCTTCCATGGCTTACTCATTTGCACAGGTTCGAAGTTACCTCAATCAAATTCAAGTGGCAGTTTATTTGATAGGAAAATCAATGTTATGAACTCAGTTATATTCTTTTTTGTTGTTGTAGGTGGCCATTGAGATACCATATATCCTAGTGCAAGCAATTTTATATGTGGCTATCACATATCCAATGATAGGTTTCCAATGGTCTGTTCCAAAAGTCTTTTGGTACTTCTACACCACCTTTTGTACATTTTTATACTTTGTGTATCTTGGAATGCTCATAATGTCATTGAGCACAAATCTGGACATAGCTTCCGTATTGTCAACAGCAGTCTACACCATATTCAATCTCTTCTCTGGATTCCTCATGCCAGGACCTGTAAGTCTTCTTGATCCCCCATTTTTTTTCTTTTTTCTGATAGGTAGCCTTAAATAACTTTCTTGAATTATTTTGCCTAAGAACCACCAATAATTAACCTTTTAAAGAATCATAGCTGCATCATAAAAAATATCAATAACTTATGTATTTGATGAGGTGTGACTGATCATAGTCCACACCAGTTAGGAATGGATGTTTTAAGCCTGAGATAGTAGCTATGTTTTTTATATGCAGAAAATTCCTAAATGGTGGGTTTGGTGCTACTGGATTTGCCCAACAGCATGGTCCCTGAATGGACTCCTAACATCACAATATGGAGACATGGACAAGGAGATACTCATATTTGGGAAGCAAAAGCCAGTTGGTACCTTCCTAAAAGATTACTATGGGTTCAGGCATGACAGATTAAGCCTTGTGGCCGTGGTGCTCATTGCTTTCCCAATTGCCTATGCCTCTCTCTTTGCCTATTGCATAGGCAAAATGAATTTCCAAAAGAGATAGACACACGCACAGCTTGCTTCTTCTGCAGTATGTTGTGGCTGCAATTTTCTTGTATAGAAGTGTATAAATACATGGCTACCTCAATGGGCAAACCCCACTTATAAGATGTTTATTTATTTCAAATTTTTTGTACGTCCTTTTATCTTTAATAACAAGTTTGTTATACAGTGATAAAGAAGATCCAAGTTGTACAAGTTAAAAATTAGCACTTATTAGAACTTATTCCCTAATAATGGGTGTTTTTACAAAGAAATGAGGCACTGAATTTTGTCGGTGATTCATCCCACCAAGAAAAGAAACCACATGCAATGATATGCATTTTGCTGATCGAAAAGGAAGGCACAATAAACTTCCTCACCAAAAAAAAAAAAAAAAAGTTTATTAGTATTTTCTTCTTCTTTTTATGGTTGGGATAAACAGTAATTCATGCACGTCAATTTTCCTTTTGTTTGTAGGACGAAGATTTCATAAGATCCACTCAACTAATAAAGTTCACAAAGCCATTGGAAATGATCTAGTGGTGAAGGATTTAGATAGCTTGTATGAGGTCTTAGGTTCAAATCTCGTTGTTGATGTACCAGAAAAAAAAAAAAAAACTAATAAAGTTCACACGAAATCGATTTTCTTGATCAGAACAAATGATTCACATGGTAATTGACATATATGTATGGGGTGCTCTTTACGACATTTTACCTCCTCAAGAAGTTGAGGTTTCCAATGCAGTAGCCAAATAGAAGGGCAAATACAATGGGGAAGACAATGAGAAGCACAGCAGTTACACCTAGTAAATCATGGTGAAACCCATAATAGTCTTCTAAAAATGCAGCAACTGTTGTTTTGGTTTCTCCAAAGGCTGATGCTGATATCTCTTTGTTTATATCTCCATATTGTGAAGTGAGCATCCCATTCAGTGCCCAAGACGCAGGGCACAAATAATACATCCATATCCACCACTTGGGAATTTGCTGCAATGAGGGAACATGCATCACTTTATTATTATTAAATATTCAAGCAATATATGTAAAGAATAGACAGAAGTGGCACCAGGCTTTTATTTAAATAAATTTTCATGTATGATAAAAATATTTATTATTAAATCTTTTTAGTGACTAAGTGGAAACTTTTTTGAAACAAGGAACCAAATGAGAAAATATGATATTTTGAAGGATCAAAACATAAATAAGGCTAAAGATTTTTATATAGATATCTAATTATATATTTTATATATTTTATGTCATTAAAAGTGTTTGACTTCTACAACTATTATATTAGAAGTCATACTTATGATACTATATAATTAGTGTAAGTGTAAAATACTTTATAGTGGTATTAATCTTATTTTAAATTATGTCTCAAATAGTATACAGTTTACTATAAACCCAAGTTCACATTAATACCACTCTCAAATATAAAGGGAAAGGATAAATGAGAGGAACTATATGCCAATAAAGAACAAAATGGCATTGCGTGAAACTTACAAGTCGTGGCATGAAGTACCCAGAAAACAAATTCAGCATGGTGTAGGAAGATGAAGCCACAATGGAAGCCACTTGAACATTTGGTGTGAATGAAACAATGAGCATCCCTAGGTAATTAAAGTATAGCATGTTGCAGAACATACTGTAGAATGACCAAAATACTTTATAAGCGGACCAATGGTACCCTATCATAGGATATGCGATTATAACATATAGAGCAGCTTGAATGAATAAATACGGAACCTCAATTACCACCTGCAACAGAAATGAATATTCAATTATCATTAGCAAGGATATACAAATGGTTTCTACATCTTATTGAATTAAAAAGGAAATTGAACCAACAATGTGTTGGTCCGAGTGGAATGGTCTCGGATCCCTTAAGCATGAGATCCTGGGTTCGACTCCGGGATTCATGTGTATAAAAAAAATATCACTGGGAGAGGCCTCCATTTAGACTTTTGATTGCACCTCTCGGAAGATTAGTATCTCACCTGTCATGTGAGAGGATACTCTGAAAAATTAACTAAAAACCAAGGAAGAAACTGAAAATAAATCATAAACCTGTGCAAATGAATAGGCCCAAGGAGAGTACATTCCAGCAAATTTTTCACGGTACAAAACAGTGCGCTCTGTTGCCACAATTGATAAAACTGTTGAGCAGTTATTTATCCCGAAGAAGAGTACAGCAACGAACATGGAACCAAATACATTGAACACATCCTGTTGGTCATTTCTGTGAAACAAGTAAAAGATTTTAATTTCAGTCCTTTTTGCACAAGACTTTCTAATCCTACTTGACTTATGGTGGAAATAAATACGTAATATCCTATGTGTCGAAAGAATGTTAATAGTAGCAATATATTTTTATCAACTGAAGAAAGCATTAGTAAAATGCAGCCTTAGTTTTACAACCTGAAGCTCATTGGACATATTAAGAAAATAATTTTTCAATGTTCCATTGATCTTTATGGAGACATAAGTAGATTTACGCTCACTGACATGTTCTTTCCTTTCTTCCAGAACAGTATCCCAAACAAAAGAGATGCGGCAGCCACAAAAATTATGCGCATCAAGTTGTATGAAGGACTTCTCCAATAGGACAAATGTTGTTTCCATAAGCATGCTTTAAACTGTTCCCAACCATTTTGTGGAAAATGAGAAGGAAAATGCAAGTCCTTTGAGGCAGGAGGTGGTGAACTTAATTGCTCAACTAACTCTTTGTTCTGCCTGCAATCATGAAAGTAAATATCACATCTAGATCATATGCATAATATTAAGCATCTTTCAAGTTCTAGTGCCATTATTTGTCAACATGTACAGAATATCTAATGTACAATTGCAGATGCATTGTGTGATATAATAATACATTCTAGTACAATATGTACAGTTGGGTCTGCCTCATTTGTATTGATGAAATAATTCATATTATATAGGACCAAAGACGAGTGTGAATAAGTAAGAACAGTCTCCAAGACTATATTTTTTTAATTTTTATATAAAACATCAAATTAATTCACTATTGATGCTAGTTATACTAGCTATTATTGGGATTTAATTTATACTGGAAAGTATTATCTAATTATGCTCTCAAGCAGTCGCACATAACAAAGTTTTTGCGATTACTTACTGATATAAGGTTGACTCCCTATAAATTTGCGCAAAATCTACTCCGAGTTTAACTTCTGCAGAACCAGAAGTAACTTCTAGCATCCAAGTAGATGGATTATAGTTGTCTTTAATCTTTGGCACTCCTGATATACTCTGTATAACACACGTTTCAAGAATTTAAAACAAGATTTTGCAATCAATCACTTGTTTCCTGAAGAGTAAGACCAAAACTACCTTTTAGATGAAAAGATAGTAGGGTATGTTATAGTTGTGGGAAAACTGACCTCAAAGTATTCAATGACCTTACTTGAGTGCAGTCCAAGTGGGCCAGAGTAGATTATGCGTCCTCCAGTTTTCATAAGGATCAGCTTAAGGAATGCAAGACAAGAACAATAATTAATATAATCATGAATTTGCAAGATACCCTCCTTTTAAGAGATCAAAACTATATAGTGAGGCACGTGTCATGCTAAATTGCTATAGCAAAGTTTCTCCTCAAGCTTAACACATTTGCTGCCTTTAGAGTATAATTAATTGCACTGAAGAAGAATATAGAAAGCCATAGCTTCATGAACATTAGAAATGGTTGTCACAAATCCCATTCTTGCTAAATGGGCAATTGAGCAATTATAGGGAATTGCAATACATCATCAAAGCAGACAGAAAAACATAAGTGCCACGAAATTATGATTAATCCATCTAGTTGATGCAAAGATTTTACTATCTAATTATGGATAGATATAATATTCAATAAGTACTAATTGTGCCATTTTAGATGTTGGAGCAAGGTAACATGAGCAACACTTCCAAATCTACACAAGGGACAGTAGTTTACCTCATCAAATGCCTCAAATATATCAATACTAGGCTGGTGAATGGTGCATGTGACAGTCCTTCCTGTACCAACAACATTCTTCACTGCTCTCATAACAACTGCTGCCGCCCTTGCATCTAAACCTGAAGTTGGTTCATCCATAAATATGATTGAAGGATTAGCAACGAGCTCAATGGCTATGGTCAGCCGTTTTCTTTGCTCGGTTGACAAACCACTGATATTGGGCAGACCTACTAAGGAATCTTTGATCCCATCGAGCTCAATTGTATGAAGGACTTCATTTACAAATTCCTGAGAAATGATGGAAGCCATAAGATGACATGAACTCCAGTAAACAAGCTCAGAATTAAAGAAATAATTATGCTACATTGACAAGAAAATCATACAGCTCTAGTTTTTGCATCAATCTGAGGAGGAAGCCTAAGCCAAGCAGAAAACATTACAGATTCTTCTACGGTTATATTTGGAGAATGAATGTCGTTTTGTTCACAGTAACCTGACACCCTAGCAAACGTTTCCTGGACCTTTGGATAGCCACCAATTCTAATATCTCCTTCTATAGTACCACCAGTTTTTCTTCCACACAGAACATCCATTAAAGTTGTTTTCCCTGCTCCACTGACTCCCATCAATGCTGTTAATATGCCTGGTCTGAATGAACCAGTAATGTCAGAAAGGAGTTGAAGCTTTTTCTGAGTAAAACCCTGGTTTCTCATTTCCTGCATTCAATATGATATAATTATACAACCATGTTCATGGACATAATAACTTCTTTTCATACTTAACAATAACGAGAATTCAAAACAATGAAGGTTACCAAAGGTGTGTCAACATAGTACTGCACATCATGGAATGCTACTGTCAGTGGCTGGAAAGGTAGAACCATTCCTCCTGAAAGGAAGAAATGATGGAGAAAAATTATTATTAACAAAAATGCTGTACATGTATGTATATTTTTCATTCATGGTTTACATTTAGACTTAGAGTAAATTGCAAGAAAAAAAAGTAGAAAAAGAAATGCACATGAACAAGACAATTTCTCACCTTTTCTGGGTTCTGTAGTACTTTCAACCAGTGTGCTGTCTCCACCAAAGCTACCATTGCTTTCTTGCTTTCCTTGTAACTCTGAATGCTTCTCGTAAGATATAAGAATGCGAGACCGTGCAGGAGCTGATGGTACAATGCCAAAGTGAAGGTTAATATACAGGTTTACTAAAAGCATTGTTACTTGTTACTTAACATGGAACATGCCCAAGTAAGCCATAAGATATTAATTTACCCTTCAAGAAAGTCAACATCAAGGTAAAAGCTGCATTAAATAGCACCGTGAAACCAACTAAGGCACCGATTGATATCCAATAAAAGTAACCATCAAAGTTTAGACCGCGGCTTTCGAGTATGTGCTGACCCAACGTTGTGTTTGTAGACATCTTCAATAAGAACAAAGAAACCATAATGATAAATGAGTCACATTTTCTAGAAGGCTGAAGTTGAGGACTCTTGTCATTTTATTTTATTTTCACTTTTACTATGAGTCTGCACTGAGTTGCCAATATAATGTAACATAAAGTTTTATGATGAAAAGGCTGAAAGAAGCTAGATGACGAGGATAACAAATATTCTGGTTGATGGTTTGTTGGAGCCTCTTCAAAGTTTATAAGTCTTTTCTCAACTAAAATGGAAAAAACATTGTGAAAGCAAAGAGATGATGCATTCTAATTTGAGCCTTTGAATTATGCTAGGACCAAGCAAAGCAATGCAAACTGATCAACTTCTAAATACAAAAAGCTAGAGAAGCTAAGCCACCGCTTTTAGCAATTCATGATTACCTTCTCCCACCTAGGAGCAAGAAATTCATTCACAGTCATGGCGATCTCTCCATAAGACAAAGGAGAAACCCAAAATCCCCACCGCAACCAAGATGGCATATATGCTGCAATGAAAGAGCATCTGAGCACAATCATCTGAATAAAAAATTAACTACTCAAATAAAAGCAGTTCTTGATTCTTACGTTTTGGGATGATGAAGCCGCCAAATAGTAAAACAAACAGTATGGCCAGAGTACCAGCCGTCATAGCAACAACCACATTTTGGAAAACTGAGGCAATGAATCGAAACATTGATATTGATGACAGGTGTAAGGTAAATAGGAGAAGGAACTGGCGGAAGAACCTGAAGAGAATTGAAGGTTGAAACATTGTTATGATGCCAGAAATTCCAAAACACAATTTTTATAGCGATGAAACAGCACAAATCAACTAGATCCTACGGATGCTCTATGTAGAATGTCTTTCTGCTAGTGCAAGATCACAGACAGAAGCCTCCAGTATCATTGGTAAATAAAACAATACATTTGCCAAATTCTAGGGATGAAGAAACATCTTGAAATGCAGAACCTTCTTCTGTTCTATTCTATGTAAATCTATTCACCACATCTCACAAGATACTAGTGAAAATCTTGGGAACAAAATTAGCTTTCAATTGAGGACTAACCTGCCAATCTCAGGGCTGTAACCAATGACATAATAAGTAAGTGTGGTCCAAATGAAAGATTCCAATAATGAAAGTGGAATCTTTAGAACAGCAGATGGGATTGCATAAGCCCAAGCCGGATAAAAACACAACTCTTTTTGTTTGTAGAACACTGACAGTCTTGATACTGTCATAGCCAGTTCTGGAATTCCATCAACGAGAAGTATGATGAGTGAATAGAACAATGACCCCATAAAATAATTCCCATGGAGCACATCAACAGACATTCGTGTCCGAATGAAAACAGTCATTCCTATTGATGCAACAATGACAAGCTGCATGCATAAAGAATACAAAGATACTTAGAAAAATAAGAAGTGGGTATAGAATTATGATAAAAAGGTATAAAAGCAAAACAGAAACGAGTAATAATACCTGTGTTGACTTGAAAACATAGACAAAAGAATTTCTTTTCATTAGAAGAAATTCCCTCAACACGCAAGCCTTAAACAATTCCCACTTTGTTAATGAGTATTTTCTAAAGGTGAGAGCATTCTTGTGGTTCTGAGACTTGTCAAATGGCTTCAAGATCTCCTCCTCCAGCTTTTTACCAAAAGGACTGTCCTTAAATTTCTCAATGAACTGGTCCACGGAAACATAACTGTAAGGTTCTTCTGTTCTGCTCCAATACCGTGCTTGATCTTTTTTAGAGATAACCTAGATTCAAAAAATGTTTCATAATAATCACACTCTAAAAACCATTATTACATTAGAAATGGAGATACAAGATTAAGCTTAACATACTTCCTGAAGAAAGTCAGCAGTGCCTTTTCTCTGTGGGCAGTTGAACCCGCAGTCCTCAAAGAATCCAACTATAGAATCACGCGGACCATGGTACACAATTTTCCCTTCTGCCATTAAGACAATGTCATCAAAGAGATCAAAGGTCTCTGGTGCTGGCTGAAGGAGTGAAATTAATGCAGTTGCATCTGTGATATGCACCAGATGCTGAAGACAGGAGATTATTTGGAAAGTAGTGGAGCTGTCTAAACCATTGGATATTTCATCCATGAATAGAGCTCTCGTCGGTCCAATAATCATCTCTCCTGTATCATGCACAAGAGTCAGAAGCACAGCCACTTCACATATCAAGTTATCAACTAATGAACTAGAGGTCTACAATTTTCATAAGCTGTTGCTATACAGTGTACAACAATACCTGTAGTTAACCTTTTCTTTTGACCACCAGATATACCTCTTCTTATAGGATCTCCAACCAATGTATCAGCACAGATATCAAGACCAAGGATCTGTAAGTCATTGTAGTAGTCAGCACAACAATAACTCACCAACATCTAGTGGAGAATAGATAAGCCACTGAATATCTAAGTCCATGGAGAAAATGAGTAGACTACCTTTAAAATGTAGTCTGTCTGAAGGGTGCTTTTCAGTCCTTTAACTGATGTTGCCTGTAATGAAAAATTTTCAGCTGGAGTAATAGTCATTAGGATTCTGGACAATAAGTTTGTATAAAGGCTTTCAAAGACCATAGTAAATTACAACGTCATGGTCCAGTTTTTCTACTGAAATTTTAAACAAAAATAATTATTGCTAATTTTCTTGTCTCTGTAGATCTGTAAATAACGCTTACCAGACTGAAATCCAGGTTTCAAATATTGTGGACTGGAGTCAAAATAAACAGTCATAGCTTTCTCAAAATTATATAATTAGATAGGCTATGTGTTCCCTGCTTTGTGTCATGCTTCATGGAAAAATGTAGGATTAGAAGAAAGAAAAGGGCAAACGACGATTCCTGAAGAGAAATATCATCAAAACGAAAACCAAGAACTTGATCAGGCAATGAGGGATTTTGGGCAAGAAGTCAATAGGATTAGGATGATTGCAAACTCGTTGTAGGATATAGATGGAAAGTTAACATCTTGAAAGGAAGATGGAAGCACCATTTTGAGAAAGATTTAAAAATGCTATGGACATGATTTCTAAAGCTTCTGGTTCTATATATCACAATTTAGCTAGATGAACATGCTGACTTTCCTTAGGAGTCAATCCTTGCTGTCATGTTTGTGTTACCAACAAACATTCCTAATGATAAAAGACAGCAGAACAATTTATTTTGCAAATTATTTTCTGACAGTTATTAGTTACCAAATAAAGAAACAGGATAAACAGTATCATATTTCTGCAGAAAATTAGAAATTAAACTAACAAAATTTGCATTTCCTGTCTGAATAACTTATTTTTGTTAAAGCATAAAGAAAACTGCACAAAACTTGGAAGTGGACTAGACGAGGATGGATGTATAATACAGTACCTTCATATATGCATCTATATCAGGGTCTGGCACTATTCCTGCCTCTTTCTCCCTTCTACTGACTTCCATCAGAAGTTCTTTCATACAAGGAAAACACATATCATCATTCAAGCCTGTTTATTTAAAAAAATCCATTTTTTTTTTGTAACTTTAGGTACCTACCGGCTCTGCTTCCTACACCCTGACAACGTGCTGAGAAATCAAGTGTTTCCCTCACAGTCATCTCTGGAATATGCAGATCATATTGGCTTACATATGCTGACGATTTTTGAGGAATGAATTCTTCTAGCCTGTGTCCATCGTAAGAAATGTCCCCTTGTACCTATTAAGAGCACTTATAAATGCATGCATTAGAACAAGCATGGAAAAGATCCATTTTAAATTAAAAGTGTTATCAAATTTTGAAACGTCAAATAAATTAAATACAACTAGTCAAGTATTGAGTTCATTCTGCCTCATGCATAAGTATTTTCATTGTTAGTATTTAATTAGGAATAGGAATATCTATAGGCATGTTAACATGCCTTCATCTTTGGTTCATTGCACATTAGCAAACAGAAAATGGCAGTAAGACAATCCCCCCCACCCCCCCCAACAAAAAAAAAAGAATAATAAAACAAGTAGTAAGGACCATGGAATCTAATGCAAGTAGCAATGCTGAAAGGATTCAATATAAAAATCGTAAGCAAAGATCCAAGTCTTTTGACATCAAGTCAACATTTAACTTGGACGCCGCTTTCAGACACCAAATATTTCAGAGAAGATTAGTCTATCTTCAATGTTTTATAATTAGAAACTATAGTTGCATCCTGAACATATTTGAGTAAGTTTTATAAATTACAAGAAAAAGCCTTGAGATTGGGAACCTTGAGAGAGTGGCTAAGTTTCCCTGCCAGTGCCAACAATAATGTTGTTTTCCCACTTGCTGGAGGGCCAAGCAATAAGGTCATCCTGCAACAGAATCAAGGCATAGAAAACATATCACTAGACATGCTTCTCTTTTCTTTCTTTTCCAGAAGTAAAGTTATGAAATGCAGTAAGGCCCTTTCGAACAGCTATATGCTTGTGGATTATAGCTTTCCAATTTCTTAGCAGCATATGCAACGTAAGGTAACATCAAATACAGCCAGTTGATGTTTTGAATGGAACAAGAATAATGATCAACGTACGATGATGCTCCTGAACTTTGTACACGTACCTTCCGGGCTTAATAATGCCATTGGCATCTTTGATTATGCTTATCCTTGAATTTTGAGATTTAAGAACTGACAATTGAGTGGCATCCTTTCAAAAAAAAAAAAAAAGAAAAAAAAGAGAAGTGTCAATAATTAGCAAACTAGTAAACTATAAAAATTGGTATATTCAGATATTGATGTTTTTAGAGAAGTTACTTACTAAGATCCACCCCTTTAGGGTGTTCCACAAAGTAGGTATGGGCTTGCCCTGAACTACCTGACACTCCGCTTCTACACAAAGATTTTGATACCTCACTTCTACTGTGGGCAACTTAATACCAACTCTACAAAGCAAAAGATGAAACAATAATATATTAACCACATTCACATGTACATGATAACTTATAATACTACGTGAGTATTTAGAGGTTTAGTGGACACCAACATATGTGATACTAAAATTCACCACATTTGACTGTTGCTCACTAGATAAAAATGTGTTTTTCTATCCCTTTATAGTGAAATAAAAGTTTATCTTATCCTTTCCCATGACATAGTTGAGCAAGACCTTTCTTGTAACCTTTGCAATTGGAAGTCAAAAAATCAGATTAAACATAAAGTCAAAACTATGTCGTTATCATTTAGTTGTCATGCGACATGATTGATAATTTAATAAACATTTTGTAAAACATCTCCAAGCAACACCAGCTATATATGTCTTATGCGACAAAAAAAAAAAAAAAAGAGAGCTATATGAGTTGACTTAGAGCAAAAAGATTACTTGTCAATTCTTTTCCTGAGTTTCTGCAACAATCGAAGATTATCATTCTCAATGTGCTTGATGAGCTTCTCTATGAACAAATGCCGTTCTTGAGCTCCAAGCTTGCTGACATCGACCACATGTTTCCCTTTAACTGTTCCACTTGTTTCCATGCTATCATGTACATCAAACAAAACTGAAGTGATCCTCTCAAAAGTGGGAAGCCTCTGGATTTCATCCCAATGTGACACATCTCCCTCATCATTATCAGCATCTTGCACAGGATTGATGCTTGAAGTGCTCCTGAAACTGGAGGCATGGCTTCTGAATGAGGACCTTATGCTCCTTCCAATCTCTGCCAACTCAATTCTTAGAGACTCTATCTCATCTGCACCTGCCAACTGAGCCATCTCAACACAAAACTGAGAACCTTAAACCTCGAAACATACGTGAAATGCATGATATTTCCACTTCCATATATTTATAGGAGTGCTATGCTGAGTTTTTAAGCTTGAATGTAGTAGTTGATGATGCAATGCAATATGTCACGGATTACCTCGGCATGCAAATGGCTACTGAACACGCTGTCAAGGAATCAAAACAAAATGAGTACAATCACAATCCTTTCTTTTTATTATTACATGAGCTTTCACAGATACATTAATTTATCTCCAAAGTCCAAATGCCTGAGACATATTTGAAAATATTTTACTAGGAAACTGGAAGGCGTACTCCGCAAGAATTTAATAAGAGCACGCAAGGATATCAAAGCGGCATGACAACAATGTGAATTGGGACCATTTTGTGGATCTGGGTGTTAAATAAAAGAATTCTAGTATCCTGGAACTCTCAAGTCCAGATATAGAAAATTCGACTCAAATATTGCATAATATTGTATCAATTATTTGTTAGTGAAATATACATGTGGCGGCCCTTTTACCCTTTTCTCCAGAAGGATATATGTAAGTATACATATTGTTGCGTTATGGATTTCAGAAGGCATGCAACTCGAAGCACCTCGTGATAACTAGAATGAACAGAATTAAAGAACGAAAAATTCTTATATACTCATGGAAGAAGAGGTTTTTCTTCCTCCGTATGTTTTCTCAACTACAAAATGAGTAAAAATATAAGAGAGAAATAATAATAAAAAATTAAATAAGTGGTTAAAATTCTTTGTGAAGGAAAAAATTTCTTCCTCCATGAAGGATGGAAGAATCACTCGTTAAAGAATACCTGTCAACATATTACTCACGTCAACATAATTAGTTTTTGTTTGTTCTCATAAAGAAAATCTCCACTTCCTTTTTTTTTTTTTTTTCGTAAAGATGATTTCTTTTACTTCTTCTTCTTCTTCATTTTTTTTTTTTTTTTTTTTTTTTTTTAGGTAAGAGGATCTCGCATCAGCATATTACTCGCATAACAGAAAGGAAGAACAGCAAATGCCAAATGAAGATTAAAGAAGGTTGAGATCTGAACAACTTCAATGTTAGTTATAATATAATATAATAATCCAGATATCTTACAATTAACTAAATTACAAAAAGATTGTGCAACGGTATACGTTGGAACTGCACTAGTACCAGTACCCGTATCTTTAGCCTTTCAACATAGCTTCCTTTCAGACATCAATATAACATGACCTCAAATTTGACAGAAGACTATAAGCTCTATTATTATCAGTTCATTAACTGTACACCAAAATGAATTCAGATGCTTAAATTCTTTTCCGCGAGGAAAATGGCTGCCAAAAATAAGATTTAACTTTACAACAAACGCAGAGAAAGTCAGGCAGGAATTGCAGTCATTCATCATGAAAAATTGAAGCTTGATTACGCAACTGATCACTCCTTCCATGCCAACACAAAAATAAGCAGCCGCGGGAAAAATGGAGGTACAGAATACAGGTTTACCAGCACTCTCGAACTATAAACCACAAATCAATCAAGGATTTCATCCTCAGGTTTATCCACCATATTAACATCAGTCATCATCATCTGCTTTTCCTGCTCCAAATAGTATATCTTGTCATTCATACCCTCTTTTCTGTATGCCTCCACCATGATGGAGAATGTTGTTTCGTCTGGTTGACATTGGTTATCTTTCATACGCTTGAAAACTCTCTCCATTTCCATCAAATCCTCTGCCTTTGCACATGCAGACAAGACTGCGTTATAAAAGGACATATTCTCAGGTATCTCAAACCTTGCAGCCAGGCGAACACTGCTAATTACTTTATGGAAGAGACCTGCATTTGCATAACCATTGATCAGGCAGCAGAAAGTCTTGGTATCTGCTTTCATACCCTCAGCACGCATCTGATCAAACGTATACTCCATGTGTTTAGCATCACCTACATCTGCGAATGCCTCAATCACATTGTTATAAGTAGAGGTTGTCCAGGGAAATTGCAACTTACGCATGTACTCCATAACAGAAGACATTTTATCATAAAGCCTTTTCTTTCCATAGGCACCAATCAAGATATTAAAAGTGCGTGTTTCTGGTTCTATCCCAAAATTACGGAATTTTTCATACCACTTCTCCATCATATCAATCTGACCCATGTTACCAAAGACACTGATGATTGTGTTCATTGTCCAAACATCCGGCTTGCATGTAGTGCTCTCCAGCATACTTGACAACACTTTCTCCATCTGATCAAACTTCCCAGCATTGCCATAACCACTCAAAACAATGTTCTGAGTGACGGTGTTAGGCGTGATGTTTCTTTCCGCCATCTCTTCATACAGCAACTCGACCAAATCAAACTTCAAAGCATCCACGCAGGCTTTTATCAAGGTGCTGTAAGTGAAAACATCAGGCTGGCAAAGAGGGAGGTTCTTCATCTCATTAAGAATCGAAAATGCCTCATCAATGAGGTTGCTTCTGCAATACGCCGCGAGCAAGGCGGTGCAAAGTTCAGGAGTAGGGTCACAACCTTCTTGAATCATCGTGTCAAAAAGCTGGCGGGCACGTTGGGGTTGACCAGATTTCCCAAGCAATACAATCAGCTTCATGTAAGTCCCTTCTCTGGGCTCGTAAAAGGACTGCTCTTTAAGCATGTCAAATACCTGCACATTCGAATCAACAAGAATCAATATTGCAATGAATAAACTCATCAGACAAAAACCATGAAATTGATACAACTAAACAAACAGTAAAGAAAAGACATAACACCGAGCATTCAACGTGAGACTTCAGACACAAAGAATTGACATGAGACATCAAGATAGTGACTTTATGAAGCAAAAACAATTACGGGAGATTTTAGGCATCAACGGAACCCTCAATTTTTTACCCCAAATATAAAGAACACATAACACTGAACATTCAATGTGAGATTTTAGACACAGAGAATTGATATTTGACATAAAGATTGCGACTTTATGATACCCAATTGAGACTAACCTCAAGGGCTTGAAGCCACTGCTTCTTGTCAATGTGTTCACATAAAGCTTCAGTGACTGTGTTGACCCATGCCTTGGCATTGTTCTTCTTGTCCAACTTCTTCTTGATGTTCTTGACGGGGGACCTCCTCGTACTCCTAGGTAGCGATGTTTCCGACACACCCGGAAACTCACCTTGCTTCCAGTGTCTCTTCTTGGCAACCGAAGAAGAAGAAGAAGAAGCAGAGGCAGAAGCAGTTTTTGAGGTTGTTGGAGCAGAAATTGCGAAGCAGGTAACCCTAAAGATGGGGTCTTGGGATCTGAGGTTGTTCAGTTTTGGGGTGTTCCTGCACTTGTCGTGTGGAATTGGAGAGGGAACAACGGACGAAGAGAACGAGAGAGATATGGAAGCCATCACCATAGAGTGAAGTACAGAGCGTGTGTGACTACTGAGAACTCAAGACCACCAGCATCCAGAAAGCTTAACCTCTAACACAGAGCCAAATGACCATTTTCTCCCTTTGTTTCTTTCTGACTTTCTTGACTTTTTCTTTTTCTCATGGACTTCCACGACTGAGAAGAGGATATTATTGTAAAATCATTTCACCGGGATATATTGGGTAGGCATCGGATGCGTCAACCCACTAACCCACGGGCCTTAACTCGGTTGATGGATTGGGTCGGATTGATAAAAATACCCATGAAATATGGTTTGAGTTTTGAATTTGAAAATTTTTTATCCACACATTCAACTCAATCTATCTATTTTTTTCATAATATTTTATTAATGGTAGCCGAAAATAAAGAATTTAATTTAAATATACTAATAATATAAAATAATTTAACACTATAAACTAATAGAAATAGTAAAAAGTGTCAACTCATATAAATAACTATCTATTATAATGAAGGATCTACTATAATTTATCATTTTTTCCTATTTCTATTAGTTGACAATCAGCGTATACTAATTAAATTCAAAAATAAAATGATAAATTTTTTTCTCAAATACTTTACTAATATCAAATAAAAAGAAAGTTACATCCTAAATCTCGTTAGGTCAAGAAATAAAGGGATAATATTTTTCTTAAATCCTTTTATTAATATCAAATAAAAGGGAAACCATATCCTAAATCTTGTCAAGTCAAGAAATAGAAGGATAATTTTTTTCTTAAATCCTTCATTAATGTAAATGAAAAGGATCATATCATCCTAAATCTTGTCATTCTAAGGAGTAAAAAATATTTTGACATGTTTTAATAGGTGATCTTTCAACATGTTTTAATAAATAATTTTTTTAGTATATATTAAACCCTCAAGCCAGGTAAGAAAAAATTTGCGCAATCCAACCAACTATTTTTTTGGTCATAGTGGGGGGTTGACATTGGGGCTCTGCCCTTGGGAGTTGAATGCGCTCCCTTAGTGATCTCAAGTGTAGTTCTTTAAAAGGCAGAGGTTTAACCGTATGAGCTAGCCTCCAATTGCAACCCAATCAACTATTTAAATAAGCAAATTAAGTCAAAATGGTCATCCAAAGCCACCCAACCCAACCCACATTCATCCCTAGCGGTATGTTTAGTTAAGATTAGATTTAGAACTTCTTGCTTTGGTATTTTTTTTTTTTTTTCACTTTTTCTGGTCTAGAACTTCTTTCTTTTTTTGATCTGATTATGACTTCCCGCTGATGCTGATGCTTTTATAATGTGCTGGTGTCCTTTTCTCTGTTGGGCCTCCGCCCGTCTTGTACCCAAAAAAAGTATATAATTAAGGAATCTCTCTTTTTTATTACTCTCTCATTCTTTTTATATTTTATTAAAATAATAAAAAGTAGTTATTAAATATATAAAAATAAATCCAGCTCAAAAAAGATATATAAATAAATATTAAATAATATTTAATATAAATTATAATTATATAAAATAATAATTGTTAAATGTTTAAAAAATTTATAATTAAAAATAATAAATATTTAAATAATAATATTTTTAAAAAATTTGTAATTAAGCAATTAATGAAAATAGTTATCTCATTAAGAAATTTTCTTAGTATATCCAATAGTAAGATATGCAAATAAAAATATTAAAACATATAAGAAGAAAAACTTATTTACTAATAAATTTTTATATTTTATCAAAATAATAACTACTCACTATAACAACTATCCATCATAATTTATTATTTTATTTAAATTCTATTAGTTGATAGTGTAAAATTATTTTATACACTCAATATATAGAAATAATCTCTTAAATATTTTCCAAATGCAAAATATCCTAATTATTATATCTTTCACTTTGATCATGACTCTTCCTACTGATTAAGGAACACACTAGCTAATTTATCTCATTTTATAAAAAATAAAAATAAAAATAAATTCTTACTACTTTAATTTTTAAATTTAATTAATAAAAATATTATACTTCAATATATTTGGTTGATAGCTTATGAAGAAAATTTGAATACAAGAAGAGGGGAAAATTCATGGCATCTGTTTCCCCTCATTTTTTCTCAAAGATTCTCTAAAATTGGGGTAAAATGGAGGAACCAAAATTATAATGGTTAAAAAAGTTAATAAAGTCCATTTCATTCCTTTATTAATTTCTCAAAGTAATTTTGTTTTATTCTTTCTATTCCCTTTTCACCCATTTCTATCAATTCTATCTCGTTTAGTTGATATGAAAACATCCAAACATAACTTAAAAATAAATTTCACTAACATATTTTACTCTAACCCAATCCCCCTTGTGCCTCCCACTCAATATTATAATATATAAACTTAAAGTAATATACCCCCAATTTCCTAATCACAACTCAATCACAAGTCAAAAATTCTGATTGGCTATTTTCTCCAACTTTATCCTGCAATCCAAATTAAAAGAAAACTTAATTAGGTAAAACTAGAGGTGCTTGTTTATTAATTTTAAATGTTGGAGTTATTTGATAATATATTGTCCTATCAATTAGGTGTTTACAACGATCAAAATCAACATAAGTAATTCCATTATAAACAGAGAAAAACGCTTAGCATGTGACTATGAGGAAACATTGTAGAGTTAAACAAAGAGGAAACCAAATTTATTTTTAACACAATAGTAGCAGTCAACGACTCCCATTGCTAAATGAAAGGTGAACGATGGTAGGCTTATAGTCAATGATGATCACTTTCTCCAAAGAGGGAGGAAGCAAATTTGCATATTCAACATGAGCAGGGTGGGCTGCATGCTCGGCAATGCCTTCTGTACTCTCAAAAGTTGACTCAAAACACGAGTAAAACCTTGATGCATGTTTTCGGCGCTTCCATCCTTGCCCCTGCAACACATAATGAACATTGAATGATAATTGCGCGGGCACCAAAAAAACAAAAAAAAAAAAACACAAAACACAAAACAAAAGACAAGATATATATATATGTTTCTGGCAAATGATTTTACCAAGCTACTAGAAGATAATTCAAGTGCATACATTCAGACTTTAGAAAGTAGAATGTAATAGTTAAATGACCTTTCTCAAGCACCTATACGAGTTCCATCTCTTGCAGCATGATAACATAACATATAATTTGATAACATAACATATAATTTTAATTATAATCCAAATTTCAATTGCTTCAGGCCTACCGAGCCAAAAGTTTACCAACATTCTCTGCCATGAGAGACTTACACAGTTACAATGAATATGGAAAGCCTTCAACGGCATTCAGAAACCAACTTGAGAAGCACTAAAACAGAAGAGTAAAAAAGAGAAGCAGCTTTTTGTCAGAAAGAATTCCTCTCCTCCAATCTAATGTTAATATCACCTCTGAACCATTTCCTAGTTCATAAGTGAAGGCGATGATGAAGGAAAACTCAAATTTTATGCAATAGACCCTAGCAAAAAAAAATTACAAAATTAAATTTCCAGGCTAGAGATCATGGAAACTAGCACCAATATCACAAAAATTCACAAATGACAAGCAGAGAACCCTGCAATTTCACCCTACGGCCTTTTAACAATCTCAGCAAAACTTGACCAGCAGCAATTTTGAACACTCAAAGCAGAGTGTTCACTGCACCAAATTGAAACTAATGTTCCACTGATATCAGAAAAATTAAGTACATGTGAATTCATTGATTCTGTTTATCTCTAGTTAGTGCTTGTACGTATGCTAAACTGGGCACCCCATCCCATTTCAATGAATTTGTTAAAAATTCAATTTTTTGTGGTCAAAAGCGTCCAGTTTCTGCAGCCTGAGTCTGTATTTTGCTGACAACTTGTGTGTTATTTTGCTCTGTCCTAAGTGGGTGGTTTAAGTGGAAAATGTTAGAAAGACAGAAGATGATGCATAGAAGGGAAAGAGAAAGGGGATGTGATGGAATGGCGTAATACCAATAGAATGACTTCATGGAAGGGACAAGATTGACGAGAATGGCAAAGGCCTTGATGAGCTCCTCAACCCTTTGTGGGGTGAAGTGATGTCGTCCTTGAACTTTGCCATCACTATGTGCTTCACTACTCCTTTTGCTTCCTCCATTTCCGCTTTGATTTCACGGACTTTTGCTTGTTTTGGTTGTCCACTAGTCCCTGCCGAAATTCCAATCCAAACCTCATCATGGATGCTTCAATTTGCCAAGTGATGCTGGTCGCTTAAAAGAAGAAGAAAAAAAAAAGAATGATTGTTTCTTTTCTTATTTCTCTTTCAAAGTATACAATTTATATCATAATTAGTTATGACAAAAGCAAAATACAATTTAAGACAAGATAAGAACACATTTCAAAGTAATTATTTCAATTAACCATAACGCATAACGAAAGCTAAATAAATTTTATTTGGGTCGGAGAAAGCTAAATATTGTGAATAATACAATAATACACAATTCATAAATTTCTAAATTACCATAAAGTTTTTCTTTTCTTCATATTCTCACAAATCATTAATACATTATCCATCCCATATGATTTTGGATCATTATACATTCACATAATAATAATAATAATAATGTCATAATAATAAAATCATTTAAATTAATTATAGAGCCTTCAAACAGAGGACTCTTCCAATAATAGGTGTATGCCGATATTGTGATAATAATAAAACTATTTGAATTATGCTACTTTAAGTGACAAGCACACGATAATTTTTTAAGGCGAAAAAATAGTTCACTCTATGTTTATTACATGGCTGGTACTTGATCGTACTTAAAGCTAATTTCTTTTATCATGAGAGCACTTGCTTCCTTTTATTAGTCTATTCGATGTGGACCTTGACTAGTAATATTTATTACCTTTACTCGCTCCCTACTTGTCTATTTCATTTGGGATTAATTGTATGTTCAGAAACATGCAAGAAATAGCTTTTTTTTTTAAAAAATTATTTCTAAAAAATTAATCTTGTTTGATAGAAAGTTAAAAATATATTATAATCAAAAGTTAATAATTTTAAATTAAAAAATAATTTATAAATATAAGCAATATTTTGAAGCTCATGATTATAAATAAAAATTGATTATTTCAGAATTGTTATATTTTTTACCCAATTAATCTTAAAAAATAAATATTATATAATATAAATAATTATTTATATTTTTTTTTAGTAATTTTATTATAAAAATTAATATTTTTCTTACAATTTAAATAAAATAAATTATTTTAAAACTATTTTTCAACAACAATAATATAAAAAAATAATTATATAAATAAATAATTAATAAAATAATTTTAATTTTTTAACTTTCCTAAACACATAATAAAACACACGTCATGTTTGATCATTCCCAAGACTTGCACGGTTTACAAAGGGCTCTCTCTTCCCACGAAATCAATGTTTCTGCATTATTCATGACCAAACAACTCCCAATTCAGTTGGATTCTTCTTGAAGCACCCAACCACAGCATGTATAGCACAAGACATTGACCTTCGTTTGTATTGATTAATATAGATCATAGTGAACCTCTTCGCATCAACTCTCAATTCAACCATATAGCATTCAAAGTATTTTGTGATGAACTAATAAACAAGAAAACCTTTCAAACTTTATGTACGTATGTATGCCACCGACAATCAACAAGTTATATATCACGACGCCAACTACAATTGCTAAGAGGAAGAGCAGGTTGATACTTGGTTATATCGAGCAGTTGCTACTCATATGTAACATTGTAACATAAAGAAATTAAACTGGCAAATTACTGACGACTCTTAGTTGAGCTGCAAATTCTCTTACTGTATTTCTTCATCATCTTAATGTCCTCCCTGGCTCCCTCATGTTTTCTCCCCATGCCTCGTAGGCTTTGAGCTCTATCAGATTCATTTAATAGCACAAAGATTAGAGGCAAATGAGGCTGGTATGGGAGTACTAGCCACCAAACTAAACTCGCAACATACTTTAGTATAACAGTAAAGTAATTTGGGCTTTTGAGTATTATTCTGCTTGTATGCTAGCTTAGACATGCCTCAGCACAACATGGCAAAACCAATATTGTATGCATTAGGATTACGAATTGGCTCGTAAGGAGCACATGTTTCAAGAAGTCTTGCATGCATTGACCACCCCATGTCAAAATGTAACATGCATTGATGTCAACAAATTTACAATATCAACTATACATTATATAATATAAAAATTTTAACATATCTTTTTCTGTTGGGCGTGCCAAATTAACCCCAAGAATAATAAAAAATTCTAACGTATATAGTTCAAAAATATATTGTAAAATAGTTTATCATATACTATATATCACAGCTATATATCTTGTGTCATGTTATAAACTCGAGCTAGGTGTAATATATACTGGCATCGAATTCAAGTATAACAAAATACGAAGCTTTGGATCGTATATTTGTAAAATTTTATCCACAAAGCTACTCTGCTAAAGTCACATGATTATATAAATCAGAATGGGTCTTCGAGCATCTTTTGTCTCGTTGCGTTGGTATCTCTTTCCTTTCCATTATTACATTGACCACACCACTGGGCAGCCCGCATCTAGTGGTTTATCTGTTTCTCATAATGGCATTCATATATAAATCATGATAACGAAAAAAACTAACATAAGTTCTAAATATTTTATATTAATTGACTAATACAAGATAATCTTCTAATGCTGACAATATCATTACATACAACAGGGCCAAATGATATAGCACTGACCCAATATTTAATGGCTTGCACAATGAAAGATTCAAGATTCTGTGCTGAACAGATGAAGTGTTAACCCTTGGCTTTCCCAATACATTTTGATGACAGGTTCACAGCCACTACTATTGATGTATCTATATACCCAAAAACTGAAAACTCTCACGTTTCCAAAAATAAAAATGCAAAAGTGCATGACTACTGCAAAGATCACCTGATAGTGATATACAACACTAAATATACCCATATCCCAATGATTCCCAGTTGAAAGGCTGGCACACATAATAAACTTTAGGTGAGCTCTTGAAGAGCAAAGCCACACAGACACAAACAGCTGCAATGGCCACCAATGAGAGCATTGCTGGCCTATAAACCAGTGCTGCTCTTGTGCCGCCATAAGCCAGCTTGCGCTGGCATAGCCCACATTGACTTGCCATTGCTGCGGTTTCAATCTTCTCAGTGTGCAAACTTGAAACTTTAGATGTCATATGCACATCTAGTTGCTTCTGCTTTGTGTTGCTATCTACAAGGGTACCAGAGATATCAACCACATGTTGTCTTTCTCGTCTTTTGCTGGTGTTCCTCTGGACAAGTTGAACGTAGGAGTAATAGCCCCGGAGGCATGCATAGTCGTTAGGTGTCAAACCTGTGCTGTCCCGAGCACTTTTCCATGCTTCAATTCCAACCTGAACACGGCACACATAAGAGTAAAAACATTGTGTTATGAACTACGCCATCAGTAGTTCAGTGCAGACCAGTAATGTACTGAAAATCAAACATGTTTTGCTGCATTAACTGTTCCCTATTTCGTTTGAAGTGAATGGGAATAGCAATCAAAGGAGAATGGAATAAGCATTCCTCTTATATCGTTTGGGTATTGTTATGACTTCCATTTACAAGACCTGTTACATTAGAATTAAGGCAGGAATAGAAATAAAACTTAATTTAATGATAATAGTCCCCTTATATAGTAGCAAATAGTTGGGGTGGTAATGGTGATGATGGTGGTGGCAGCAGATAATCTTTTGTTATTTTAAAAAAAAAAAATGCCTGGTATAAAGATAGTTGAAGTTATAATTCCAGGATTCCAATTTGGACAGAATGGTTGTTTTCCTTTTACCAAACTCACTTTTACTTCATTTGTATTCTCATTCTGTCCACCATTATTTCACCAGACCAAATGTCAGATGAAAAGGGGGAGAGACAATGTGCCCAGTATTATCAGAAAGAATAATGCAGCCATCATAACCATCTCGGATTCAAACTTGGGCAGGGAAGTTTTACTTGTTGCCAATTCCCTCCTAATAGTTCCAACATAAAGCCTGAAAATACATAAAGCATGCAGATGAGAAAGGAATTACCATTCCTGGATCATCAGTTAACGCATCCAAGACATTCTCCAAGCCTTTCACGCTTGCTGCAACATGAAGGGGAGTCAACCCTGCAGGGCCAACATTATCAGGTCTAAATAAGAATCTGTCAGGGGCCTGGTCAACTTGCTTCACTTTACTGTCTGCACCACATGAAGTTTTAACTGGCACAAATTTTAACAGTAGTTCCACCATGGGCCTACAATTTCTCTTCACGGCTCTGTGTAGAAGACCCATGTCTAACAATGCAAGCTCAATGGAGGTATGCTCTCCTGCATCAACACTGCCCTCAAATATAATGTCCAAGAGTTTTTTCATCACAGCACACCAATCATGCTCCATGGAGAAATTGACAAGCCACATGAACCGATTGAAATGGAAGAGATCCTGAATAGGCGCCAAGGGACCTAGCCTAACTTTCAAATGACTTCTATGAAGAAGCCAACCCATCTCGTGTAAGAATTCCAGAGCTTGAGTCTTTTCTTCAATTTGTTTGTTTTGTATCAAGATGTCATCAGTGGCCTCAGCTGCCTCAATCACATTCTCCAGCTTGCAAATTTCTGAACAAACTTCTTGCTCTGCAACTATAAATGGAAAGGAACAACTGCTAAGACCATGATCTTCCACCTGAAAGTAAAAATTATCAACTTAGATGAAAATATAGCTTGAGAAGTTGTCAAAATAGAAAAAGCCATTTCAATCTACCACTAAGTGATTCTCTGCTTTTTCTTCAGAAGCCATCTTTATGCTTTCTATCCTGGGATAGCTTGCCTCTATTCAGCCACTTTTTTTAACCCTTTTCAAAAGATTTAAAAATTTGTAGTTTGGTGTAACGAAGAAAGCATGGAGGATCTAACTTTACAATAATTCTTATTTACAAAGACTTGTTTTAAAGCCTGAATTATACAGGACTGCGGAGAACTAAAAGTTCACAAAAGCTAATGGTAGCCTACTGGCAGGCACCAGCAACAGAAATATTGAATCACTAACAAGGAGTTATTAAAAAGGACAACTTAGAAGCAAGCTACAGAGCTTTGTGATCTTAAGTTAGTTTCACGAAGTTTACAGGATACAAAACAAATACTAAATGAACAAAGCATATTTCACTTTGGTGAAAAGAAACAGAAAAAAAAAATGCATAGAAAAAAATTAAGAGTACGAGTGCATGATACCACCTCAATAAACCCCCTCCCAGCTACATTTGGTATGTGACAAGAGAAGCTGAGATGCTGAATAGCTGCATCAGCTACATCAGCAACATCAATCAAATCATGACAACTATCATGTACCAGATACTTCCCTTCAAGAGCACAAAGCAACCTAAAATTGTGAACAACATATTAACATCTGGAGTAATCCAATAAACAAAATTCAAAAATTGGATCTTCACCAGATCCAAAATTGTAGACAGAAAATAATGTACTCAGGCAACTTGCAATAACCAAATTCATATCCTGGGGCCTTAGGTAAATGTTTCTACCCCCTCTCTCACATCACTTTACAAAATTAATTCAGTGTCTGGACAAATATATTGCATAATGTATTTAGCATATGAACCATGAAGACAACTTTTCTTTAAAAATCCTACCTGATCACGTTCCCAGATACTGCATAGGGTTAGAGGGTTTGTTAAATTGAAGTAAATAAGCTCAAACACGGAACAAGAACAATTTATGTTTTGCCTTTTTCAAATCTCTCCTAAAGAAATTGTATGCCCAGCAGTACAATAGACCTTAAACAGAAATAAGTACTATAAGCTCAACATAAGCCTCTGACAAAGCCCAAATGCTTGTTTGTAGCTAGAACCTTTCAAGTCAACAAATTTGACTATCATCAGATGTAAGGAGATTTACCTTGTGCTGGAGCGGAAGAGGTTGAATCCTTTCACAATAAATTTAGCACTTGCATTAGCAGGAACTGCAAGTGGTTTAATGCATGAAATCCTACAATTCTGCGGGCTTCTGAGATGCAAGGGCACATCTAAGACAACTTGACCTGTGGGAGAGATACACAAAATGAAGAAAAAAAAAATAGAAGTTTTTGCTGAAACCTAAAAATTACAATCACATGAGAAAAATGCATGCATAAGACACAACAAACACAGCGAGGGAGAACAAACCATTATACAAAAAAGCTACAGATTGTTGCACCCTTGTGAATACCCATCCTGTTCTCCAGAGAGAATCATTTGAAGCAAGAAGCATTCTCAAGCTGGATCCTAGATTACAGGAGAGCTGCAATATTGAAATAGTAATAAGCACATCTAGAATTTTTTTTCCTTTTCCTTTCAAATGGTTTCATCCAGCAACCAGCATTTGTGGTGTTATATCAAACTATACCTCCTCCCATGCAGATTTTTCCAGACGGAGATATATTGTTAATACAACACAGCCTGGCCTTATATAGCTCTCAATCTCTGTGGGACTGTGGGATAACCAGTTGAGGATCTTGAACACAAAAAAGAAACCATAAATCAAACAGCATAAAGAGGCAGTGCAGTAAAATTGTTTATAGCAATTTCATGGCACAGAAAGTACCTGCGATCGGAGAACAAGGGGAAAATCATTTGGATCCTTGCCAAAGAGTTTAAAAACTATTCGATCTGTGCGACTCTGTAAAGAGTAAACAATAACATGTCAATAAATATAATCTTATAACAGCCATCAAAACCAGAGCTAAATGCCAATAAAAAGGTAGATGAACTTGAAAAATAGACCTCCTGAATATACCTGAGCTTCTCCACTAGAACTAGATGGTGACTGGGTGGAAGTCGAATCTGAGTTTCTACTTGTCTGTGGTGGACTTGACTTGAGAGAGTCACATTGCAACCACAAAGGATGACCAAGAGACCTAACCTGTGCCACAGGAGGAGAAGACTTCTTAGGATTCTCAACACAATCCTGTATATCTTCGTATACGCTATTCAGGTCAATGTTATTGAAGCCATCCCTTCCACCACTAGTCTCTGCTGCAATTGATGGAGATGGTAGGATGTCCCTTGATAGAAGGACATTTGAGGGCTGAGGCCCTGAAGGTTTTAAATTTCCTGCTCCACCATCACACAAAAGTATACATTTTTCTGTCACACCATTTGCAGGTGCTGCCTCACAATGTGCCATAGTCCTCGGAGGATCGTGACGGATGAAGCCATTATCCATCTTGATGGAAGAACCAGAAGGCCTGGAGGATTCAGGACCATTTGAATTAAGATTAGGCACATCACGCACTGCCCCAGGTGCCCCACCATTTACCAAACCTTGAGATCCCTCCAATAAAGCGGCTAAACTTCTTTCATTAAGTGTGCCGGCTAGACTTGCCAAGTTCCCCAGCAGGTGTGAGAGAATATCCTGGCTCCTTGTATGATCTGACCCATGTGCTGCAATTTATAGAAAGCATAATCTGTCAGGTCAAATAAATATGCCAATGATGACATCAGAATGAGGGTGAAAAGACACAAAAGTTACGACAGCATAGACATTAGTATAGGCTAGAAACATAAATAATTTTGTTCTTTTTCAGGTAATGTTTCAGCAGAGCAAAGCGTCAGGCTTTCTAACTTTGCAATAGGAGTGTGCTCAAAAGTCAGAAGAAGGCACATGTCAACAAAATCAAGTAAATAATGACAATGATGGTACACTTAGAAAAGATAACAAAAAGAGAGAATCACTATCATATATTTTGATCAAATACTACATGCCAATCATAATTTTGGCGAATTGATTTCAATCCGGTTCTGGATAAGATGTCAAAGACCAATTGACTAACTCCCTTTGCCCACACAATTTTCCCATAGTCTAAACTATCTCCCCTTGACTATGCAATCAAGCTATACATCCGAATTCCAAGATATTATTTCTATTAGCATCAACACCGGATACAGCTACACTTTATAAGATTTTACTACTAAACAAACAACTGAATTCTCAAACTCCATAAATAAATAGCTCAGCTTGATCATTACTTACTCCAGTTTCATACTACAGCAGCCAAATAAATAATATGAAGAAATATCAAGCAGATAAACTTCTGATAACGCGAATACTCACAATGCATATTGGACAGTATCCGTATCAAACTCATCAACAGATAACTACTGCCCCTTTCATCGTTCAGAGAACCTCCATTAACTCCAGCAGCATCAGGATGCGTTTTCCTCCTCCTCCTATTGTGGCCTGCCAGACGCCTACGACAACTTCTCTTCCCTTCATCAAACTCTTGAAGTACATGAAACCTGCCATAAATTTACCAAGTTGCATCCACCTTCAGTGCTAAAGTAAATGCTCCGGAAATTCATTTTTTCAAAAAAAGGAAAAAAAAAAAAAAAAGAACAACTTCCGCTTAGGACTCAGCTACAAGAAATAGAGGGGGAAAAGGGGACTTGATGCAACATGGACACGGAACTATTCATCTTTCTTTTTTGAACATCTACAAAAATATTAATTTGATGATCACATCACAAATCTGAAATGTGTATCCCAAGAATTGATCATTTTTGTAACCTAACTAACCTGCTACACTGTTGACAGAAACGCTGCATAACATTCCCCACAAGTGCCTGAGTAGCCTTAGAATGCATATCACAAACCTTATGCCTACGGTGATAATCCTTTGCATTACTAAGATCAGCCCTACAATCTTGGACCTGACAAACAGCACGGTTAGAAGTGGTAGCAGCAGCAGTACTAGCACTCTCAATTACCTTTGTCTTCTTTCCACTTTTTTCATCCCCTTCCACCATGATAGGGTAAACTTGAGCCCCAAGGTTCAAATTAAGGGAACCACCACCTTCATCATTCAGCTCCTCACCTTCACCTACGTCACCTATAACAGCTCTTCTCCTTTTCTCCAATTCTCTCGTTCCTTCCACCGGGTTGATTGAAGGTGACAAATTGTTAGATGCATTATTAGCATTTGCGGAAACCTCAGGGAAAAACTGGCGGCTCCTACAATCTGATGGCACTGAATTGAGTTGCTGAGCAGTGAAGAGATCCCCATCCCATCTCCAATCATTCAAATCCCACTCCAAACTCCTCTTACCAACAGCCTTCATTTCTGGCACAACAGCACCGTACAAAAACTGATTCTTTCCCCCAAATCTAGCCTCCATGAATCAAAATCCAAGAAAATCAACAATACAAGGCGCACACACACACACACACAAACAGACCCAAAAATTCCAATTCCCACCCCACTTCCAAAAAACACGTCAGCTAACAACAAAACACAAAAAGATGGCAACCCAGAAGCTCAAAATGGAAACTTGCTTGAGCATTTTGACACGAGCATGAAAATTTTACATGGGAAAACAAAAGGGAAAAGAGAGAGTTAAAGACTCAGAGGAAGGAAAAGGAAAGCCTTAAAAAGGGGGACAAAGATGGAAATTAGGAGAAGATTAGGAAAGAGTCTGATACGTGACATGAAATTGAGGTTTTCTGTTTCTATTTTTTGTTTCTGTGCTGTGACTGCCTGGGGACAGATTCAGACACGGACAGAGACTGTAGCACAACACAACCTGTTAGTTTTTGCTTTTCATTTTTATTTTTATTTTATTTTATTTTTTACTTTGTTATTTGTCACCACATTAGCATCATGTTCATGCCCATAGTATTAGTAGAAAAATTATAACATGCTCTGGAGAAAGACTTTTTCTTCCTCTGTAATGTATACTCACCCTTGGATGATGAATGACACTAAAGGATGTACAATTATCAGAAATCTAACGGTCGAAAAGGCTGCTCCAGAAAGAAAATCCTTCCTCCAGGAGTACGGAAGACCGGCTCGGGCATTAGTATCGTAAAGTGAAGGGAGTCTCTTCTCTCTCTAAGCCTAGTCCCAGCCAATTTATACTCTGTCTCTCTCTGTGTTCTGTTCTGTTCAAAGTCCAGAATCATTGTCAAATTTGTAAAACCAAACCAAATCATCAACTTGTGTAAATGATCACACGGGTCTCTCTGGGCGGTCCGATTGTGACCCTTTGTGTGAAGTGTGAACACTGTCAAATGTAAATCGGGGTAGCCGTCAAATCACCTTATCCAATGCCATTGGCTTTTTCAATTTTTGTTTTTTTCATTTTTAATGAACCTAAAGTCATGATATATGTATCACAAAGTCTTAAGAAAATTCATGCTACTATTTACAATTACAAATATTTTATTAACAAGGATCCATCAGCTGATTACTTTTTCTTTTTCCCTTTTTCTCTTTAGCATTTTCCCTTACCAACCGCTGAACTTTGTTTCTTTGTGTTTGGGATGCGCAGTGCAGGGCTGGGTACCTGGCATGAAAATGTTAAAAGTAAAACTCCGTTTCCGTTTTACTTTTTGACACCAGAAAAAGGTCCACCAAAGTAGTATATAAAATAATTCTTTTTATCTTTTTCCCTATCCCTAATTTGACCGAGAGTTCCTTAGAATCAAAATAATAATAATAATAATTCTTTTAAAACAAGTATATTTTTAAGATGAAAAAAGTACTGATTTATTATTCTTAATTTTTTTTATCGAAACACAGATATCGTCCTTCCATATGATATATTAATGGCATTTTAAAGATTATGGATGAAAGAGATATACAAGCCAGTGATTTGCAATCCACTTAGAGGACTGTGACTTCTTTTTTTAATATCTAAAACTTATTACAGCTTCACTAATGTGATTCGAGTTACATTAGACGTAAAATTGATCTCAGAAATATTTTTTATTTATAACACTCAAATTTAAAATTTTATTTAAAAAATAAGTATTAGATTACCTCACTAATTAAGTGTTGATATCTCTTAATTGAGTTATATATATGTATATAGGTACTAGTTATTATTTATTTATTTATAGGTACTTTTCATTATAATTAATCCTATTTGAGTATAGAAGTATTTAAATATAAGTGACTTTCTTAATTGAAATTTAAATCGTAACTCACCATGTCATAATAGATTAGACCCTTACGATTAAATTAAATTTCAATTTTTTTTTTCATACGAAGACCAAACCGCAGTTGATACTAATTAACATTTAATATAAACATGAATAAGTTAATTTGTTAGTGACTCAAAAGTTGGAGAAGTGTTTTTCCAGTAAAAGTATAATTACTTAACGTCAGCTAACTTGAGTTGACTAGCCGTACTCACTGATGATTAACCTGGATTATCGATCCAAGCAGTTAATCCAGCAGTTTCACCTCAAAGTAGTTGATAGACTCAATTCATCAATGGGGCAATAGAGTATTCATTGTCTGTGTCTAGCCAGGACAGGCATGTGAAAGCTAAGGATCTGAATGTGGGTCTGAGCAATGGGTAGAAACTGGAAAAAGGGTAGTGTTCAACGTGACTGACTCAATCTCCACTTGAGAAATCCTACTGGTATTCATGAATCATAAGTTCCATTCTCAACAGGGGACGGGATAAGTGCTGGAAAGTGGGAAGCCAACAATGCCATGGAGTATGGACCATCTCTTTGTCAGCATTCTCGAAGAAAAACAAATTGAGAAGGAGATAGGGAGGGAAACATTTATTTTGGTTGCAAGCATCCATTTCAAAAGTGAAGTATGAGATTGTAACTAGATGCCTATTAGAACTTAAGATTCACAGATGTCTGAATGCGGATCTTATTTTACCAGGGTGAGGTATTTTATTGGGGTATTTGGTGGAGAATGTTTCAATTCTGCTTATATTCGTGTACCATAAGTTAATACTCCATTTGTTATCTTTCTAATTTGTGGCGTGAAACGGGTACAATTAATATTTCTTTTTAAGAATAATTGTCCCTAGCTATATGCCTCAAAAATATATTGGTTACAAAAAAATAAGGGCAAGCCTATTTTAAGGTTAAACTCTCAATAGGTCAATTTTTTATACCATATATTAAATTAATATTTAATTAGTTCAAATAATTCAATAATTATTTTTCTTAAATAAAATCTTCAACTTAAGTTTCATGAATGAAAAAAATAAAAGACTAACAAAAAGAAAGTTTTACTCCATAATATAGCAATCTGACTCAAGTGAAATTAATCCTAATCCAATAGGTTTCATATAGTGATAGTTTAAATAAGAAATAAGATGTATATATATATTAAAACTCACTTTTATGCTCCATAAAGCCCCTTTCATTTATCAATTAATAGCTAGACTAATGGTGCTAATTAAAATAGAAAAGTAATTCAACAAAAATGTAACCTCTTGAAAGCTTAGGATAGCCATGTGCTTAAAATATCGTAGCGACTGGCGTGAGCTCTGTATTACTAATAAAATCACTACAACTATTGTACGGTACCTGAAGATTATTTTATTTCTGTCCATTTACAATCTTCATGATTTAATTATGAACATAAAAAATCACATAAAATCCAATAGTATATATAGGATCATGGATGGCATAAACCATCTACTTTCTCCAAGCCAATGCAGCGGCAAAACCAAATTAATCTGCTTTTGTCAGCACCAAATTAAAATAATTAATGATTTAAGTTGTTTTGATATATGACTACAAAATCTCGTTATCTAGGGTATAATTCTCAGAACTTGTCCTCCCAACCTAGACTGGCATATTGGATCTGTTGTAAGATTTATAATACCCCCAGAAAAAAATAAAATTGATTTGGATTGATCATCTAGTACTCTTAACAAAAAGATAGTATAGGATGCTTCTCGGTGTTGGCCCCTTCTCCCTTTAATTGCAAGCCAGCAGGTCCTGTACCCCAGTACATGCATTAAATGGAGGTTTCTATCAAACTTTTGTAGTGTCCTGTGAGGAAGAAACGTGAAGAAACGTCGTTAGCCGAGGCTTCCTCATCCCCACCCACCAAATTCCAACAAGCTAGTGGGTATTTGTTTTGGCGTTGGATAAGTCCAAGCCATAGATTGGATGGTGCAAATTGAATCTGAATTGATTTTAACACGTTTGGTAAAATTAGATTGAGTTATATTTTAACATAGCCTCATACTATGGTTTGAGCAAAAATAATCATGGAAGATAAAACCAGAACGGACTGGCCGATTGGACTTGGAACCGGCTTAGTGTTCAATCCGGTCTTGCTAGTTAAAATATTGTCTTTGAAAATCATTGTCAAACTGGATTAGACCAGTAAAAACTGGTGAACTGGTGTGAACCGGTCTGGTTCTACCAATTTGGTTAATTTGTTTTTTTATAAAATATTGTTTTTCTTTTTTCTTTTAAAAAATAATAAATTAATTAATTATCTATATTTTGTATTAATTATGTTATAATTTTTTGCATTTTAATTAATTATATATATATATATATAAATAATTAAATGTATATATTTTATTATGTTCCGATCGAACTCCTGATTGAACCGAATGAGCCTCTAAACCCTTATCTTAACTGATTCGATATTCGATTTGATTTTTTTAACCTTAAAAATAATAGAAGTTTGCTTTTCCATTAAACCAAACTATAGTTTGTCAACTATATAAAACAAACACACCCTTGTCAAGAAGACGTGATTGCATTGCAAATAGGGTTTGCAAAGAAGTCAAAAAAAAAAAAAAAAAAACACACACAACATAATATAGTAGCCAAGCCAAAGCAATTGAGAATCCAAGTAAAGCAGTTTGCACATATATAGTACTGCACTATATGGTCCCATAGACCAAATGGCTGGCAGCTCATGTGATTGGCATGGACTACACTAACTCTTTCCTCATTGTGGACCTAAGTTTTGTCCCACAACTTCTCTTTCTCTTTCATCTCTTTATGTCCTTAAAACAACCAGAAGTCCAAACGTGTCTGCTGAATACTACTTGTGGTCAAACTAAGCTAGAGAGGGCGCCTTAGTTTCCCCAATTTGGAGGATTTTTTCATAGCCGTTCGTTTTATTTTGTTTTTTCTTTTCACCAAGATCAGCACATATTCCATTTCAATTTGCATGTCCATAGCGGAAAAGGTAATTAATGATTCATGCATATTGACAGATTCTCTGCACAAATATGGTAAAATGAAATTATTTAACAATAATTATGCTTATTTAAACATTTTTTAATAGCTTTTACAAAATATCTTTGGATGTTCATTTGTACGACTACCATTTTATCAAATCTTACAGTGTACTCTCGAGAATTTCATCTCTTTCAATCTCAACCCCCAAATGTGATCCTGCCAACTTTGCAAAACGTGAAAATCCTGCAATCTTTTGGCTCAAGACAGAGAAGTGGAGACATCAAAGACAGATCATATCTCCACATTTTGAAGAATCGACCATGCATATTCATGTATTTCACCCTTAATTTATATATATATAGACGTATAACTGATCTAATTAATGGGCAGAAAATAATGTTTCTTTTAATTCTTTAACAAACACATAGGTATCTCAGGTCTAAGATTAATAATAGAAAACTATATATATAGTTTTGCTTGTCATTCTGATTCCACTTATATGGATACAATTGGTTCATGTTATTTGATGTTTTATGCGGCATCGAAGTTAATTTCAAGTTCAAAATTTCAGTTGTTTATTTGAAAACAACTTGCTATAATTAATTTAATCGAGGGGAAACTAGAATCCCTCAAGTCAAAGATTTCAGTTTGTGAACCATTGAATTATAAGGCCTTTGAATTTTCTCAGTGCTCGCCATTCGCGTTAACCAATCAAGAAAGTTTCACCAGTTAACTTTCAACTGTCGCACAAGATTGTTGTCCGCAACAAAATATAAAATCTTCGTAAAGTTTTTAATTTTCTAGTAACTGATGATCAGTTCAGACACTGTACCAAAGAAAATATACTATTAAGCTAATATGATATGTTGGATTACGACATTAGGCACGTAGACAATTAATATAATAAATCCTTATTATATAGGAATCTGAACTAGCTACAATTATTGATATTAACCTTTTTCTTTTGGGGTTCATCAGAAAATATGAAATTCACTTTCTTTTCCTCCTGAACTAGGAAAACAAAAGATATGTAGTATTCTTTTCGAATTTCTTCCCAACACAGCCTTCGTGCCATAACCTGCATTATTTGTTTTAGACCAAAGGTATCAACGTTTAGTTTATTTATCAATTCACGCCACTCATTCTCCAATTGCATTATTATTATTATTATTATTATTAAAAGTAAAGTATCGTACAAATTGTTGACAGAAATTCAATGTTACGCTATAAAAAGAATATGATAGTTTTTCTTTGTAGTTTTTGTTTTTATATTTTTTTCTTTAATATTATGTGTTATTGATTTAATGGTATATAGTCCTTCCAAGAGCCAAGTTGCCTAAGAAAAAAGTTCGATCACAAGTTTGTTCATTCAAAAATAAAACAAAATTACACGATATTCCTCAAATAAATACTTAATATACATAAGTCGCGACAAATTTTGAGAGTTATCTCATAACAATATTCATTGAAATATGTAATTAAAAAAAATAATATACGAATATATGGTATGGCTGAATGTATGGAGCCCACTTTCGAAGCATTTTGAGAGAGGGTCAAATGAGACGTCGAGGAAGTGCCCTTTCAAAATTTTAACATTGCTTACTCGTTGTACAGATCAACCTACAACACAAGCGTACGTCAGCAGTTGTCTAAAGGGTGTTCATTTCCATTTTTTTGATCGATTTGCGGCACAAGCCGCTAACTTAGGATCATTTCATTTGTTCAGGTTCTGAATTCTGAATTTCTGATAGCATGTGATCTAATTGTTCTAAGAATTTAATTACTTTTATGAAGATTTGTGAATAATTTTATATACGTACATACAGTTAATGGATTAGTTTATTCAAGAAATAAGTTTTAAAAAAAATGATATTTTAACCTTGAGATATTTTGTTTAAAAACAAAACATAAAGGACTGGCCCGCAGTAAAAAAGAAATGAAGATCATGAGAAACCTAAAAATTAATATGATATTTTCAATTTTTTTAGCTAATTCTATCAAAATCCAAAAGCCACTCAACCCAACGATAGAAAGAAGATAGCAGAGAGCAAAAGCCCTAGCAAAACACCATTTGAATTTGCTTATAACATTGTGATTGTCCAACAGATGTTTTTATCAAATCTTCGAGAGATCGGCGAATCAATTATCTCTATAATTAACAAGCTTGATAGAGATAAGGAACAAATGGCGTGGGCTGAGAAGTGGGAAGCACCACCCCCAAGCGTGGCGAAAATCAACACAAATGGCGCCATCTTCGTGGAAGAGGGAGCAACAGGAGTGGGATTATGATACGGAACAGCCAAGTAGGTGTGGTGTTGTCACAGTGAAGACGATGAAGATCCTGGAAGCCATGGATGCACGGCGCGCCGAAGTAGTAGCAGCGGGAAAGGTCTTGCTGCTGGAGTTATTTATATTTATAGGGCTTTAGAGGGTAATGCCAAGGAAATTTTTTAGAGCTTTAACACTAGTGAGAAAGACATGTCACACACTGGAATTATTTTATCTGAGCCATATGAAGAGTTATTTATTTTTATATATTTTTTATGTGAAAAAATTAAAAAAAATGATATTTTTGATAAAATTTAAAAAAATGATATTTTTTATTTTTTATTATTTTTTTCTCATACTTTTTCTCTCTCCTCTTCCCTATCCCCTACATTCTGTGCTCACTCTCTTTCTCCCCCTCTCGCGCGCACACACACGTCCACTCTTTCTATTTTTTTATTATTTCTAAAAAGTAAATGTGATTTTCTTTTCATCAGATTTACTTTTTAAAAATAATAAAAAAAGTAAATACAATTCATTGGATTTATTTTTTAAAAATAATAAAAAATAAAATTTGGTTCTCTTTCTACTAATTTTTTTTTTTTAATTTCATATTTTTCCAATTTTATCAAAAATCTCACATTTCTCAATTTCACTCTCAAAATTCCACATTCAAAAAAATCACTCACATATAAAATTGCATCTAATTAAATTTTATTATTGTAAAGTGCAATATGTTCCTAGAAGATCCAATGCAATACCAGACAAGTTAGCAAACATAGCTCAGAAGGAGGGATCTAATTTGTGGACAAATGAGGCACTTACTTGAATTGTTGATGTATTGGCACTTGATTCTTTGGCTTGAATAAATTCACAATTTCTATCCGAAAATATATATATATATATATCTATGATACACTTGGTACATATAATTATATGCTTCAACATGAGAAAGAGTGTTGGTAATATCGGTTAGTAAACATGGAAAATAAATAGAATAACATTAATTAGAAACAATGATATCAATTGTAAAAAGGATATATTTTATTGAGTTATACATGTAAATTAGTTTATTGAACTTTTCAAATAACTTTTTTAATAATTTATAAGCTGCTTCTTTGAAGGAAAAAAAAAAGAGTTTATTTTTTATTAATTATCCATTATAATATGAGAGATTTATCATAATTTATTATTTTTTAATATTTTTATTAATTAATAATTAATATATATAAATTAATCTCTAAAACAAAATCTAACAATTTCTTTTTGTCAGGGGATTGTCTTTTTTTTTTTTTGGGTTTTTATTTATTGTTTTGGGAGGAGTGGGAGGAGGGTGGCGGTGGTCTCTGACCTATGTCGCACACGCGGCTCAGCGACTCGCGGGTGCATCTGGCAGAGGCAAGGTCTTTGACCATCTGGCTGAGCCTCCCGTGCATAAAATCTAACGCTTTGACATGTGTACTACATTAGTAACGAAAAGAAAATGTGTATTACATATTGGATAAAAGTCAAGATTCAAAAATCATTACTTTTATTACTGTGTTTTCCTTCACTTGTAATATTTTATTTACGTTAATTTTTTAAGAGATGACTAGAGTGATAAGCTTAAAATCAGCAGTTAGGGTACTTTTGGAATCCCGAAAATAAAATAAAATACTTTAGAATTATCTTTTTCCCTTAAACATGCTAGATACCAAATCAAGCGTCAATAATATAATTCAAACTGAAAGTCTTTAAGCGTTGAAAATGTATCTTGAGGTTGGCGTGTTCAATGAATCTAATATTAAAAAAATCGGAGTTATGGTACGATAACGATAAGAAAGAATTCAATTATGAGAGAAAAGTATTTAAAAAGTATTTTTCAGTAGGTTTATTTTTAATTATTCGGTGAACCAAATATAGGTAACCTTTTTTTAAAAAAAAAAAATCAAGAAGTGAGTTTATTTTTAAACTAAGAAAGTGATAACATTTATCATTAAATTAATAAAATATTATATATATATAAAATAATTATTAAATAGATTAATGGTAAATATTTATTTATTTATTTTAAAGACAAATTCACTTTAAATGAGTTCTTTTATTTTTTTCAGTAAATTAGCCCGTACCACTAGCCCACGTCAAAGTATTAAACAATTCGGTAATGACTTGACCAGCAAGGATAAGTCCTTATAAAATTTAAACAACATTAGCAACGCATTTATAATGTAAGCCATTATGTAGCATTAATGTAAAGGTTGTATCTATTCTCCTTTTTCTTTTTTGGGTTTTTGGTGGGAAAGGTTGTATCTATTCTTCTCGCGGTTTGACCTGCGCAAAGTAATATTGAAATGAGAAAAAACAAAAAACTACTATAATTTAGGACCAAATCATTCACCCGAATATAATCATGAATAGCTGTGTCATGTACAACACTCGGTATAAAAATAGCTCCGTTATGTACTACACTAATGATTAATTCGATTGAGAGATAAAAATGCGGGGAAAATTTTTATGGATAAATTTTATGTATATATTCATAAAAAATTTTTATCTCATTTTTATTTCCCCCATACCCTACGTACAAAAATCGTGAGCAATATATTCAGAAAAAAAAAAAGGTGAGTTGAAAGTACAGAGCAATACATTACATTATTTTCCATTTGGTTTAACAAGAATAAAAAAGATGGGCTATTAGAATTACAAACTCGTCAATCGTTCCTTTGTTTTTTAAGTCTGACTTAATCGTTTTAATACTGATTCAAAGTCGTAGTTACAACGAAGGCCCAACATATTGAAGCCTCAAGGCCTTAGCTTAATTAGGTCCACACTTTTAACAGAGTGCAAAAACATTGTTTGAAAAAAAACACTTTCGTAAAATACAATACCAGATTGTATATATGAGCCCATTGTAGAAAGGGTCCACGCTTGCTGGTCTCACCCTGGTCAAGTGCAACCAAAAAACAAAAATGAAAAGAAAAGGCCACCCACATATGAAAAACGAAATGGAAAAATATAGTAATTATTAGTGATGTTTATTGCTGAACCAAACTGAAGTTTACTACAAAACCTAACTGAAAAAACCAAAAATTGATTTAAAACCTAAAATTTTGGTTTTCTTATTTTTTTCCCCCAAAAAACTGATTGGATCAATTTGATTTTCGATTCTAAAAATTGAAAATTAACCAAATCGAACCAAACCATATAAATATATCACATATATATCCTATTATTTTCATATTTGCCCTTACTTATACAACATGTTCTCAACAACACTCTCACTCCTTACTTACTCTCACTCCCACTCATGAGTCTCACCCTCACTCTCAACCACTCTCACTCTGTCACTCACTTTCTCAAATCTCTAGACTTAGGTTGTGTGAAACCCTAATTACCTCATTCCTTTTCTCTTGGCTCTAACTATCACTAACTCCTCACTCTCAATCTCATATTTTCGTCCACACCACAACCACTGCACAACCACATCCCATCCACAGCCATTGCATACGCCACCTTCCACCTCACATTTGCATCCTCTAGTTCCACACTGTTGTCCAGTTAATCACCAACTCATTCATGCCGTGTTGCGCCTCTTGTGTCGCCGCGCCTCCTGTGTCACCGTGCCAGTCTTCTCCTTCCTGCTCCTCCGCGTGAAGTTGCCGTAAAGAATGTCTGAGGTATTTGGTTCTTTCTTTAATTTTTCCCCCTTTTGAGTTCAAAATTATTTTGCTTAATTGAGATTTGTTACATATCAGATGCATCTTGGGTTTGCTGGAAATTACTAGTTTCTTCTTGCTCTATTCTAAGGATTTTTTTTAACTATTTATTTATGTATTCAAAATGCTATTATTTTGTAGAAAAAATATATTTTTTAATTCATAAGTGATTTATTATTATTTTTGTTATCTGATTCCTATTTCTCCTATTTTTAATTTTGTATTTTTGGATTTTGATTTTTTGATGTTTACTAATGGGCTTGATTCATTTATCTTTCTGATGGTGGAAATCTGATTGTGGTTGTAATTTGTACTTTACTTGTTATAAACTTGTTTATTTTAGTTTTAAACAATTTGTATTTTAGTTGGTACTTGATCTTGTTAAACCATGGATTGATTATTATTCTTGGGTTTATAATTATGTTGGATCTATAATTGATTGATTATTTATAATTCTACTTTTGATTATTAATTATGATCAGTTTATAGTTCTTTTTGAATGCAAAACAGGGATATAAGAGAACCGAAAAGGTTCAGTTTAGTTTGTCCGTAGAATAGGGAATCGATAGGTTATTTTTTTTTATCAATCAATTGGTTCAGTTCGGTTGGTTTTTGTTCAAAACCAAACTGAAACCGATTGCAGACACCCTAATAATTATTCTTCTGTCTCGTTCAGTGCAACACGATGTGGGCTTTATTATTTATGCACAACATTCTGTAATGTCAGATCCTGCACGTACCTCTTTTATTGTCTCTTTTTTTTACTCCCTGCACATATCTCGTATTTATCCACTGCAAGCAGTGGGCAGCCTGCAGCTTCGTTTGGCGGTGTTACAAACATTTTACTGGGTCGAGCCAACCTGTAGGCTTGTCTGGTTCATTTGCTTTCTCGCTGATTTTTGTTGTGGTTGCATCTCCTAGGATGTTTCCTAAGTAGCTTTTCAATTGGCCATTTTGCTATTATTTTTTGTTCTTTTGGTTACAGGCCTCTTGCAATTCTTATGCTTATGCATGAAAACAAGTACGAAAGGCGAAATAAAAAATGATAAAAAGATTCCAAAACAAAACTTTTCTGGTATTCTGAGTGTGAAATCGACCTACACCTTTTTGAAAGCGATATACCATTCAATTTTATAGCTTAAGAATATTAGACTTATATAGGTGAATAACCCAAAAGGAAATGAAAATCTAGATGGAATCTAACAAAGGGGCCAACTAGATAATTTCACAGGCCAGCTAAATCCAGCGTCACAAATGGGATTCCAGCCAGGGCTTCTAAAAAGTTGACACAGCAATTCGAGCACTTTGCAATCCTTTTTCATTTTATTTTTCTGTTTTCAGAAATGTTCTTTAAATTTATATTGTATAAATATCATATAAATATTGTATATTATGTGAGTAAAATAAATATCAGAATACTCATTCATTGAAATGAGATAAAATATTATATATAATGTTATGTTTGATAAAATATAACCCTTTCTCAATTAGATCGCGTCAACTATTTGAGCTCATCGATCAAGGCAATGAAGCATATCCTCTGTTTACCTTTCGAACTGATAAAATACAAGTTGGATATATATAGAAAAGAAATATTTTTTGAATATAGACATAGTATGAGACATAGTATATTTATGTGAGTGTGGGTGAATATCGAGATGCACATGTATCGAGATAAGATAATAAATTATATATTTATATGAGAGAATGTTGTATTTGGATATTCCAAAGAGTGAGCCAAATAACGGCTCACTTCCTCGAAAGCTAATATCGTAAGTACACCCCATGTATGCAAGTTTTACGCGTAGAAAAAGTACATTTGTATTCCTATTGCGATAGGCTCTGATTACGAACCAAAATCCTTCCTTGGTATGCCTTGAATCCCGAACCTACCTATTATATTTTGCTGACTTTTTCAAATTAGACTTTAGATTCTTGCAGTTTGTAGTTCTTTATAAACTGGTAAATGATATTTTCAACAAACGACCCTTAACTCGTGGCGCCAAGTCCACTTGTTAGGATTAATTATTTGGTTTAAAGGTTCACGTTTTAGTCGGATCGATTTATAAAGACTTCATTTATCAAAACAATAAGAAATAGTAACAAGTACAATTTTGGTTTAGGTAAACGAGGGCAAGAGTATGAACTGAATGGGAACGCGATCAATACTGATGAGATGATATTAGTAAGAAAGAGGATTTTTGACATGTCTTTCGTTCCAATGAATATTAAAACAAAATGGCCTGTTGAATTGAAGGAAATGCTGCACAATTTAGTGCAATACACTCATTAGCCGTTTAACACTTTAATTAACTACTATAGAATTTATTAATCCTCGATGGAGCCAATTTCTCATTTAGGTTTCCTTTTAGCCTTTCTCCATTCGAGAAATATTAGTATGGTTCGGGAGCATCACGTGACTGTACTCTCAACCAATTATATAAATATATTTTGCATGAGATTATATATTAATAATGGGTCTTATGTAAAATACACTTATATGATTAGTCCGGGAGTCCAATCACGTGATATTCCCAGACCATACAAGAATTTCTCTTCTCCGTTCTTGCACCTAAAAACTATACGTGTAATTGTTTTAATTAAAATTAGCGTTGTTATACTTAATGATTAGTCGTGTTTGATTATTTAAGTATGTGGAAGCATTATAGAAAACTGGATAAGAATAAATTCTTCAAAAGAAAAAAATCTCAACAGTGACTCCTGTGCTTTATCTATTTTAATTTGATTATTTTTTCAGTTTACTATTTTGTTTTTTTTTGAGCTGATCAGTTTAATTATTCATGAATTAATTAGTTGTTGCCGCATGGATGGGAGTTATCTTCTATTAAACAATCAGAAAATATTCTTGTCATTAATACTAAATTTCAAATTTCGTCGGTTCATGAAAGAAAATATATGCTACTAAATTTAGTATGCAATAATACTTCTTTTTTATTTCATATTTAAACAATATTTACGTGTACATTCCATGTTGTGGTAAACGAAACGGCACAAATCGATAAATTCCATATTTCTATTATACAGTGCTGTAAACTTAATTTAAAAAAGAAATATTTTTTAAGTCAATTGATAAATAACATAAATATTGCTTATAAAGTATTAATTTGTAAAACCAAATTAATGTGATTTTTTGCAATATAATAATATATGAAAAGCAAAAGTAGTGTATGACAAGCCAAAAATTATTTTTGTGTTTGAGTAATATATCTCTAAATCAGGTGAGAGAATATAAAAATATTAAAATTGTATATAAAAATGGAATGTTGGTTACAAGAATCAAAATTATTCGTAAATAGGAACTAGTAATTCTTGCAAAGACAGACTATAGATAGTAGTGTCCATCGGAAGTGGTAGACAGACAATTGCCGGATTAATAAGTTGGAATATTAATTAACTCCAACTGCTTCTTAGTTAATAACGTTACTACATATGAAGTCGGCAAAACAACTTGTATAAAAAAAAAAAAAAAAATTACTACGTAGATTTGTTTCTTGAAATATGTAGAGTAGAAAGCAAAACGTTAAATTACTTTTGTTGGAAGAAAAAACCATTATTTAATTTCAGGATCCGGATGAAACCGATCTCTCCAAATACAGTGTAAGTTATTATTGCTATTACTCTAATATTAAACTAAACAAAGTGGCACCTATACAGCAAAATTAGGATATAAGTGGATCCAAATAGGCATCAGACTGGGGCTATCATCCCGCAACAGCATTGGCGCTGGATTTGGAAATTAAAAGCCCCCGAGAAAGTCAAATACTTAATTTGGCTAGCCTTGCATCATGCTCTACCTACGAATAGCCTAAGGGTATGGTTGGATGAATGGCTAATAAGAGAGTGGCATAGTAAGAGACGACAACTTCTATAAAATATGTGTTTGGAAGTTTATTTTTTTGTGGGAAGGGAATGGCAAAGGAGGATGTAGAAGTCCCTCCCTTGCCATTAAACTTTTCAAATTTGTTGTCCCCCCAATTTTGAGGCTTTAGGAGAGACACCACCCCAATTTTATTTCTAAACATGGTTGAGTTACTATTTTATTCTTATAAAAATTCAAATCCATCATTATTTATATTAGACCAAAGGACAAATTGGAAAACAAACACATATCTCTTTCCCTTCCATTCTCTTATATTGTAACTACCAAATAAGAGTAGAGGACACTCCTTTTCCTCTCCATTAAACTTTCAAACAAGAGAAAGGCATGCAACTATCTATTCCATTCTTCACTTTTCCATGTCATTCCATTATTAACCATTCATTTCCATTGCTCTAAAATCTCCCAAACATACAGTAAGGGTTCAAAGCCACATTGCAACAAAACAATGCATGTGCAGTGTATGGATACCCAAATGAAGACTCAATTCATTGTCATCAGGATTGTGCTAATGCTAGGAATATCTGGAGTTCATTTGGTTTCTCATTTGTGCAGGATTTTTATCGGTATGGGTTGAAAGATTGGATTTCTAACCTGATGAAAAGTGACTAGAGTACAACATTCCTCATCACTGTGTGGTGGATTCGGAGGTTCCACGACAATCAAATTCTAGGAAGCAAGGACTGGAGAAGCTGGGATGTGTTCAGGTGAATCCATATCATGATTGACGATGTGCTTAGGATACTTAGCTTGCAGCCTCAATCCCCCACATTGAATAGATTGATCAGCTAAAAGAAGCCTTCGATTGAGTGGTCAAAGGTCAACATCGACAGGAACGCCTTAGAGAATTCGGGGAGAGCAGGCTTCGGTGGTCTTGTTCACAACTCTGAGGGTCAGTGGATGAGGGGTTTTGCTGGATATTTAGGTAACACCACAAACATCCATGCAGAACTGATGGGGTTAATGGTTGATCTTGAGGTTGCTTAGGAAATTGGAATCAGAAGACGTATCTGTGAGTCAGATTCGAAGTGTGTGATTAACTTGGTGCTGGGTCAGTCTAGTGACTATCATGTATATGGATGTATAATTCTTAGAATTAAAGAGCTCCTAAATAGGAATTGGGAAGTTTCGCTAATTCACACCTACAGAGAAGAGAATATGTGTGTAGATTGGTTAGTAAAGAAAGGGGCCTCTATAGGAGAATATGTAGTATTTTGGGATATACCTCCCCAGCCTATTAGTAATATCCTATTAACTAATAGAATGGGGGTTGAATTTTGTCGAAGTAGGTAGTTTCTTTTGTATTTTAGATGCACAAGAAAAACATTAAATAATTAAATACTAAAGTTAACATGTTAACCAAAAATAAAGTTAACATGTTACATGTCTAATGATATAAAGTAAGAGGTTTTTTTTTCTTTTTTTTTTCTGGTTGACAAAAATATTAAGAGAAAAATTTGTTCTAATATAAATTAAGACGTATTTTCAGGCTTATTAAGGGTGCGTTTGGTTTATGAAAATATTTCCTGTTTTCATTTTCTGAAAATGATGTTTATTTTCAGATTTTCTGAATTTAAAAAATACGTTTAGTTTGTTTGTTTAAAAAAAAATTAAAATATGTTTGATTTATCTATTTTTAAAATATATTTTCAAAATCAAATTTGAGATAATAAAATAATGTTATTATTAAATAATAATATTTTTTTTACATATTTAAATGAACTTTATTATTTGTAAATTTGAGATGAACTTAAAAGTATTTATTAAAATAAAATAACTCTATAAAATTTTAAGATTAAGAATAAAATAAATTACTCATTTTTAAGTAATTTTATTATCATTATCAATTAATATATAATTAAATATTATAAAGGAAACTTTAACTACAAAAATTACTTGAAATGATTTTGGAATATATTTGATTTGTGAGTAAATTATAGTCATTCTAAAAATAGACATAACTAAATAAAATAATTAGTATTATCTATAATTATAGTTTTTATTATTCTTCAACTTACCAACCAACTAAAAATATAAAAATAAAAGAGAAATATATCATCCTATAATAAAATACAAAAAGTGATAATCATCAATAATTGACGATAGTTATCTCACATTTGATTAGTAATTACCTCCCAAACTTGTGCTATTTGAATTATTTCAGTAACATTAATATCAACACCCTCTTAAGATATATGCATGTGCTAAGTGATCTCGGGAACTTTAATCTTCAACAGGGTTGTAATTCAAGGGTCCGTCGATGTAGACTAGCCTTAATGAAGTCCAATTAACACCTCTTGATTGCAGCAAGCTCTCTGTCTCAAGCTTTCCCTTGTGTCTGCTCTTAGGATCAACTGCATCAATCTATCACTAGGAACCAACGAGTTAAAAGATAAATGAAATTAATTATATTAAGAAGTTAGAAAATTTTTAAAAAGAATATTAGTATATATATAAAAGAAGTCTGAAGGATTAAATAAGACACCTCTATTACAATATTATGTTCAATGACTTTAATAATGCTGCTCCATGAGGTAGGTCATACCAACAAGAAATAATTTGAAATCCTGCATCGAATTAAGATCATGCCACAAAAGAATTTAAGATCACTAGCTTGAACCTCAGTATTCTCAATCCTACTTACGTGCAAAGCAAGAGCAACATTGTAAAATTGAGAGCATAAGAGGAAATAACGACAACAATAAAGAAGAGCGAAAAGTGGGGTCCACAAAGCGAAAGATAACGCAGACGCAACAATCCGCCATCTTGGAAACGGGGGGTTGGGTGTATTGACTTGGCTCTAAATAACAACGTTTGGTGTCTACAGTTTACATGACGTTACACTCCGTGTTTTAAGCCTTCGCTTGTTCTCCTCTTACAATTTCGATACAATTTCCTTTTCTCTGTTCTCGGTGAAGTCAAGTTAAACCAATTCCGCCCTGAGACAGGGACAGAGACAAAAACAGAGAGAGAAACAGAACGCTCTGTTCCATATTCAAACCATTCATTTTCTCTTTCCATATTACTTATTAGCATCAGGCTCGCACCCTTCATTTGTTCCTTTGTCCATTTTTGTGCTCCATAGAACGCAAAACACTGTAATCACAAGGTCTCTTTAAAAAGGTGAGATTTTTCTCTTCAAAAACCGGGAATTTTGATTTCTTGCGTTTTGGTCTTCTAGTCTCTGTTTTGACCAGTCCATGCACTGTTCTGCATGTTTATTTTGATTCTTTGCGTGCTTGTTCCGTTCCCCTTCTCTGAGTTTTCTTAAATACGTAGGGTTATCACTACATCAGGACACGGACTTCTGTTAAAACTCTGTTTATCCCTGATAAGATTGAGATTATAGAATCTCTGTAACTGTAAGAGGTGACAGTCGTTTTTTTAATTTTTTTAATCACAACCCAGAATTTTCTTCTTTCAACTTGATTTTTGGCTAATCACTTTGGCTTAATTGTATTTGAAAGTCCCCCTTTTTTGGAAAAGATTATGGTGGTTCTGCAATCTGCATGCTTGTTTGATTTGTTTATTGTTTTGGTCAGTCACCCTTTTCTGAGATTTCACTTCCCAGCGTCACATAGTGATATATGGAGTCAAATTTGTTAAAGTTTCTGGGTTCCTGAAGTTGGATTCCCTCAATCAAATGTACTGCTTTGTTCATTACCAAAAAAAAAAAAATGTACTGTTTTGTTACTAAGGAGCGGTTATGTTTCTAAGAAGTATTAATTGTGTCTGAGTTTCTTTTGAAATTACTTCCGCTACATTTATTGGGAATAATATGCCGCTCTTGGTCTTTGACTTGTGTTGTCGGTTTGCTATTAAGTGTTTTCGGTGCTTTTTATCTTTTGCAAAATTAAAACTACTATTTACTTTATATTGGTGGAGGATATATATATATATATATATATATAGTAATCTATGAATTCTTTGCCATGTCTTCATTATTTGAACGATGTTCCAGTGTTAAACAAATGTATAATGTTCAACATTTGGTCATTAAGTTTCTATCCAAAAAATTAAAATTTTTAGTTTATCTGAGAAGGAGATTCTGCCCCTTGAGAACTTCAGAATTCTACTAGAAATATTTGCAATCAAAATTGCTGCTCTTTTAGACATTGTATGAACACTAGCATGAGATAACAATCTAACTAAATTGGTGGTCGATTGGTTCTTTTCTTTTGTTATTGTTTGATATTGCTTATCCTGTGAGGGAAAGCAAGGGGTTTTATATTGAAGATATGTGCCTAGTCTTGTTGATATTGCTTGCAATGATTTGACCAATGATATTGAAACTTACCTGCAGAATAGAGAGGATCATGGGTTGCTTTGACTTTTGTAAAAGAAATGATAGTTATACTCCGGCTGACAATCGATCCTTTATGCCAAGCAATCCTACTGGTATGTCACTATTTCCAGTCTTTTTTCCTTGTTTGCAATTTTCTGTTTCAATATTTTCTCATGCATTAATTTTCATACAAGTTTTCATCATTTGAAAAGCAAGGTTCATGGCTTGTGTGTGCACAAATTCTTATACAATGACAATTTAAACATGCTGTCATTGACATTTTACACTTCTTATATTTCTGTTTTCATTTTTCCCTCCACTTTCTTGGTGCTTTAATTCCATTAGTACAATGCAGGGAATAGCAGTTATCATGCCAGAAACACTGCAGTAACCACTCCTCGGATTATAGAATTTAAACCCATTGCCGTCCCTTCCCTTTCAGTAGATGAATTGAAGTCTTTGACAGATAATTTTGGCTCGAAGTCCTTCCTTGGTGAGGGTGCATACGGGAAAGTATATCAGGCCACATTGAAAGATGGGCGTGCTGTTGTAATTAAGAAGTTAGATGCCAGCAAGCAACCAGACCAAGAATTTCTTGCTCAGGTCCGTTCAATTGCAGTTATAAATTTTTTTAATTGAAACATCATGTTATATTTATTGCTTCACATTGTATATTGCAGCAATGTTCTTATTCAGTACTTTTGATTTCTAACTTATATAGGTCTCAGTTGTATCAAGGTTAAAACATGAAAATGTTATTGAGCTTGTCAGTTATTGCATTGATGGTCCTCTGCGTGCCCTTGCCTATGAGTATGCTCCTAAAGGATCCCTTCATGATATTCTACATGGTTAGTCATAAGTAATGCCGTATTATTCTGCAATTTATGTGTAAGTTATACAAATACATTCAGACTCTCATTATTGTAAATTTAAGATTAATCCTGGTAGATCTTATGTATAAATACTTGTAACTGGTTTTGGAATTTGTGATTTGAAAACAATATCATCCTTGTGAATGAAACTGGAAAGCTTTAATGATACGCCATATGTGCAAATTTTTTCTTTATCTATTTGTTCACCCAATAACCTGTAATTTTTAGCATGTGGATGAAAGTAACCTTCGGTGTTATAAACTATTCAGTTGTCTCTTGCCAATACTGTTGAAGCTGCTTTTTTTTTTTTAATAATAAAAAATAAAAATAAAAATAAATTAAATTAAAGATCAAATGATAATTATATCCATTGATCTCTTCATTGCAATATGTAATCTTATTAGAATTGTGGATATAGGACGCAAAGGTGTCAAGGGTGCACAGCCTGGTCCGGTTCTCTCTTGGGCTCAGAGAGTTAAAATTGCTGTTGGAGCAGCAAGAGGACTTGAATATCTACATGAAAAGGCAGAGATTCATATTATCCATCGTTACATTAAGTCTAGTAACATAATGCTTTTCGATGATGATGTTGCAAAGATTGCTGATTTCGATTTGTCGAATCAAGCCCCTGATGCTGCAGCACGTCTTCATTCTACCCGTGTTCTTGGAACTTTCGGTTATCATGCTCCAGAGTAAGTTGTTCCTGAACTCATAATATCCTTGTTGGACTTTTTTTCAGTGCATGTACTTTTTCACATGCAGAAGAATGTTAAATAAACAAGAATTTCAACTTTTCCAAATATAGGAAGTTTCAATTAATGTGATGCAAAATGATGGAAAAACAGTAAGAAAAATTATGAAAAATATTGATTGACCAAAGATGAAATATATTAATAGTAAATTATTAATATCTATGGACAGTGAAGTAGTGAACTTCAATCCTCTTTACACTCAATCATAAATTTGGATTATTGTCTCTCTTTGAATTCGGTGGTTGTGGCTTTAACATCTTATTGAGTTTTATTTTTTTCAATGACAGATATGCAATGACTGGACAGCTCAGTGCAAAGAGTGATGTTTACAGTTTTGGAGTTATACTGCTGGAACTATTAACTGGCCGTAAACCTGTTGATCACACTCTGCCCCGAGGACAGCAAAGCCTTGTGACCTGGGTATGAATCCACTTTCTTGTTTATTTTCGGTTAATGATTCATTTTGGTGTCTTCTTCGCCTTTTATTGAATCTTGAGGTTTTCACATTGTGATTCTTGTTCATTGGATTTTATCAGGCAACGCCAAGGCTTAGTGAAGATAAGGTGAAGCAGTGTGTTGATGTTAGATTAAAGGGAGACTACCCTCCAAAGGCAGTTGCAAAGGTAATTTGGTTATATTATGGAGATGAAATAGTGTTTTAGTTCCACTATGATATTCCAAAAACACTTTCTTTTCAATATTTGCTTGCAAACTTTTATTCCATCCATAATAAGCTTAAAATGCAAGCTGTTTTGGCTTTTTCCCCCCTTTGCTACTTACATAATTTGTTTTGAGGTAATTTGTTACACCACTTATTTGATTTTGTATTTTGTGAAAGATGGCTGCTGTTGCTGCATTGTGTGTGCAATATGAAGCTGAGTTTAGGCCAAATATGAGCATTGTGGTGAAAGCTCTACAGCCACTAATGAATACTCGTTCTTCTAGTCGCCCAAAGGAAGCAACCAAGATGTAAATTCCCAGGCCCTTCATTCCTTCTTGCAGAATGTAGAGAGTGCCTTCAATGAAAGCTGTCTTTTGTGACGAGTGTCAATAATCACATACCGTCTCAAGGCATATATATAGTCTTTAAGTATCGTTTGCATTATTATATTTGTAACTCAACTGAGCATTCTACAGAATTAGTTATAGAAGTAGCAAGAACAAATCATAGTTCAGTTTCTGGGTTTGAGTGCTCTTTGAAACTTGGTGTTTGTTGTTGTTCACATTATACAATCCACATAGTGACTGTAGACTTATTAATTGTGTTTGAACTGGGTCATCCATCCATGATCCAAGTTTTGAAGAAGATTCGTTAGATTAGGATGTTTGCTGGTTGAACCTTTAGAAAGGTTAGATGGAGCCTGCTGTTAAACTACTCATACAGAAGTCCCACATTGCTGAGAGCAAATATCATACACCCAAGGTTTCAATATAAAAGGAACATTTCAACGCTCTATCAGTCATACCTTTCTCGGCCTTTTGGCTAAGATCAAGTGTAGTATCTGTTCTTATCAGTTTAATATCTGATATGTGGGCCATTGGCCCACACGATATTAAATGAGTTTTTTGAGGGGGTAGGGGCCACCACGGTAGCTTGCTGCTGGGCCTCTCCAGCGTCGCCCATGCGTTGCACTGTTGCAAGGGCCTGGCGCACCCCACCAAATCAGTTCTCAAGTTTGATGAGGGAAAATGTGTAGTTGTTGTTGGGCCAGGCTTGTGGATGGGCCTGGCGTACCCCACTAAATGAGTTCTCGTGCTTTGTGGGGGAAAATGTGTAGTTGTTGGGCTGGGCTTGGATATATAGAGCTTTGAACTTCGGAGCTCGTATTGAAGTATTTCCTATCGGAAATTACGGTGCCCTCCTCATAAAGGAAAAAGAATTAAGTTGCGCTAAAAATAAATAGGAATGAAATGATGAACAGCTTATAATGAAGGTTTAATTATAGAAGTCGCTAATTTAAAAATTTAAAAATGTTTTACGTAATTTTATTTTAAAATAGGATGAGAAATATTATAATTGATTTATTAATTTGTTAATAATATAAGTGATTACATAAATGCATGATATGATTTGTCATATTATTTATACTTTATTAAATTTTACTTTTTTTCGCTTAATGTTGAAGTGAAGTACTTGGTTCTTTAAAATGTCACTCAAATTTTAGATGAGCTAGGTTGACGGAAACTTTAAACTTAATATTCTTTTAATAAGGTATAAGCGATAAAATGGATAGAGGAAAAAGGTAAGGGCGGCTTACATAAAATAAGTTAGGGGCGGCATATTTAAAAATTAAGGTATAGGCGATAAAATGGATAGAGGAAAAAGGTAAGCGCGGCTTATATAAAATAAGTTAGGGGCGGCATATTTAAAAATGGGTAATGTTTCCTTCAGTTATAGAAGGAATGTTTTCCCACATAATCGCCGAATGAGAGAAAATTATGCCACTGAGTAGTTGAGTAGGCATGAGACTGGTTAAGGTTCCGAAAGGAATTGTTTTGATCACCCACAAAAATAAAGGCACATGACAAAGGAATCTGTCTCCTCATTCATCAGAGAGCTATAATAGCCACATTACTCAAAACTGAACCATTTGAACGCAACCCCAGCTTCAACATTTTGAAACTGAGACTTCAAACGTTGCCCCTAGTTAAAAACAGGTTGCCAACGTTCCTGCTCCAATACACTTCCTTTTTCATTAGAGATATATTTGTTCATAATATGTTTGAGACACCATGCCAATATACTCTTATCCATTATTGAATGGGGTGTGGGACCTAGATCAAGTGGAATTTACATCCTATCTAATGGTGGATAAGAGTATATCGCCACATTGTCCCAAATATATTATGTACAAATAACATTTCTCTTTTCATTAAGGCATAAAAGTATAAGGTTCTAGTTTGTTCATACTAAAAAATCCATACCTAAACCAATCGCCAAAAGTCAAAGCCATGAAAATTATATAGCTTCACCTGTTCACAACAAAATCTACCCACTTATTTCTGTAGCTTGACATCACCTTTCATCCTTTTTATGGCAAAACAATACGGCACCATGACTTAATAAACTTATAATTAATCTTAGTATGTGTTTGAATTATATTATTTCGATTTCAGTGGAAGTTTCCTGAGCTAACTATTAAAGAAAAAGACAATTATTACTCCAAAAATAATCATTTTCCAAACAAGCTCTTGATCTAAGCAAGCTAATGTGTCCAAGCACTGGTAGCTGCATATGTGAACAAAGCAAAAAGCCACCAAACCATGAAATGGTAGTCTTAATTGGGTGAACAACTGCATTCAGAATTGGCCAATCTGCTCAACTTCCAAGCAGCAACTTTCCTTCCTTCACTTATACGACATTATTATTATTAGTATTATCATATATAATGGTATATGATATACCCTTAGTTGATATCATATCACGTTGGTGGAGGAATTCTCTTGAAAATGGCTAGCAACAGCATCATCTCAGTGGCAAAGGAGCATGCAAGTGCAGAGATTGTGTATGGCCCTGAGGAGTGTTACAGGCACTCCATAGAGCTCTTAGAAGAGCTTGGTTTCCCCAAGGGTGTTCTTCCCTTGAAGGACCTTGTGGAGTGTGGCAGGGTTAGGGAAACTGGGTTTGTGTGGATGAAGCTGAAGGCACCATATGAGCATTTCTTTGAGGGGACCAACTCAAGGGTGAGCTATGCTGTGGAGGTCACTAGCTATGTGGAGAAGTTCAAGATGAAGAAGGTGACTGGAATCAAGAGCAAGCAGATGCTGCTGTGGGTGCCAATAACTGAGATGAGCATTGAAGACCCTAAGGGAAAGAAGATACACTTTAAGACCCCTATGGGGATTGGAAAGTCCTTTCCTATCACGGCCTTCACGACACAAGAGGAACAGGAGAAGTACCTCCACTTGCAGGACAAGGAGATTAAGGAAAATAATTGACTAGCTTTTCATGTCCATGATGATTTATGAGTTAATATATAAGCCTACTGAGATCTTAGTTATGAATAATTAGCAGCTAGAATGTTTACTTTGTCTATGGTTGATTTATACAATGGGACATTAATCCTTTCTTGAATATTATTTTGTTCCAGAAAACTTGGATGACACATGTTACAAGATATCAAGTTACCAAATACTATTGTTGAATTTGGAAATGGAAAGTTTAGTTGTTGTTGGGATGTTACGGTTGGCACACACATTAGTGGAGTCAAGATAAATGTTTAATATTGGCATAAAAAATTATTCTGTAGATGATAAGGTGTCTGTCTGCTACATCTCCATGTATGAGTGAAGGAAAAACAACCCTCCACATGGCCTATAGCGTTTCAAACCATAGTTTGAGAGTTGCAAACGGAAACCTAAACATATACTTAAACAAACTAACAAAGGGCTTATTCAAGCACTTTGCCAAGGATACTTTGTTCATGCAAATCAAAATTTGGCTGAGCTACTGATTAAATTATATAAATTTGGGAAATTATTAGGCTGGCTGTTGGGTTCTTGGGTGGACTTGCTGGTGGAACCATTCGAGTCTACGTGCACGGATGTTTTCACACATGAACATGACACCGCAATAGTTATTGAACTTCAGGTTGATCTATAATGTGCAAAAGCTTGAATTGTTGCTGTTATTATTGTTATTATTATCATAATTCATAATTTAATAAAAACTTAGTGGGTGAAGTTTCGTGATTTTTGGAAGCACCCAACCTCAAAATATTTTTGGTTTGAAGTCCTTCAATACCAATTGCATAGCGTTAAGCCAAACCGTTCAAACTCTAGGAAGGGCCTCTTCCCCGGGTTCTGTCCGCGCCCAAAGTTCTATCATTGGGCTCATTGACCATGGAACAATATTATGGTCTGATGTGTTCCTTTGCCAAGTATATTCCACAATAAAATACTACTCCAAACGGAGGGAGTAATAAAAATAAAAAAATTAAGTCAAGAAGTCGGAATTTATTACAAGTACCGATTCTCTCCATATCAAATATTTAATAATCAGTCTGTTATGTTAACAATTTGAGAGTTTCCAACCACCTAACTTTTTATATTAATATTATTAGTCATTGGTCGGCAGCCGCATTTCACAGGGTTTGGGGCTTGAGGTGGTACTAAAAGTAGTTGCCATAACAAAGTAAATAGGGGAGAGCCAACTATGCTTCCATAATAATGAAGATATATTCACTGCAATTGTAGACATAAGCACATCTTTTCTCTTCCTTTCAGGCTTGATGAAATTTTCTTGTCATCTTACACAATGAGAAAGCAATTCCTTCAAGGTCTTCATGAGTGATAAAACAAGTAAAAAGGCAAAAGTTTTAAGGTAAGAATAGCAATGAAACTGTACACACTAGTGCAAGGGATCTGTTTGCTCTCCCATATTCATACACAACAATCTATATCCTAACATCTACATCTAAGCTATACCAACAAATAGGTATATAAGACCATCCCAGAGTAACTCGTTCCTTATCCATGTCTTTTATGTCAAATGTGGCAGTCATCAAAACTCATAGAAGCTCAAAAAAAAAATGCAAAACTTGCCCTTTCAATAGTGTCGTGTGGAATTGGTACTTTTGGCTTCGAGATCCCCGGGTTTACTTCCGTTGGTTCCTTCTGCCATTGGACTTAGAATCTGGATTGTCACTCTTTTCTGTATCAGAAGTCTCCTTCTGGGCCTCCAGCTCTGCATTTCCAGCCTGACTCCTTCGGCGTCTTCGGTCCTGAAATGTCAACAACGTCATTTGAGAAACATTCTAAGTTTTAAACACACCACCAAATGTAAATCTTAAAATGGAATAAGCTGCTTCAAAGTGATCTTGAAGTAGATGTTTCAGTTATGAGTTTCCTCAGAGAAAGAATTTAAGATGTTAATTCAACAGAACAACATCAAGTGCTAAACAAAGTTAGAAACTTCTTGTGACTTAATAGATGAGAAGCAGAAGTCGAACCTCTCGAGGTATGGGATATTCCTCCGATTCAAGCATGCGGACAACTTGACTCATCTTTGGTCTTTTCTCGGCATCTGGATCAACACACCTCAAAGCAGTCAAAAGGGCTCGTTTAAGGGCACTTGTTGATGGCCTGGTCTCAATGTTGGGATCCACCACCTCCTCTGCACGCCTATTCCCTACCATCATCTTGAGCCAGTCAACCAAATTTACCTACAAGAACCATCGAATGGTATTAAGTAAAGTCCTATAAGTCCAAAATATAGTAATACATAACGGAAACAAATAAAGCGGCCAAATACTCGAAGGTAAGTTCTTATGTATGCCCATTGTTCACATTCAAAATTCAAGTGAAGATAAATATGTATTAGTGAAGAGAATGGAAGTTTCTTAACTCTCATCAGTTACCCCAAGCAAATACACATAAATGCATGCATGTCAGTATCTTGAATGATTACTTCACAATATACAAATGACACACCTCAGCTGCTGGTCGACTATAATCCACTGGGTCTCTTCCAGTAATTGCTTCGAGGAGCAATACCCCAAAGCTATAAACATCACTCTTCTCATTTAGTAAGCCAGAATTGGCATACTCAGGAGCCACATATCTGAAAAATGCAATGCAAGCATGAAATGAAGAACATAGTGAGCCAAGTAGAGACAACCATTTTTTTCCCCAGACAGAAAGCTTAGTAGAGACAGTTAAAAAGATCATCTTGATTAATTTTAGAGGCGCAAACAATTGTCAGCAAAGTTATGGTAGATTTGGTATTTAGAAGTGACAATTAATCATAAATTGTTGATTCAAAATCAAAAGCAAGATATTCTGTTGGGTCTGGTCTCCACAATGTGTGATTCATGATGGGATCATTTGTATCAGATCACTGAGGAACATTACCCTTTAAGTATTTGCAGTATTAAATGCAAAATGGACGTTAGTCACCTTGCCTTCCCACATGAAAAATAACAAGGAAAATTTCTTTTGAAACATAAAACAAAAAAGTCCTAAATCGGTAGATGAACAGCTTACCCAAAAGTACCCATTACACGAGTTGTAATATGACTTTTTCCGGAACCGAGTAACTTAGCCAGTCCAAAGTCAGATATTTTGGCATTGAAGTCATCATCAATTAGAATATTGCTTGACTTAATATCTCGATGTACTACTTTTGGCTCGATTGCCTCATGCAAGTAAGCCAGCCTGCAAGATAATCAAGATCAGTAAAAGGAAACTCACCAAAAAATTAAAAAGAAAAAAAAAAACTCAGGTCATGTAGTTAATTGTTTCTTAGAGGACTAAAAGAGCATACGCTTTAGCTGTTCCAAGGAGAATTTTAATTCGAGCATCCCAAGTAAGAAAACCATACTGCCGCATGGCTCCATGAAGCCATTGCTCTAAATTGCCATTGTTAACATACTCATAAACCAACAACCTGAAATTCACAGGGGTTCACTAAGGATTAAGAATCCAAGTTATACAAATCACTACTCAAAAAGTAATACACATATGCATCTGCAATTTAAAATCATGGATGCCATTTACCAAGAAATCCAATGCTACAAAAATTTTGCAGCACCATTTGCTGCAGTTAATAGATTTATTAAATGACACAAATGTGGACACATTCATTTTTGTACGTGTAAGAACTAGTATCAGGTAAGTAAATTAAAGAGGAGAAGCTGTATGAAATTCCAGGAAGAAGAGCAATACCAATGTAGTATTAGCTCCCTCCCTCCCTCTGCTGCATGTATTATTCACAAGAAGAAAATAAAAGTGTATGAGAACCAACTAGGTGTTTGAGAGACCTAGCACCCTCCTAAATTCTATTCTATTCCAACTTTCTGAGCTACCCCCCACAGCACTCTCCCTCACCCCATATATTTCCCTCCTCTTCCCATAACAGAATTAACAAAGCAGTCCCCCTCCCCCACTAACCTTGCCAACTAGGCAAAGTTAGTTACAAGTCTCTCCCAACCCTTCTTGGCCACATGCCTTGCCCGTGTCAATCTCTCTCTTTTTATGCTTTCTACTATAGACCTTAGCATTCGGTGAAACAAAATTTCTTGGGGTAACATTACCAATGACGGGGGCAGGGGTAGTAATATTTATGTTTGGGGTCCTAACAGTACGCATGTAAGCTGTGTAATCAAATGGTTAGACCTAGATGAAAGCAGACATAAATAGTCAAACACACACCAAAATGGAAACGTGTAGACACAATTATGCAATTGGTGATGACTCATTCATCTTTGCTGATCCAAATATACAGAAAAAAAAAAAAGAAGGGGAGATCTTGATCTTTAATTGAATGAAATGCAGAACAAAACAATATGCTACCTGTGAGTGCCTTCAATGCAATAACCCAAAAGTCTGACTAAGTTCTTGTGCCGCACATGACCAATAGCTTCAACTTCCACCCTAAATTCCTTTTCAGCTTGTCCTCTGCATGATGTGAATCAAAATAGTTAGGTAAACTAGCTGCATGCATACATCCTAACAGAACATGAGACAAGAAGGAGACTATAAAACCTAGTTTAAAACTGAAAATAAAAAATAAAGGTTGCAACGAACTAATAATTTAATCCAAAAACTTACAGATTGTTGAGGAGCTTCTTAACAGCCACAGGACTCCCATTGATTAGCTTGCCTTGATAAACAACTCCATATCCACCTTCACCAATAACATTGTCTTTTGAAAACCTGTTTGTTGCAAGTTCTAGGTCCCTTAATGTAAACCAGTGCCCCCAGCCAAGGTGAGAGAATTCAGGCAGACCAGACAAAGGGGACGGTGCAGTTATCGGATGCGAAGATGACATGTAAGCAGAAACAGACTTAGCCCCACTTTCTTCACCTGATTGAGAACCAGCAGCATCTTTCTCAGCATGAATAAATGAGCCTGATTGACTGCTATTATCCCCATTCTTTTGTTGGATCAAAACTTTTTCAGACTCCCTGTCACTAAATTTGTCATACAGACTCATAAAAGCGCCACTTTGGGGTTGATTATTTGATGAAACTTGATCAACTCTAATCTCTTTGATCTCATCTGAAACTGATAACATACGGCTAAGGGGAACCATGCCATTGACTCTTCTAGATTTCTTTCTTGATGTAAGACATATAGATAACACCACAAGAATGATTATGATGAACAACCCAACTAGTATCCCCATTAATTCCCAAGCCTTCAACCCAAAAACAAACGTTTTCTTGGACAGCCCTGAACTCAGATCAGATGCCATTTTGTTGCTGCCAATATATCTGCAGAAGTCAGTGTTAAATATAAGAAAGCAGTTCAATGCATAAAGCAAATCAAATTCCAAAATAAAGCACAAGGTTGACAAATTATGGTAATGACACCATACTATTCTACTGGATTCCTCACACCATACATACAAACAGGTTCGACAAGGAAAATCACACATCCAGCCATATAAAATTCCACGAAGAAACTTAATTGTTTAATATCTTTTTCACATGGAAATAAATTGAAAAGGCACATTGCTTACTGATTATTTGACTCAGTATTTATATATCCCAGACAAATCAAGCAAGTATGAACCAGAGCTGTGAAAAAAATATAATAAAATGCAGCAATTTGACTTCAAATTTTTGGAAAATAATAAATCGTAAGAGGCTCTAAGAGCATAAAAATTAATAAAACTGGTTTTAATATAACACTTGAAAACCAAATAAGGGAGAAGACTAACACCTTATACATTTTATACCCCAGGAAAAATAAGCTCAATAAAAGTTCAAATTGGCTAACAAAAAATAATTAACCCAACAACCAACGACAAAACAGGAAAGTCATCTTTTAACATCTCCCTGTCCAGCAACTAAGCAGAGAATCAAAAAGAAAAACACCTGTCCACAACCCAAGTCCTTCACAGATTTCCTAATAGCTTCTTTTGAGACGTTGAAGCAACTTAAACACTAGATCTCTTATGCACCCAAAACCTTCTTGTATGTGAACCCCTTGGCACATGCCCAGCACAACCCCATTGTCAAAAATGTGATTTTGGAATCTGGGTTTTCTCAAGCGTGCAAATGGGTCTCGGTTTCCAATCTCAAAAATGGACCTTTTCAGACCACCACCATTGCCCCTCCTCACACTCACTACACAACACAAGGAGGAGGCACCGACCCTGTTTCCCTTTTGTGAAGTTGTTGGAGGGAATTGGAGAACACACATAAGAGGCACATGAAATTCTGAGAATGAGGCAAATGGTGTGGTGGGGTTAATAACAAGGCATGGAATTATCAGTGGTAGGTGATGGGAAGTGACATGAATGACTCACATTATATAACATACAGTAAAAAATAAGCATCAAAATGGAAACCTTCTTTGCTGTTTCTTCAAATTTCTTCCCTCCCCCACATACCCCTTTTTAATCTCTTCATTTTTCATGCTTGCTTTCCCTTTTTTCTATTTCCACTTTCATTTTTTAATGTTTTATTTATTCCCATGATTATTTTGTTCAGATGGTGACCGACAAACAGATGCTTAAATGGTATTTGACATTAAATACATGGAAAAAAGAAAACGAAAAAGAAAAAAAAAGAAATGCCCAATTTCTAATAAATAATTTAACTTCATTCATTTGAGTCTTTTTCTTATGTTCGTTTTGTAAGTCAAACATCAATTTTAAAACATCAACAGCATAATTATTATTGCATGAGACAAGTAATCAGTGTGATTATTGAATTAAAGGGGTGCAGATTTGTGAAAAGAAAATAAAAAAAAAATTAAGTTGAAAAGGTCAAGTGAACAGACTGCACAACGAATAAGCCCAAAGTCATCTTTTTCGCCAATTTCCATATCCTTGAATTGCGTAAATTACTAAATTTCATTTTTATCTGTATATTTAATGGGACTTTGTTATCTCATTCAGTAGGCTGGATAGTCAAGGAAACAGACTGGACACCATACCAGTTTTTCTGATAGCCCATAATGCCCTTGTTCCACAATTCACTATCCATGTCCTTGGTGGTAGGGAAAATGTTATCTTCCATTCCTTCCATTTGGCCGTATGGACACTAATGAAAGCTTGGAAAACTGTATCCTCATGCTCAATTGAGTCAATTCTAATTCCAACTTTCAAATTTCAAATTTCCAATTCTTAAATAGAAAACTGTACACACCAGAACCTCCAAGCCAGCAAACTGTTGCCGAAGCTATATTTAATCATATACCAATAAGGTACAAGGTCTGGCATAATGTGATGTTAATAAAATATTTTACAAAAAGAGAAATATTACACCGTCGGAAAATTTTTGTCAAAATTCTTGGTATAAATCATGGAAATTGTTAGTAAAAATAAAGTGATAGGTCATCTAAGAGTTAATAATATTTATTATAATATATTAAAATTAAGACATAAAATGTGGCATAATATAATAATAATATATTAGATATTTTATAATATTACATATTAGCTTATAGATAGAAGTGTCATTCTCTAATATAGTTATTTTTCTCTTACGAAGATATATAGGTATATTACCACTTTAATATATGTATTTTTTCATCTCTCCTATTAACTTTTTCAGCTCTCCTCTTCCGGCACCTCACTATCTTTCCCCAGTTTCTCCAATTTACATCGCTACATGCTTTGAAAATAAAAGGATGTCCACTTCCACATCCTATACTACTTACACTCCCAAAGTTAATGCCTCTTTTTTATATTTTAATTTAAACACAATTTATTATGTTAAACTCAAGTTTATAATTTTTTTAATAGATTCAATTTTATACGCGTAATGTAATTTTTTTTCCAAATTTTTTTAATAATTTTAAATTTATATCATATTATAAAATTGAGGGGAAAAAACTCAATTTTATAATATGATATAACTGCAAAATTATTAAAATTTTTTGAAAAATCAATTATACTATGTGTACCACATATGATGTAGACTTTTACAGTTGTATGGAAATATAAGTTAACAAAAGCGAAAATAAATATTACTTAATCAGCTTTTCACTCTCTATCTATCTTATATTTTACAAAGAATTAATTCACACAAAAATAATTTCGTATCATATTAAGAATTAAAAAAATTATATTAATTTAAATTATGATATTTTATTTCTTAACATTATATTCAACTAAAAAAATACCTTAATTTATGTACATTAAGCTTTATTTTAAATCTTTACTGTATTATGAATACTTTTAATTAATTAATTAATTATATGGATCTAATTTCTTATTTTAAATTATTTAAATTTTTTGAGGCTGTTGATAAAGTTGAAGCTCAATTAGATCATTTTCTTAAGAAAATAATTAACTTTAATTAAACATAACTAAATTAAAAGTTACGGTAATTAGGTTTTTAAAAATGATATTATTGTTAACTATTTATTTGAAATACAGAAAAATCACAATTTGAGAAAAAAGTCCCAAAGCTATATTATTACAAAGACTTTTGTCCTAAATAACAGCCCAACTACTCTTAAAATAAATCAACCATGCAACAAGCCTTCAAATATAATTGATATATTTGTTACTCCAAAATTACAAAATTAAAGAATGGCATATTTTAAACATTCATATGCTTTTAGTACATTTCAAATGATCATAAAAGGATGTATATCTTTGTTTTTGCTATATTATTATGCTTTCATTTTATTACAAATAAATAATATTTTTATTTCATTATATAGTTATTTCACCTTTAATTATTCTTATAATATTTAATAATTCTTATAGTCTATTTATCCCACATAATGTATAGGTCTCGTTCTAGTATCATATTATTCTGACAACTCAATACTAACAAATTTCTCTGGCTCTCCAGCTTATTTTTCATACAACTACTACTCAGCTGTAATGTGATGAGCAATATTTGAATGTGTGAAAGGGAAAGCAAGTCCCAGATTGGCAGTCAAATAAATGGTTGTCATCCTTGGACAATTTTAACTCGTAGGGCTACACTTCCATACTGTATGGAGCAATGATAGGCTTGAAAGGCCTAACCTTGCATACATACATATGACACAACACAAGGCATAGGCCAGGTCGTGGTCCCATGTTATTTCTTTAAGGCAGGTTAAGTGCTTTTGGAGAAGCAGTGCTCAAATGAAACCCTTGTCACTGCCACATCCACCCAAACAAAGACAGCCACCTTCTGTGTGACTCAGATAGATGGGTACCTTGCATTCTCAATTGCACTTGTTTCAAAGGCATAGGAGTGCATTGCTTCACATTTCAGTTACATAGAGGTAATTCTTTTATCGATTTAGTGATTATAAAGCTATCATTATATTTGTAAAGAACGAGTTCATATGTGCTCTGCTATATAATAATGTTTTCATAGGACTTTTGTGTATCATTTTTTTATAGTAACTATGTGGCTTATTCGGTTTATATTATATAGAAAGGTAGTATTATTGCAAAAATATAAAGGAGCTCATTTCATTCAACTGCCTAATATAATATGTGTTATACTCCGCACATGATTCTTGTGAGTTTATACTACTTTTTCTTTGTTTTCTTTTACTTTATGAATCGAAATTTACTTCTTTATAAATGAATTAGAATATGCAGTGTCCAATTAAATTGTGTTTTAAGAGAAACGCATGTGTTTTTTATATCGTTATTTAGTAAGAGTCGAGAGACACGGCTTGTACAGGATAATTATGTGCTGCATGCAGTAACAGATCTTCCAGTCCATGCTTTTTATAAGCACTAATTATTTTGTTTTTATTCCCTCTATTTTTGTTTAAATGTGACTTATGCTTTATTGATCATGCGGTGCTTCTCTTCATCAATTTAAGTGGGCCCCTCGAAAGGAAAATTAGAGGTGAAACGCAGTACTAGGTGGAAAATATGCTGTCAAAACACAACTTTCGTTCAATAAAGTTGATTAAAGTGGGAGATTAGGTAGACTTAAGAGTGGTGTAACTAGGAAGAATTCCAGCATTATTAGAGAAACCGGAAATACTTCTATATCACTGCAAGTAAATATTTTGCTTTCCTACTTTAACATTTTCCACTAATACAATTAGTATTCTATTTAATTATCATATAAAACAAGAATCTTGTGTTTAATTATACAGTAAAGTACTTTAATTGCACGATATAAGCAAGCAAGTACTTTTTTTTTTTTTTTGGTTCTTCTATTCTTTTCCATTTTTGCTAGGTTTATGTTTCCTCTACCTTTCTCTTTTTTGTTACATATGTTTCCTCTACTTCGCTTCCCTATAGGGGCAAAAAAAAAAAAAAAAAAAACAGAGACTGTGCGTACAGTGTATGTGGACCAATTTCAAATTATTTATTCAGATGGGAAATATTTCTTCTCTTTAGAAGTTGATAAATTACAAAGCAAGAGTCTTCTTTTGACCAGACACATTCCAAAAGCAGCTCTGCTGGACACAGACAAAGACAAAGACTGTTAATTAATTAAGAAATGCCATGTAATATGCATGTATAATTGCATTGCCTAATGTTGATGGGAACGCTACTTAATTGTCTTGTGTTACTTGGAAGCACGCAATATTATTGACAGCATGTCCTCACACTTCCGGTCAGTGCAAATATACAGCCCAAAATCGAATCATAGGCAGCACAGGCCTATTATGTGAATATGTATATACATGGTCACCAATCACATGATTTTTTTTTTCTTATATGAGGGGCCGCAGTTAGTTCTCTTTCTTCAAAAGGGTAGTTAACTATTTTCTTCTTCTTTTTTTTTAAGATCTTGGAATGTATAATTTTTTTTTTAATAGTGAATGTCTGATTTTTTTAAATGTTTATTTTATACATATATAATAAGCATTAAATAATATCTAAACAATAAAGTTTATACATGCAAAAACTATTGATGCGATATTGCTTGAATTAAAGGATAAATAAGTAATGGTTATAGAAAAATGAGATGGGTATAAAAAATGATCAGATATAATAGCAGCCCGAAATACCAAATAGACGCATTTTTTTTTATCGAATCTTTTATATATATATATATATATATATATATATATATATATATATATATATATATATATATATATATATATATATATAAAGATCACATAATGATAGTAAGAGGCAAAACAGAACATCTGGTATTCTGCGGGCTTAAGAACTATTAGGCTGAAAAGCATTTTTCCATCGATAAAAGAGTGCATTTTAGAATCTGAAAAACATAATGTTGAGATATTATAATGAATAAATAAAATAAACAAAGCAACAGAGTTAAAAAACGAAAGAAATTCTCAAGAAGAAAATGCTTTTCTTTAGTTTTAAATAGTTTGTACATTGGGTAACATATCCTCACACACAACATAAACAAAAGCTGAGGCTTGTCTTCTGCCGACAATTGCTGGTAGAATTTTGTAAGAAAGTAAAATCAGAGTCAACCCCTCCACGACATTTGCCTTCTGTGCTTAGATTTTTTGTCATGAGTTAGATTCATGAACACGAGGAACAACTGAACTTTGATACACATAGAAATAAATAAGAAGTGAGTGCGATTCATTCACATCTTTTAACATAACTAAGGTTCAATTTTACCCCAAGGATTACAAGCAAAACAAAACAAAAAGATAAAATATCCTTTAATTATATTCTTAGCTTGTCTCGACCCTCTTAGAGGGTCCTCCATATCCTAAATATCTACTCCACAATTGCTTGTGGGACCCAAAGCCCTAAAGGTAAATATGCTTCATACATATAAGTTAACAAAGTTCCACCCCAACATCACACAATACACATGCTTAACAAAATAACATAACGGGAAATCTGCCACATAGGATTATAGCTTGTCATAGACTTTCAAGGCAAAGCCTTAATCAAATCTAACCCAACAAAAAGAACAAATGAAAAAAAAAAAAAAAACAGCAATCATATTTGAATTATATGATCTACCAACATAGATTTTATTTCGATAAAATAGCTCCCATCATAGATCTCATGCAAATGGTTTGTTCTTAGTTCATAAACAAGAATCTTTGGTGCTGGAAATGAGGCCAAGGGAAGCATTCACAGAAACATATCAGTTGGTATGCTTTGGTCTCTATTCTACTCACCGGAGATTTTAATTGATCATGTGAGCCATTAGGCTGGAATTTGTGGCTGGTGGGATATCAAATTTTGGGATGTGGCTGTGCCGTTTGAGACATGTCCACATACGATTGTTAACTAGTGTGAGCACACACGCAACATTCAGCGTTCTGGTTTGCTGCTGCTGTTGCTTAAGGATTTGTGCTGCTAGTAGTTGAAACTGCTTTGTCCATTGAGGTTATGCATATAATATTGTTAGCTTAGCTGGTAGTGTCAAAGACAGTTTCATTCATCCATCCATTTTAAATAATTTAATCATAATCATAAAGAAGTGTGTGCTCGCGTAGAATTATGAGACCCCTAACATTTCAATTGTATTTGTTTAATAATTATTCAGAGGCTGGTTGTGGTTCAGGTTTATATAAAAAAAAATTTGGATTTTATTTTTATGTATTATAAAAAATTTTTACAATATCATCCAATTATATATTAATATATCAAAATCGATAAAGATGATTAAATCTTATACTAATTATTTAAATAATTATAAAAATAAAAGAATATAATTAATTACCTGTTTAAATTTTTTTTATATTATTAGTACATCAAAATTATTTATTTATTTTTGGGTATAATATAACTTCAATTTTTATACATCGCTTAATTACTTCGTGTAGACGGTGGATGCTTTTATAATATATATTTTACCCTAAGGATAGTAAGTATTTCTCATGGATCATGAGGTTGACTAAAATCTCCTACCTAGAAATGGATATTTGCAGATTGAAAGTGTCTTAGAAGTTCAATAAAAATGCCAATTGTCGAGTTGTTAAAGCCTACTTGTTTCTTCCATCCGTGAAGCTTCAAAATACAGTAAAAAAAAAAAGGCCTATTCGTGCATATTTTAATCTTTAGAAACTCTTATTAAAATTTTTTGACCCCCAAATCTATTAAAATTTTTTAACCCCCAAATCTAAAATATATTAAACATAAACTTTTCCGAAAGTTATACCACGAGAATCAAATTGAAGAAATAATAAAAATAAAAAATACATGTACGTTTTATAGGTTATACAATATTGAGCTTGTGCAGATTGAAAGTATTCTAGAAGTTCTATTATCATGCCAAATTGTCTTCAGTTCGTTTGTTTATTCTTTCTTTTAAGCTTTCAAATCCGGAAAATCAATTGTAGCAGCTTTTGAAGGCAGTCAAGTCACAAACTAACACGTTCTTTTAAATTTTTTTCCCATAAAAATGTCCACGAATCCACATTGGTAAGTTAAAAAAGATAAGAATAATATAGGGGACAAATAAAATTGTGACGTATGCGAAAAAAATGACAAAAATGTTATATCTCACATCACATGGTGACTTGAGTATAGATAGTGAAAGTAAAAAAAAGTTGAAAAAGAAACAGAAAATCAAAATTTGCTGTCTTTTACCTCCTTCCAAAATCAACCCTTTCAACGTTCGGACATTTGCATTGATCATTATTCTTTTTGTTCGGATTCTCTATCTCCTTCGTCAGATTATCTAACCATTTGTCAGTGTCTTATGCCTTTGAATGAGCCAAAAGGTACTGCAAGCATACTAAAAAAGTTTTGACACTTTGAAAATCACTGATCATATTCTTTATTGGCATTTCAAATTACCTTTGATTTGGTGGAGAATGAATACCAAACTTTTTATGAATGCAGCAGCTACTTCCTTTGCACCAGTTATTCACGTTCTTGTAAATATTTTTGCCATGTTCATATTTTCTAGCATATTGTATAGAGTTACCAATATTTTCAACAAAATTACCTGTGTTTTGGCCGAAGTTATCAACATATTATATAGAGTTACTAGTATTTTCAGTAAAATTATCAACGTTCTATCAAAAGTTACCAGCTATTTATGAGTTATTTAAAATCAAATTTTATGAAGTATAAGACATAGGAAAATATTAAATTTATTCATTTAGGTGCTCTTGATCAATACTTGTTAACAAAATTAAAGAAGTAAAAAATTATACAAATACCAAGCTTTCTAGAAAGTTACCACTATTTTAGACAAAATTACCAGCGTATTGTATAAAATTACCAGTGTTTTTAACAACTTTACCATTATTTCATGAAAAATTACTAGTAAATTATGAGTTCTTTAAAATCAAATTTTATGAAGTATAAGATATAAGGAAATATTAAATTTTTTTCATTTAGGTACCTGTAGTCAATACTTGTTTACAAAATTAGAAAAAAAAATATAAATAGCAAGCTTTATAGAAAGTTGCTAGTGTATTGTAAAGAGTTACTATCATTTTCAGCAAAATGATACCAACTCTATATAATACACTAGTAACTTTGTTGAAAATACTGATAAATCTATATAATACTCTATCAATTTTACCTAAAATGCTTGTAACTCTACATAACAGTTGGTAATTTTTCTGGAAAGCTTGATATTTATATAATTTTTTTCTTCTCTAATTTTGCTAACAAGTATTGACCTGACACTTAAATGAATAAATTTTATATTTCTTTATATCTTATGCTTCATAAAATTTGATTTTAAAGAACTCATAAACCGCTAGTAACTTTTCATAAAATGCTGGTAATTTTGCTGAAAATATTGGTAATTCTATACAATACACTGGTAACTTTCTGAAAAGCTTGATATTTATATAATTTTTTCTTCTTCTCTAATTTTACTAACAAGTATTAACCAAGGGCACCTAAATAAATAAATTTAGTATTTTCTTATATCTTATACTTCATAAAATTTAATTTTAAAATACTCATAAATCACCGATAATTTTACTGAAAATGTTGGTAATTTTATACAATATGTTGGTAATTTTATGAAAAACTTGATATTTGTATAATTTTTTTCTTCTTTTATTTTGCGAATAATTATTGCTCAAGGGCACCAAAATGAATAAATTTAATATTTTTCTATATTTTATGTTTCTTAAAATATGATTTTAAAGAACTCATAAACCATTGATAACTTTTTATGAAATGCTATTAATTTTGTCCAAAAAACTAGTAAATTTACTGAAAATGCCGATAACTCTATACAATATGTTGATAATATGAAAAACGAAAAAAAATATACAAGAACGTGGATGACTGGTGTAAGGGAAGTAGCTATACCATTAATAAAAAGTTCGGTGCTGATTCTCCGCCAAATTAAAGGTAGTTTGAAAATATCAATAGAGAATATGATCAGTGGTTTTCAGAGCATCAAAACTTTCCTAGTATACTTGCAATACCCTTTGACTCATTCAAGAGTATAAGACACTGACAAATACTTAGATAATCAGGTGAAAGAGATGGAAAATATGAACAACAAGAATAATGATCAATGTAAACCTTTGCAAATCTTTGAGTGCTAAGTGGGTTGGTTTTGGGGAGAGGTGGGAGACGCAGGATTTTGGTTTTCTATTTTTTTCTTTCAAATTTTTTTACTATTACTACCTTCACTCGAGTTACCATATAAGATACAATATTTTTATCATTTTTCTCGTTTTTTCTCTATATGTCACAATTTGTGTGTTCCCCTGTTGTTGCTCATAAGGTAAATGGGCCAAATGAATCAAATCAAATAACAATGATCATTCTACATGAAGGTGCCGTGCAAGCCCAATAACCCATTATTATTCCCTTGAGTAAAGTAGATTAGAATTAGAATATTGAGCTGATCCATTATTAACCTTAATAACAAAAGGATGCTAATAAATTAAACGGATGTATCGCACTGATTTAACAGCTACGTGGAGCGAGGCTTTTTTTATCTTTTTCGGCTTTTTATCAAATTAGAAAGATAGCTAGTGTCAATGAGTAGTGTAGCCCCCTATACAGCAAGAAATGGTAATGTGGCTTGCGTCGCCAAGGTTATTTGCGCAACTTGGGCTTCAGCCCAGTATGGTGGTGGGTTTTTTGTCACATATCATTGCTGTGATATATGACCAAAGAAAATTGGTGTGATCCTAAATTGTAATTTGCACAAGACCAAAAAGATACTGTAATTTGCAAGACTACCAAAAAAAAAAAAAAAAGAAAGAAGTTGTAATAATTTGCAAGGATGGCATTCACGAGGATCCCGTACGGACAGATCCATTTAAGGAGGAGTGGGGATGTAAGAGGACATTTACCCATGTGATGTGCGCGGGGTGAAGTGAGGTAACAAGAGATATGATATATGTACATAATTTATATTGGATATTATATCGATTTATATCTTATTTATTATTGAATAAAGAGCAAATACCACTTAAATCAAATTTACACCCTATCCAATAATAGGTAGTGTGAGACAATACTATGTCTAATATAAATTATATAAGTATAACATAACTCAGGTGATAATGGGAGCAATTGTGCTCTTTTATCCATTTGAAGCTCTTTATTTATTTTTTCGGTCTAGTTATCCATTTGAAACTCTACAGTGTCGATAAGATATTAAAAATCATACTCCCACAATAGGACAAAATTACTTGTAGACCCATTGTTGTTGTTGTTGTTATTATTATTTTTCTAATTGTAATATATAAAGATAAAATAGAATTAGCAAGTATTTTATGTAAATGAATATTTTTAAATTTAAATTGAATTAACTTTTTTTAAATATGAACTAAAAAATTTATAAAATAAAAATATTTAAGACTATTAATACTCACAATTAATTTAGATATTTTAAAAAAATTTAAATTACAAAAATGAATTGTATAATTATTTTTATAAAAAATTAATATAATGTTAAAAGTTCCAAATAACACGTCATTTTTTTAAAAAAATGAAAATAAAATTTAAATTACTTTAAATATATTTAATAGTTATTTATATTTAATTTTATAATATTCATTTCAAAATTTATACATATAATAATATGTAATTAATTATATTAAAAGTTTTACATTAGCAATATATTAAAATTAAATTCTTAAAAGCTAAAATATCAATATTACCAATTATAATTTAACATTTGCAAGAATTATTCGGCGAGGAAAAACACGCTCCAAATAGCAAAAGTAAATTGAATACGAAATACAATACTAATTTAAGTAAGTTATGAACGTGAGTCCTTGTGAAATTGCCCACTTAAAGATTACATGCGTAATCCTTAGACCATAAACCTTGCTTTATTTCATGCAAGACTTTTTAAAAACAAAAAAAAAATACTGCATACAAGGCTTTTAGTTGTTCACTATTTGGACCCATTTATGTTTCCTAAACAACTATGGGTCTATTTAGCGTAACTTTTGGGAGAAAATCTTCTAAAAGAAGGTCTTTTAGAAGAATTACTTTTAAAAGAATGATTTTTGTTTAGTTTGAACATGTCAAAAGTAAGTTTAGGATAATGAGTTTTGTTTGGATAAGATAAAGTAAAATTACTTTTGGTTGTTGATGTGAGAGTAATAGTAAGATTATTTTTCAAAAGGTCTTTTTTTAAAATGAAAAGTAACCTCAAAGATACTTCTTCTTCAAAAGGCCTTTTGGAAAAAAGTTATAACAAATGTTACTATTTACTGTACAAAGTCATTTTTCTTCTCCCAGAAGGCCTTCTCGCCGATACAAACCGCAATCCAAATGGGCTCTATAATGATAAGGTGGTTTTGGATTGCTCCAATTTGAGGTCAAGCACGCCAAAAGTATGTTTATTGTTAGAGAAATTTTCAAAACAAGAAGAGCTTAATTTATATATATTAATAATATAAAAGAGTTTTATATTATTATTTAATTATATATTTCTTTTTATAAAATTTTTAAGGTAGTGAATAGTTAAGTCAAATATTTTGTTAATATAATAATATATAATTGGATGCTTGTGTAAAATTTTTTATTGATAATCTATATAAATTAAATCCAAAGAATAATGGTGTTTCAAGATAATAAAAAAGCTTCACCTAAATGTTATTTAATGTTATCGAAATGAAAGTGCATATACCTTTTTATTGTTCCCTTTCTCCTAAAACGTTGTCATAAAATGTTATTTACTGTTGTCGAAATAAAAGATTTGCCTTTTATTCCATTTGACTATATTATGGGACGAAAAATATTTTGGAAACATCTTTTGCAATGTAGTATGCAATGCATATAGAAAAAGTGAATAAAACAACAATGATACTTGAATAATAGATTTCATATAATTATTATTATTTTTATCTTTTTTTAATTTTACTAACGTATTGTTGAAAAATACTGATAACTTTTTGGATTAAAAAAATTAAATAAAAAAATAATAATTATATAGAATCTATTATCTAAATATTTTTATTATTTTATTCACTTTTTTCATATATATATATATATCGTGTACTGCATCACAAAAGATGCGTCCTCCTTTCCCTTCTCTTACGAGAGAGCGAAGACCTCGAAAAGTAAGCTATACCTGCATAAACAATAAAACAATACTTATTTTGGTATGGCTGCTATTAGTAGCATGTTCAATAATATTAATTAATAAAATTATTCTCACCAGCATTAGTGAATTAGTGATCTAGTCATCAGAATTAGTGATCTAGTGGACGTTGATTAAGGGATAATTGTTTCTTGCTAGGAGACAATTTAGAGAAGTCCCAGATTCGTTGTGCTACAGAAGCATCCAAGCACCAGATGGAGAGAACTTTCCACATGCCACGGCGCTTTTCAAGTCACCATCATTTATTCTTATTAGTGAATTTCCTTCTTCTAACTCAGCAACTTGTAGACATAAGAATCATATGTTTAAGCCCTAAAATCTGTCTTTTATCAAAACAACCTATAACCTAATGGAAAACACCTATCTGCCAACCTTATTGTATCACACATAGAACTCGCCCACAATAATAGTCCTCTACATTAACTAGTGGGGCAATGTTAAGGTCAAAGTGTACTTGTCAGAGAAAACATAAATATCATTTCTGAGTGTGCAACTATGCCACATATTAAATGCCTTTCCTATAAACACAACTAATTTTGATGTACATGCAGCTGGCAATAACACTCGTGAACAGATTAAAATTTGCCAGTCCATGCATAACACAAGATGATCTGTGTTACTGTGATTATTAACAAAAACAGAATTTCATTAACATATTAACAGATATTATTAAGATGGATACTAAGAAGTTTAAAAATATACAAACGGTTGATTTGTTCGGCTAATTTGATATTTATTCTTAAATAAGATCTTAAATTTGAATTTTATATATAAAAAAATTATAAAAATTTATCTTATAAAAAATTGATTTAATTCAAGTTAAATTAGTTTGAGTAAATTAAACGTCAAATTCAAGTAATTTAGATAAAAATAAAAAATATTAGATATAAGTATTTATTAGAATAAGTAATGCATACTTATTTTGATTCCTCGAAGGTTAAAAATCATAAAATGAAAACAAGAAAAAGTGTTGACCACAAAGAAAGGGACCATAGGGAGAGTCAAGCGAGGCGGCATTGGGAAAGTGTACTGTATTGTACCAATGCCATTGCCATTGCCATTGCCATTGCCGGTGCGTCAGTCATCCTCTGCTCCCATCCATCACACCAAAGACATTTACACAAACACAGCCACACGCACATGCCTATGCCCCTATTACCATACTATACTATACGCTTCTTCTCTGTTTCTCTCTCTACGACTACGTGTCTACTACGAAATACTGTGAGTACCCTCTTCACGCGCTTCCTTCTGGATTCGAACCTTTGCTACACTGCCGGTGGATCTTGGTGGGTTCTCCTCACTTCCTCTTGCATATGCATCGGTACAAAGTTCTTTGCTTTCTGCATCTGGGTCTTCTTTTTTCTTCCCACTTCTTCATTTTGGGCTTCTTTCTCTTTTGTTTTGATTCATTCCACTTTTTCAGCGTTCTGAATAGCTGCAGCAATTGCAAAGATATCAATTTTACTCGAGTTAGGAGATGAATGTTGCTGCATTGGGCTTAAACAACTTCACTGAGCTTTCCAATTCCGGATTCTTAGAGTAACTGCTTCTGGGTTTGGTGCTGAATTGCCATTACAATATGTTATAGAGCTCAGAAGCTTAGTTCCTATGGCAACCAAAATGATCAACAAAACGCTTTTCCTCACTTATTTCTACTTGTTTGTCTACATCTTGCTTTCTTCTGGAGTCATTTTGTACAACAAGGTACCCACCCCATTTCTTGTGTCTCTTATCCAAATAAATTTATAGTTTTCGCTTAAGCATGAACAATGATTAGCTCTATTTTTTCCCCCCCTTTGTAGTGGGTTCTCTCTCCAAAGTACTTTAACTTTCCACTTCCTATAACACTCACCATGATTCATATGGGCTTTTCTGGGGCCGTGGCATTTTTTCTTGTCCGGGTCTTTAAGGTATGCTATTACTTTGGAAATGCTCCTTTTTGGACTTATGGTCATTTTCATAACCTCTAATCGTCAATTATGGCGAATGGCTATGAGTTTATGTCGACAACAAAGTTGTCAAATTGTATGCAAAGTTTGTATATTACTGTGCTCTTTACTGAAATGTAGGCTTTGATTTTCGTTGCATCTCCTCTATCAGTCAAAGATTTGATTTGTGAAACCTTATTTATATACTTATATGAATGTATGCATGTTTCTGTTTAACTTTCACGAGGATGTTATTCTTCGTAGCATAGCACAACCTATCCTCTATGCTTGAACTTTTGCTGCCTATTTAGTGCTGATTAATCACTTTTCGTTGTCTGATTATTTGATTGGCACCTTGATTGGTATTCCATCGCTCTGAATTGCAGATTGTAGCTCCTGTCAAGATGACATTTGAAATGTGAGTGTGCCTCTGATTGAAGCCTTCTTGAGCTTTCTTCTCCTTTGTCCAACTTATTTCTAAAATGCTTTCTTTCTGTCTCAGATATGCAACTTGTGTGATACCAATAAGTGCCTTCTTTGCATCAAGTCTTTGGTAAGCACTACAACATCGACAAGCTGAAGTTCTGATTTGGGATAAACATAATCCTCAGATTTGTTAACGGGAGATATCCCTCACATTTCTGTTTCCTAACTTTGTTTAATTTGACAAGTTCATGTTTGCCTAAGATTTAGCAAAGTATCAAAACTATCATTAGTAAGTTTGTCGTCTAAAAATTAGCTCAGTCAAGTGCGGCTCATTCAACTGGTTTGTGCTAGGTTGAACATGAATGAAATATAACCGTATCAGTCAGCTTAAGCTTGTTTTTTGGGTGAAATGTTTGCTCATTTTACCCCATTTGGGAATAATTCTGATACTTTTTGTTTGGTATAAAGTTTTCTGAGTAGCCTGATTTTTATTTTTATTTTTATTTTTTAAAAAACCTGGAGCTGTTACTCCTGCCCTGACTACTCAAACTAGAGTTCTGTTTCTGCCTCTACATACCTATATTTGGAGGTTTTTTGTTCTATCATTTACAGCTGTTTGAAGTATGATGTTTCTAAGAAATTCTGATCAAACTTGTATGTTTGAAACATCACTTTGGTGGTAAGAACTATTGTTTATATATTTTAAATATGCTCTATTCACAAGCTTACACCTCATGTAATATCAGTACTTTTGACAGAAAAATTAAATTGTGAGCAAATATATATATTGTTGGTTGCAGGTTTGGTAATACTGCCTACTTGCATATATCTGTGGCGTTTATCCAGATGCTCAAAGCTCTGAGTATGTTCTAATGAACTTCACATGTTTCTCTTACTGTCCAAACAATCTTTCCTTAATTCCAAAACTTGATGTTTCAGTGCCAGTGGCAACATTCCTTGTGGCTGTTGTGTGCGGCACCGACAAAGCAAGGTGTGATGTGTTCTTGAACATGGTGCTGGTCAGTGTTGGAGTTGTCATTTCCTCCTATGGGGAAATTCATTTTAATATAGTTGGTACAGTTTACCAAGTCACTGGCATCTTTGCAGAAGCTTTAAGATTGGTCTTAACACAAGTCCTTCTTCAGAAGAAGGGCTTGAGTTTAAATCCTATTACAAGCTTATATTACATAGCTCCATGCAGGTATATTCTGTTGAAATTTTCAACTAGTTTTCTCTTAAAAAAAAATTTTAAAAAAAATCAAGTATATAAAATGGTCATATTAACCCACCTGGAAAATGTGACAGCCTTTTATGTTTCTAACAACCATCCAATTGGTTCTTGCTCTTCTGGACTTGGGGAATAATCTATCAATGTTGATATACTTTTCTCTCTATATGTGATTCAATCATGTGCAAGTAATATGCAGTCATTCCTGTATTTTGAGTGTCTTGGCTTCTTCTAACTATGCAATTTAACTATACAATAAGTGATGCTATTGGGAGTGCCAATGCTAGCATATTAGCAAACCCAGCATTCCATGTGATCTGCTAACTTCTATTGTACTTTGTTTTGTAATATGCAGTTTTGTGTTTCTCTCTGTGCCTTGGTATCTACTGGAAAAGCCCGTAATGGAAGTTTCACAGATTCAGTTCAATTTTTGGATCTTCTTTTCCAATGCTCTATGTGCTCTAGCCTTGAATTTCTCCATTTTCTTAGTAATTGGTAGAACTGGTGCTGTAACCATCCGGGTTGCTGGTGTGCTTAAAGACTGGATATTAATAGCCCTTTCAACTGTTATATTTCCAGAGTCTACAATAACTTGGTTGAATATAATTGGCTATGCTATTGGTAAGTTTAGTTTGAAAAATGATATATATATAATCTCCCTCCCTCCTTTTCATGATTACCTATTCTATCTGCACTTCTGCAGCACTATGTGGAGTTGTGATGTATAACTACATAAAGGTCAAGGATGTCCGAGCCTCTCAACAACCTGCTGAAAGTATTCCCGATCGAATCATAAAGGTATCTTCTTGACATGTATATTGGCATTTACATGCAATACATTTTAGTCAATGTAAACCTGTTATCAAAATATATTTCAGCAAGGTCATTTCAATGTCCTGGTCTCATTATAATGTTGCCTGACACACAGGACTGGAAATTTGAGAAGAGGTCATCTGATATTTATGTGTCAGATAACTTCAGCAACAATGGGGGAAGCAATGGAGGTAAGGGTTCTGCATCTGATATGAACATTAACGAAGAAGCACCGCTAATTCCGTCATCAAGGTTATCTCATGTTGGACGTACACAGCTAACCAACCATGCAACATGAGACTGAAAACCAAATGCCAGCTTTATTTTTGAAAGAGCAAAGAGGAAGCTGGGTCAAATTCACCCTATTCCTCTCATTCTTGCTAGATATTTTGTTTTATAATGAAATCGTATGCTTGCTCTTTGTAATTACATTCATGTGTAGTAGAATAGTGTTGGTGGTTTAAGACCAGAAGGGTGGGCGGGATGGATGTCCTCTTATTTCTTATATAATGATTTTTAATATATAATCTTTTTGGTTATTGAATGCATTTTTCTAAATTGGGAGAAGAATTACCTCTAATGAAGAACCTGCATAATGCATATGATCAATTCCTAACAATCCATAAGGTTGGAGTTGGATCATGGACAAACAACCCATACTAGTTGATTAGTAGACCCACCTACTTAAGCCTACCTTGCTTTGTGTCCTTGGGCTAAAGCCTAAAGTAGGTACACTCTAGTGGCATAATAAGCTCAACTAGCATGGCTATAAGAACTTGGACCAGAATAAAAAATTCAGGGGGACAACCTTTTCCTCACTTCCTCCGCAATCTCCTCAGAACAAGGTTTCACACGCACCGCATCAAGGGTGATGTTAACAATTTTTCTCTCAATAATTACATACATGTTATAGAGTACACAATCTGCTAAAGGTAGTAGTTTCATGACAAATGATTAGATGCATAGATATTTGTTAAGCTTGCTGCTATTGGATTTGCTCGATCAAGACAACTTGCAACTAATACTGATTTCAACAGTAAACAGTCTTTGCAAAAAGACTTCAGTGCCAAAACGGTGGAGATCTCATCTTCATGAACATTAGTTTTTACTTGCTTGTTACAATCTTTTACGCAGCCCAGTCGCAGATTCTTCCTGATTCTCCAGATATATTTCCTGTAACAGAATAGTGGAAGATTTGTCAGCTGAAACCGTGTTACCATAATATGCCAAGCATCAACTTGACACATTTCATATTACAGAATAATGAAAGATTATTAGCTGAAACCATGCGTTACGATAATCAGTAATCAATAATCCTTAGAAATTTGGACCCGTAAGCATTTTCAAACATCAACTTCTATAAAACCAATTTTATCAAACCAGCTTCGTCTATTCGACAATTTTTATGTTTTACTCAATTGGCACAACGCAATTTAGAATCAACCAAAGACAAGAATAATACACAATTTTATTTAGTTTTTGCCTATTTGTTTTTCATTTTCCTAATTAACAAAATCTTTCACGTCTATTGTCGTATGGATTTTGAACAGTATTACTAATAACTTCGAACATAATTTTATTAGGTTTAAAAACAACCTTCGTAGGAGGCCAATGGCTAACCCATTCTTGCCAAAGATGATGATGATAATAATAAAACAAATACCAATAATCCTTTGTTAGCCATATTCTTAGCAACACCAAACTACCCATTTGGGCTCACAACACTTGAACTAAATTGGTGGGGCGCGCCAGACCCTCGCAGTAGTGCAACGCATGGGCGACACTCGAGAGGCCCAATAGCAAGCTATTGTAGCGACCCCTCCCCACTCAAAATATTAATTTAATATCATGTGAACCAATGGCCCACGTATCAGATATTAAACCGATAAGAACAGATACTACACTTGATCTTAGCCAAAAGGCCGAGAAAGGTATACGTTACTCGCCGTCGGAATGTTTCTTTTATCTAAAAACCTTGGGTGTTTGTTCTCGGCTGTCAGCAGTGTGGGACTTTGGGATGGATAATTTATCACCACACCAGGCGCCAACTAGCCTCTCTATCTATAGCCCCTGCAAGGAGCGATTTCAACCAGCTTCCAGCAACAATCCTAGTCTAACGAACCTTGTTCAAACCTTGGATCATCTATGCATCACCCAGTTCAAACACAATTAATAAAGCTAGGATAGCTACTCGGGTGAAGCTTGGTGCTGCGTAACACTAATCGTTCTACTTCTCCAAAACAGCATCTGTAAAAGTTCAGTTGTCAGGTTTAGTGATTTGAATCCTCAAAATTTCCAGAGAAAAATTCATGGACCCCCCTAAATCGAAATTTTACTCACCATTTCTGGCTCCCCACTCAAATTTATGTTAAGAGTTCCCTTCCTCATATATAATGCAGTTGTCATCTGAAATTTATGTGACAGATAATGCTAGTATTTATTAACATCTAACAAGGGGGAAGCAGTGGAGGCAATGACTCTGCCTGTGATACGAACGTTGATTAAGAAGAACAGCCAATTCCTTCATCAATGTTATCTCATATTGGAAGTACGCAGCTAACCAACCATGCATCAGGGAAATGAAAACCCAAATACTAGATTCATTTAGATCTCAACCTTTTGAGAACAGAACAGCAGAGGAAGCTGGGGCAAATGTTCCTATAGCATGTTTTATAATGAAGTCATATGCTTGTTATTTGTAGTTACTTTCATGCCTAGACTTGAATCATGGTTAAAGACCAGAATGGGAAACAAAATCCTCCTTATTCTTATTAATAGTTGGTTATCGAATTCACACTTCTAAATCCGAGTAGTCGTAAGCAGTTCCAAAATATTTTAAGTTCATTCGCATAAGGGTTAAAATAGTATGATTTTATGTTCATAAAATTTTGCTATATCTTGTCTTTGGGAGAAAAAAAAAAGGGATCAGAATATAGTGCCAATAAATATATTCAAAATAGTTTCTCGCATTAAATTAAGCAAACTATAATTTCCACATCCATAAGGGAGTTATTACCTAAAATCACTCTCAGTTCCACATGCATGTTGTGAGAGTTTGATCGTGCAATTTTTCGCGTTTGTCATCGAAGATGCATATATTGTTCAGGTAGAACACTATATTAACCCTTTGGGTTTAGGTTTTTAAGATGTTAGCTCAGCAAAATAGCCTGTCAAAGCAGGTTTCACTCAAGCTTTTACCCATTCGAAATGTCTTCTGCTGTAAGGACATGTGACTTGTAACAAGACAATTGGTAAATGGATACTTTTTAACCTTTTGAATAACATGCTTCTTTTAATTATAGACAGTATAATAATCCATTTGCAGGCAATTTCTCGGCCACGTCAGTTTTCCTTGGTAAACACAACATTTTGCAGCCGGAAAAAACGCCCTTTTAATCCATGCCAAAGCAAGAGTGAAGTTACGATAGTAAAGAAAAATATAATGTAGAAACATTAGAACCTGCATACGATCTATTACTGATAATCCATTTGACAAGAGCTGAAGGAATAGGCGACAAACAACCCGTCCCTAACTACGACTCGACGGTCCAAGGAAAGAGAAAAAGATACGAACAGGAGCAAGTCCAATTTAGAATAAATGTAATTTACAAAACCGATCCTGGAGACAAAATGTTGAGAATCTATGGGTGGATTACAGAAATAATTTAAAAAAAAAAAAAAAAACATAAAACTCCTTTGAATCAGACCTGTACACACCAAGGATACGACAGTAGAGTATTATTTTCTTTCTAGCCCTACATTTTTCGAATGTTACATAAAGAAACATGGCATTCAATGCAAAGCAAAAGGCTCTCGTTTGATTTACATAGAACCACAAACAGGATATGCAAGAAACTTTTAAAAATTTTAAATTAATCAAAGAGACTGAAACGAATGCCCCCAGACAGCAATCCTCTCCCAATGAATAGGTACAAGAATCAAATTGGTAGGAACAGGTTGGAGAACTCTTTTTCAAATATAAGAATCAATCAAAATGTTCTTCGCTCCTTACAAACAAAAGCCTCCTAGTCTGAGCTGGAGGCGCCAGTCCCGGAATATCCCTAATATCTTTGTTGTTGGGATTCACAATCTGCAAGATATGACCGGCGAAAACAGAAGCTTAGTGTCAGCATTGTACACTTATACTGCACATAAGGAACGTCAGCTGGCAAGGTAATTACTTGTACGGATAATTATGCACTTCAGTCTTCAATAGGCTATAAGTGCTGACCATTTTTTTCAGTGTTGTATAACGTTTTACCAAAGTAAACTATTTAAAATATATCATGTAAAAATGCTTCTTAAAAAAGAAAAAAGAAAAAAAAAACTCTTGGAGCATCTTGGTTTAACTTTTAAAAAAATTATTTGAGAGAATGAGACGCTCGAGTTGAGAGAGCAAAAGGTATCCACAACGATTTAATTGAGTAAATAGAAGGCATAAGCACAGTACCTTCACCACAATAATGGCAATTACACCGCAGACGATAAGGAACAGAAAAAGCATGATGCACTTGTCTGTAGCTACCTGATAATGGGAAAAGACAGTTTAGCTCCATGACACAGGTTTGAAGCAAAGTAAATAGTGCATAGAAACAACAAAAATAAAGTGACCTGTCTACCAATCTCCTTAACAAGTTGGGATGCCTTCTTAATTGAGAACTGAATAGAATCGAGCTCATTAACAATTCGACCCATTTGTTCAGTCTGCAAGTTTTGAAAACAGAGATAGAGGTCAAATTTGTGATCATATAGACTCTCTTAAAGCATACTAGATGCAAATCAAACTTACTTGACCCTTCAAGGTAGCAGCAGTTTGGGTTCCCACTTCAATTGTTTGATGTACAACCTACATTTTGCAGGGGTAAGAACAAAGGTCCTGGGACAATGGGGTCATAAGTCTAACGTGACTCACCTGCTTAGATCTCTCAATAGCGTGATCAGTTTCATCCATTGTCTTCATCCCAGCATTGATAAGTTCTTGATTTGACATTTCTATAGGACAAGGTAAATGAGTATTTTGGTGAGATAATTCTGTCATTCGCTACACAAAAAAGCATAAAACATGAGAACTCCCCAGGCCCTCAACCCCAAAGAGGATGCATCAACAAAGATGCAAACCTGAAGTAGGCCATTGCAAAGTTTAGCACAGAAATAAACCCAATCTACAGATTCTAGAAGGAGACTGGTTACAACAGAAACACATATAAACAGTTAAATAAACTTCGACTTATATGGCAATTACAACTTTTGCTGAACATTTTACCTGAAGCCAATTTAACATTTTCTTCAGCTGTAGGTTCACTTGCTCCTGCTCCCATATCAAAAAGTTCAATTTTCTTATTACCAAGGGTATTCATGTACCTGTCAAATACCAAGTGACAGTATAAATCCTCCTTTCAAAGAGTCTAAAGTATAAAGCTTTTATTTAGAAGTAAAATATTATAAACGGAATCAATATTTTGTTTTATTGGTTCTGCTAAATATTTTATTGGTTCTGCTAACACCAACAGGAAACACATATCATGATGTTGAAAGATCAATATGCCCATAGAAAATTGGTATTAATCATCTGATTTGATCCATAACCTTTAGAAGATCCAATTGTATGTTAAGGAAATAATTTTATTTTCAGACTAATAAATAGAAATATATAGATGAACTTACGTTTTCCTCAATGCCACATATGAGTTTAGCTCCTTGATCTGCAAGAAAAATATATGTTAGCAAACATGAATCGGCAGCTTTCGTGCATGCAATGTCTAACAAACATATGGACAAACAAAATTTTTTTTCCAGAACATATGGAGATAACCTTATTTGATTTCTTGACAATACCCAGAATGTAACTAGCATGCCACATAAATTATTTATGAAGCTGTTAAGCATTGAAAACAGGATAAGTTGGTTTGTCATATTTGGAAGATATTGCATTGTTTTTCCAAACTTTGAGGAGGTAGATACTAGATTCCCAATATAAGCAAGTTAAAAAAAAGGTTCTGGTTATTGACCATCGATTGCTTTTCGTCATTGAGTTGCTTGTTCACTTCTGGGGGATTTCTTCCCTCTTCATCTTTAATTTCACGATCGAACTCCTTTATCAACCTGAAACCATTAATTACAACATAATGCTTCATATCCTAAGAATGCCAGGAATGCATTCAAAAGGAAATTGTCAAATTTGTCAAAACCACATGAAATTTCACTTCTTTCAGCATCGCATATGGAAAAGGCAAATTATTTGTACCAGTCAAATAAGAAGTCTGGAAAGCACATTACTAGTATGATAAACAAGAACATAAATATCAAAATTTAGTTTTCAAAATTAAAAATTCAACATAGAGGAAGCTTGCATGTTTCCCACATTATCATCATTCAAACCCGGGAAATAGACATGAGATGTAAATTCTGATACAGAACTCTTGTTTATGATATTTAGTATTATGTAGTAGCAAACACAAGTCCCACCATGCCAATCTACAAGGAAAATCAAATTGCAAAAGTATATATTTTGTATAGAATCTGCATTTTCAGTCTCATCAAATTTTTTTTTTTTTTTTGAGAGAGACAGGAGGGGGGGATCTCATTCAGTGAGATACCAACACCAAGATTACAACTGCATAAATGCACGACTTACCTTTTGCACTCCTTCATCTTCCCCGTGAGTTCTTCCAGCTGATTGCTTTGTCTATTGGAATCCTTAATCTTATCCAGCCTCTGGAAGCCATTTCTGGACGAAAAAGGTAAATATTTGAAAAATAAATAAATCAATACATTACAGATCATCCACATTCTAGCATGTATCTACAACACTTAAAGGATAGGATCAATTTAGAAAAAGTAGTTAAGCCTCATTTCTTTCCTTTCCTTCTCCAGATATTAATAACAATGAATGTGGCACCAGCTAAGGATACATTATTACGAGACCAAAAGTAAGAAAAAATGCACAAGTAAACCATACATCACTTGTATAAATAAATAAAGGAAGGATAGCATAATAGCCTTCAACAGATTCAGCCCATCACTGAGTGAAAGAGAGCAATCCAGGTCCCAGACAATTATATCCAAAGTTTCAAGAGATAAAAAATAAATTATAAATCATTGTGACCACAAAGTCCAAAAACATGTAATGTTGCCCCTAACAATTGAGTCTTGCTATCCTTTAAATTCCAAAGAGAATCTTCTCAAGAGTATGAATGAGCCCTTTATATGGAAAAGAAAAAACAAAATTCCAAGGATTTAATTAATTCTAAAGTCATGGACATCTTGCTATCCAATGCAACTATTGAAATTGCAAAAAAACATACATGACTACACCACCAAAAAGATTTCTGAGTTCACACTTCAAATTGTCAAATATGTAAAAAAGGACACAATTGCTAAGACTAATGCGAGAGTGTGACTTTGAATTTTAAGAAAGGGTTCAAAAAATATTATTCAGACTGAAAGGGCTAGATGCTTCAATTGACAGGGCATGTAACCATGCAAACAACTAAGTCCAACTATCCCTCAAAATTGAATGTTTTCAACCCAATAAACTGTAGCAATTAGTCTTTTTAAGTATGACACACAAACAAGTAACAGCCAAGTGCCAGTCTGAGCTAGATACACTTACAATCTGGTTGTTTCTATACACAATCTCCACTACCACCATGACCATGAATATCGAGTGGCACTGCAGACAAGGCCTTCTTCCAATGCAACTACTACCCTCCCAGTCCCTTCCTATTTCCACCACAGCAACACCAATTTCACCTAGCAGTGAGGTACTATCCTCTCATAGCTAAGTAGCCAACTATGTTCCTTTGAAAACCAAAAGAAGACACCTAAGTTTTCAAATATCACTAAACGTCTAAACCTCGAGGCCCAAAAGCAACAATACCAATTCAGAAATCACTAAAGAATTGATGAAATGAACTACTAAAGACATGATCACGCCACCCACCGCTCAAATTGAACCACAATTACATTTCAGCGGGTAATCTCCTAATTTTAACAATCACAAACAAAACCACGACCCCTTCTACCAACAACGTTGTTATTATTATTATTTTTCTAATTTTTCTTTTCGTTCCTTTGGTAGTGGCATTCATCACAACAAGTACCATCAAAACAAAATACACAAACACGGAATCATATCACAGCGTCTAGACAACAATAAAAAGAAAAAGAAAAAAATCGAAAGGGAACGTGATGAGATAACAATGGGAGAGGAAGCATACGCAAGGGATCGAAAGTGGTCGCGGATTTCGCCGTGGATCTGCTCGAGCTGAGGCGTCATCTGCAAGTTGGTGGCCATGGCTGCCGGAGATTAAACTCTTCCGGCAAAAACAGAACAAAACCGTAATATCAAACAGAAACCCTAACTGGTTGTTGGCACAGGATGATGATGATGATGATGATGGTGATGATAATGCATAGTAGCTGAAACGAACGAGAATGCAGAGCAGACGAGAATGAGAATGTAGCAGGTTTCTTCGGATCAGATTGAATATAGCTACGCGTGGAAGGAAGGAAACACAGGAGCAACAAGAGGGAATAGAAAAGAGAAAGAGAAAGAGAAAGAGAGAGAGAGAGAGAGAGGAAAACACAGCACACAACACACAACAACCAGAATGGGGAAGTTGGAAACAAAGAAAGAAAGTGACTCGCTGTCAGGCAATTAGTTTATTTAATTTATTGTTTATTTTTTTATTATTTGTATATGGATTTATATATTCACTTCATCTTTCTGTTTTTTCTTTTTTTTTTTTAATCGTTGTTATTAAGTGATAAAATTAAAGAAATTAAATTAGTTTTAAATTAAAACAGCATGAACGTGGATGGGCCAACACATCCCGACGCGGGAAAGTTTTGTCGCCATTCGTTCGTTCTCATCGCGCGAAATTTTGCTCTCATAGCAGTAACTAACAAGCGCTTTTTCAAAATTAAAAAAAGAAAAAAAGAAATAGAATATTGAAGTATTGAACCCAGAAAATTTACATTAGTTATAGATAATTTGTGAAATTTAAGTACTTGACTATATGCAATGCATAATAAGGATACTATAAAATGAATGGGATGGGTTAGTGGTAGTTGAGGAGGTTGAGGTTTGTGCAATCTAAATATAATGTGTTTTCAAGAGAATAATACAATTTGGTTGTTGTGAACTTTTTTGATTGGGATAAGGGAAGTTGAAGAGCAGAAAGAGTGGAGAAATTGATGATTTTGTTAGGACTTAAGAGTCCGTTTGCATTTCAGTTTGCATTCTTTAAAGGACCTTCTATGGTGAGGAAAATAATTTTTTATAATAAATAATAATATTTAATTTAATTTCTTACTTTTTAGAAGGTCTTTTAAAATTTTAAAAGGCTTTTTAGGAGAAGGATCTTTGGAGTTATTTTTTATTTAAAAAAAATTTGAAAAAAAATCTTACTATTACTCTCACATCATTAATCAAAAATAATTTTATTTTATCCTAATCAAACAAAATTTATTCTCTTAAATTTACTTTTGATATATTTAAATTAAATAAAAATTATTTTTTTAAAAATAATTTCTCAAAAAAAAATTTTTAAAAGATATTCTTTCAAAAAATCTTCTTCTAAACAGTAAACCAAACGGATCCAATTAGGACAATGTTGTGTCGAAGTGGAATGCGCTGTCTGTGGGCGTCAAAGTTAGATGGGTGGGGTCACTACATGACCATTTGACTATTTGCCTTGTGCCATGCACTTCACATTATGCAAATTTCAATCGCAAAGCAAGGCAAGCCTTCCTCAGCTAAGGCTTCTCTTCCACTTTCAACTCAAATTTCAAGGATCTTTCTAATTTGGGGAGTTTTTAACAAGGAGCAAGTTGATCTTGGAAATCTAACGGTTAATTAAAAGGATGTATTTATATATCTTTTTTTATATGATATATTATAATTTTTTTTGTTTTAATCAAATTATAAAAAAAGGTTAAATATATTTTGAAAATTATCAAATTTTTTCTATGAGATCTTGAAATTAACTGTAAGTTTTTAGATATCACACAGATAAAATTTGATATTTTTTAGTGTTACAGAAATAAAAATCTGATCATTTCTGAAATGCAAATAATATTATGAAGATAAAATTTGGTTACTTTCTATGAGATCCTGAAATTAACTGAAAGTTTTTAAGTATCACATAAATAAAATTTGATATTTTTAAATATTACAGAAATAAAACTCTAGTCACTTTTTGATTTAATTAATTTTTATTTATATAATTCTAAAAAATATTATAATATATCACATAAAAGGGATACATGAATATACCTCTTTCATCTATCATTAAATCACCTGGATCAACATGGTCCATAACTGATCGAGGGCCAGGTTAGAATCAACCAAATTTCAAACATTACCAACACTAAATTGGTGGGGGCAATCAATATATATGCAATAATCCTTCTTAACTTCTCAAATTTGGTCCCTAATCAAGGTAAGTTCTAATATGGTTCTTGATGAGTTATGAATCAAGATGATCATTGGACAAGATTCAAAGACCATCTTGGTCTAAGGACCATTTTAGCAGCATCCCACTAATCAATTACAAAACATTAAACTACACTAAGGTTACATTCAGTAAAATCTTGAAATTCAGCTCTTTGCATATTTTAGATAATTCAGCTTGTTGTAAATTTTATGAAAATAATAATTAAACATTTTATAAAAACTAATTTTAGGCATAAGATAACAAACGAATGAAATTGTGTGAATTTTTCTCTTCAATTCTGCTGAAGTTTCAAATAAACACATCTAAATACATATATGTTCGTTGTTATAGATAGATATATCAGAATCATGCCCATTCCAATGCGAATCAACCTTTAATAATAGTTGAAATCTTGTTTGGCAAGAACATGAGAACAACTGCTGTGAATTCACATTTTTAATAAAAAAAATAACATATAAATGAAATATTCTATTCGTTTCAATTTATCTATCTATTTAGATAACTTAATTTATTTTTAATAAAGGCATAGTTTCAAATTTCAGAAGCGGGCATGATTGGGCCTAAGTTGCAACCAATCATTTTGTTCAATTGGTCCAATGTTGCTGGGATGGAAGTGGAATCCCCAAATTTTCACTGAATTATTAATTATGCATAGAAACCGAAAATGAAAGGGTTCAAGGGTTCAATTCCATTAATAGCGGAATAAAACAAAAAAATTTCAATACACACAATTTAAAAAAAAAAAAAAACTATGGTTATATTTGAAGTTAGGTTTTAATTTAGGTTGTTGGATGAAAAACCAATCTACCTTCATTAAAAATGTTTGTCTCACGATTTTGCTTGATTGGGCTCCACACTAGCACCACCACGCACATCAACCTCAATTTGTCTAAGTTATTGTTGTTGGTTATGTTGTTATTGCTTAGTATGCAAAACAACCGTTGAGAAAGATGATAGTCACTCGATGCTTATCCATTTATCAAGTTTTCATCTCGTAATTGTTTGAGACTCTTGTAAGAGATGTATAACTAAACTGTCAAGTAAAGATTTATGGATGATTTTATAATGCCTCAAATAGTTTTGAAATTTTCCTTTTGGAGAGACTCGAATTAAATTAAAATGCAGAATAGATGTTACGTTTCATGGTTGGATTCATGGATTGAATATAGTTTTAAAGTAAGACGACATTAGTTTTGTTAATAAAACAAAGGTAGAAGCACAGAAAATCAGAAAATTAACTATTCACAAATGGCTCCTTAACCTTCTATTTAGACGATATTTTGGCATACTCATTGGAGACGAGCTTTATGTGCGTAGCTTTTCACTCTATGTTTGTTCAAAAGGTTAATTCGGACACCTCATCAACCTTTGAGAATGATTGAATAATCAATGATATAATCTTGTCACATTAGAAGTAGGAAAATACTTAGGGAAGTAACTTAGCTTGCTCACTGAAAAACAACTAAGAGTATATATTGGTTCTAGAAGACCAGACTTCTAGAGCTCAATTAGGTCAATTCCACCGAGATGCTAATATTCCCTCATTAAGCAGTTATAATAGGTTCTAGTCACTTGGTCGTATAGTCTTAATTGGTCATCCCAAGTTAATAAATTGAAACCACCAATCTGCAACCCTCATAAAAAATTATATATAAAATTGAGAGGATTTGTTTTATCTTATCCATCTCACACCTTTCACCAAGTGACCTTAATGACTACTTGAGCCTTGAATACTGATTGTGTTATCCAAGTATATACTATTACTTTTGAGGTAATAATTAGAAGAAGAAAACACTTTTATTGATTCGAATATCAAAAAGTATATGATTAAATAATTATATAAAATTTTTTATACTAATAATGCATTATGTATAATGGCATGCCAATAAAGGCACCTATTGTTAAAGAAAAGCGATATTTATGATTTTAAACTCTAATATCTTTTTTCACACCATGCATTATCACATATTTTATAAACTATTGATGGTAAAAATTAACTAATGTTTGGCCTAGTAGTAAAAGGGTTAGTCCATCATAATATAATAAATCACAGTTAGAATTTCAACTAGAAGAGTCAAATACATTTATGTATCCTATAATATTCGAATAAGATTATCCTTAGTAAGAGGATAACGGTGGAAAACCTAAAACTATTATCGGTAAAAGTGCAATTATATTGACTATGAAGAAAAAGTTCTAATTATAAATTATATTCACTATGAAGAAAAAGTTCTAATTATAGATTCCAGATTTTATTAATTTTTCTATTAAAATTTAGAGAAAAGATATTAGTACATAAGTTTTGTTGATATCTATAGTCATACCCATGAAAAAAGAGTGATGGAAAAGGTAAAAAGAAAAAAAAATTAAAAAAAAAAGAGTTATGATGACCCCACATTTTCTCTCTAAAATATCAATGAGTATGTTAGAGTTGTTATGTGTAAATAATAAATCTCTAAAATTTAATAGTTATCTAGTAAGCTATGGAAAGAATTATATAAAATACATGACAATGCTATATCATCATTCCCAGCGTGAAATAATATATCGAGTAAGACAATCCTTTTCTTTTTAAAAAAAGAATATTCTACGAAGACAGACAAACCAGCACTACATGCAATGTGATGCAAATACTATTGATCATTTTTCATTCTTTTTACTTAAAATTCTGCATAATTGTTTCTATATAAATATGGAATGAGAAATTTTATATGAAGCCATTTAAATTCAATAAAACTATTGTGTAAAATTGTATTAAATTACATACAAAATTTAGAATGACGCAGTATTTCAAAGTAAGTTACAATATTCCCATGTGCATGCAATGTACTATATATAAGTTCCAAAGAGACCTCCTTCTTATGTCATTGGATGGATGAGTTTCTCTCGTGGAAAATGAAAATTTGAAAAGCGTGGTGGGTTTAGCCTAGAAGAGAAGTTTGATTTGTCACTCTTGCGCAAAATAACAAAAATGCTGTATCATATTTTACGAGAGTCTGATACAATTGAGATAGTGACATCTACCCAGCAGGGCCCTTGAGGCTTGTAAAATGGCCAGTTCATAAATTAAGTTGCTGCTAGATAAATGCATCACATTGTCTATAGTTTCAGGGAATTGAAAGAAGGGTTGGGATTGGAAGAGACTCGCCTTACCATGAGTTTCTTTATTTAGATACTATGCTTGAGTTAATTGCTCATAGAGTTGGCCTCCTGCTGTAGGCTTTTCCTGCAGAGGAAGAGATTCTAATATCTTGTTGAGGTTTGTGGTGTTCCAACGTTGTATTTGGCAAAATCAGCGGGCAATAAACTGATCCATCTTTACAGCTCTTCCAGCAGACATAGAAGTCACTGTGAGTGGCAACTTACTCCTTTTCTTATTTATAGAAGACCTTAATACCTGTGTCTTTATGTTCTTTCTCTTGCCAGTGCTTAGTAAAAATTAATTCTGAGCTCATTTATGAAAATTTTTATCCTATTTTTATTTCTCAACCGAACATACTCTAAAGAAAAAACTAAGCCGGAGTAACTTGATTTGAAATCTATTTTTAAAATGAAATAATGAAGTCATGTCCTTCAATTGTATATATTTATTACATTAAAGTAGTTAGTTATAGTAGAAATAGAATGTGACTCTAAATAAATTTTATCTTAAAGGTCATTGGTTCGAATTATAAAATTGTCACTTTAAAGTGGATTTTATCCACTATAAAAAAATTGCATGAGCAATTCTTAACACAAAAAAAAAATTATATATAATATCAAAGCATTGCTATGTGTACAACTTAGAACGAGGGGTCTCTGGGTCACCCCAAAAGAGGAAGAGCCACGTGAGCTTCTTTGAAATCATGTGGCACAACTTAATCAATAAAAATGTGGGCATAAATTACAACAATGAGTACCATCCGGCTCCGAAGTGGGCCGGAAACTGGCCGCAGCTAGTTATTTGGTTTTGCTTCCACAGTCTCTTCACAGTTGCCACTTCGAGCGGCGACGTGTCATATCTTTCCCTTCTGGCTTTGGAACGTAACCAAATGGCAAAAATTGGGAGAAAAAAAAAATAGTGCAAAAATAATGATAAAAAATAGAAGCAAGCGGAATAGATTTAATTAAAAAGACAAGATATATTTAGATATACGAGATATTTTTAGATAAGTTTTTATATTCACGATCTAAGTCAATAATCAATAATTTTTTATATTAATATGCTAAAATATAAAATTTCTTAGTATTTTCAAAACATATTGAAACTGCGGACTAAAAAAACATATTGAACTTCTTTTGAAGATTAAAACTTTCCATTTGTAAGTGTATGTTTAGTTTGATGCTAAAAAAGTCTAAATTACAATTTGGAGGAAGTAAATTGAGTTTTAACTCAATTTAATATATTTTGTAAAATTATGTTAAAGTACTATTTCTTTTTTTTTTGGGTCTTTATGTTAAAGTACTATTAAGTAAGGTTTGGAATGTTGGTTGAACTGGTCCAATGCAGTGGTACCAAGCCAAAGTCTCATCTTAACACGTGCAAAGGACCACGGAACCTCCACGTGTCAACACCTCATCCTCCCAACACAGAATTGACACGTGAAGGACCCTGACACCCCCGGCCCCTGCTCTGCAATTTTCTCTTTTGCCCACAGAGCAGAAGAACACCAATTGAAGTGCGAGTCCAAGTCCACGCAAAATTGCGAAAAAGCTCCAAATTTGCATCAATTCTGCGGTTAAAAAACGACCCTCGTTTCTTCGGAGCACTGAGAACTCATCTCTCTCTCTACCCCACTTGTCCTTTTCCTCTCTCTCTCTCTCTCTCTCTCTCTACAGAAAACCCAGTGCTCTGTTTTGCTCTGTTCTGTCATATTCTCTCTCCACAATTTTTGGATAGCTGTTCATGCGCTGTCGTTTTCTTGCATTATCCACGCCAGCATTGTGTTCTTCGCATTCCCTTGTATCACTTTTTTGCATTGCATGTGGAGTTTGTGTTGTTCCAAGTTCCAACTTCTTCTCCAATTTGTTGCTTATTGTTCTGTTCAAGAACAAAGAAGAACAAGAACCAGGACTGAGCCATGGCGACCAAGAAAGCTTTGGAGACATTCCCAAAGAAAATGATGGAGGAGGTTCGGCGATGGGGTTGTCTGAAACAGCATGGGGTGAGCTTAAGGTACATGATGAAATTTGGGTCCAGCCCTACTCCCAAGAACTTGCTATACTCTGCTAAATTCCTTCACAATGAGCTCTCAATTAGGATTGCAAGGAGAGTCATTGAGCTCGAGGATCTCCCTTATGGCTTGTCTCGCAAACCTGCTGTTCTTAAGGTACACTACTATTACTGGAACTTTCTTGCTTCAAAATTAACTAGTGGTTTTGTAGGTGGTGGTTGTTTATTGAATATTGATCTTTCATCTTTGTGTTGCATTTAAAAAAAAAAAAATTGTTTTTTGTTTTTAGGTTAGAGATTGGTACTTGGACTCTTTCCGTGATCTTAGATCTTTTCCTGAGATCAAGAATATGGATGATGAGAAAGAATTCACTGAGATGATCAAGGCCATTAAGGTGAGGCACAACAATGTGGTACCTACAATGGCTTTAGGTGTTCAGCAATTGAAGAAAAGTATGGACCCAAAGATTGTTAATGAAGATGGTAATGAGATTCATCAGTTCCTTGATCGCTTTTACATGTCAAGAATTGGAATCCGTATGCTTATTGGTTAGTTCTAAAACCTTTCTTTAAGAATAATCAGTTTATTTATTCTAAATTTGTATATTCAGACATTAGAATAATTTACATGCACTAATAGTTAGTCTCTATAAATACTTTTAATGGAGGTTCAAACTCTAGAGTTGTTGTATGTGTTTTTCATGTTAATTGGATGCAGGGCAACATGTGGAATTGCACAATCCTAATCCTCCCCCCAATTGTGTTGGTTGTATACATACAAAATTGTCTCCTTTGGATGTGGCTAGGAATGCCAGTGATGATGCACGTGCTATATGTTGTCGTGAATATGGCAGTGCACCAGATGTTACAATATACGGGGATCCTGATTTTACTTTTCCGTGAGTAATAGCCTTCTTACTTCTATGGATTCATTTTCTTCTGTTCTTCATAGCTTCCTTCATGTTTCTTATGCTCGGGACGGTTATCTTTATAGGACTTTATATTATAGACATGTTGTTTATTTTCCCCTTCTCTTTAGTTATGTATGTTTTCACAACAGGTATGTTCCAGGTCACTTGCATCTTATGGTGTTTGAGTTGGTTAAGAACTCATTGCGTGCTGTCCAAGAACGTTTTATGGATTCTGACAAAGTTGCACCTCCCATTAGAATAATAGTAGCTGATGGAATAGAGGATGTTACCATAAAGGTACTTAATTTGTCCAAATTTTGAGAATTTTATATCACCTCTTTGTTGTGGTACCTCCTCCCTATTAGCAATGCTATTGACTGCTGGATGATTGTTAAACAAATCCGAATGCAGAATCCATCTGTCAATAATGTAGGATGCACCATAGAAAGCTCCAGCTTATAGAGTCTAGTTAATAGTTTATGGTTAAGAAGTCGGTCTGAATTGCATTGTAGGTTTCAGATGAGGGAGGTGGAATACCAAGAAGTGGTCTTCCAAAAATTTTTACATATCTCTACAGCACAGCAAGAAATCCACTGGATGAACATTCGGATCTTGGAACAGCTGATACTGTGACAATGGCTGGATATGGTTATGGGCTTCCAATTAGCCGCTTGTATGCCAAGTATTTTGGGGGTGATCTTCAAATAATCTCCATGGAAGGATATGGTGAGTAAACTATTACTGACATTATACTTCATTCTCAATATTTTTCATTTAGTAGATTTCTTTCCATCATTCTGCTGTATTGCTTGGACAAGGTGCATGACAAATTTATATGTATCTTATTTGTGTAGCATACAGTAGGGGTTTTGAAATATGGAATCTGATTGCACTATGATATGGGATAACTGTTTTTATCGACCTTTAATTCTTTCTCTTTCAGAGTTAATTTTTGTCCGATAGCCCTTTGAACTTCTACCAGAATTGTCACAATTTGTATTGTATTATATTATCAATTAAATTGTCTCTCGTGTGTAAGCTAATCACTAGTCCTTAGGAGTTCATGAGGTTAATACATTGGTAGGGTGAACTTCGAATTTTCTGAGCTCCACTGAGTACTTCAATACCCCGAACTTCAAGACCGTTACAGGTGTAACTTGTAAATCTTATAACTATTACATTTGTACTGTAACTGGTTTGTCTTTATCATATTTTCTGGACTTCTTCAGTTTATTTATTTAATTTTTCACGGCTTTAAATTATCGAAAATTCTCATACATAAGAGGCTGTTTATTTGCAGGTACTGATGCATATCTCCATTTATCTCGTTTAGGAGATTCAGAAGAACCTTTACCTTGAAACGGTTCCATTTCAGTCATTCTGAGTTACTGTAAGTAATTCGAGTAAATATTGCAACGAAAAGATTACTCATTTACTTGGCATTTTTTCTTGTAAATATGTCATACATTTGATGCTGACTTTACCATAGTGCATTGATGATATGATCCCTTGAACTGTTTAATAAATAGTAAGGACGTATGAATGCATGTCTGTATGACACACCATAAAAGATATACCATTTTTTTTTTTCGGTCATGAGATATTTCTATCTTGAATAACTCATTCCTATTCTATTTTTTAAAAAATAATCGAAATTCCCATTCTATATCTTAATAAAGAATAAAAAAGAACAAAGAGACGACAATGATTCAGTTTTCAAATATAATATCAACACCGCATCACAACTTAACATTTGGGGCCCACCACTGCTTACTGATGCTATAGTCCAAATTGGTATAACAGAACGCTAACCATAGCCCAGAATACAATAAGACAACAACATTTTTTAAACCCCGTGCCTGTTAGCAAAACAACTAAAATACCCAACCTGCAAATATTTCAAGACTACTTTTGGTGGGGTGCGCCAGGCCCTTCCAATAGTGCAACGCATGGGCGACGCCTGAGCGGCCCAGTAGCAAGCTACTGTAGTGGCCTCTCCCCCTCAAAAAAGTAATTTAATATCGTGTGGGCCAATGACCCACATATCAGATATTAAACTGATAAGAACAGATACTACACTTGATCTTAGCCAAAAGGCCGAGAAAGGTATGATTTGTTAGGTGTTAGAACGCTGGTTTTATATGGAAGGCTCCCGTGCTTGATCTTTGCTCTCAGCAATATGGGACTTATCTATAAGTCCTAAATAATACTAAACCTACAAGCAGTATTTCTTAGAGCTTCCACCGGCAACTTGGACAATCAATTTGTCATCTATAAACATAGAAAACAGTATTTCTTAAATCTGTCATCACCGGCAACCATCCAAAGTCTTGTTACAACCTTGGATCATGGACGCATGACCCAGTTCAAACTCAGTTAAAAAAGCCGCGATAACTACACAGTTGCAGCTTCCAGCTGCTTCACGCTAGTAATTTTAAGTTTCTAACAAATGAGCTAAGGTATAAAGGAGAACTTATTCACTCGTGGAGACGATGCACCGTTAGCATCAAGAGGCTGCGGAGTAGATCCTGCATCTCACAGTTGCCTTATCACCGAGCCAAAGCAAAACCTGCACAAAATGGCCGACAAGCAGTTGCAAGTGTATGTTTATGTGGGAACTTTATTTAATTCGCAGTCGAACAAATTGACATGAAGCAAAAATAGTTCGTGTTTTGGATACAAAATCTGAAGAAAGATTCAATGAATCACAAACCACTAGTGTTCTTCCATATCAGATAAGAATAACAACAACCAACGAAAAATAGTACTGGTGAAAAATTTACAGTTAGAGATGTAAATTTATAATGAGAAATTAAGATCTGGATGTACAAATGTACTGGGCCATTTTAGAGTCACGTTCATGGCATGCAGTTGCAGTCAATAAACGGTAACTTTTTCCTCCTCTCCTTGTATGAAGTGAGCTAAAACTATTAAGATATCCGACCAAGAAAGAAACTATGTTGTATTTGACACTTCTATTTAAAATCATTGTTTTCAGCTTGACTTTTGTAAGGAGTCATACATGCCAATTATTAGAAAGTGGGACAAAATTAACTAAAATGTTAAAATTTATTCATTTGTGTAAATATAATGCATGACCCTCCCTTATTGATTCCAACTCTGAGAGACAGAACTTAGCCCAGAGCAAGTCCAACCTTGGAGTTAGCTTAGAGAACGTAGCTCGCTTCGTCTCCTTAGGTTTAAGTAGTTATACTCTAAAGGAATGAGATATCAGCCAACAACCTTCCTCCAGAGTATTCAACGAACAAAATGACTTCACACATATTCACCGGATTATGGTGCCCAGATAAGGTCTAGCATGACAACTTTTATATGTATAACAGCATAAATAAAACACCTTAAGCTTACACAATCCTAAAACAGTGGCGTTTTCATAAATGTGGACGCTGATGATTAGATACATGGATATAAGTCAAGCATGCTGCTTTTGGGTTCTGGTGAGATGCAAAGGATATATGCATAAAATGCCGGCAATTAGTTTCAATAGCAGTTACCAGTAGTCTTTACAAGAACACTATTCATTGTAAAAAATGGTGGAAAGGATTCCTGTCCCTTGTATCACAATCATAAACCTTTGAGATCAATTTACTTGCCTAGTGACAATCTTTACAAACCCTCAGACTGTTGGTGATTCGAAGGTTTCTCCTCGTTTAGTTCTAAACAAACCATAAGCGATTGCAAGTTTTTCTGAGCAATATAAAATATCATTTAGATAATTTGAAAATTCATAATAAAATAAATTATAACATCACTATAAAATTTTCAGATGCCTAATAATTCTAGTCTATGTTATCCATCGCCGATATATATATATATATATATATATATATATATATATATATATATATACACACTAGGGGAATCTAATTGCAGTTAACAGCCTTCATCCGGAGCCTCCAAAGAAAGAAAAAAAGATTTCACATTTTCACCGCTTTGTGGACCACAAATATGGTCAAGCATGACAATGTTTAAGTATTTACGTCCTAAAACAGTGGCATTTTCATACATAAGGACATTGACGATTGGATACAAAAGAGACATGTAAAGCATGTTGCTTTTTGGGTACAGGCGAGATCAAAAAGATTTATACATATTAAAATACTGGTAATTGATTTCAATAGCAGTCACCAGTAGTCTTTACAAGAACACTCTCCACTGCTAAAATGGTGGAAACGGTTCCTGTCCCTTATAATTATATCACAATCGTAAACCTTTGAGATCAATTTACTTGCTTGGTGGCAATCTTTACAAACTCTCAGATTCTTGGCGATTCGAATGGTTTCTCCTCGTTTAGTTTTTAACAAACCATAAGCAATTGCAAGTTTTTCGCTATGATACAAAAGGGGATTCTCCCTTTCCTCCTCTACAAGATCATGTAACACACCATCAGCGTCAGGAACATAACCAACCAACCTAATTGATTCCAACATCTCATCAACTTTGGCATATACTTCTTTAGCTAGAGGATGAGTCCTTTCCCCTGCAATAAATTCATTAACAGTACCCTCCATTTCAATCATGGAAAAGCCTGGCTCCTTCTTCACTCCCCTATCACTCATTAATTTCCTCACATAAGCAACTTCTTCCCATTTTCCACAATCAGCATATATATTGGCTAGTATTACATAACGTCCACTATTACGAGGCTCTAGCTCAATCACCCTCTTGCCTACCTGCATTCCTAACTCAAAGTTCCCATGGATTTTACAAGCTCCAAGAAGTGCACCTAACACGCCAGCATCAGGGCTCATGGGCATCTCATCTATGACCTTTGTTGCTTCCTCCAGCCTTCCAGCCCTAGCAAGCAAATCAACCAAGCAACCATAATGCTCCTTAGCAGGCTCAATACCGTGAACATCGTTCATGTGATGAAAGTAATGTCGCCCTTCCTGAACCAACCCCGAATGAGCACAAGCACTGAGGACATTCACAAAGGTAACACTGTCAGGGGCGACCATCTCTTTCTCCATCTCGCTAAAAAGCCTAATAGCTTCCTCTCCTTTCCCATGCATTGCAAGCCCTCCAATCATGCAATTCCATGAAGAAACACCTTTCTCCTTCAACCCACTAAACACCTCAAAAGCCTTCTCCAAACAGCCACACTTACAATACATGTCAACAATGGTAGTAGCAAGCTTCGAGTCCAACTGAATCCCACTCCTCTCGACATACCCATGTATCCACTCCCCCATCTCCAGAGCACCCACTCCAATACAAGCAGAAATCATGGTAGCAGCCACATACTTATCCAACTCCACCTTCTGTTCCCCCCTCATCCTATGAAACAAACCGAACGCCTCATGAAACCGATTGCTCCGAACAAAACCCGCAATCACGGCGTTCCAAGCAACAGAATTCTTCTCTGGCATGAGCTCGAAAACAGCAAGAGCCTCATCCACAAGCCCCCACTGAGAATACCCAGAAATCATACTAGTCCAAGACACAACATTTCTCACAGGAATTCTATCAAACACCTTCCTGGCATCACCCAACAAACCAAAACTAACATACATATGAACCAAGGTGTTAAGAGCGTACCCATCCGTTGCGAACCCGAATTTAACGACATGGGCATGGACCTGTTTTCCGTGGTGAAGGGAATGGCAGAGGGAACAAGCTTTGATGAGAGAAGGGAAGGTGAATTCATTGGGGGTGAGGGAATGCTGGAGCATGTGGGAGTAGAAGAGGAAGGAAGCGGAGGGCACTTGGGAGAGGGAACAGGCCTTGAGGATAGCGTTGAAGAGGAAGGTGTCGGGGTTGGGGAGGGTGGCGAAGACTCTGAGAGCGTAGCGGAGGTCGTGGTGGGAGGAGAAAGTGATGATGTGAGACATGGCGTGGCTGTCGGAGGAGAGGCCAAGGCGGAGGAGTAAAGAGTGGTGCTGCTTGAGTTCTGCCATTGTTGAACATGACTCTATGGCGCGTAGGATTGGCAAGTAATTTGTGGAACAAGGTGAAGGTGAAGGTGAAGGTGAAGGTGAGAGTGATGTGGGGTGAAGAGGATGAAGGACCTGCACTTGAGGACACCAACTACTCATTCTCGTTCTCGTTCTCGTTCTCTTCGATTGTTGTTCATGTTCATCTTCATGTTGTCCAGTTTATCAGATGCTTTTCCTTTTCAGCCACCGAGCCACGAGCCTTGTCACCGGGTGTAGTCTGTTTCGGCTCAGACCAAACTACACAGGTGCTCTCATTGGGGGGGGGGGGGGAACAAAAAAGAGTGAAGCTAAACGAATCGGCCCAGTATGAAATATGAAATGGACCCAGTATGCCCCAAACTGTGCTTATCAAATCCGTAGGCCCAAATGCTACTTCCCGGTGATGATAAGGGTAGCCATGCCCCGACTTATTAGTACCACCAGTTACCTCTGTTTGAGCTTAGGCCCTACATTTTTTTTTTCTCGGTACGGTGCATTAGGTCCTCAATTTTAACCAAAAAATAATTGTGAATAAAAAAAGAATAAATATGGAAACTGACAATAAATAGAATATACCAGTGCCAAAAGAAAAATGTAAGTATGTACGATAACATGTAACAAAGAGTGAAGAAAATATATTAAGAAAATGTTCTACTGTAGAAAAGAATTTATAAAGCGCAGCACGATCCTTGATAATACAAGGAAGAAAAAGTAGGCCATAGAAGCAGAGTTGAGTATGGCTGGCCCCACTGTAACATGAGGCAACCAATGAAACGAAACTGAACAGAAAAAATAAAACGGTAACCACCACAGACCTCATCGTTGTCATCATCATCATCATCATCAGCGCTGTTGCGAGGAAGAGCAAGCAGAGAGAGAGAGAGAGAGAGAGAGAGACCTCAATGGAGCTCTTGCACTTGCACTTGCACCACGCTCCCGATTTCCCCACTTCCTTTTCTCTCTCCAAGTCCACCTTCTCCGTTTCCCCCACTGACGTGCTCTCCCTCCGCCGCCGCCCCCTCTCCCCTCCGGCGGCGTGCGCTGCGGCGGACGTGGACGACGCCCCGCCCGTACCGTCGATGGCGGCGCCGGAGCACGCCGGAGGGAAGATGGTGGTGGAGCTGGTGGGAGCATTCAACGAGCTGACGGAGAGGATGAACGTGTTGTCGACGAGCTCCTCTCGGCTTCTGTTCAAGTCCCTGAAGCTCTCCATCCCCATCTTGCAAAATTCCCCTCTTGCCGCTGATGGCCGCTCCCCCCTCTCCAAAGCCTTGTCCGTGGCCATGGTCCTCGCTGATCTCCAGGTAAAAAAAAAATTATTAATTGTTAATTTTGATTATCTAATTAGCAGTTTTAAGTCAAAATTTACTTTAATATAGCGGTTTAGATAGATTATAAAGATTAATTATTTATGGACTTGGCAATATTGTAGGGGTAAGGGTAACAATTAAGGAAAACGTTGTTAGTTTTGGATTGATCGTTGAATGTGTTTGTGTGGCATGCTGAAGTGGACTTGTTTATGCTAAATTTGTTTAGCAGTGAGTGTTACCATATAAGGTGTCTTTCCTTGTTTGCTGACCTGTGTTGTGGCTACTTTGTTTTCAAGCAATCTGTTATTTCATTGCCGTTTATTGTTTCTTTATAGTTAATGTGACTGCAGATGGATGCCGAGGTTATCTCTGCTGGGATATTGAGAGAGGTCTTGGAAGCAGGTGAAATCACTTTATATGAAATTCGGGATCAAATTGGTGCCGGTACGGCGCATTTGCTGCACGAGAGTTTGCGCGTGAAGAGCATTCCATCTAGAATTGATGTTCTGGATGATGATAATGCTGCTGCGTTGAGGAAGTTCTGTTTGACTTATTATGATATTAGGGCTTTGATTTTGGACTTGGCTTTGAAGCTTGACATGATGAGGCATCTCCATTATCTGCCGAGATATAAGCAGCAGATCCTTTCTCTAGAGGTTATGAAAATATATGCTCCTCTAGCTCATGCTGTGGGAACTAACTACTTATCTCTGGAATTGGAAGATCTCTCATTTCAGTACTTGTTTCCTTATTCATATCTTTATGTTGATACGTGGTTGCGAAGTCATAAGACAGGGGGGAGGTCCATTATCGATATATATAAGGAAGAGCTGCTCCAAGCGCTGAAGGCTGATCCATTGCTCGCAGAACTGGTGGATGATATGTCAGTTAAAGGTCGGTATAAAAGCCGCTATAGTACGATGAAGAAACTCCTGAAGGATGGCCGGAAGCCGGAAGATGTAAACGATGTGCTTGGCCTACGAGTGATATTAAATCCTAAGCCTGGAGATGGTGCATTGGATGCTGGTGAGAGAGCATGCTATAGGACTCAACTAATCATCCAATCTATGTGGAAAGAAATTCCTAATCGGACAAAAGATTATATTGCCAGGCCCAAACCAAATGGTTATAAAAGTTTACATATGGCAGTAGATGTAAGTGACAATGGTAGGGCCAGACCATTGATGGAAATACAGATCAGAACAACTGAAATGGACAGGTTAGCTGTTGGCGGAACAGCATCCCATTCACTGTACAAGGCTGGCCTTACTGATCCAGAGGAGGTCAGTGTCTTTACATATCTACAATCTAAATCTGTAATTACTCATGGATTCATTCAACTTAATCTGTACTATTTTTATCTTCTTAAGAGCGTTTACTTTCAACCTAGACTCTGAGAAAAAATTCTTGCAAATATATGTAACATCTAGTCTAATGAGGAGACAAAGAAGGAAATTGGTATTTATTTTTTAGTTGTTGGTGCTTAGGCAAAGCGTCTGAAGACAATCATGCTGGCTGCAGCCGAACTGGCAGCTCTGCGCCTTAAAGATCTTCCAAACACAAATCATAAGGGGATGGAGATTGACCAGAGGGATAGAGTATTTCGCCTTCTTGACAAGAATGGAGATGGTAAAATTAGCATTGAGGAACTTACAGAGGTGATAGAGGAGCTTGGTGCACCAGGAGAAGATGCCCGAGAGATGATGCAGCTCCTTGATTCAAACAGTGATGGCTCCCTCAGTTCTGATGAATTCCATATGTTCCAAAAACAGGTGATTTGATGTTGTGTAACAGATAGGGTAACCTTTGATTCGTTTCTTCTTGTTATTTGCATCTTCGTGCCTTTTTCGGAAAATTTATATAGTTATAGACTTATATTGATTTTCTTAATGATCCAACTACCAGATTATCAATGCTTACTTTCACTGTATTTTCATGGAAAAGTTAGGGCAATTGGTGATAGATAATCTGGTATTTGACTCCATCTCGCCGCTTTCATAATTGGGCAAAATTAACTTTATTTTGGCTTGGATGCCTGACTGCTGTCAATTTATTATATGCTGGTGGTTGAGGACCTATGAACTCTTTATATATGGAGATCATTATTTGTCTTTCTACAGTAGATACGAGTTCTGTTTTGTTACAATAATGCTAACTAATTCTCCCACTCCTCAATTTTAACTTTAGCGGTTAACTTGATTTTGCAGGTTGAGTTGGTGCGTAGTTTAGAGGTCCGAGATGATCAATACAAGAAAATGTTGGATGAGAAGCTTCATCTGGCAGATGACCGTGGTTTAATTCAGGCATATAGTCAGGAGTTTGGAAACAGGCTTGCGAGCTAGTGCTTCTCCCCACAACCAAAAAAGAAAAAAGAAGAAGAAGAAGAAGAAGGAATTTAAGGCTTTACCTTCCATTCATCCATGGTTTGACTTGAACTTTATAGATGAACCCTCAGCTTAAGCTAGTGCTATCGATAAGTGATATGATTGCCATGTATATTAATTAGTAGCTTAGTGAAATTCTGGTAATTAAGACATTGTCTCGAAATCTTATTTCTGACCTGTTGTTCTATAATCCCAAATCCAAAAGAATAGAAAGGGAGAAAAATTAAATTTCAAACCAGGAAGCCTTGTTCCTACAACATACCACCTAAATGATGAATGAGGCGAAAAGCATGTAAGGCTCATGAATGGCTAAATCAGAAAGTAGGGCAGGTCAATATGAATGCAGGCATATTTATTGATTCCGTAATGCCACTTTGATGCAATCATTTTTCAATATTGAAAGTTTGTAGACAACTCATATCCCATATTTTGGATGGGAATCTAACAGCGAACCTGTTATATCAGTAAATAACATCTGTATTCTGTACGCTCCTTTGATTCAAGTTCTGTTCTTGCATACAGCTCACTTCTTTATTTGAGTAATTACACCTAACTCCTATTTTATGTACATTTTATATACCTTTTACCCTTGCAAATAACAAAATAAAGAGATGTCCGTATAATATGCGCGAATCTCATATGAAGTTATATGCATACCCCTATTTTCAATTTGATCGTGGTATTTGTTGGCTGTGATTCAGAGGATTAATTTTAATCTTGTCTTGATCCGCTGTTGAAACTCATTTCACGAGATATAAGCCTTTTGATTTTTCTGATTTTTTGACAGAAAAGTTTGTCAAAGGAAAACGTTTTCATATTCCAAGGTTGCATGCCGCAAGCACAGATATGAACCTTTCTTGTCCAAACGATAAAAATACTTCAATATCTGTTTACCTATGTGAGCGTGCACGCGGGTGCATGAGCATGCTCTTACTTGTTTGAATTAACCTACGGTTGTTTTGCAACATATTGGACTACCTGAGTACGCAATCTAACTTTTCTTGACTAGCTAATCGCTTATCCAAAGTTTTTGTTTGACCTAATTGGGCGATTCATTTCAGAGATAAGCTTCCATTATACGTTACAAAGTCTCTGGGAGGGGAGAAAAACTGAAACTGATGCAAGACAGGATATCCAATTTCAGATTCACTTGATCATACATTTACATAGAGATGCCATATTGCCATCGTACGCAGTTCAACAATTTAAGGGATCGCTAAATTCAAAACTGGTGCTATTACTATCTAACATATTTGTAATTCACTGACCCTTTAATTATATGCATTTTACCATTGATTCTTAAATCATCTAAGTAGCTATAACCTACACATTATCTGGCTTCCAATTCACTTCTGATCTAACCAGCGCTTGCCGCGGGGAAACACCCAAATCATTTGATAACTTCTTGCATAACTGCATCGCATGAAGAATACATAGGATATCAGCCCCCTGAACTTGAGAGAGAGAGAGAGAGAGAGAAAGAGAGAGTTTGTGTGTGTGTATTTACCTGTCTATATAATGAAGCATCTCCATAAGACTTCCTTAATTCTACTACATACAATGACTGGCTTATTTCAAACACCTGTTAAATTTCAAGTGAAATTAGTTTATTAACGTCAGCAAACTTTGCAGATATTAAGCTGTAAATATGAGTTCACGATGGTTTAGCTCATTCTAAACATGCGTTACCTCTGCTGCCACTGAGAGCCTGCCTAGAATTTTATGCGCTTTGTTCTCTTGTATCACCTTCAACTGAAATATTGACATTATAATGACTTGTTAGACAGAATAATATTTTGTTTATTTGCAAGTTTGTTGGAAATAGAAGCAGCTTTAAGTTAACAAACATAAGCAATAGTACTAACTTTGCCATTTTTCTTCCTGACACTAAATCCCATTTCTGTCACGGTATCCTCAATCCTCTCAATCAGATCTTTAGCTGAAAGGTTGGATGTAAATCTTATCTTCCTCTCAGAGACATCCTGGAATTCAAAGCACATTACGCGTGAAAGTGAGTAAAATTTCCTTAGGAGGCGGTGAATCGCCAAAGACACAGAAAATTATGTTCAAAACGTGCAACGTAACAATACAAATTTCCTTCCAGCTAACTTCCATTCTCACCTCTTTCTCAAAAAAGCCAGAGAGGTCTAGGCATGAAGACATCCCTATCAACTGAAATGCATTGATAAGGGTCGGTGATCTTGGACTCCTCTGTTCAGCACATACCAAGAGAGTAGTTTCGGGTTACAACCAAATAAAGAAATAAAAGGGAAGGGGTGGAAGAAATGGCACCAGGCACAGATGTCTGTACAAACAATCTTGAAGTTCAAAAGTATACCACTAAGGCTTCATTGTCATTGTATACATCCTCTTCCTCATCCTCAGAATTTGCTGGAGTATAGCCTTGCTTGAACCATGGATCTTCTTTGATCCCAGCCATTGTTATCCGGGTTTCAGGGTTGGGATCAAGAATCCTCTTTATCATGTTTTGGGCACCAGGTGACAGCCATTTCGGTATCTGAACATCTCCTTTCAAAATCTGCGATCCCTCGGAGAAAATAATTGAGAATTTATATTACTACTATGCTAACCATATAAAAAGGAGAACATAGAGGCAAGGCAACATCTGAATACCTTTTGATAAAGAACTGCAAGATTTCTATCATCAAATGGGAGGTATCCTGTTAGGATTACATACAAGATAACACCACATGACCATGCATCTGATGTTGCACCATTATAGCCCCTGTTAGCAAGAATCTCTGGTGCAACATAGTTGGGACTTCCACAAGTTGTATGCAGCAATCCATCTCCCTGAAATTTTTCATACCGATATCACATAAGTTAATATCCATAATGGTACACTCTGCATTGAGGTGTGGTTCAAAGAATATCCTACCCTAAAATGCTGGGGTAAAGCACTAAGGCCAAAATCTGTTATCTTAATGTTCCCTTTGGCATCCACTAGTACATTCTCAAGCTGCAATATAATAGCACCACTTAATGTAAGAGATAAGCCACCAGAAGAACTGATAACCAAGGAGTGCACTTTCAAATTCAGCTCAGCAATTATTCTAACAGTTCTTAAGAGGACTGAGAAAGAACCTTGAGATCCCTGTGGAAGACACCTTTATTGTGGCAGTAGCTCACACCGTCAATCAACTGTTGGAACAACTTCCTACCTTCAGCTTCGTTAAGTTTACCCTTGGATGCCTGTGAATGTAAGAAGCTCGTTAATTGTCATTAAGTAATGTTTTTTTTTTTTCCTTTTTTTGGGTTGTCCACTAAGTATATATTTGGATTAACTTATTTTAGGTTCTAAATTTTCTTGGAACAGCTTGAGGAAACAAAAACGATTATTTCCCCAAAATTATAATATGATCTTAATATAGATCAATGCATATGAATGACCAAGTTATACTGATCCTTACAATTTTCTCAAATAATTCCCCTCCAGTCACGTACTCAAGTACCATGTAAATTTTTGTTTTGCTAGCCAAGACCTGCGTAATTACAGCAATATATCATAATCAGAAACATCAATGATACAAATGCAAGCTGCAAATGCAATAGATCACTTTGATGCTTTGTCCATTTATGTCGAGGGATGCTGTTACTTATGCTATGGGGCCCCCTACATATTCCTTTCCTGAGCAACAGGAGGAATAAAGTACTGTCAGCTGTGTGCCAGAGCAATAGCATACATACACTGCATGGTAGGACCACCTGATCTGAATAATTTTATTTTCTGCATACGACGTATGCTCATGATGTGTTAACTAGGAGCTCACTTGGGGCCCTTATAGCACAGTGATTACATTAATTAATACATGGAGGACCATCCAATATTTTTTAATAATAATAATATTACTTACAAATTATCGATGGGTGCTTAAGGATAAAAAAATGCCAGATAGATAACCTCACCACCACATGATATTCATGCGCGGAGCCCACCACCAACTAGTCACACAAATCATTATTATGAAATCTTAATTGGGAGAGTCTAATCATTTTTTTTTCCCCATTCATTTGGGACATGTTGAGACTTAGAAGCAATGGAATAAAGATAAGCATATGGGATAGTATCTACTATCCCATATGCTTATCAATGAGTCAATGCCTTCATCGGATAAAATGATTATGAGGTGCAAGCCACGCAAGAACACATAGAAATTATTATTACTTTAAACTGCCCAACGAATTGCAAAACTATGCATGACGTCCAGAAGGAGTAATCCTAGGTTTAAAATTAAGCAACGCTGGATTCCTAACGTGTTTGATTGGCCAGGTAAATTGGTCCAATTTTTTTTTTATCACCGCTTGACTGGTATATCCTTCTAAAACTGGCATACTGTTACTGGCCCACAGATGAATATCCGTCATGGACGCCACCTTGTCAACACAATAAAATAAAATAAAGTCCTTATGGTCCAACAACCGTCCATGTGATTTAATTATTCAGAGAAATCAGAATCGAGAAGAGAAATATTTGCACAATTTGCGAGTATTATCTATTTGTATTTTTGGACCAATCATATAAGGATATTATATATAAAATTTATCACTAATATATAATCTCATTTAAAATATATTTATATAATTGATCGGGAGCATAATCATACAATACTTCTGAACCATATAAGTATTTCTCATCCGAGGATGGGTTGGGCGCCGATCCAAGCTGCTGTTAGTAAAAAAATAACCCACATTCTGTGAGTCCATTTTAAGACAAACCCACCCCCGTGACCTCAGCAAGACAGATTAATGGACACCAGGTTAACGTGCATCCGCACACATAGGAAATATTAATGGATTTGTATCAACACCTTATCTTTGAAAATATGAAAGTGATACTTTTCTGAGAGGGGAAAAAAATTTCTTCGCAGTGGATCCCGCTGTTGACCGTGTATAACTCTTTTTTTCACGCGGAAAGAGGGGCCGATCTATCCTATTCTAAGACTTACAAGCAAAATACAACTCTATTAGTTCTGGGTAGTAACTCATGTTTTTATTTTCATGATGAGACATTATTATACTTAAAATAGAAGTTAGAGTGGTGTAGACTAAGTGTGTGTTTGTTTCCGCGTTTGGTGTGACAAACGCAAGTTAAAATGCATATAACGCAGCATTTAACATGTTTGGGTGTTTTCAATTCTAGCATACTGCAACGAATTTACCTCATGAACCTTGGTCGGACCAAAAGCAACAATGTGTTGCTTCCAGGTCCAATTTTTTCCGTTGAAGAAAAGTTAACTTTTCAGTTTTCATTTTTAACCTTTCAAAATATATATATATATATATATATATATATATATATATCCAAATAATATTTATTTTGGCAAAATCAATGTTAAGATGAATCTTTCTAAACATAAGTCATATTAATACAAACTCACTTTTAATCAAAATTAATTTTGTAGAATTAAATTCATACAAACTTTCGTTTACAAACTCTAATTCAAACACACACTAAGTGGTGGTAAATTTGATTTGAATCTCTTTTTTTTTTTAAATAAATAAATGATGTTACGAAAGAAAAAGCCAAAAGTTATTTTATGTGCCGAACTATTGTTAAATAACTAGTAATAAGTAACGGCGGGTGGTTTTCCAAAAAATCAGTTTTATCTCGCGAGTCGCAACGTAACGTGTTCAATCTTCAACGTGCCGTAACTAATTAAAAAAAAAAAAACTAAAATCTAAATTCGCGGTTGATTTGGGTTGAACGGCGTGAGTTGGGACGTCCCAGGAGTAACGGCGATGTTATCGTGATTCTGGATTGGCCTATTCTCGGATGACGAGGATTTGGTGCCCCGAGAATTGATTAGTACCAAAAAAAGAATTGACAGCAATAATACCATTCTATAATGGAAATGGTATATGCGATTCTCAATAGGAAAGGCGAGGAAGAAAAAGCCAAAGAAGAAGTGTTCAACGAAACGACACGGGTGGTTTCATGATTGGTGCCAAGTGCATACTGTTTTTACTGTACATCTGTGTGATTCAAAACTAACTCATCAAAATTTTTCAAGCTGATAGATAAAAAATCGAGAGGCGTATACATACACATTACTAAGATTAGGTTCAATGACATAGGACTCGCATACGTTCTTTAATAGAATAATATAATGATATGAGAAAGGAGATAGTACCTCGTATAATCTAACAACGTTGGGATGCTTGAGAAGCTTCAAGGTGGCAATTTCCCTCTTTATCTGTAATTTTTACACACAAGTATTAGACAGTTTTATCTATCCAATGGCTTTTGCCCATTAAAATCATGGCAAAAACAAAAGAGAGAGAGAGCTAAACATTGTGTTTGATTCAAAATCTCCAAGGAGTTAAAAAGAACATGTAGATGAGATAGAAGAGGAAAGTACAAGACGAGACCAGACCTGATCAGTGACATTGAGGTCGATGATCTTGTTCTTCTCAAGGATCTTAACAGCAAAAGGTTGTTCGGAATCAGTGTCCCTCGCAAACTTCACTTTTCCGAAATTGCCTTCACCGAGCGTCCTCCCCAACTCGTATTTCCCGAGTCGCATTCCCTGCCCCCTATCCTTCTTGTTCTTCTTCTTCTCTCCCCTCTCGTTCCCCTTCCCAAGGCTTAAAAGCACCATCGCCAAACCTTCCCTTCTCTCTGCTCTGCCACAAAAGCCTCAACACCCTTTTTTCCTTTCACCAAAACCGATTCCAAAACCGAGAAATCACAAAATCAGGCCGGCAAAAAAAAAAGAGCAAATTTGTTTGTTGCTTTCTGCGGTGGCAATTCTGTTTTCTGCTTCGATCTTTATTTCATGTGTAACGCCTAACACAGCAGCTGAAACGGTTGGAAGAAAGAACGAGGGGAAAAAAACAAAACGGAAAGTGAATCTCCAATCGCGGAAGAAGCCAATGAAAGTGTGAACTGTGAAGTGAGCGAAATGGCCAAACAGGATTGGATTTGTATGAAGAAGAGAACAGAGCCTTCTGCGCTTTTGAGTTTTAAGCCAATTGCCCATAAATACTTCAACAACGTGTATGAACCACCCCCCTTTTATCCTTTTTTTTAAATAAAATTAAGATAAGAAATTATCCTTCCAATTTAAAATTAGGGTAAATGATTCATTAATAAAGTAGTTGAAAAACCAAATCTGGGTCATAATAAAACATCGACGAAATATTATGAAATAGACAAACCCTATGATATGGACATCACCCAGCTATTTTTTAAAAGTGGGTACACTATGTCGCATTTTTGTTTTCGGCATTAGGTCATTATACTATTTTTATGGGGATAATATTTTTATTATTATAAACCAAATAGCATGAATGTAAAACTAAATTATTGGTCCAATTATTGCTTCAACAAGGGATGCCCTACACGTAACAATAGGACTTCAACCGTATAGGTGGTTTCCTGAGTTCCCCAGATTTGTGGCAAGCCTCTTTTTTCTCTCCTTCCTTATAATAAAAGTTTTTTACTTTTATTTTAATCTAACGTCATTGTCAAACTGCCAGGTCACTCTTAATTAATTTTTCCTTGAATAAGATATTTTTATAAATATTATTGTGAACTAATTTTTTTAAAATATTATCATAATTAAATATTTTTTAATAATTGTTTTTCATATAATATATTTTTTAATTTCTTATAAATATCTTTTATTAAAGATAATAATATTCGAAAGGTACAATTTAACATTAAATATGCATATCTCTTTTTATTCGTCATACTGTAAAAAATTAGTCTTTTCTACTAAATTCAATTCTTATTGGTTATATAATTTAAACTTTAATTCTATTTCTAAACTATAAAAAAAAATTATTTGAGAGTGATCCATCAAAACGTACACCAACAAATAATTTTAACTTCACCAACAAAATATTTACTTTACTTAAGTATATAAAATTTTAATATAATGCTGATATTGAAATATTTAATTGTTTTCATTATGTCACAATTTTGTTCCTCTCTTACGCATTTGCTTTCTTCTTTCGCATAACTTGGGGAAAAAAATATTGCCTACATCGGATTAATATATTAGAATTCAGGATTCAGAAGTCTTCGATAGTCTTAAGATTGATTTTAAGCTATCAGCAATGAAATTAGATTAAGAAAAACGTGAATGCAATCATATTTTCACAGCTATAAAAAAAAAAAAAAAAGGATCAACGAAAATTGGGTATTAATGGGCTAGTCCCTTAATTGCGAGGAACCACGAATTGAATTATAATAAAAAGAGGTGTCCACATTGCTACTAATGTTAATAGATGTAGCCGTGAAGAATATTAAAAATAAAAAATGTAGTCATAGAAATTAAGAATAAAGATAAATAAAAAATTTGCACTAAAAAAAGGATAAAGAAAAAACTAAGATAGTTTGTTATGATTATGTAAAAATCTTTTATTTTAAACCGCAGACCTTACTGACTAGGGAATTAAAATAAAAAATAAAAACAATACCATTTCATATCTTGAAAATTTATTACTATATTTTTAAATAGTTATGAATATGTATTTATTAAATAACGTTATAAATGAACAGTAATAAATGTTTATTATACAATCCTCAACGATTAATAACAACCTTTTTTTTATAGAATTAATAACAACCTTTTAAACAATATTTACATTTAAAATGCTATCATTTCAATAAGTTATTTGATTTAACGGATACTCAAACAAATAAAATTATTTTATAAAGTTTTAAAACAAAATAGTACTTATCAATATTTGATTGATTCAATTAATTTGGCATTTATTCTCTTATGTTTCATATGAATGAGTCTTATAAATTTAAAAAAAAATGGGTTAACCCAACTTAAGTAAAATTAATTAAAATTTAGTGACTTTCAAATAGTGATACTTTAGGCAAAAAAATAAAAAATAAAACAACCAAAAAATTTAGTGTTTATGGACAACTATCTCACATTCTCTTAATACACGTGAAATCTCACATTTATTATCATTACATATATACTTACAAAAATTAAAATACTTTGAACTCAATTTAACTTAGATATTAATCAATAAGAATTGGATATAATGGTAAATGAGTTTCACTCCCAGAAAAAGAACTAATGTTTAAACCTTAAAAACGTTAGAGAAAACAATTAATGGAAGGATATCTTACCTGCGACATTACTGAGGATAGAAATATCTTAGAAACCAAAGAAAAAAAGGCACAAGTACACTAAGAGAAAGGAACTGCAATTCTGTACCTTCAATGATTATTTAACAACTACACATTGACTAATCAAACCCAATTAATGAGATTTTTCTAATCCTCCCTTCCTAAATAAAAGAACGTGTAATTCTTTTTCCCTTCCACGGAGACCAGGATATTGGATCTAGACATAAGAAAATAGGTTCAAATACAAATATGGGACATATCAGGAAAAAAAAAAAATCATGCGTCAAATGAACCAAAGAGGGTAGGATCCCTCTGCGCGCCCGGTTAGGCACCAAGAAGCATATTAAACTATTCATGTGGCTGAAAGACCTAGCAAGTGAATAAATTATTACATTTCCTAATATTTAAAAAAAAAAATTAGCTCAAATCTTCACTATAATACATAGTTACAACTTTCAAGGTTGCATCAATGTCAACTGGATCCCTTATATAAGTCAGTGAGGGACCATAGTCTGTTGCATGGACTACAGCAACTTCCCATGGCATCACGTGGAACGCTGCAAGATGGAAATTCCCCCGTGATTTTTGCAAATATAAGAGACACGGAATCAAAATAGTTATATAATTTAATTTAAATATATTGATAGTATAAAATAATTTTATATTATCAACTAATAGAAATAATAAAAAGTGCCAACTCATATAAATAATTACCTATTATAACAAGAGATTTACCATGATTTTTCACTTTTTCCTATTTTTATTGATTAATAGTGTAAAATTATTTTATACTATCAGTGCATACCAATTAAACTCATAATTATAATATAAAACAAATTAAATATATAATGTAGATACACGCATTGTTTACAATTAATTTTTTAAAAAAAATTCTTGATATGAAATCTATTTATTTTTTTTCAGTACTTCAATGATATTCGACCTACAAGCCAATACTCGGGTCCCACAAATGATTTTTTCTTTTCAAAAATGCTCTCTGTACCCCATTTTTAGACAGCACTATATGGACACCGCAAGTTCTGATACAACTTGTGGCTGGGATATAATCTTGCGGGATTCAATTTTACTTTTACTCTTTTTTGTCTTAGATGTCCCTTTATTTTGCCTCATTTAGATGTTTAAATAACATTACTATTTTTTTGAAAAAATATTTACTATTTTGGTTATTATTTTGATTATTATTATTATTTAAGCAAAAAGAGTTAAAATTTCTTAAATGTATTTTTCTTTCTAGTTTGAATTAGATATACACGTGCGCACACACATATAAGCCTTGTCCTCATTTAAATTGGATTAGTTTTATACTTTAAAAATCTACAAATGCATATGACTAAGAAAAAAAATAACAATAAGATCAAATGTAATGACAAATGAATTGTATTTTCAAACAGAAAATCAAGATTCAAAAACCGTTAAAAAAAAGAAGACAATTATTAGAATAATTTCTTAATCATGATTGTGTCTTAGAAGTTCATCCCATAATAATTAGTTATGGAAATAGTCTAATTAAAGATAAAAATGAGAAACAAATCCCATGAATAATGAAGAGAACAATTTAGGACTTGTTTGGATAAGTTTTTTGAAAAAGATATTTTTTTATGTTATTTTCTTTAAAAAATAAAATCTAATTTATATTTGAGTATAATATTAAAAATGTCTTCTTTTATCATTAAACCATTTTTTTTGCTATGTATGGAAAAATATGCTATGAAAAAAATATTTGTTTAGAAGCTGAAAGGTTTAACTTTTAAAAAAATAGAATTTTATAATTTTTTTATTTTTTATTTTTTTAATATTTTATCCAAACGTGCAAAAAATATAGCATTAACTTACTTTATTACAAAAAATTAACTCAAAATAAAACATCCATACTAATTCTTAGTTGGAAAAAATAATTTTTGTCGACATACATGCATCAACCGGGTATAGACCAAAGCACCATATAAATAATAGCTATTGACGAACCTACACACATATGTGCAGACATGCATGCACACACACGTACAATATTTTATGTTGTAGTTCTTTTTCTTTTTATTTTTAGTCTGGACAATTAATAATTTAAAGTCTATTAAACTTCAACTATTATAACACAAATTAAATTAGTCTATTGTAGGGCAAAGATATTTTAGGGCTATTAACAATTGATTAGTTGAAGTGGTTCAACACCTGTTTTAAAAAAAAGTATTGAATTTGAGTCTTATGCATAAAAAAATAATATTTGGAGAATTTTTTTCTTATATAGGTTGATTAGGTTAGAAACCTATTAATTGGAGTTTAATGGACCTTGGATATTAGTTAGTGAGTTAGACCAAAAAGATCTTTTAGCACAAGACTCAATGCCTTATTTAAAAAGAATATGTATCGAATCACTTGAATCAATAAGATATTTATATATATTCTACAATATACTTTTACCATAAGCATGAGAGCTATTATTTTGTAAGAGCTATAATGGTATGCAAAATCAACGAGCAAGATTGTTTGGTGCATCAACGGGCGAGTTTCTTAACAATTTAATGGCTTAACAAAAGTTGGTTTGATTTTTTGCCGGGACTTAAGATAAAAGTTTTACATTTTCTAATTACATTAGCTTGAGTCTCGCCTTCAGCTAATAATGTTGCTTGCTGATTATCTTTCTTATTATCATTATTAGATCTGTGGCATCTAAGCTTTGTCGTCAATCGATATTCGATGTCTCAACTTGGAACAATATATATTTCTTTTGGCCGAACGCTTCATCTTTTTGTACTTAAAAAAAAAAAAAAAATACTGCATATGGATATTAAGTTTAACCTTTTGCTTGGATAATAAAATAAAACGAGAAGAAAGAAAATAGAAAGAAGAAAAAATAAAGAGAAAATATTATTTTCTCTCCTATTGTTTGGATAAAGAAAAAATAAAAAGAAAGAAAATAAAAAAAATTTTCTTTCTCTCGCTTGATTGGAGAGAAAAGTAAAAAGAAAAAAATATATTTATATTAAATTATTTTTTTATCCTATACAATATAATATAAATATTTTCTTGTATTTATATATAGGATATAATAATAATTTTACATAAATTTCTCTCTCTCTTTAGTTTTCTTGTCTATTATGGGGGAAAAAGTTTTTTATGAGTTCCACTACTAATATTTTCTTTCTTTACTATTTTATTCTTACATTCAAGCAAAAGAAAATCTCAAAATCTCCTTATTTTCTTTCCTCCCCACTTCTTTCTCTCTTTTTTCTCTTGAAACAAGCAATGCATAAATCTCCATATGCGACACATAACAAAGTTATTTAATGTAACCATCAGTAATGTTCCACTCTAACCTTTTGAGTGTTGAGCTTATCTTATTTATTAGAAAAAAAAAAAAGTTATTTAAGCTCAACTCAAGTGACAAGAGTAAAATGAGATTTAAGAAAAAATATAAGATTAACAACATCTACAAAAATCTCTTGTGATTAACATAAAGACTATTTATGTATGACAAGAAAACCTAAGTTATACATTTCATTGGGTATATTATTCATTAAGCTTATCACTCTACAAATGATACGTTTAAGAATTTAATTATAATAGAGAGAATAAGTGAACGGGCAACTTATATCGGTGTATGATTATGATATTTAACTTTATAGTCATATTGCATGACTAATTAAACTGAGGGATCTAAGTAAAAATCATAATTTTGTAAGTTGCCTAAGCATTAATAGCCCGCAATAATTCTAAAAGATTTGCATCATATATATGCCCCACTCGGTTGTGAGACTTTTCTTGTAAGCTTTTCTTGTTTTATGGGGGTGTTTAGCCTTTGAAAGCACGAAAAGGCCACTCAGTCGCGAAGTCCCTTGGCCGAGGAATATTGTAGATGTTGGCGGCAATGTTATGAATGTTGAGTTGAGAATAGACCTTGTTGGAAGTTCACAATCAAACAATTTGCGGCCACACCTTGCATTTCATTCCATGGACGAGCTTTTGGAATCGTGAGTGGAGGAGCTGAGCAGGCTTGAAAGTGAAATCCCCTTTTGATTTGTTTTTCATACTTTTCCTGTTTTTGTTGCCAACTATATATTAGATACTAATTTTCAAGTTCATAATTCAACAATGGTTGTTAGCATATAGCACGTAGCATCACGTGTTTTTGTAACCCAACAAAGGCCATTGGATTTAGAGGTCCACAACCTGCGGAAAGGGGAAAGCTTGCTTGTGGTGGTGACCTACTTTGTGCACTGCTGCCAGAACCATATGTTACTCAAGATCTTGACTCATGTCACGTGTCTCTTCAATGCTTCCCTTGTTTTCTCTACATCGCCAACAAGGTTGTATCTTCATTAAGATTTTAGCTGTTCACACAATTTTTTTCATATTATTTTTACGTTAATTATCACATAATATATGTTAGTTATTACACAATAATTAATTTTTATACATTGCATATACTTTTTTTTTTATTATATCAATAGTAATAAGGTTGAAACTTTCGACTTCATATATACTATCCAAACTCTTCACCACTAAATTATTTCTAATGGCTTGCATATGTTATCATATAATAGTAATTAATAAATGAGTTTAATTTATGTGTACTGATAATGTAAAATTTTTTTTATACTGTCATCCAATCAAAACTTTTCATTTGCATTAACATTCAAGTAGTGAGTGGTTATGTCAAAAAATTTTGCTGATGTGGTAATTTATGATTAGATGTCTGTGTAAAAAAATTTTATACTGATAATGTATTCCAATTAAATCCTTAATAAATTATTATTTTTAATTTTTATATAATATACATTAATTAATAAATCTTTACATGTAAATAGCAGTATAAATATACCATACACATTTTAGTGTAAAGACATATTTTTTCCTCTGTTGGCGTGTTGTGCACCATACATGCAAAAATCGTTGATATTTGTTGTCCGTTTGTGAATGACATATGACATGGGTCCATATTGGGTGAGGCTCTTTCCCTATTCATTCAAGCTCAACACTCGGATTTGTGGATAGTTGCCTTCGTGGAAGGCGCAGTCTGGGCCATAGTGGGGAAATCATACTTACTTCTTGAGAGCTCCGTCTGCCTTCCCGTATGTGAGAGTCATATTGCGAGTATATTAATATCTCAAGGAATTGTGGTTGGCTGACGAAGACAAAAAGATAATTACTAATTATGGTTTGGTTTGGATGACTGTTGCCTTCATCCATTATGATACTTTGAATTCGAGGGTGTTTTTTTTTTTATTTTTATTTTTTTTAATATGATATTTGGATGGAAAATATACCAAAAGATGAGAATTTGGAAGAATTTATACTAATATAGTATTTGAATGAAAAATATATCAGGATATGGAATTTATACTGATTTTAGTAAATTTCATATAAGTGTAAATTCCTTGCAATTCTCATATCTTGATACATACATAACTCAAATATCATATAAAAAATACAATCCCCAAACATGATGGGAAAAACGTTGTTTTAGACAATTTAAACAAATTTTATAGTCTGAAATAGGGTTTTCGATATATATATATATTAGTTTGGTCAGCCCTTCAGTACGTGGACGGAAAAAATTTTAGGTTAGTTTGGCCTATTATATAGGCCATATATTTTGTAACTGATTTTGATACATTAATAATATAAAAAAAATTATATTATTATCTAATCAAATATAAATTTTTTGAAATAGTAAATATAATGTAAAAATTAAATAATTTTGTTGATTTAATAATATATAATTAAATATTTATATAAATATTTTTAAACTGATATTATATCAAAATTAAATTTATAAATTTTTCATTGGAAAGTTTGGATTGCGAATTTGTTTATCCCATTAACAGATAAACATTTTGCAGTATAGGCGGGCCTAGTTCTTAAGAGCGGTCCGGCTGAACATTTAGTTCAGCGAGACTTTTTTTCTTATTATTTTTAACATTTCAAAAAATGAAATAATTTAAAAATTATATAAATTTTTTGAGAGTTAAAAAATTATATAATTTTAATTATTTGCTAAATAAATAATAAAAGTATAATTAACATTAACTTGTTCATAGTGGACCTTAATTAAATGGAAGAAAATCTTGAATAATTTTTTTCTTTAAATAAAAAATGATTCACCATTTTCTTTTCTCTATATCATTTACATTTTTCTGTTTGGTCAATAGTATATCATTCACCTGACGCGGGCCAATGGACAGAGGAGAGGAGAGGCAAGCCATGTTGCGGCAGGGGGCTCACAGTTGCATAAATTATAATTACATTTTTATTTTGGTCCAATTATACATTTCTTTTCGGTCCGAATAATAATTGCAAATTGGACTCGCGCTTTCTTCGTTACACTTGGGCTTGCTTAATTAAATCCTCATAGGTCATACTCTTTGTTCTTATACCCTTTTCAGATTGAGCTAAAGATTCAATGGGCTGCATCCCCAATAACCATATTCAGCTATACAAGAGGACCAAAAAATGTCTGAACTAAAACACAAAAAAATGGAGGACCAAAAAATGGGGCTAAAGTAAATATATTTTCTTTCAATTATAAATCATTTCAATTTAACCAGTCGACGAGTTCATAACAATATAGAATCACGAATTCACCATTTAATTATCAATAAATAATTTTTCACATTTTCTTAAATTAAAAAATCACTATATAACTAAGATCTTATTTATATGATTCGACATATATCTACCATTAGTACGTAAAAATAAAATAAAAAATAAAAATTGTAAAGAGGGGAAAAAGTAAGTGTAGTAACTCATCGTCCTATAATATCCCATATTAATATCCAATTGAATACTTAATAAAGGAATGGTTTTTTTACATAATTTCATGCACATCTGGATAATCTTTGGACATTGACGGGAAATGTCAAATACATTGAAAGCCAAAAAAATTGAAGATTTACTATTGATGTGATAGGAAGGTTATGTCCCATACTTGAATAGTGTTCACATCTTATCGTGATTACCCCTTTATATCTCTGTTAAAGTGCCAACAGTCCCAGTACCCTGGCAAGAAAAACTCATCTTCGGCAAATGTCAGAAGGGGCTTTGTTTTAGACTTTAGTACGCTGTGATGGTTCACAATCTGGAACCATTGAAAGCAGCTAGGACCAGGGATGGTAATTCAGCTATGCAGTAGCTGACCGATATCCAGTTAGTTATTGTATTGTAGCATAAAACTATGAACTCATCCGAAGAAATGATGCGAGTTGAGGAATTGCAACTGTATATTATTTTTGAACTTAAGGAAAACATGAACATATATTGATACAAAATATTTCAACTTCAGCTATGTAGTAGCTGACATATCAACCCAACAGCACTGTGGACTGACTACACAAAGACAAACAAGCACAGACATTCCCATATATAAACACAAGACCTTTTCTGGCAGAAAATCGAACGACTAGTAGAGATATATTATTTGTAATTAATATATACGAGATATTGTATCGATATACTCCTATCTATTATATATCCTATCTATTATTATTAGATGAGACGTAGAATTTAAATTAGACGAAGTCTACCTCTCATCAAATAATAAATAGGAATATATCACCAGAATGTCCCAGATATGTTACGTACTTATCCATGAGAAAACTCAAAGCTCAGCATCCCGGCGTTGACCACCAAGTTTATCTTTCACTTCCTGTGATTTCTGCTTTGCAGCCTCATAGTTAGAGGCGATGGTGTCCTTGGCTGACTCAACGGTCTCTTCTGCTTTCTCTTTTGCTGCATCATACCCTTCCTTTGCTTTCTCTTTGGCCCAATTCAGCTGCTCATTTGACTCTCTCTCCCTCTCACTGGCTTCCTCCTTTGCCTTCTGACCCTTTTGTCTTGCTGCCTCTTTGGATTCCTCAGCCCTCTCAGAGACCCTCTCTTTTGCATCTTGTGCTGCTTGGTATGCTCTTTCCTTTGCTTCATTGATGGTTTCTGATGTCTTCTCAGTGGCCTCACCAGCCTTGTCCTTGGCAGAGGCTGCGGTGCCAGTTGCCACATTCTTGATTTTCTCCTTTGCTGCATTTGCTAAGTCACTAGCCTTCTCTGCAGCAGCGTCCTTCATTTCTCTGGCCTTCTCTGCACTATATTGACCAGCCCCTGCTCATCATAAAACCAATGTGGACAAAACTAGCACAAGTGAGCATCTGATCAATCTAATGTTTTGATGTGTGGAACTTTTATAAAAGTCACATGTTTAAGTTGGAACCAAATTATTCTTGTGTTTTGATATGTGAAACTTTTTTGAAAACCACGGCTAAATAAGAACCAAAAATTCAGATAATAATTAAGTATGTGAAAATGCCACCGTTTTTTCTCTTGTACAACGTGCATTGTAGAAATATTTTGAATAAAACTGAGGTTTGGGGTACCAACCAGACGCATAGTCTTGGACCTTTTCTTTGGTTTTCTGTGCAGCCTCACTGGCATAACTCTTAGTCTTCTCAGCAGTGTCAGTGCCTTTCTGAGCCGTGTCACTGGCATAGTCCTTAGACTTCTGAGCAGCATCACCACCATATTCTTTGGTCTTTTGTGCAGCACCACCGGCATAATCCTTGGCCTTTTCAGAAGCACTACCCGCATAATCTCTAGTCTTCTCAGCAGCGCTACCCGCATAATCTTTGGCCTTCTCAGCAGCATCACCCGCATAATCTTTGGTCTTCTCAGCAGCACTACCGGCATAACCCTTGGTCTTCTGTGCACTGTCACCAGCATAGTCCTTGGCCTTCTGTACAGTGTCAGAGGCATAGTCAGAAACTTTGTTAGTGGTGCTGTCCTGATTGTCATCATGCTTGAACCCAAGCCCTTCACTTATTTTCTCTTTAGCCCATTCTGTCCATGACTCCGTCGCTTCTTTCCCTTCTTTGGCTGTCTCCGCTGCCTTGTTCGCTGTTTGTGTCGTCTTAGCTTTGGCCTCCTGAAAGTCACGACCTTCCTCTTTGGTTGACGGCATGTGCCCTACACTCGTGCAGTTACACTTCATGGCAAAAACCAACGTAACCACCACCACCATCACCATCACCAAAACCACCCTCGAAGCCATGACCATATAATATATTTGCACCTATGTTCCTCTGGTTTTTATCAATAGAACACTATCGAAGGCTCAAATGAGAGAACAAATAATCAGCACTTAATGTGTTCGTGCTTTGTAATGCCCACAACCACGAAGGTTAACTAAGAGAGACTGCGAATCGTGGAGGATAGAGGGTGGGGGATGGGGGGTTTATAAGGGAGTGAGTTGATGGACATGGTGGGTTATATTCATGCAACGTGGCTTGGTTAGAATGTTGTCAAGTTACACGTGTCGCTTAGAGAAAGCAAGGTGTCAAATTGGCATCATTTGGTTTTGGTGCTGCGCTGTCCAAGTTTGGTGCGTGTCGAGGCATGGATGGAACAGAGATGCACCGAGTGAGAGGGTGGCAAATTGGAACTGTGGCTTCTTTTCTTTTATTGTGGCTGGTCGATGGATTCTCGATTGCTTGGTTTCTTTCATTTCCATCCTCGCCACCGCCACAGGTTTATGAGCAAGTGCAAATGTGTGCCATCCTGGCATATATCTTATTCAAGGTGATAGAAAAACTGGTTAGTTCCTATTGAATGATAGTGTCAAAATACTTGACACCCTCTACTACATAGAAATTAAATTCAAAATATATTTTACATCATTTAACATTTTCTACATATTTATGAATCACCAATATTTTATAATATATGTATAGAAAATTCCTTTCAATGCCATAATCAAAATAAAAAGTACTGAATGACAACGACACGATCAAGGCCTAACGAAACTCAACCATTAGACTGCAAATTAAGCTTTTAAAAAAAAAAAAAAAAAAGTCAACATCGATGTCTACCTAAAAATCGTGGAGGGATAACAGAAAAACATCAAATAATCACATCGCCTAAACTTAGGATAGTGTGTACATAAGTTCACGAGAACCATCAAAACTAGAAGGAACCAGAAAGCTATACGGTGCTCATAAACAAGGTTGGGCATATCATATTCACAATATAATCTCAAAATTTCTTCTAGTTGATGATATTTACTAGAAAATCATGTGTCAATTTTTGAAAAATTTAAGTGTAATTACTGAAAAACGTAAAACTGTTCTTTCTTCACCTTTTTACTGTTTTTCAGATAATTATTGCGAAATTATGTGTTAATTTTAGAAGTATTCAGTTTACGTACTGAAAACTGAAGGTGATGAATTCGACGCTTTTGCGTTTTCGTATATCTGTTTATTCCCTATTAAACAAGCTGAATTCTTCGTATTAACACAACTCTTCACTAAAAACAGTATACGGAACTGTGCACATCTCTAATAAGCATAATGAAAATTAACATAGTTCCTTAATATTATCATGAATTCCAAAAAATGAATTTTGAGAGTTCCATATTCTTAACATGTGTTGGAGAGATGGTAGAATTCTCCAGGAACCAGTCGGGCGACAAAATTTTGCCCAATCACCTTATTACAAACACGCAACTGGATGAGGAAAGCAACATCAATATCATATATTTTAGGCTGAAAACAAAGCTACACCTGCCTTACACAATTTTGCCCGCTGAAAGGGAGAAAGAGATTCTTCTATCATCATCATAATTAAGGTATCTTCAAAATACCATTCAGAAAGAGACACAATGACTAAATATACACGTTCCATAAAGGACGCAAAAGGTATCACACGATCTCTCTTGCAGCTTGTATTATCCACAACATATGTACAAATATGTTTTCTACCGGTCAAGATGTTCAGGAAAAATTACATGAATCTGGTCCAACTTCGAAGACTGAAAATGGCCTCAAAAATATACAAATAAAAATAAAAATGCAAGCCAAAGTTACATACAACTGCATATATACAGTGAAATCAAGATTCCATTGAATCAATAAATTTATATGAATATTAAATATCAACAAGGAATGCCTACACTGAGAAGTCATGACTGGGATTCTACCTTATACAACAAGATGAACTAATTTGTTCTCTGCCAGATAACATTTGAGAAAGAGAGTGAAAAATGGAAAAACTGACTAATATCTCATTATACAAATCTCTTGATAGCCAGCACAAAGAATTTGGAGATTCCAATCAAATCCCATACGGCTTCTAAAACGTATTTCCTCCTTAGCCGATTCTCTACCACGGTTGAAAATAACTCAGACGTGCATTTTGCTTCAATAAAGATTCCCTGTGCCACACAAATGTTCCAGTTAATACAGCATTTGAAGTTCCAATTTAACCAATACCCATACAGTTTGCAAGATTAAATAAAACCATCATGCATATACATAAAAAGGGTTATGTTCGTAATGTTATGCACCTCAGTATTAATAAAGTAAATAACATATGTGTGTGCTTAAATTTGAGTAACGTATAATTGAAACTGATGCCACTCTTTGATGAGACGAGGATGACTTTCTTTTAAGCAAACAGCAGCAACCAACAATTACTCCAACAAGGACCCAAAATGATCATATATCTGGTAAACAGAAGGGACTAGAACATAAGCATGAAGTAAAAGTGCATCGAAAAACAGACTCTAAAGCAAGTAGAAACTCTTGACTACTGTGAGCTGTATTTCTCTGACTTCTCTCCATCTAGTAGTTGCCTTCAAGCCTAACAAATTTGAGGCCTGACTTCAGCTACATTAAAACATGGATTCTGTATCTCAAAATCCACTGCCATAAATTCCTTCTTTATTATTTGTTATTTTTCATTCATTTACTTATAATTATATATACATGCACACACACACACAGACAGAGAGAGATGACTGCTCACCATACTATAATATCTACTATGAAAGTTTGCATGTCTTCCTATTGTGCCCAAGTCCCTTGCACTTGCTGCACTGAAGCTGACGTTTAATTATGTCTATTGATTCAACCTGCTTCATTTTTGGCCGACCCGGAGGCCGCTTAGTCGGCGGAGGGGTTACTGTAACTGCCAGAGCCGATTCACCCTGGACTGGTTTGTCAACATTTGGCACAGGATGAATCGACTCTGCATATGTTAGTTGGTAATTCTCAAGGGTGAAGTATCTGGAACAATAATCATATGGGCTACTACCAACACATTCAAAGACAGCAATGGCGTGACAGCAAGGCAGCCCAGTGAGTTGCCATCCCCTGCAGCTACAATCCCAACGATCGATATCAACAATATCAACGGATTCTCCACGGACCTCAAATGTGCTACCTTGTGAGAGCAACACTTGAAGTGAACGAGCAGTTGATGTTTCCTTTTGGAGCATTCCCTCCTTGGATGGTGTCAATTTTGTCATCCATTGACTAGATTCCACCCGTCGTGTGTAAATCGTTTCCAACATCTTACCGCGTAATACATCAATCATTTGAGTAATTGGCAACTCATGTGCCTCCGAAACCCAACTATAGAATTGCTGTCCAAAATTTGATGTCATATGATTATACCTTGCTCCATCAAAGAATGCATTGGCCCAGTGCTCTGGCTCGCTTTGTATGACCCAATTGTAGGCTTCAGGAGAAATGCCTTTTATATTCTCAATACAACGTTCAAAAGTCTCCGATTTGGGTGCATAAGCAGCAGCATAAAAATCATTAATCAAGAACCGTCTGGCCTCGTGAGAGAATTGTCCCTTCAAATCCTTGTTCAGTTTGTCAGCAAGATGGCGTAAACAATAGCCATGGTAGCACTTTTCAAATACCTCAGATAATGATTTTTTTAAACCATTCTGAAAATCTGCAACAAATGTAATCTGCTCAGATGTTGATATTGCTACCTTCAGCTCCTGCAGAAACCAATGCCAATTGTCCTCAGTCTCAGCATCTACAACAGCAAAGGCTACAGGAAAAATGCCATCATTTCCATCCACAGCTGTTGCAGCCAGTAATTCCCCTTGGTACTTTGAGTTTAAAGGAGTTCTGTCAAGGAAAAGAAGAGGGCGACAGCCTTGCTGGAAACCAGATATTGAGGCATGAAATGATATAAACAGACGATGGAAGCTTGAGTCCTCTTTAGTCGTAAATGTTGCGAAACTCCCTGGATTGGTCTCTTTTATCTTCTCACAGAAGAATGGTAACTGGGTATATGCCTCTTTATAGGAGCCTTGGAGTTGCTCTCTAGCAATCTCTTTTGCACGCCATGCTTGAGAATAATTTAACTGAATCCCATACTCCCGCTTTATGTCATCTGCTATGTCCTTTGGCTTGTAATTGGGTGATGCTTTCAACTTCTCTTTGATGATACTTCCCACCCAACCCCTAGTTGCCCGATACCCAGCTTTAGCAGCAGATCCTTCACAAGTATGATTTGTGTTCATTTTCTTAATGCAAATCAATTGGGTAGTTGACAATCTTGATGCATATATCCTCCAGGGACAGCCTTGAGATTTACATTTGACAGTTACACGATGACTATCATTTTTTTTATATCTGTAAGCAAACCCATGAGCAATAGAGTATTTATGCAATGCCTCTCGGAACTCGCTAAAACTATTAAACCTCTGGTCCACTCCAGTGATGGTATTTTCCCATTGTAGTGCAGCTTTATGATGCTTGTCTTCAATCGCCCCAGGAGGAAGAGAATTTATAGGGGCTTCATTAGCTACATCCACCTCAACATGATTAATGCGTAGTGCGGCATCAGCAGGGACATCAACTGGGGCAACAACAGGAACAACAGCTTCTGACACAGTTGTCCTGCTTGACCTGCAATGACAAGAATTCTATAAGATCTTCAAAACAATGAACAACTTAATGCATATGTATCCAATACGTCCTATGGCCTTTCAATTTGTTTTCAACCACAGCATCCCAGTTATATAGGTCATTTCTTCAACTTGATACAACAAGAAAATGTTCTTAAAAAAATTACACATACAACAACACACTAACTTCATATCCAAGCAATGATTTACACAATTATGGGCCAAGTTAAACTATAAAACTGCTAATCATTATCTAGGGAAGTCTGTAACTGATGAACTGAAGTAGTGATAAATAACAAGAACTTGTGAATAACTACCTACTACCAGGCATGTTGGATGTATTTCGAGCAGCTCCTTCCTCTGACATGACGAACACATCAACAGTGGTAGCATCCCCAAGGAAATTGACCATCCGCTGCAAATCCTTGTCCTTTGATACTGTGATGAGTGTTCTCTTGTTGCCAGGGAGGAAGTACTTGATAATCATGGTGTTCACATTGCAGTTGAACATTTCTGCTATCTCTGACTTGAAATCACTTAGCTTTGTCTGCTGATCAATGTCGATTGCATATGCTTCGCCCCCATTGTATGTTAATGATCCATCTTTGTTTGTCACAAACTCACCTCCTGACTGACATATTGCTATCACTTTCTTCGTAGCCATGGCCTATCAAATAGAGAATATAATTTTTTTTTTTCATTCAAAGTGACATTAGTGAGAAAAATGTAGCTGCCAGAGCATAAATCGTAGGATAGATAAACAGTGAAATGGTTTGCATGTAGCACTGTTAACTCTACATTGAAAATGACCAACAGGTAATATTCACTGCCCAAAATCAAGGAATAATATATGCATAAAAAAAAAAAAAAATCCTTTTCACATGTGAAATTCACATACAACAAACACAACATAATCCATGATAGAATTTTGTGACAAAGGTTCATTTTTTAGCCAAAAAAGAAATGCCCAAATGAAAAAGGTCAAAAAAGAAATAGAACAACGCTTGTGTGATGGTACCAAAAAACAAAAGAATTAATATTATCCTCCGAAGGGGATAACAACAATACTGATGCAAAACAATGTAATTGAAGTAGAGTGGGATGAAGAAGAAGGAAGGAAGGAAGAGAACCCTAATGAAGAAGATAGAGACCTAAAAGCCAGAATGAAAAGGCACCCAAAGAAGCTGCAATTGTTGTTGTTTGCAGAGAAGCCCTAAAGTTGGAGACTTTCGTTCTGGGCGTGGCCGAACTGAACCAATTGGCGAGAGCGAAAGCGAGAGGCGCTTCCTCTCTGTTACACGCCCAAATCTGTGAAACCGTGATATCACCCCCTCTACGACGACGTATTGCTGTTTGCCAATGGCACTTCAATTTCAGCCGTTGATCATACTTATTTCCAGAAAAGTGCTCCACTTACTTTCTTTTGACGGGTAGAGATCGGCACTCGAATATTTTTTTTGTCACTAAAAACTCAATATTAACTGTTTTCTAGAAAAATCAATCTCAGCTCTTGAGAAACTAAATTAATAAGAAGTGGAATGAAGGTGAGGCTGATGGCTGACAAGGAGAATGAAAGGAAAAAATAAGAGAAAAGGGAATAATTTTGAGTTTAATTTAGATGTTATATCATTCTATTTGTATGTTATTCAAGTAACAAATAATTATATCAAATAATTTTATTAATATAATAATATATTATTAGATATTTATATAAAAAAATTTTATATTGATAATATATATAAATTAAATTTTAATTTTTTATAGTTAATATATATATATATATATATTAAAAATAAAAAGATCTAGGAGAAATAATTTTTCCACTTTCTCTCTCCAAAATCCTCTTTTTATGGTAGGATGAAGAAGAATGGACAGAAGTAAAAATTAGAAAAATATTTGATGAATATATTTTATATCAAATATTATGTTGATATATATTTTATTTATTATTAGATAGAATGTAGATAAAATATAAATAAGATTTATATTTCATTTAATAATAAATAGAATATGAATCAACATGATACTCAATAAAAAATATATTCATCCAACGTAACTCTAAAAATTATATTTTATAAATATAAAAGTAATTATATCATTCTCTTATTAATATTTTAAATAAAATGAAAAATAACTTTGTTTTATTCTCTTTCTTCTAGTTATACTCCATTGGTACTAATTCCACTTCATCCTATTGATAAAAAATAAAAAAAGGCTAATTTCTTTTGAGTTTAATTAGTATATATTAATAATATAAAATAATTTTATACGGTCAACTAATAAAAATAGAGAAAAGTAAGAAATTATGATAAGCCCTTAATTATAATAGGTGATTATTTATATAAATTGATACCTTTTACTATTTCTATTAATTGATATTGTAAAATTATTTTACACTTTCATTGTATCTAAATTAAATTCATTTCTTTTTTGGTTAATTTTACCAATACAAATAAAATATCACTATAGTCAGAAACCGATACTTTATTATATAACAACGGGTTAATTGGATCCCCCCCCCCCGGGGGGCCCCCAAAAAAGAAGAAAATATAAAGAAAAAAATTACAAAAATAAAATGGATAAAGGGGAATTGGTGTGTTGATTTAGTGAGAGATGAGCTATGCAACAGCAGCTCTGGTTGCTCCCTCTCCATCTCCAAGTTCCATTCTTTCGGTACGATCCTCACTACTCTCTCTCTCTCTCTCTCTCTCTCTCTCTCTCTCTCTCTCTCTCTCTCTCTCTCTCTCTACCTGTTCTTCCCTCTCTGTCTCACAATAACATAGTTTTCTCTTTTTGTTGGAATTTTAGTTGAATTATACTGCTTCTGTGGAACTGGAACATGGGGTGATGAAGCCCATTCAACAAGGGTATAAGTGGCGCCTAGTTTTGGCTTACGATGGAACCCAATACGCAGGTTTGCTTCTTTTTTTCATTTTCACATTCTGGGTATTCCATTTCATCCATAAAGCTTCAAACTTTCTCAAGCATTTTCGCATGGGTCATCATCTGTTTCTGGTTCCTGTTGACTGGTTCACTTGATTGTTCTGTTTGTCTACCCTTTGCTCTGTGTGTGTTTGTTCTTATTTTCTCTTCTGCTTCTGTGAATGTTGTAACTAGTCAATGCCAGTAAGAGTACTTTGTTGGATAAGAAACACATAAAAGCACTTCTTCTTCTTCTTCTTCTTCTTCTTCTTCTTCTTTTTTCCCTCCAGAAAAGCCAATCCAAACGCACTCATAATATTGTGTCTCAAACATTGGGTCTTTATCTCAGCAAATAATTGAAAACTTTTCCCATCATAATCATCGTTGGAACAAGCTGAAAGTCCCAAATTTTTTAATGAAGTTTTGAGCTTAAGGTAATGATAGGCAGTGCTCTTTTTTATTTTTATTTTTCTTTCACACTTTGCAATACGAAATCTTCATTTCCGGGTCTTGAGCTATATAGAAAGGTGCACTCTTCCAGTATTAATGAATTTAGATATGTAATTTAAACATTGAATTCTTTCTTTGTCCCCATTAAAATGATGATTATATATTCAGGCTGGCAATATCAGCAGTCTCCCCCAACTGTACAATGCACTGTGGAACAAGCTTTAACTAGAGCAACAAAGCTTGAAAGAAAGGATCTCCATTTGGTTGGTGCAAGCAGGACTGATACAGGAGTACATGCCTGGGGTCAGGTCTGACTTTGTTCCTTTCATCTGGTTTTCTAAACGCAACCATTGGAAATTTTGTAACTTACCGTGATTGCAGGTTGCACATTTTTTAACACCATTTAACTATGACAACTTGGAAGAAATTCATGCGGCTTTGAACGGCATTCTTCCTTCTGATATCCGGATTAGAGAGATTAGCCCTGCATCAGCTGAATTCCATGCTCGATTTTCTGCCAAAAGTAAGATTTACCATTACAAGATATACAATGATACCATCATGGATCCTTTCCAGCGGCATTTTGCTTACCATAGTGTGTATAAACTCAATAGCGCTGTTATGCAAGAAGCTGCGAAATATTTTGTCGGGAAGCATGACTTCTCTGCTTTTGCCAATGCATCCCACAATGATCGGGTACCAGATACAGTGAAGCATATATTCCGATTTGATGTCAAGGAAATGGTAGTTATCTTCTTCTGAGTAAAGGTTTCTTTTACTATTGTCATTATTAGTATTTTGCACTATATTTACCTTGCTTCGTTCTTCTTCCTTTATTTTTTTGGGAAGATTTGAAGCTTATAAAACTGATTACTTCAATATCTGTGCGTAGGGAGCACTTTTGCAGCTAGAAGTTGAAGGCTCGGGTTTCTTATATAGACAAGTCCGAAACATGGTAAACGGTCGTGCTTGTGCTTAATTCATGTAAAAGATTGTTTTTGATGTTGCAAAATTGCTGCATACTTGTTCGACTTTTATGATAGCAATGACTTATGTCGATTTACTTTTCCAGGTTGCTTTGTTGCTTCAAATTGGCAAGGAAGCTGTCCCTCCTGACATTGTTCCAGATATTTTGACAAGTCGAGATCGAAAGGAGCTTGCAAAATACTCATTGTCTGCCCCACCTCATGGGCTTTGTCTTGTTTCAATCAACTATGATGAAAGTCACCTATTGCCACCACCAGGCTCCCCTGCAAGCAGTTTTGGTAGGCATCATACCATAAGAAAATGCAAGGTTCCCTTTTATTAAATTAATAATACTTGGCAGCAAAACAAATAGTCTGAGCATCATAGGACTGGTTTTGTAACATTTATTTGATATTTGTGTTTCATGATCCTTTAAGTTGCTAGAGCCTAGAATAGAAATGTAGCTTTTGGGGTTGTTTCAATTTTTAAAGATGTAGTTCTGATGGAAGCTCTGTATTTGTTTGATCCAAAAATGTGGTACGATGAAGCTTCTAGTATTACTATGTATGGACAATGGATCACTTGCATTTTAACAGCCATCCACATTCCGCAATTTTCTAATGAAAGTTCCATTTGCATGAGCAACCACTTCAACTCAATTGACAACTGAGGGCTATTGTTACTGCCACTATTGTCATTGGTGCCATTGTTATTTGTTCCATTTTCTGAAATTATGTTCTTCTTTCCTGGTTGGGATCAGCTTCCTCGGCTTCCCTCCTACTTCATGTCATTATGGCTTTTGCGTTAGAGCTAAAAAAGCAAGGGCTTTATGCCATTATGGCAATAACCTTGGACGCTTCAAACTTACAGTATCATATTGAAGGACAAAACAGCGACACAGTACAATGGAGAATAGCAATTGTAACTGTCACCAACTCACCATAACTATTAATGGCATTATGAGTTGGACGCCATAACATGCTTTCCTTCTCTTTGTATACTTAAGAGTAATTCCGTGCTATTTGACATCAGTTTAATAGTTAGCCTTTTGCTCTTGCTTGGTGAATCGTGTAATTTAAGGTAGCAATGCCATTATCTTTAAAGTTCACAACATAAAAAACGTGGCATCAGCATCCACATTTTTCTACGAGCTAATTTGGTCATTTCCCTGTACATAAAATTTTCTTCCTTCCAAAAAGCGAGCTCTAAAAAAAAAAGGGTAGTAAGTTGAGAAACGAATAAAACTAATCGGGTGTACAAATTTGATTAATAATTTCCCACAAAGATGTTGTGGATCGGATTACACCATGTATACATAGCTGAGCCTGAATAAGAATTCGCTTCATGGCTTCATGCCAATTTCAGATTCAGTTGGAAGCATAACCCCTAACAAATTTATTTTTTCCTTTGCTTGGGGCCTGCTTTCCTGCAACCAGAGGGGCCAACTAAAACACCACTTGGCCAAGGGAAAAATGCTACAAGAGTCCTTCATGGGTTTGGTATCATTATAAATAATACAAGGTCATCACAACATTAGATACCGTTACAATGACACATCCGCTTATATTGTCAACAGCAGACTCTTATTTCTTCTATTTATCCTCCTTTTTCCTCCACTTCTCCCTAGGAATAAATTTCACTATTGAGTTTGTGAACGATAGTGTGAGTATGAGTCATGCGCAAGGTTCTGCAGGGCAGAGAAACGTGTTTAAGTCAGTTCAAAAACTCAAATATTAATATAATGCTTTGGGTAAGATGATGATCTGAATACCTGTTCCTGAGAGCGGAAGTACATGAAGGGTGTGTAATACAAAAAGTTTGACACTCTAGATGTATAAATATCAGCATACCTGCAATTGAAATAAATTTATAGAGCTGATTTTCAAGAAATCAATATGATATAGATCAGAGGCGTCAAGAAGAAAGCACATACTTCTCAATTTGTCTCATCAAGTGGCTTTTATCCCACAGACCAGCACGAGATAGGAAACCCCACCTAATGCAGACAGATACACCAAGTTAATATCACATGCATGTGGTAAAATGCCTGAAATGCAAGAGAAGCAGCATCTAAGTTGATAGCTAGAAGGACTGCTCCCCTTTCCCTCCCTTGCACAACTAGCCAAGGAAAACAGAAAAGAAAAAGAAGTTATCCAATTTCTTTGCGACATGTTAAAAGCACAAAGTCAGGATTCAAATAAAGACCAGTTTGCACGCTATTTGTTTTCTATGACAATGGTTTTGCCTTTTTTATGCTCTTGTTCACTGTAATAATAACAACTTCTCACTCCCTTGGGGCTAAAGAAAGAGAACTAACCAGCAGGAAAGGGGAGAAAAAGGGCTGGGAAATATCATGACAGAGGATTGTTGATCTTTTCAAAGATGTATGGACTATTTTACCCTGGGATACATTGACTGAACTCGATTACCAGCCAAATTCTTTCACATGGCAAGTCAGTTACAAAAATAAACTAGGCTTACATATTTCCATCTAGCAAAAATCAATAAATCAGATGTAAGAGTAAGGTAAAGAGTTTCCAAGTCAAAATATCCATCCTTCTAGCTCACCTTGAATTGAAGAGCCCCCCATCTGCCTGAAGCATTGGAGCAATTTTCTCATCTAGTCTTTGCATAACAATTAGTAGCCTTTGCATGCTTTCAGTAAGGTCTTCATCATTCATGTTAGTTGCTGCAAGGGTCTTCAAGCACAAGGAAAATCTTACTATCATTATTAAAGTAACAGGCGCATCCTTGAATATTTTCTCATATTAAACTAATTGGTTTGCTTAAAAAATTATGAGATTATGCATAGTGATATGCTTGATACCTCTAAATTGAGAACCAAACAATAAGATAACCTTGGGATAAGGTGAACAATGTAATGAGTTATGTGGGCATGAAAAGCTTAGTTGAAAAGTTAGAAAGGCTTCAAGACATGGAAGAAAAAAGCCTTTCAAAATTCCAGGATAATTACTAATTAGGCTTTTGACGTCACAAGTTCATATATGGCAAGATTAATTATAGAGATATGTCGAGAAGATAAATAATTGTATTGGATAATCATAATTAGATTAAGATGGTCAAAGGGTATAGAATAAGGCAACAAAATAATACCAGCAGAAGTAAAGGTCGGCTACCTGGGTACTAAGAACTATGTCTATCATATGTAATGCAAAAGAAGATTTTTAAATGCCTAGTGTTTTCATTTTTTCAACAATGGGAAGAGGTATGCGGCATTATTACAAATAAAGCATAAAAATATAACATATGATAGGAGAATAGGATCAAAACTTACTTGAGCAGGCCGGTCTTTACTTCGCCTCTGCAGAGCCAGCCGAAGTTGGTTGAAGAGATCCCCTACAACCTCCTTTTGATTTATAAGTTCGACCAATGATTCTCTATGTCTCCGGCTATCAATCAGGGCACTGTACTGCAGTTTTAACATTTACAAACAAAGCACAAGGACAGTTCATTTTAGGATCCAGTCAAGCCACAAGATATGCTGCTCCTATTGTTCTTTTTCTCCAAAGAGAGGGGAGGGGGAGAAAAAGTTCTAGAGAGCATACATAGTTGAAATTTCTTTACACAAAATTAATTCAAACATAAACTGATTGTACTAACCTCTTCTTCCAGTTCTCGACAAATCAATGCTGTTCGCCATCGCAAATGGACTTTGGATTGGCTGACATCAGTGTAAATATGGTCACCGACATACAATATCTCATCTCCATGAATATTGAGGGAATTTTCAACCATCTGTGCACTTCCCCCTGAGTACAAACCGCCTGCAGAAGATAGTAGATCAAGCACAGATTGTCAAATAACGTAGAAGATAACTTACTTAGCATAGCACATCATTAATTCAATGCATACCCATGATCATAAATAGTAAAGTTAGCAGCTCAATTATCCTCAGTGAAAACTAACGTGGTTCTTATTTTAGTATTAAAAGAAATAAAATGTCAGCATTTTGCATTTCAGCTATAGATTATGAAGACAGAAACCCCCCAAAAATTTAAAAAAAAAAAAATCATTATCTCTGAATCTGATCAAAAATAAAATATGTAACTCATCAGTGCTTTTCTTCTTTGGACTGGTGAATTTCAGATTACTAGCATACATGTCTACAGTCCGTGATTCATCCTCCATGCCTATTTTAATGAAGGAGGAAATAGCACCAGACCCAAAGGCTGTCAGTGACAGATGTATTCGAGATAGAGAATGCCAAAATATAAATATATAACCTTTTTGGCTTTGTTAAAGGAATAAAATAAAAATATATAACACTAGTTATATATTGAACCCTAAAATACAAAAATTTATATAAGGATGTGATGTACTTCATAAAAGAATAAGAATCTTCTTAAACTTTGTGAAAAACAATAAGGAATATAGGGTTACTAATTACCAGTTTGAGCCTTGAAGCATGGACGCATCAGACCCTCGCCTGTCACCACTTCATACATGGGGTGTGACATTTGGAAGAACTCCGGTTTTCTTGCTGACACAATTACCTATCCATGAAAAAGGACCACATCCAATTATGCAGGGTTTATTTCGCAATAAGACAAGGCTATTAATTTATGATGAGCAAATGAAGAGAACGTAGAGTATTTTTCTTTCCTCCACTGTCCAGAATAATGTTTTTGTAATTTTCTTCAAGAATAAAAATATGGAAGAAATAATTTACATGAACTTACAATGTCAAATAGATTTCGCCAACCCATATCATTGGGAAGAAATCTATTAAAGGAATGCCGCATCATTTTGTCCGTATAATGATAATCCGAATTGGTAATAAGCAGAAGTTTTTTTCCAGCCTGATTCATGAGAAAAACAGAGTAAGGATCAAAGGAGTATCACATGCTATGCAAAAAATAACACATTACAGGCAATACCTCCTTCTGATCCAAAAGTGCCAATGGTATTTCTGGATCAGGCTCCACAAACTGTTCTGGTTTAGACATGATCTCACTCTGCATAAATTCCATAAGTCATTTGGAGTTAATAAAGCACGGCATTAAAATATCGTACTGGCCAAAGACAATGACATGAATGTATTCACCTTAAGGCGACCTTCCACATGTGCCCAGAAGAGAGCTTTTCCAACGGCCTGAGAGTTATGCCAACGGTAAGGAATAGAACATCTCCAATCAAGTATAATGTTTAAAAAATATTTGCACCATATTACCTTATAAAGCCCTTTATAATCAAGGGGGCAAAGATCTGCTGGTATAGTCCCATCATCCAATCTGTCAACCATCTGAAAGACATTATACACCATTAGTGTAGTAACATGATTACATTAAATACAAAAGGCAACATCTTGTTTACCAAAAAAGGCAACATCCTTATAAATTAGGAGGGAAACAAGGTTACTCATGTTATTAGTTTATGGCAGCTGCCTTATGTTCAAAATTCACATCTTAACATTTCTGAACTGCCACTTGTGCTCTAAAACCTATTTGAAATTTGTAATGCCTAGTTGGCTCAGAGAGTCAACAGGGTAAAGTTCATGACTTTCCTCTAACCCCCATCAAGGTTCATATTTCATAAGACATAGCTATCATTGCTCAAATAGTCAAATTTAAGACGCCAACAGAACAAATTACCCATTGTAGAGATAAAAAGTAGCCACAAAAAATTAAGATCTGAATACCACTTCAAAATGAAGACTGTGGCACAATATATCTCTGCTACTGAAGTTTACTGGTTTTCAAACAGCAATTGCAACATACCTGCATGTAGGCCACAGCTTCAGAAACAGAGAACAGTGTGTTGAGAAACTCCCATCGACTCTCGTTTCGCAGGTCCACCAGTTCCCTCCCATACATCTCACTTCCATTGCATATAAAGTTAAGAAGCACTACAGAAACTATTACTCCATTTTTTGATAAATGACGTCTCCTAAGCTATTAATAAGTATGATCCTATGCGTGCGTGCGTGCGTGCGTGCGTGTGTGTGAGTGTGTATGCAAAATCTGTGCTGCGAGGAAGTCAATTAGGAAACAGTACACAATCCATGTGAGAACTTGTAATGCACAAATCTTTAGAAGACAGACTTCTGGACTCAGCAGAAACCTAAAGTGATACCTTGATTGCATTATTCTGAATAGGTTGTCAACTTCCATAGCTCATTAATAACTAATGTAAAATGACATACTTATATATCATGAATGCACTCTGTTGGAATCATTGTAGCCTAAAGTGATGTGTGTTATGAAAAGTTGCTGCAGTGTGCTGATATAACATGTGAGCAAAAGGCCTCCAAATGGATTTCTATGTTGACAGACCAAAATACAAGGCCTGACACTTACCTCACAGCTCGAGTAGATAACATTGTGGTCCCATGCATGGCTCTTTTTACATAACCAAATCGATCAGCTTTAACCAAATTGCCTCTCTCTTTGTCTATGACAAGCCCTCTAATTACCTGAATGATTTTTGATGGAACAAAAAGATCATTTGGACATACAAGAGAGAATATGGATTGCCAAATGCCTTCAGCTTGCCAGAGATAAAATGTTACCAGATCAGGATCAAATGCAAGTCCATCAACAGGGAAACCCATGTTCTTAAGGTTTTCCATACAGTAGTCATAAGCCCGCCCTTCCCAAGCCTGTAACAGCACACGCAGATGTCAGAAAAGTCCATTTACCTGAATAAAGATAAACCTACAGTTCTTGGAAACACATAACAATAAATAGCCTCTTTCATACTTTCATACGTCTATGATTTTAAGTACAATGTTAATGATTTTACCATACAAGAATGAAAAACTTCAGGCACAGAATATATGGAAAATACTCTGTATTTTACTCATGGTAAAAAATAAGAACTAACAAATATCAAAGAATGCATATGAGTAAAAAATACTCTTGACTCTTATGATGGCTCAGTTAGGCTCACTATTACATAATGCTAAACTTACAACAGTCTTGTACATCATAACTTTTTGTTTATAAATGTGATATATGATACAATTGAAAATTGAACAGAGGAAGCTATATCTTAGTAGTTAAAATTACAATAGTTCATTCAAACTTTATGACATACTAACATGGAACAGATGTGTACCATCACATTATAATGGACCAATGTATAGTCCATGTCATATCCAATGGCACTAATTGACCGCAGGTTCAGCGTACGGCTGCAGAATATTCCACGAGGTGAATGTCTGGATGAAGAAGGGCTCTACATGAGGATACAAAGGTAATAAAACAGTGTTACTTACATAATGAATATTAAAATACATCCTGGTCAAAATCCAAATAGACAAGAGTGAGAAAGCAACAATAGAAAAGATCAGTGTGCCAGCCAGAAACAATGATTAGATGAAGCAAATAACAAGTAATGAAGCAAGTGGTAGGCCTTTGAAATAAGGCTGATATTTATCTAACACGTTCACATTGAAGGTTGACACTCCCGTGACCCAAAAATAAAGTAATTACTGGTTAAGGACTTCACTGATAAACAAATAGTGTAATATTCAATATAATTAGACGGGTTGTTTACATAGGTTTTGGAAACATAAGGGGAGGATAGCAAAACTTACCTTGTAACTTCTCACTTTGATACTCAGCTTAAATATTAAGTATACCTCTTCAGAAAGTCATACTTATGGTATATGTAACCAACATTATCCAATTAATCCTGTGTTGAGAAGAGGATTCAATAATGGCACAGATAAGCACACTGGTCCATATGGAAGCATACAACCAGACATATTCATAACACATTCATTAATCAATGAATAGAGCACAGGGAAGTCGACCAGCCAAAAGTATCAGAAAGTATGAAAAGGATCAAGAAAACAAAAGAAGTAGGTCTACCGCACCGGAATCCCCAAGTCTTTCAGCAAATCTTCGGCTTCTCTAGCCTCTTCCCTGGCCACATGCTCAATTGGACCTTCTAAGGTAGCATGACCATCGATTCCTACAAGGGAGGAAACCAATATCCACCTTGTTTGCAACATAAATTTATGAAAAAACCATATTCAATATAATAATATCCAATATTTGTAGCAACTAAAGAGAAATATCACAAACATTATCAATAACTCATGACAAAAGAAAAGGACTAATAGACATGTTAGTAACAAAAGAGAATCACTACAAACAACTAACACCCATACAAGCTAGTTCTTTCTTTTTTCTTTTTCTTTTTTTAAAGTACATTAGAATATGCAATATGGTTCTATAAGCAAAAGGAGAATGTGGGTCCATTCATGATACAGTAGAATCTTAACATATATCTCCAACTGATCAAGCTATTCACGTCAAGAAACATTAACATACACCCAAGAGGGACAAACAATAGAACTGAACATCAATGCTCAAACAGAGTTCAAAAAAAAGGGGGGGAATTTTGAAAATAAAAATAAAAATAAAAAAGTGAAATTTTTTTAATACCAAAAGCTTCAAGGTGCTCCAACTTAACGTTCAAATCCCCTTTGGTGCTCTGCCCGAGGTAGTCCACGTCAGACTTGCCCGACGGCGTCACCGAGAAAACGTCGTCGCCGGCGACGGACTTCGAGTCAACGCTGCAACGACAGAGCGTGGAAGCTTTCGGGAACCGGACAGCAGCAGCGTTTTGGAAGCAGCTGCGGGTGTTGGTGGTGGTGGTGGCGGCGGAGAATGGCAGAGAGGCATCGCTGCCGTGGACGGCGAAGACGCCGAAAATCTCCGCCGAATACATGTAATGAATGGGATTGAGATTGGGATTGGGAGTGGGAGTGGGGCGCCGGTTGGAAGTGATAGAGAGAGAGCAAACGGAAAAGGCAGAAACCTCTGCGTATGTTTGTGTGTGTGTTGCAGAACACTGAGAGTGACAGGCAATTGTCTATAGATAGAGACAGAGATTACAGACTGTAAAGAGAATCTCATTTGATTTGGATTGGATCATTCATGATGGGTTTTCTCATAATGGGTTTTACGGCCCAAGGCCCTAAACCGGGCTTGCCAATACTGTTAAAAAAAAAGTTGTGATCATGTTCACTATGCATATTTTATCTCACATAATCTTTTTTTTTATAATTTTCAAATTTATTTGATAATTTGTCTTTTTTCCTTTTGGGACTTCCTTTAATTGTTTGTCACTTTTTGGGAGTTGATTTAATCATTTGTCTAACATAACTATTAAATATATTGGTTACTGAATCTCATACTTATGAATTTTAGATTAATCAAATGAATATCAATATTTATTTATTTTTTTAAGTGATTCTTCCCTCATTCTCCTAAATAATATCTTAAGCTTAATAGTGGTTGAGGCTTATCACAAGTGGCAGGTGTGATGCCTTATAAATCCACATGTCAAGGATTCGAATCCCATCCTAGCCATCCTTCCTCTCCCCTTAGACCCAAAAAAAAAAAAAATATATATATATATATATCTTGAGCTTGGGTTATTGTAAATGAAAAATAAAAAATTAATACAAAAAGAGTTTTATTCTTATAATTAATCAACTGAACTCAAGTTAAATTATTTAAAGTGTAGTAAATTCCATTCCAATTAATAGTAATATATGATGTTTGTGTTTTACATTAAAAAAATTGATTTTTGATAAAACATTTCTTTTTTTGGGGGTCCGGCAAGGGGGGAGGTTGAGGGAGGGAGCTCGGATGGTTCAACGTAAGGCTTGAACCTTGGGCAATTTTACATAGGTTCAACTGCTTTCAAAAGCTTTACATTTAAAGGCATTATTTGTTATGCCCTTCGCGGTCCAAGGTATTTAGTGTACCTTGTGACTGAAGGGTATCGGATGATAGAGATTGTGAAGTGTATCGATATATTAATCACCTATAATGCATTGTAATAATATTCTAATTTAAAAAAAGTTTAAAAATATGATTAAATAATTTTTGAAAGTAATTATCATACATTAATAGTATAAAATTATACTGACAGTATAAAATAATTTTATATTATCAATATAATTTTATATTATTAATATATAATAATTAATTTTTAAAATATATTTAATCATATTTAAAAATATTCTTAAAATTAAATATTATTATAATATATTATAGGTGATTAATGTATTAATATACTTTATAATCTTCTCTATCAAATTGCAAGATACTCTATACTCCTTAACTAGCAAAAAGTACTGTAGATGGCGCCCAACATCTGTCGTACAACGTGAGTGAATCGCGAGTAAAACCTAAGACAAATTTTCTAATTTTGGCCCCCTGGGGGGACACAAAATGCGAAAGGAGCTCAGTCAACTGATGACGAAAATAAAAAAAAGTCTGATTAATAGCTTGGATGCTAGATTTGGATAACGGTCTAGGCCCAACAATTCCGGCATGGTCCACGATCCACAATTTTTGAGTTCCATTTTCCAATTACATTTCATAAAAAACATTATGGCGTCGACGTAGTTATCAGTTAGATATATTTGATTTTTTTTAACTTCAATTTTGATATAATGTATACAATTTTCATAAAATATCAAAGAATTTAATTTGAGCATACCGGCAATTTTTATATTATTATTCAATCAAAATTATCTATTTATATGATCATTCAAATAATAAGTATTATATCAAAGATTTTTACTGATATAACAATATATAATTAAATGTTTGTATAAAATTTTTTATACTGACAATACATTTAAATTTAATCTAATATTATCAAATATTCTTATACTGACATATTAATAAATTAATTTAACTATACTAATAAATACATAAGATATTAAACTTATTAACTAATATGACGTCATTAGATGTAAGGATAATTGTTTTATATTAATAATTTATCAAAAATAAATTCTTAGCTCTTTCCAAAGACGATATCCTTCTGATGGTGCGAAAACAAAATAAAAAGACATCTGTCTATTTCACTTCTGGTGCTGAACGGTTTTGAACGAGGAGACTGAAATATGGAATGAATATAATATAAAATTGCTCAACATGATATCATCCTTCCAGATAAAAAAAAACACGATGTCATTCTCGCTCAATCCTTGTTAATCTTTGTTTTGGTAAATGATTCTTTTAATCTGAAGGAAGTGTTTACAATGGTCCTGACAAGTTTTCTGGACACTGATGATCCATTTTTAATTAGGTGGTCAATTTTTTTATTTTTAAGTTTTTTCAAAAAAAAGAAGAGCATGAGGACAATTATACCTCTTGCTTTGAAAATGACAAGAAGTGTAGCTCACACGTGACAGTAAGCTTCTAAGGGCAATGGCAATTGCATCATAAAACTCCGAGATAGATGTTGCTTTATTATTATTATTATTATTATTGTTTTTGTTGTTGTTCGTTTTAATCTTTTTATTTCTATTATATTAATTGCTATTATTATATTAAATATTAATGATAATACTTAATAAATTTTAAATAATTGTTTTAAAAATTACTATTATTAAACTAATACTTCGCTATTATTATTATTATTATTGTTGTTGAACTTATTATCATTTTTAGCATTATTAATATCGTTATTATAATTTAGTTTATTTTATTATTATTTGTTATTATCAAATATTACTCCTTACTTATTAGACTCAAAATTATAGTTGACAAATACAAGCACTTCTACGGAACAATGGCATGTAATAGCTAGTTTATAATAACATATAATAGTCACTATCAATGCAAAAAATAAGGAAATTTAAAATATTGCAAACTAGGAAAAACTAATCAATAAATAATATGAAAGAACAATCAGTGAAAGACTGGTGTTAGAAAACAATCTCATTTGAGTTCTTCAATTTTGTGTACCTAATATCCATATAATTTCTTTTCCAATTCAATTGCTAGTCAAATTATCTATAATTACAATTTAATGTCTTAATATTGTAATTTTCTAAAGATAAATTAAATAAATTAATATCTTAGTATTATTTTAAACTTATCTTAAGGATAAAAAATAAAAATTCCTATAACCACACAAATGAGTACTTTTATTTCTAATTATTCTAATTCATGACAATTTTGAGATTGACTTATTTTATAAAATAAATTTTCATTTGACAATATAAAATTATATAACATTCAAAGGTGTGACCAATTTCGAAAAAGCGTTAAGAACACTAAAAACTACACAACTAATTGAAAAAGAAAATTCAATCAATAAACAATAATATAAAATTCATTTCTTCAAACTACACTATGAAATAATACCTAGAAGAAACTTTGTAAATCATGGAAAAAAAAATAATATACCTCAGAGATATGTCAACTGGCAAAGACATGTGATATATGAAAGATATAGAATCTTGATGTCTTAAGTTTTCTTATCTCCCTGATTCTCAATCGTCTCTGAAATACCAAAATCTTAGACTATGTTTCTCTCTAACAAGGGGTATTTGATCTTTTAAATTATAATTATTATTTTTTTGGTACACAATTGTAACTAGTATAAAATCAAAATTATAATGACTAGGGAGTAATTTGCCGTAATAGTTCTATTTTTTTCACAATTTTACCATTACAATAATTACATCAATTATATTCATTATATTAACTATATTACAAAAATAAAACTTCACACGGTTAACAAAAACTAATTTAGTTAATTATATTAACAGTCGGTTTAAGAAAAACAATGAAAAAGTAGAACTTTACATGAACAGAATATGCCTTGACCAGTACCTTTGACAAGGGATCGCGTGAACGTGCAACTCTGGAATCTTAGCCGTACGTTATTTGCCGTGGAATTCACAAGCTGGGCAATAATGTCATTTCACTATGTAATAATTTTTATATTTTAAACTCATAACCTAATGACTGATAGTCTATTTATGGCCTATTATTTATTAATTACTACATAAGGCATGCCTATTTAATCTAAACTATTATATTATTTTATTTTTTATCTGGATGGTTGTAATAAGCTGGATCATTGGTGTTGTAATAAGTTGGATCATTGGTGATCCAATTTTTGGCTAGGACCAATCTAAACACTTCCTAATCTAAAACCCCCGTTTAGGAAGGCACTGCCACGCTGCCGGTTCGTTTTTGGTTTTTTATTTTTTTTTTTAAAAGGGGGGATTGTTCAAAGCCATTGGGCCCTCCTTCATTTTTTCCTATAAATAAAGAAGAGACGATTATTCCATCTGATGCTATCTTTATTAGAGGTAGAGAGAGTTGGAAGTTGATATATAGACTAAGGTAAAATTGTCTCACCCTCTTCCCCCGCTATGGTATTCATAGGAGATAAAGGTGGTACTTACTATTAATACATGTCACATATTAAGGCATAGACAAGGTATATGAATGGTGAGACAAACTCGGGCTAAGCAGATAGAAAATTTGAACGAATCACAAGTCTTCCAACCTTGAGCTCTAAAAGAGCAAAAAAATTAAGAAATATTTTAAGTTGGATAAAGAAAATTGGAGAATTGGGAGATCCTATGGATCACCATCTATTTGTCAAATTAAATGTGGCCCAAAGTTTCTTGAAAGGACAAAATCATATGACAAGGGAAAAAATAGCAAATAGAATTGATGGTTTTTTTTTTTTTTTTGGTTTTTCATAGGCATTCCTCTACCAAAGGTAATTTTGTTTGAATATTGTAGCGCACTAAAATATGAGCAGCTTTTTTGAGTAATACATAACACTTTTTGTGTTTAGTAATACCTAACATTATTATTACCAACAAAATTAATTTTCATCTTATTTGGGGAGAATTAATAAGTACAAAATTTCTTCAATTAACCAATTGTAAATTATCAAAATTAGTTTTTTATAAATCAATGCTTTGTTTGGTTGAAGTAGTTCAACAAAATTTATTCCACTTAAGATCTCATATTCGAGTCTTACAGATAAAAAATAAATTATATTGATGTGAGAGCTTTACCGCCATAATAGATTAATCCAACTTAATCTATATTAATTGGAGTATAGTGAATTTTTGATATTAATTATTTACACAAAAAAAAAATTATACATGTATCACATAGTATGTCCGACTTCTATTTTGTGACACATCAATAATTTATTTATCCATTCAATTAGATATAAAATCAACTTTGCAACTTCTGCATAAACAAAAAAGATATCTAGAAGGGCAGGGCATGGTAAGCAGCAATTATCAAAGATCTGTTTTGGCTATTACAAAAAAATATAGGTTACCAGGTCCATAATTCAGCATCATAACGAAGAAGGAAGATAACACACTAAATTGAATACATAGGTGTAGGGCAGTGGAAAATTATACAAGATATGCGTTACAAAGCGCGTTCATATCACGGTCATGGGACAGCATGTCGCCAAAGACTGAGGTTAACCAATAAAGATAGGTGATGTTTACAATGATTCAGTCAAAAAATTGGATATTGATGATCCAAAATTTTGTGGTTATTCAGATATGGGAAAAATTAATTCAACGATTTAGATGCAGTAAGGAAATCTTACATAATGACGCATAATAGAAGAATATGAATAAGCCACCAGTTAATAGGTAAATGTCTTAAAAAATAAAAATAGTTGTATTTTTAGAATGACCAAAATGGACACTGACCTTGTTGTTGTGCCATGAAGGTGAATCACTGGTACGAGTTGTGCATTGATGGGACAGAGCACAAGTTCTTGGTTGTTTATTTTATTTTATTTTTTTCTCCGTACAGTATGTATGAGTTGAGTGAATTTATTCAACTGTCAATACAAAGATTTTAAATATTACTATAACTATAAAAAAAATACTAATTTGTTGAATATAAATATTTTTAAAATTACTGTAACTAAATATTAATATATTGGATGTATAAGGATATATAAGATTTGATAACTGTATAATATGTGAGCAGATGAAGGGGAAAATGGCATATGGCACGATTACTATAATCATGAGTTGAGTTAATTTATTTAACTATTACTATTAATAATTTAAATGTTACTATAAATAAATGATAACTTATCGAATATATAATTTTTATTATTTTATAAGATCTAAGCCAATTATAAACCCTGGGCGGATGAAGGAAATTTTTTTTATAAATTTATGCAAATTTTAGTCATAGCTATAGGCCACTATTTTTGTAAATGATTCTGTAAAGCTACAAAATAAAAGTTAATTATTTTATGAAGGAAAAATAACTTGACCCTATGGTAGTTTAAAAAAAAAAATCACGATAAATGTGTGTTAATTTATAAACAGGAAAAAAATAAATATTATGTTATTGTTGTCTTCTTTGCTCAAATTTATTTATCTGCAAAATCATATTATTCAATTCTATATAACATTAAAGGTTTAGGAAATAGTTAAATATAAAAATATACTCGCATTAGGGAACAATTGATGATAAAAATTGTATAATGAAATTAATGTGGTTGAAAATTGTGATGAATTCAATTTTAGCATTAAAGCAAAGAATTCAATTAATTTTGATATACTATCAATATAAAAAAAGTTATATAGACATATAATCTTGTATTATCACATCAACAAAAATATTTTATTTAACCACCTACTATATTAAAAGTTTTATAAATAGAAGAATATAATTCAATGACAATGTAAAACTTTTTTTTTACATTGATATTATATCAAGATTAATTTCTAAAACAAAAGGCTTTTATACTTTTGCTAAAATAATATGGATAAAGATAAATTAGTTGATTAGTGTTAATATTCGTAATTTATTAGTGTTAATGTGGCAAATGATGAGAATTGTATAATTGGATTAATGTGGATGAGACCATATAGTAGTTGATTAGTGTTAATATTAGTAATGAATTAATGTTAGTTAATATGGTAAATATAAGGCATGTGACAACTACTTTATATGTGGAAATGAGAGAGAAAGAAAAATAAGAGAGTCTTTATACATTAAAGTTTAATTAAGTCTAATTTTACATTTAAAAATTTGATTTAGTTATCCATCATATATAATTATTTTTATTATATATGCTTAAATTTATATTAAATATTCTTTATTATGACTTGTATATTTTACTAATGAAATATTATTTATATATTTTTATCTTAGTTTGAATAGTTACTTTTATGTTAAATATTATTTATTATTAAACAATTTTATTAAGAAATATTAATTTTATTTATATATTTTTATTCACTATTATTTTATTTATTTAATATATTTTTATTTCACTCAAATATATAAACAAACAAACAGTGAAATAGTTCTTATATATCAAAAGTTAATCATGTCTAATATTGTCTCCTTATGCTCGATTAAGTTATTTATCATTTTGATGTATAAGAGAATTATAATAAACAAGTTTATATAAGATATTGACTGCACCAAATAATATATAAAGTTTATTCTATCATATTTAATATGACATACTAGACACATCTTATAAGACAAAATTGTAATTTTAAATAATATAAATAATAGGAAAGATATTTAGTTGATGTGTTTGACATATTTTATTAGGTATAATAAAATAAGCTAATACTATATTTATATTCTTATTTATTATTTGGTATAGATAAGTTATCATATAAGTTGATCATCATAACTTTATTATGCATCAAAATGATAGAAATCTTAATTAAGACTAAGGAGGTAAGATTAGAGCTGGTTAGTTTTTTATGTAGAAGAACTTGTTTATTCTTTTTATATTGCAATCAGTTTTTTCTCCATGATAGACTAAATCAACAAAGCATGGTGTAAGTCTGTAATAATACATTAGTTGTAAGGGTAAAATTGTCTATACTCCTCCTAAAAGTATTCTTTTTTACCCAGACAGACAAGTTTCGATATCTAATCATGCCAGCCTTGTAATATTTTATTTAAGATTGAATTTTTTTATCTTTTCAAATAAAAAAATTATGATAATCGGATAAAAATTGGATCATCCATGTCCAATTTAAAAATAGGCTTGTTTTTGAAATTTCCAATGTGATGTCTCTCTGCTTGAGAAAATTCAGCGGAGTTAGTTGGTTATAGCCTCGTGATCATAATGGTTCTGTATAATTGCTAGGAGGTTAGGTTGATCATTTTCACAAAGAGGACAGTTCAAACTCGTAGAGCAGCCTATGCGGCTTCGGTCAATGTTGGACGTCTCTTGTTTTCAACGGAGACAATACTCTTTAGTACGGAATAAACATAAACGAGAGAGAGAGAGAGAGAGAGAGAGAGAGCTAAAAAGTAAGCCCTTGGCCTTGGAGAAGGGGGAAAGTACGTTATTTGGCATCACGGAATGAATCCGCGGATTTTGTCGCACTTGTCAAATATTAAATCGAATAATCTTTCTGCATTCATTTATTTAATGGCTAACATAGAAACGGGCATTTTCTCTTTCTCATTTGACCGTCACTGTGATTAAGCAATCTATGGCTACAAGGCAAGAAATTTAACAAGTTTAGTTAGTCGGGATGAAGTCATTGACTTATTTTTTAATTAAATAGTCATGATTTCAAACCCAACATGTAATCAATTAGTTTGAAAAAACGAACCACACTGGATTAGTGTGTATTTGGACTTGGACTGACTTATTTTATATTCAGAGTAATTTATAATTAAAAATTCTCTGAAACAATAATTGAAAAAGAAAATGATTTTTATCTTAAATTTAATCTAATCTAAACACTATTTTAGGCTAACTGGATCTTAAATAAAATTTATTTTAATTAATATAAACTTAATAAAAATATGAGAATCTATTTTTTTAATTATTTACTAAGTTATAGTTGTAATATATTTTATTAATTTAAAAATAAATACGCCTTTTTTTTTTTTTTATTTCAAAGACAATCTCAATATAAAACAGCGTCGTCCAAAATTTATGTACGTGAATTGTGAAGAGGCTATGCAGCTTCGTACCCAAAATTTTTTTAATATTCAAAAAAGTACGGAGACACCGTGAGAACAAAAAGAATAGTTGACGTGCGGAACAAGAAACGTGTAATTCACCTTTCATTTTCCACATTAAAATTATTTGACCACTGTTGTATAATATGAACTATATAAAGTTGCCAAGAACTAGTCCTAACTTCATGATCGACTTGCTCCCTTCACTAACCTATTACATTAGTTGCTTTCCACCTGCGTTCAACTTTCCAACTCACAATTTTTCTGTCATTCTTCTGTTGCTTGTTACGGCTAGTTTTCCATCTTCTGTGAAGGCACAAATTGCTTCAGCTTTTGGTTTGTAAGAGGTTCATTTCTTCATTTGGTTACTTCTGAATGAGTTCTGATCACTCGTGTTGGTTTTGAATATGAATATTCCTTTAAAGCATAACTCCAAATCTCCAATTGTTTAATGTGGTTCTTATTCTAGTTAATTTGTTGCCATATTAATTCACTTCTCTTTTGGCTTTAGTCGTGACATCTTCACTCGCTGCATTTTTCCTCCTAAAGGACTAATTGTGTTTAACTAAGTGTGAATTTCTGAACTCCATTGAAATTTCCAATATGAATCCACAATCATCACAAACTTCAATGAGCTAGCACAAGGCTAATAAGAATGAAAGTATGAACATGCAAATTTGATGACAAAGTTAAATTATGGAGAGCACTATGTTGTTGTTGTTGTGTGTATTACTAACTTGAACATGTAATGCCTTTCTTGCAGGCTGCAGCTGTTTACCAGTTACCATCATCATTGATAGAGAGCTTTGCAAGCTAAAGAAGCCTTCCTCCACTGAAATGGGAGGTGATACCAGTTTGAATGGAGATATTGCGGGTCCTTCACAAGTTGTAGATCCTGACAAGAAGCAAGATGCAAAGAAGGACAAGGCCAAAGATGAAGCCACCAACACAGTACCCTTATACAAGCTTTTCTCATTTGCTGATCCTTTGGATCATTTATTAATGCTTGTGGGGACAGTTGGTGCTATTGGCAATGGAATCTCCATGCCCTTAATGACTTTAATATTTGGAAATATGATCGATGCATTTGGAGGTAACTCAAACACCAAAGACGTTGTTGATGAAGTTTCAAAGGTAATTCTTCATTTATCCCGCTAACTACTAATCCACATTTGTGAAATATCTAAGGTGAAGTTGGTGTAGAAGTTAGCTTTTAGAACTAAAATTCTCAGATTTTTTCACGTCACAATGAATTATTCTGTGTTCAGGTGTCTCTGAAATTTGTGTACTTGGCTGCGGGTACCTTTTTTGCATCACTTCTACGTAAGTACATAAGCAGCTTCTCTGTTAGTTCTTTCCATCTGACTAGTTAGTTTGGTTCATTATGATTCAAAAACAAACCTTGTTTGCTATGTACCAGAGGTGACTGGCTGGATGGTCACTGGGGAAAGACAGGCCGCAAGAATTAGAGGCTTATACCTTCAAACAATTTTGAGGCAAGATGTCAGCTTCTTTGATAAGGAAACTAATACTGGGGAGGTTGTTGGAAGGATGTCAGGTGATACTGTTCTTATTCAAGATGCCATGGGTGAGAAGGTATTCATGAACCACCATACAACTCTCAAATCATCATCATTAAACTAACTTTAAAAAAAAGGAGTAGCAGTTTAACGTAAATTTTGTTTGCTTATTGTTTTTTACCTGCTTCATTCAGGTGGGACAGTTCATACAGTTGGTGGCAACTTTCTTTGGAGGTTTTGTCATAGCATTCATTCGGGGGTGGCTTCTAACTCTTGTCATGCTATCTTCTATTCCACTGGTTGTTTTGTCTGGTGCTATAATGAGCATGGTTATTACAAAAGCATCATCACGTGGACAAATAGCTTATTCGACAGCAGCAACTGTAGTAGAGCAGACCATAGGTTCTATCCGAACGGTATGCACACTGGCTAAAAGGACTCCTGAGTTTTCCCTTTCGTAATTGCATAACACATAAATGAATTCCACTCCTCCAATGCAATGCAGGTTGCATCATTCACTGGGGAGAAGCAAGCTATAGCTAAATATAATCTGTCCTTAATCAAAGCTTACAAGACCGGGGTGGAAGAGGCGCTGGCTTCTGGTTTTGGATTTGGATCACTCTTTTTTGTTATTATCTCCACTTATGGTCTTGCTGTATGGTATGGTGCGAAGATGATAATAGAGAAAGGATATACAGGCGGGGAGGTTGTGACTATAATCTTTGCTCTATTGACTGGTTCTATGTAAGTTATATGTTGCTTTTTCTTTCTTAACATGAACATATAATTTCTAAAATTGACCAGTAACTATACTTCCAATATCAGGTCACTTGGGCAGGCATCACCAAGCCTGAGTGCTTTTGCTGCAGGACAAGCTGCAGCATTTAAGATGTTTGAGACGATTAAAAGGAAGCCAGAAATCGATGCTTATGACACCAGTGGCCGGAAGCTTGATGACATTCGCGGAGATATAGAACTCAGGGAGGTTTGCTTTAGTTATCCTACAAGACCAGATGAACTGATATTCAGTGGATTTTCTCTTTCAATACCAAGTGGCACTACTGCAGCTTTGGTAGGGCAAAGTGGGAGTGGGAAGTCCACAGTTGTTAGTTTGATAGAGAGGTTTTATGATCCACAGGCTGGTGAAGTTCTCATTGATGGTATCAACCTCAAAGAGTTTCAACTGAAATGGATCAGACAGAAAATAGGCCTTGTTAGCCAGGAACCAGTTCTCTTTACTTGTAGCATTAAAGAGAATATTGCCTATGGCAAAGACGGTGCAACTGATGAAGAAATCAGAGCTGCAGCTGAACTTGCAAATGCTGCCAAATTTATAGACAAGCTTCCTCAGGTGAACTCCCAAATCTACATTTAAACATAGAAATTGCATTTCTCCTCCGTAACATTTTGGAGTGTTCTCTTCCTTTGTCAGTATTATCTTGATCTGCATAGTGTATATGACAAATGAAAAAAATTCTTGTTCATATCTTTATACTGAATGATTCTATACCTCAATAGTTTTGTAAATTTCTGACTTATGAACTTAGGGACTGGGTACAATGGTTGGTGAGCATGGAACTCAGCTCTCTGGGGGTCAAAAGCAGAGAGTTGCAATAGCAAGAGCAATTTTGAAAGACCCAAGAATCCTACTTCTGGATGAAGCTACAAGTGCCCTTGATGCTGAATCTGAGAGAATAGTACAGGAGGCATTGGACAGAATAATGATAAACCGAACAACTGTCATCGTAGCCCACCGCCTAAGTACTATAAGGAATGCTGATACCATTGCTGTCATTCATCAAGGAAAAATAGTAGAAAGAGGTAGAGATACTATCTTGTAATGGAAATCAACTTTCTCCATTCCAATATGACTTCATTGACGGGTTCACCATATCCCTTATTGCATTCTTATACTTTTCAATTGATCAGGTTCACATGCTGAGCTCACCAAGGATCCCGATGGAGCCTATAGCCAGCTCATTAGACTGCAAGAAGTTAAGGGGTCAGAACAAAATGTTGCGAATGACACAGACAAGCCAGAAAGTATTTTACATTCTGGAAGACAATCAAGTCAACAATCTTCTTCTATAAGATCTGCAAGCCAAGGGTCATTTGGAGTTGGAAACAGTGGTCGTCACTCATTCACAGCAACATTTGGTATGCCTACAACAGCTGGCCTCTTGGAACCAGCAGGTTCTGGTCCTGCAGCTCCTCTTTCAACAGTTTCACCATCACCACCTGAAGTGCCACTTTATCGCCTTGCTTATTTAAACAAGCCTGAGATTCCAGTGTTACTGGGAGGGACAATTGCTGCAGTGGCAAGTGGAGCAATATTTCCTGCTTTTGGGCTCTTGCTTTCCAAAATGATTACTATTTTCTATGAGCCAGCTCATGAACTTCGTAAAGATTCAAGAGTTTGGGCATTGATATTTGTTGCACTTGGTGTAGCATCGTTATTTGTCTACCCATCTAGATTCTACTTTTTTGCTGTTGCCGGAGGTAAGTTGATCAAAAGGATCCGGAAAATGTGTTTTGAGAAAGTAGTTCATATGGAAGTAAGTTGGTTTGATGAAGCTGACCATTCAAGTGGAGCAATTGGAGCAAGGCTTGCTACTGATGCAGCTTCCATTCGAGCTTTGGTTGGGGATGCACTTGGTCTGCTGGTTGAAAATATTGCTACAGCAGTTGCTGGCTTGGTAATTGCTTTTGAAGCAAGCTGGCAACTTGCTCTTATAGTTCTCGCTTTGGCGCCTCTATTAGCACTAAATGGATTTGTGCAGTTCAAGTTCTTGAAAGGATTCAGCGCAGATGCAAAGGTTTGTTCTTGACTTCCATTGAGCAACGAACTTATGTGGTGTGATCATGTGAATGAATATAAAAATATCTAAATTCTCAAGTAAGGGAAAGTGGAGTGATTAATCTGAATGAAACTAATCAGATCCATTTCTTTGTACTTTTTTGACATCATACTAAGAACAAATGAAAAGTTACTTCATGAGCATGGATCAACAGTGTTATAAACATGTTCTCTGAATACATTTTTGACTTGCTATATGTTATCAACAATGATAATTCTATGCAGAAATTGTATGAGGAAGCAAGTCAAGTGGCAAATGATGCTGTAGGGAGTATTAGAACAGTTGCTTCTTTCTGTGCTGAAGAGAAGGTGATGGAATTATACCAGGAAAAATGTGAAGGACCAATTAAAACAGGCATAAGGCGGGGGATAATAAGCGGTATAGGTTTTGGGTTATCATTCTTCATGCTGTATGCAGTCTATGCAACCAGTTTTTATGCTGGAGCTCGACTTGTAGAGGATGGCAAATCAACATTCTCAGATGTCTTCCGTGTAGGTTTCTCTCCTAACTTGACTCACTATATCAGTTATTAATCATCAATACAGGTTTCCACCATTGTTGTAGCATTGATGATTTGGTTTCCTGATTTGCAGGTCTTCTTTGCCCTCAGCATGGCAGCTGTGGGAGTCTCTCAATCTAGCTCCTTGGTCCCGGACTCAACTAAAGCAAAAAGTGCTGCAGCTTCTATATTTGCTATTCTTGATCGTAAGTCACAAATAGACCCCAGTGATGACTCTGGAATAACATTTGAAGAAGTCAAGGGAGAAATTGGGATTCACCATGTCAGTTTCAAGTATCCAACCAGACCAGATGTTCAAATATTCAGAGATCTTAGCTTGACCATTCATAGTGGCAAGGTAATTTTCGTATTTGTGCTTCTAACCCAGTAGCAAATGATTATGATTATTGGTTACCATAGACTACTCTAAATTATTCTTCCAAAATGAGGAAAAGAAACTAACAAATGGATTGTTATACTAATAAACATCAGACAGTTGCACTGGTTGGAGAAAGTGGAAGCGGAAAGTCAACAGTGATCTCATTACTACAAAGATTTTATGACCCGGATTCAGGTCACATTACACTGGATGGGAAACAGATCCAGACACTGCAAGTTAAATGGCTGAGACAACAGATGGGCCTGGTAAGCCAAGAGCCTGTGTTGTTTAATGACACCATCCGAGCCAACATCGCATACGGAAAGGGAGGTGATGCAACAGAAGCAGAAATTATAGCTGCAGCAGAACTGGCTAATGCACACAAGTTCATTAGTAGCTTGCAGCAGGTAAATTGCATAGTGTATTTTCAACTCAGTCTTCCTTAAAGACTAGTGCAGCTAATGTATCTTCAAAATTCTGAATTAGTACAAGTTATTTGCACACTCATGTGAATATAGTTCTAAATTATTGAGAATATTATGTTACGTATGCAGGGTTATGACACGGTAGTAGGGGAGCGAGGAGTTCAGTTATCTGGGGGGCAGAAACAGCGGGTGGCAATTGCAAGAGCCATAGTGAAGAATCCAAGAATATTACTACTAGATGAAGCTACCAGTGCACTTGATGCCGAGTCTGAAAAAGTGGTTCAAGATGCACTTGACCGAGTTATGGTGGACAGAACCACAATAGTGGTGGCTCATAGGCTATCCACTATTAAGGGTGCTGATTTAATTGCAGTAGTTAAGAATGGTGTCATAGCAGAGAAGGGAAAGCATGAAGTATTGCTCAATAAAGGAGGTAACTATGCTTCATTAGTAGCATTGCACACAAGTGCTTCTTCATCTTAGAACCCCTTTGAGAGCTCCTTGCTGCTTTCATCTTAGTAAATTCAGATGATCGGGATTTTTGTCCTTCTCAGTGACTGATCAAGTTTAATTACCACTCTCTTTCTTTCTCTCTCTCTTGTGGCAATATTTACGTGCAATATGTAATGTCTTTTTGTTGTGAAAAATAGTGATGCAAAAAATATTTCCTTTGTGTCTTCACTTTTTTATTAAGGAAATGATAGGTATATTTCATTCTTATTTGCATCGCTTTATTAATTGGAATAACGAAAAAGTGGAGCGCGCGTATATATTTTCATGAAGTGCAAATATCAACTCTTTTGAATTTGCATCAATTTCCGCATCTGGAGAATTGATTCCTTAATAGATGAAGACAACAAAGACAATGCTGACATGGTTGGAAGCATGTAATCACAACCGAGCGAAAAGTTGCAGAAGAACTATTTAATGAGAAATAACTTAAATCAGTGTTCCTCTCTTACCTTACTGAACTCAGAGCAATCGCAGACCTCGCTGATCAAGGAAAACAGAAATTCAGATTATGAGGAGAACAAACTAAACAATAGTTAATAAATTACTATCTTGAAGTAAGGTTAAAAAAAAAAAAATTAGGACCACATTCAGTTGATACTAATTTATCAATTTTCTAATCAAATCATCTAACAACAGAATCGTTTTATTCTCAAATGAATACACTAGATGCTAAAACAACTTCTAAGTCAATCAATTATACCTCACATATGTAATGATAAAACAGTTATTTAGCAGTCACTGAGCACGTCAGTGTACAGCATTCATTAGGCATATCAATCTTTGATGTAAATCACCTTCTACTGAAACAAGTCTGTACCATGTTGCTGGGACAATGGCATTAGGAGAACCTACTGGACACAGTCTATGACTCTTCTTCTGTCACTGCTTGCGTGTGTGTATATATATATATATATATATATATATATATATATGGTACATCATATTGTATATTTTTATTTCGCAGTTCTTGTGTTTTTTTCTTTGTGAGCTTCCTGCTTTTCTGCCCCTTTAAAGATGCTAGCCTATACTGCCTATCCTTTAAATTAATACTAAATTAACCAAACAAATATTATATCATTTTCATAACAAATATTGTACTATATAATATTGATTTATATGCATGTATGATCAGGGAAAATGGTCCTGTAATTATTATGATAATGCTATTTGCAAAAGACATTGGAGAGATAGTTCTATTTAGCAAGCATCATGCGGTCCCCAAGTATCTTGAGTCAAATCAGTTGCATAACGATAGAGTGGCAAAGGACAAAAATATAAACTAAAGGCAAAGGCAAAACTAGAGATTAAATTTTTGAGTTGTTCAACCAATAATGTTTGCCCATTCAAATGGAATTTATTGAATTATTGACCTTAGCTTAAACAAATGGGCATCGAGGCAATGCTGCTAATGCAGGTTAAGCTGCAGTTATCTTAGAAATTCTGCTTAGGTATACATGCATAATAATGTAGGTTTCTTAATACGACTTCAGCATTTTAGAGAAAGAGAGATACATAACAATTTGAGTTAAAAATGCCGAGTTTCAATTCAATATTAGTGCACTCGCCGACATCTTAGAAAAGGGGTCAACAAAGACTTTGGATTTCATTGCCAATCATTTTCAGAGATTATTTACATTTATAAAGGGGGAAAAATATGTTTCTTACGTTAGGATGTTGCCAACTTTCAACCTGAGCATCCATAATAATGGCAACAGAGTTCCAACTTGGTTATTGATGAGCCCCTTGTTTAAATAATCTTTTTTCTGCAGACTCATATTATCATATATTGTAGTGATCTATGTCTTAAAGATCAAAAGTAAAAGAAAGCATTTCCTGTAGTTAGTGGTGCAGGGATAAATTCAGAAATGTTTTTGGTTAATAATCATAGGTTCAAATTCAAATAAATATCCAATTACTAGAGTCAAACAATTTTTTTATTTTAAATTTCCACTTCAGCAATTAACTTATTTGACGGTACTTTGAAAGAAAAAACTATCATGCCCAGAAGTACACCTGCTTCACTAGACCATCAGGCCAATGAAGTGACCAATATCAGAGGAAAAATTCTTAGATTTTAAGAGTATCATTCCGGTTGAAATTTGGTCTAGATTTTACCATATAATATTTTAAACTTAATTATGATTGTAATTTGTACTATCCAAGTATTGTTATTATTATAATTATTGTGGATTGAGTGTAGTAATTTCTGAATACATAAGAATCTCTCATGGCTCTTGTTGTTCAATGGTGCGTTTAAACCGTACATTAATTGTTATTTTGGTGATGGGTGTTCTATTCTTTTGCTTTATCTCATGATTTAAAGATAACCCGGGTTAGCTTGCAATAGTAGGCTACTGCCAACTAAGTTCAACCAATCTTATATTATAGTTTTGCTTCATTCCCTTTTTGCTATCTAGTGCTGGTTAGCCATCATTCTGAGAAGGCAGGAAGCACTTCTTCCACTTCAACTTTGCAAGAAAAAGGTTTGTTTCTGCTTTCACCTTTGCCAGAAAATGACAATAACAAGAACGTGAGTAAGGAAGACTATTGCTTTCCTTTTATATATATATTTTTTGGTTTTGAATGTGCTTTGATCACTCATGTTGGTTTTGCAAGTGCACCTTGCATTTTAGTTCTCTCTCTGGCCTACTCTAGTTTCCTTGGTAGCTGTTTTTTTTATTCTTCATTCTTCAATGTTCATTACTCTTTATTGTTGAATTTGGCTAAGTCAACTAGCTGCTAATTTATGTAGCTTTTGTAGTTCTTAACATGTGCAGAATTATAACTCAATATAATTCAGTAGTGGCTTTTGATATTAAAACCAACTCGTAGTTGCTAACTCAAACCAGTGATCCTTCTTATGCAGCTATTTTTTTTTTAGTGGTATGGTGATTGCAATTGTAACCAACATACATAGGCCTTCCTTGGGGAAAATGGTGGGTGAGGCCAGCTTGGATGGAGATATTACTTCATGTGAGAAGACAGGATCATCAACAAGTCATCCACCAGTTCCAGATCCTGAAAATTCCCATGAAATGAATGGCAAGCAGCAGAATCCAAAGAAGAACAAGGCCAAAGATGAAAGCAACAAAACAGCACCCTTTTACAAGCTTTTCTCATTTGCAGACTCTTGGGATCATCTACTGATGTTTGTCGGGACAGTAAGTGCTGGGAGGAATGGAATCTCTATGCCTTTAATGGTTATAATTATTGGAGATGCAATTGATGCTTTTGGAAGAAATGCTAACACTAAACAAGCTGTTCATGATGTTTCCAAGGTAACGACAAGCACCCTTCACTAAGAATCAGTGTTGTGAAATATCAAATATCTAAGCTATGATTGGTAAGGAAGATATGAGAATAATGTGAGATGGAATTGTTTTGAAAGTGGGTTGTTTTTTTTTTTTTCACTTCTCGTTGTTGCTTTATAGAGGATGAAAAACAAATGAAAAAATGACTTCATTTTCAAGCTATGGCCTATAAGAGGAAACGTGCAACATTTGCATGGGTGGGTTGGAAGTGAGTTGTACTGTTGCACAATACTCCACCATAAATTGTCTCACATTTTTGTTGAACCAAGCAAGTGTAAAGTAATTATTCTAAATTTTCGTCTAATCATTTTCAATTGCCTATCATTAGTGTCAATGATTCTATTGTGCAATAAGCTTGTGGGTATCTAATTCCAGAAGAATTAATATTAAGTTTGAAGGCAACAGTTTGGTTTTAATTCTCTTATTTCAATGTCATATAACCCATAATAATGGTTCATTTTATGCTCAGGAGTCTCTGAAGTTTCTATGCTTGGGTATAGCTGCTTTTTTTTCCGGCATTTTTGCGTAAGCAAATCAAATTCTCTGCTGATTATGCTTACTGTTTAACACAAATATAATTTAGGCTTAATCTAACCATAGTTAACCTTACATGAAATCTTCCAGAGGTGGCTTGCTGGGTGATCACTGGGCAGAGACAAGCTGCACGAATAAGAGGCTTATACCTCAAAGCAATTTTGAGGCAAGATGTCAGCTTCTTTGACAAGGAAACTAACACTGGTGAGGTTGTTGAAAGGATGTCAGGCGACACAGCTCTTATTCAAGATGCCATGGGTGAAAAGGTATAAATGGACCACCTAAAGTACATTAGAATATGCAATATGGTTCTATAAGCAAAAAGAGAATGTGGGTCCATTCATGAAAAGGTATAACATCAATGCTCAAACAGAGTTTAAAAAAAAAAGGGAAGGGGGGGCGGGGGATTTTGAAAATAAAAATAAAAATAAAAATAAAAAAGTGAAATTTTTTTAATACCAAAAGCTTCAAGGTTCTCCAACTTAACGTTCAAATCCCCTTCGGTGCTCTGCCCGAGGTAGTCCACGTCAGACTTGCTAGACGGCGTCACCGAGAAAACGTCGTCGCCGGCGACGGACTTCGAGCAACGCTGCAACGACAGAGCGTGGAAGCTTTCGGGAACCTGAGAGTGTTGAGCACGTTATGAGCAGCAGCGTTTTTGAAGCAGCTGCGGGTGTTGGTGCTGGTGGCGGTGGTGGCGGAGAATGGCAGAGAGGCATCGCCTCCGTGGACGGCGAAGACGCCGAAAATCTCCGCCGAATACACGTAATGAATGGGATTGGGATTGGGATTGGGTTTGCGAGTGGGGCACCGGTTGGAAGTGATAAAGAGACAGCAAACGGAAAAGGCAGAAACCTCTGATTGTGTTTGTGTGTGTTGCAGAACACTGAGTGTGACAGGCTGTTGTAGATAGAGAGAGATAGAGATTACAGAGTGTAAAGAGAATCTCATTTGATTTGGATTGGATCATTCATGATGGGTTTTACGGCCCAAGGCCCTAAACTGGCCTTGCCAATACTGGAAAAAAAAAACTGTGATCACGTTAACTGTGCATATTTTATCTCACATAATCTTTTTTTTTAATAATTTTAAATTTACTTAATAATTTTTATTTTTCCTTTTTAATTATTTTTCAATTTTTGAACTTGATTTAATCATTTGTCTAAAATAATTATTAAATAATATATGATATTCGTGTTTTACACTAAAAGGAAAAACAAATGATTTTTGATAAACATTCCGTTTTTTTGGGGTTCGGCAAGGACGGAAGTTGAGGGAGGGGGATGGGAAGGCTTGAACCGTGGGCAATTTTACAGAGGCTCAACTACTTTCAAAAGCTTTACATTTCAAGGTGCTGTCTGCTATGTATTTTGCGGCCCAAGGTGCTTAGTGCACTTTGTAATTATTAGGTGATAAAGATTTGTGAGATATATTAATATATCAATCAATTATAATATATTATAATAATATTCTAATTTTAAAAAATTTATAAAATATGATTAAATATATTTTAAAAATTAATTATTATATATTGATAATATAAAATTGATTATACTGATAGTGCTCCATACTCCTTGACCTGTGATAAGCACCGTAGATGATGCCTGGCATCTGTCGCATAACGTGAGTGAACCCGAGTAAAATCTAAGACAAATTTTCTAATTTTGGACCCCCCCAATGCAAAAGGAGTTCAGTCAATTGATGACCAAAAAATAAAATGGTCTGATTAATAGCTTGGATGCTGGATTTGGACATCCGTCTAGGTCCAACAATTCCGGTATGGTCCACGATCCACAATTTTAGAGTTCCATTTTCCAATTACATTTCATAAAAAAAAAATATGACATTGACGTAGTTATCAGTTAGATATATTTGATTTTTTTTAACTTCAATTTTGATATAATGTATACAATTTTCATAAAATATCAAAAATTCTTATACTGACATATTAATAAATTAATTTAACTATACCAAAATACGTAAGATATTAAATTTATTAAATAATATGACGTCGTTAGATGTAAGGATAATTGTTTTATATTAATAATTAATCAAAAATAAATTCTTAGCCCTTTCCAAAGCCGATATCTATCTATTTCACTTCTGTTGCTAAGCGATTTTGAATGAGGAGACTGCAATATGCAATGAATAATATAAAATTGCTCAACATGATATCATCCTTACAGATCAAAAAAACATGATGTCATTCTCGCTCAATCCTTGTTAATCTTTGTTTTGGTAAATGATTCTTTTAATCTAAAACCCCAGTTTAGGAAGGCGCTGCCGCGCTACTGTTTTGTCTTAATTTTTTTTTTTTTTAAAGGGGGAATTGTTCAAAGCCAATGGGCTCTCCTTCATTTTTTTACTATAAATAAAGAAAAGATGATTATTCTATCTGTTGCTGTATTTATTAGAGGTAAAGAGAGTGGGGAGTTGGTATATAGATTGAGATAAAATTGCCTCACCCTCTTCTCTTGCTATGGTATTCATAGGAGGTAAGGGTGGTACTCGCTATTAATATGAGTCACATATTAAGGCATAGATAGGATATGTGAGTGGTGAGATGAACTTAAGCTAAACAAATAGAAAATTTGAACGAATCACAAATCCTCCAACCCTAAGCTCTAAAAGAGCAAAGAAGTTAAGAAATATTTTAAGTTGGATAAGGAAAATTGGAGAATTGCGAGATCATACGGATCACCACCTATTTGTCAAATTAAATGTGGCCCTAAGTTTATTGAAAGGACAAAATCAAATGACTAGGGAAAAAGAAGCGGATAGAATTAACGATTTTTTTTATTTTTATTTTGGGTTTTTTATAGGCATTCTTTCATCAAAGATAATTTTATTTGAATACTATAGAGCACTAAAATATGGGCAGCTTTTTTGAATAATACATAACACTTTTTGTTTTTAGTAATAGCTAACATTATTTTTACCACCAAAATTAATTTTCATCTTATTTGGGGAGAATTAATAAGTACAAATTTTTTTCAATTAACCAATTGTAAATTATCAAAATTATTTTTTTATAGATCAATGCTTTGTTTGGTTGAAATAGTTCAACAAAATCTATTTCACTTAAGATTTTATATTTGAGTCTTGCAGATAAAAAAAAATTATATTGATGTAAGAGTTTTATCGTAGATCAACCCAACTTAATCTATATTAATTGGAGTATAGTGAGTTTTCGATAATAATTATTTATACAAAAAAATAAAATTATACATGTATTACATAGTATCTCCGACTTTTATTTTACGACACATCAATAATTTATTTATCCATTCAATTAGATATAAATCAACTTTGCAACTTCTGCATAAACAAAAAGATATTTAGAAGGGCAGGGCATAGTAAGTAGCAATTATCAAAGATCTGGCTTGGCTATTACAAAAAATATAGGTTACCAAGTCCATAATTCAGCATCATAACGAAGAAGGAAGACAACACACTAAATTGATTACATAGGGCAGTGGAAAATTATACAAGATATGCGTTACAAAGCGCGTTCATTTCATGGTCTTGGGACAACATGTCGCCAAAGACTGAGGTTAACCAATAAAGATAGGCTTGTTTTTGAAATTTGCAATGTGATGTCTCTCAGTATAAGAAAATTCAGTGGAGTTATATAGCGTCGTCATCATAATGGTTCTGTATGATTGCTAGAAGTTAAGTTGATCATTTTCACGAAGACGACAGCTCAAACTAGGAGAGTAGCACATGTGCCTCCGGTCAATGTTGGATGTCTCTCGTTTTCTAAACGAGAGAGAAAAGCTGAAAAGTAAGTCGTTGGTCTTGGAGAAGAATGAAAGTACGTTATTTGAGCATCACGGAACGAATCTGTGGATTTTGTCGCACTTGTCAAATATTGAATCGAATATCCTTTCTGCATTTATTTAATGGCTAACATAGAAACGGGCATTTTCTCTTTCTCATTTGGCTGTCACTGTGATTAAGCAGTCTATGGCTACAAGGCAAGAAATTTAAAAAGTCTAGTTAGTAGGGATGAATTCGTTAACTTATTTTTTTAATTAAATAGTCATAATTTCAAACCCAACATGTAATCAATCAGTTTGAAAAAACGAACCACACTGGATTAGTGTGTGTTTGGACTTGGACTGACTTCTTTTATATTCAGAGTAATTTATAATTAAAAATTTTCTGAAAAATAATTGAAAAAGAAAATAATTTTTTTCTAAAATTTAATCTAATCTAAACACGATTTTAGGCTCACTGGATCTTAAAGAAAATTTATTTTAATTAATATAGACTTAATAAAAATATAAGAATCTATTTATTTCTTTAATTATTTACTAAGTTATAGTTGTAATATATTTTATTAATTTAAAAATAAATACGCCTTTATTTTTTTTTTTTTTATTTCAAAGACAATCTCATTAGCAAACAGTGCTGTCGAAATTTTGAGCACGCGAATTGTAAAGTGGCTATGCAGCTTCGTACCCAAAATTTTTTCTAATATTCAAAAAGTATGGAGACACCATGAGAACAAAAAAAGAATAGTTGACGTGTAGAACAAGAAATGTCCATTTTCTCCATTAAAATTATTTGACCGCTGTTGTGTCATATGAACTATATAAAGTTGCCGAGAACTAGTCCTAACTTCATGATCGACTTGCTCCCTTCACTAACCTATTACATTAGTTGCTTTCCATGCACCTGCGTTCAACTTTCCAACTCACAATTTTTCTATCATTCTTCTGTTGCTTGTTACGGCTAGTTTTCCATCTTCTGCGAAGGCACAAATTGCTTCAGCTTTTGGTTTGTAAAAGGTTCATTTCTTCTTTTGTTTACTTCTGAATGAGTTCTTATCACTCATGTTGGTTTTGAATATGAATATTCCTTTAAAGCATAACTCCAAGTCTCCAACTGTTTAATGTGGTTCTTGTTCTAGTTAATTTGTTGCCATATTAATTCACTTCTCTTTTAGCTTTCGTCTTGACATCTTCACTCACTGCATTTTTCCTACAGGACTAACTGTGTTCAACTAAGTGTGAATTTCTGAACTCCATTGAAATTTCCAATATGAATCCATAATCTTCACCAACTTCAATCAGGTAGCACACGGCTAAGAAGGAAAGTGAGAACATACAAATTTGATGACAAAGTTAAATTATGGAGAGCACTATGTTGTTGTTGTGTGTATTACTAACTTGAACCTGTAATGCCTTTCCTGCAGGCTGCAGCTGTTTACCACCCACCATCATCATTGGCGGAGGGCTTTGTAAGCTAAAGAAGCCTTCCTCCACTAAAATGGGAGGTGATCCAGACAAGAAGCAAGATGCAAAGAAGGACAAGGCCAAAGATGAAGCCACCAACACAGTACCCTTATACAAGCTTTTCTCATTTGCTGATCCTTTGGATCATTTATTCATGCTTGTGGGGACAGTTGGTGCTATTGGTAATGGAATCTCCATGCCCTTAATGACTTTAATATTTGGAAATATGATCGATGCATTTGGAGGTAACTCAAACACCAAAGACGTTGTTGATGAAGTTTCAAAGGTAATTCTTCATTTATCCCGCTCGCTACTAATCCATATTTGTGAAATATCTAAGGTGAAGTTGGCGTAGAAGTTAACTTTTAGAATTAAAATTCTCAGATTTTTTCACGTCACAATGAATTATTCTGTGTTCAGGTGTCCCTGAAATTTGTGTACTTGGCTGCGGGTACCTTTTTTGCATCACTTCTGCGTAAGTACATATGCAGCTTCTCTGTTAGTTCTTTCCATCTGACTAGGTAGTTTGGCTCATTATGATTCAAAAACAAACGTTGTTTGCTATGTACCAGAGGTGACTGGCTGGATGGTCACTGGGGAGAGACAGGCCGCAAGAATTAGAGGCTTATACCTTCAAACAATTTTGAGGCAAGATGTCAGCTTCTTTGACAAGGAAACTAATACTGGGGAGGTTGTTGGAAGGATGTCAGGTGATACTGTTGTTATTCAAGATGCCGTGGGTGAGAAGGTATTTATGAACCACCATACAACTCTCAAATCATCATCATTAGACTAACTAAAAAAAGGGGGGTAGCAGTTTAAGGTAAATTTTGTTTGCTTGTTGTTTTTTACCTGCTTCGTTCAGGTGGGACAGTTCATACAGTTGGTGGCAACTTTCTTTGGAGGTTTTGTCATAGCATTCATTAGGGGGTGGCTTCTAACTCTTGTCATGCTATCTTCTATTCCACTGGTTGTTTTGTCTGGTGCTATAATGAGCATGGTTATTATAAAAGCATCATCACGTGGACAAACAGCTTATTCTACAGCAGCGACTGTAGTAGAGCAGACCATAGGTTCTATCCGAACGGTATGCACGCAGTGCGAAAAGAACTCCCGAGTTTTCCCTTTTGTAATTGCATAACATATAAATGAATTCCACTCCTCCATTGCAATGCAGGTTGCATCATTCACTGGGGAGAAGCAAGCTATAGCTAAATATAATCAGTCCCTAATCAAAGCTTACAAGACCGGGGTGGAAGAGGCGCTGGCTTCTGGTTTTGGATTTGGATCAATCTTTTTTGTTTTTATCTCCACTTATGGTTTAGCTGTATGGTATGGTGCGAAGATGATAATAGAGAAAGGATATACAGGAGGGGAGGTTGTGACTGTAATCTTTGCTCTAGTGGCTGGTTCTATGTAAGTTATAAGTTGCTTTTTCTTTCTTAACATGAACATATAATTTCTAAAATTGACCATGGAACTATACTTCCAATATCAGGTCACTTGGGCAGGCATCACCAAGCCTAAGTGCTTTTGCTGCAGGACAAGCTGCGGCATTTAAGATGTTTGAGACGATTAAAAGGAAGCCAGAAATCGATGCTTATGACACCAGTGGCCGGAAGCTTGATGACATTCGAGGAGATATAGAACTAAGGGAGGTTTGCTTTAGTTATCCTACAAGACCAGATGAACTGATATTCAGTGGATTTTCTCTTTCAATACCAAGTGGCACTACTGCAGCTTTGGTAGGGCAAAGTGGGAGTGGGAAGTCCACAGTTGTTAGTTTGATAGAGAGGTTTTATGATCCACAGGCTGGTGAAGTTCTCATTGATGGTATCAACCTCAAAGAGTTTCAACTGAAATGGATCAGACAGAAAATAGGCCTTGTTAGCCAGGAACCAGTTCTCTTTACTTGTAGCATTAAAGAGAATATTGCCTATGGCAAAGACGGTGCAACTGATGAAGAAATCAGAGCTGCAGCAGAACTTGCAAATGCTGCCAAATTTGCAGACAGGCTTCCTCAGGTGAACTCTCAAATCTACATTTAAACATAGAAATTGCATTTCTCCTGCTTAACATTTTGGACTGTTCTCTTCCTTTGTCAGTATTATTTTTATCTGCTTAGTGTTTATGGCAAAAGAAAAAAAATCTTGTTCATATCTTTATACTAAATGGTTCTATGGTCAATGGAATTGATTTGCATTAATGAGTAGAATATTCAGGCAAAATATCTAGCCATTGGAATAGCAGAATATTCGGCTAGAATATCTGGCCATTTAGACCAGCATATCCTACATGATTGTACAGCTGTAATTATGTGATTATGTTATTATTTCCATAATTAAGCTATGCCAGTTGTAGGATAGCGTTCTTAGTAGATTAGCTAGTTTTTAGGGGCTAACATTCAGATTGTATTTCAATATATAGATGAGAATTCTCTAGTAGGAGAACACATAGTTTTTAACCTACATTTTTCAGAGTCTAACATGGTATCAATCTGGGTTGCGATCTTATCCTAGCTTAGCCAGAAATTTCTTAGCCTCTTGTCTCTTTTGTCTCAAGCTTGTCCTTGTCTAGCCTCAGTTCCTCTTGATTCTGTCCTTTTTGCAGCTTATTCCTTCCTCAGACTTAGTTCATTGTGATTTTTTTTCCTCAACCTCATGTCTACTAAAAAGTATGATGTCTTGGTGGTTCGCCTTATTGGCAAGAACTACTCAACCTAGGCATTCCAGTTCCAGATTTTTGTCAAAGGTAAGGACCTTTGGGGTCATGTTGATGGTAGTAGTCCTGCTCTTGACAAAGAGAAACAGAAGGATGAATATTCCAAGTGGAAAGTCAAAGATGTCCAAGTCATGGCATGGATCATAGGCTCTGTTGATCCCAATATTGTCCTCAATCTTAGACCGTTCAACATTGCAACCAAGATGTGGGCCTACCTAAAGAAAATGTATAGCTAGAATAACACTGCTCGAAGGTTCCAGCTTGAACATGAAATCGCCATCTTTCAATAGGACAGTTTCTCAATTTCTGATTTCTATTCTCATTTCATGAACCTTTTGGCCGAATACACTAATATTGTCTATGAAAATTTGTCAGTGAAGGTCTTACTTCAGTGCAATCAGTTCATGAAACTACTAAATGAGATCAATTTCTTATGAAATTAAGATATGATTTTGAAGGTATTTGGTCCAATCTCATAAATAGAGCTACTGTACCCTCCTTGGATGCATGCCTCAATGAACTCCTTCGTGAAGAACAGTGACTCCTTACTCAAACAACCATGGAACAAAAATCCACCTCTCTTCTAGTTGCATATACGGTACAAGGCAAGCCTAGAAGATGGGACATGAATGTTGTTCAATGTTTTTGTTGCAAAGAATTTGGACATTTTGCTTCAAACTATCCTAAATAGTTTTGTAATTACTGCAAAAAAGATAGTCATATCATTAAAGAATGTCCAATAAGACCACCCAACAAAACTGCAACAGCCTTTACTGCCTCTATTGGTTCTTCCACTGCTACTAGTTCTGTGGCTATAGCAAATTTGCAACATAATGCTCCTGCCCCTGTTCAAAGCTTGACCCCTGAAATTGTCTAACAAATGATAATTTTAGCATTCTTTACTTTAGGACTCTCAGGTAAACCTTTTTCCACCTCTTCTCCTTGGTATTTTGACTCTAGGGCATCCAATCATATGACCAACAATGTTGAAACCCTTACAAATGTCACCAAATATTTTGGAAATCTCAAAATTCATACTGCTTATGGAAACCCTTTACCTATCACAGCAATTGGTGATATTTCTTCCTCTTTAACTAATGTCTTTGTCTCATTTGCTCGCACTAGTAACCTTATTTCTGTTGGTCAATTAGTTGACAATGATCGCCGAGTTGAATTCTCAAAATCTAGTTGTCTTGTGCAGGATCAACAATCAAGAAAGATGATCGCAAAGGGGCCTAAAGTTGGACATCTTTTTCCCCTTTGTTTCTCAGTGTCTCCATGTTCTTTTTTGCCTTTTGTTTCTTGTAATTCTGCTACTATTAATTTCAAATTATGGCATAAGCGTCTTGGACATCCAAACTCAAATATACTTCATGACTTGCTGAAATCTAGTGTTCTTGGTAATAAAGAGTTCGCATCTCTTAGTTCTGTTCAATTTGATTGCAATTCTTGTAAAATTGGTAAAAGTAAAATTTTACCATTTGTAACTCATCAATCAAATGTAAGACAAGCTTTTGATATGATTTATAGTGATTTATGGGGGATGGCACCTATTTTATCTCATGCTAATTACAAGTACTTTGTCACTTTTATTGACGACTATAGTCGTTTCACATGGGTCTATTTTTTTGCGCTCTAAGAATGACGTATTCTTTGCTTTCAAATTCTTTAATGCCTATGTTCAGACCCAATTTTCTTCAAAAATTAAAATTCTTCAATCTGACAATGGAGGGGAGTACACATCTTATTTATTTCAAGATTTCTTGCAAACAAATGATATTTTATCCCAAAGGTCATATCTTTCCACTCCCCAACAAAATGGGCTAGCTGAAAGAAAAAACTGTCATCTTCTTGATGTTGTCTGCACCCTTATGTTGGAATCTTTTATGCCATCTAGATTTTGGTGTGAAGCTCTCTCCAATGCTGTCCACGTTATTAACCGCCTACCTTCTCCATCATTAAACAATGATTCCCCTTTCTCACAGTTATTTGGTCACACACCCACTTATTCTAGTCTCTGCACCTTTGGTTGTGTTTGTCAACACACCAAGCTCACAGCTAAATCTACCAAATGTGCTTTTCTTGGTCACTCAGCCCATCAAAAAGGTTTTCTATGTTATGACCCTGATCTACATCGGATTCGGGTCTCAAGAAATGTCATCTTTCAAGAAAATACATATTTTTTTGTAACTAACCATGACGCTCTCTTCTCATCCCCCACATCTGTTTTGTCACTATTTTCAAACAATTCTGTAGGACCAACCTCACCAAAACCTCTCTTGGTATGCCAAAGACGTAAGGCTGTCATTCCATATTAGCCATCAGGATCTCCAGGGCCCCCTCCAAATCACTCTCTGGCTACTGATCCAACACATGATCCAGAACCAGCTCCTTTGCGACGCAGTTCTCGCAATTCGTAAACCACCAGAAAAGTATGGTTTCTTTTCCCCTTTATCCTTGACAGCAACTTTAGCATCTGTTCTTATTCTTTCTTCCTATAAACAGGCAATACAGCATGAATGTTAGCAGAAAGCTATTAAAATAGAACTTCTAGCACTAGATGAAAATTAGACATGGGATGTTGTTCCATGCCCCCATCTGTGAAACCTCTTGGCAGCAAATTTGTATTCACTATAAAGCTTCGTTCGGATGGATCTATAGATCGTTACAAGGCTAGACTGGTTGTTCTTGGAAATAAGCAAATTTGGCCTTGACTATGAGGAAACCTTTGCACTTGTTGCCAAGATGACTACTGTGCGCACTATTCTTGCTATTGCTGCATCTGAATTTTGGCCAATATACCAGATGGATGTCAAGAATGCATTCCTCCATGGTGACCTCAAGGAGGAAGTTTACATCAAACTTCGTAGAGGTATGCCTGCACCATCACCTAATGCTGTCTGCAAACTAAAACGCTCTTTATATGGATTGAAACAGGCACCAAGAGTATGGTTTGAAAAGTTTTGCACAACACTACTTGGTTTTTACTTTATACAAAGTCAATATGATCCGTCCCTTTTCATACAAAGGACTCCTACGGGAATTGTGATACTTCTTACTTATGTGCACAACATGGTGGTGACTGGTTCTGATCAAGAGGCTATCTCTACACTCAAGAAATTGTTGCATTCAACTTTCCACATAAAAGATCTTGGCCAGCTCACTTACTTCTTAAGGTTAGAAGTACATTATCAACAAAAAGGCATCTTTGTAACTCAACGTAAGTATATTCAAGATTTGATTCAGTTAGGTGGTCTCACCAATGCAACTATTGTTGACACCCCCATGGAAATTAATGTAAAATATAGAAGAGATGAAGGTGAACTTCTAGCAGACCCAACTTTATATCGAAAGCTGGTTGATAGTCTTATCTACCTAACCATCACATGACCTGACATCTTTTTCGCTATCCACATAGTAAGCAAATTCATGCAATCCCCTCGACATTTCCATCTTTCAGCAGTACATCACATTATTAGATATCTCCTTGGCACCTCCAACCAAGGCTTATTCTTCCTTGTTGGTTCATCAGCATAACTCCAAGCATACAGCGATGCGGATTGGGCTGGATGTCTAGACACAAGGAAATCCACTATTGGCTGGTGTATGTTTCTAGGTGGTGTTCCAAGCTCATGGAAATGCAAATAACAAGACTTGGTCTCAAAGTCGTCCATTGAAGCAAAATATCGCACCATGTTTGCAGCATGCTCTGAGATTATTTGGTTGCGTGGTGTTCTTTTCGAGCTTGGTTTCTCACAAGCATAACCAACTCCAGTACATGCTAACAATACAAGTGCCATACAAATTGCAACAAATCCTGTTTATCATGAATGAATGAAGCACATAGAAGTTGATTGTCACTCCATCCGAGAAGCCTATGACCGCAGAGTTATTACTCTACCTCATGTCTCCACATCTGTTCAAATCGGTGACATCTTCACCAAGTCCTTGACACATTAGCGTCATAATTTCCTAGGCAACAAATTGATGCTTCTAGATTTACCAGCATCAATTTGAAAGGGGATGTCAATGGAATTGATTTGCATTAATGAGTAGAAAATCTGACCATTTGACTAGCAGAATATCTGGCCATTTAGACCAGCATATCCTACATGATTATACAGCTGTAATTATGCGATTATGTGATTATGTTATTATTTCCTTAATTAAGCTAGGCTAGCTGTAGGATAACATTCTTAACAGATTAGCTAGTTTTTAGGGGCTAAAATTCAGATTGTATTTCAATATATAGATGAGAATTCTCCAGTAGGAGAACACAAAGTTTTTAACCTACATTTTTCAGAGTCTAACATCTATACCTCAGTATTTTTGTAAATTTCTGACTTATGAACTTAGGGACTTGATACAATGGTTGGTGAGCATGGAACTCAGCTCTCTGGGGGTCAAAAGCAGAGAGTTGCAATAGCAAGAGCAATTTTGAAAGACCCAAGAATCCTACTTCTGGATGAAGCTACAAGCGCCCTTGATGCTGAATCTGAGAGAGTAGTACAGGAGGCATTGGACAGAATAATGATAAACCGAACAACCGTCATCGTAGCCCACCGCCTAAGTACTATAAGGAATGCTGATACCATTGCTGTCATTCATCAAGGAAAAATAGTAGAAAGAGGTAGAGATACTATCTTGTAATGGAAATCAACTTTCTCCATTCCAATATGACTTCATTGACGGGTTCACCATATCCCTTATTGCATTCTTATACTTTTCAATTGATCAGGTTCACATGCTGAGCTCACCAAGGATCCTGAGGGAGCCTATAGCCAGCTCATTAGACTGCAAGAAGTTCAGGGGTCAGAACAAAATGTTGCCAATGACACAGACAAGCCAGAAAGTATTTTGCCTTCTGGAAGACAATCAAGTCAACAATCTTCTCCTATAAGATCTATAAGCCAAGGGTCATTTGGAGTTGGAAACAGTGGTCATCACTCATTCACACCAAGGCCTACAACAGCTGGCCTCTTGGAACCAGAAGGTTCTGGTCCTGAGGCTCCTCTTTCAACAGTTTCACCATCACCACCTGAAGTGCCACTTTATCGCCTTGCTTATTTAAACAAGCCTGAGATTCCAGTGTTACTGGTAGGGACAATTGCTGCAGTGGCAAGTGGAGCAATATTTCCTGCTTTTGGGCTCTTGCTTTCCAAAATGATTACTATTTTCTATGAGCCAGCTCATGAACTTCGTAAAGATTCAAGAGTTTGGGCATTGATATTTGTTGCACTTGGTGTAGCATCGTTATTTATCTACCCATCTAGATTCTACTTTTTTGCTGTTGCCGGAGGTAAGTTGATCAAAAGGATCCGGAAAATGTGTTTCGAGAAAGTAGTTCATATGGAAGTAAGTTGGTTTGACGAAGCTGACCATTCAAGTGGAGCAATTGGAGCAAGGCTTGCTACTGATGCAGCTTCCATTCGAGCTTTGGTTGGGGATGCACTTGGTTTGCTGGTTGAAAATATTGCCACAGCAGTTGCTGGCTTGGTAATTGCTTTTGAAGCAAGCTGGCAACTTGCTCTTATAGTTCTTGCTTTGGCGCCTGTATTAGGACTAAATGGATTTGTGCAATTCAAGTTCTTGAAAGGATTCAGCGCAGATGCAAAGGTTTGTTCTCGACTTCCATTGAGCAACGAACTTATGTGGCGTGATCATGTGAATGAATATAAAAATATCTAAATTCTCAAGTAAGGGAAAGTGGAGTGATTAATCTGAATGAAACTAATCAGATCCATTTCTTTGTACTTTTTTGACATCATACAAAGAACAAATGAGAAGCTACTTCATGAGCGTGGATCAACAGTGTTATAAACATGTTCTCTGACTACATTTTTGACTTGCTATATGTTATCAACAATGATAATTCTATGCAGAAATTGTATGAGGAAGCAAGTCAAGTGGCAAATGATGCTGTAGGGAGTATTAGAACAGTTGCTTCTTTCTGTGCTGAAGAGAAGGTGATGGAATTATACCAGGAAAAATGTGAAGGACCAATTAAGACAGGCATAAGGCGAGGGATAATAAGCGGTATAGGTTTTGGGTCATCATTCTTCATGCTGTATACAGTCTATGCAACCACTTTTTATGCTGGAGCTCGACTTGTAGAGGATGGCAAATCAACATTCTCAGATGTCTTCCGTGTAGGTTTCTCTCCTAACTTGACTCATTATATCAGTTATTAATCATCAATACAGGTTTCCACCATCGTTGTAGCATTGATGATTTGGTTTCCTGATTTGCAGGTCTTCTTTGCCTTCAGCATGGCAGCTGTGGGAGTCTCTCAATCTAGCTCCTTGGTCCCTGACTCAACTAAAGCAAAAAGTGCTGCAGCTTCTATATTTGCTATTCTTGATCGTAGGTCACAAATAGACCCCAGTGATGACTCTGGAATAACATTTGAAGAAGTCAAGGGAGAAATTGAGTTTCACCATGTCAGTTTCAGGTATCCAACCAGACCAGGTGTTCAAATATTCAGAGATCTTAGCTTGACCATTCATAGTGGCAAGGTAATTTTCTTATTTGCACTTCTAACCCCGTAGCAAATGATTATGATTATTGGTTACCATAGACTACTCTAAATTATTCTTCCAAAATGAGGAAAAGAAACTAACAAATGGATTGTTGTACTAATAAACATCAGACTGTTGCACTGGTTGGAGAAAGTGGAAGCGGAAAGTCAACAGTGATCTCATTACTACAAAGATTTTATGACCCGGATTCAGGTCACATTACACTGGATGGGAAACAGATCCAGACACTGCAAGTTAAATGGCTGAGACAACAGATGGGCCTGGTAAGCCAAGAGCCTGTGTTGTTTAATGACACCATCCGAGCCAACATCGCATACGGAAAGGGAGGTGATGCAACAGAAGCAGAAATTATAGCTGCAGCAGAACTGGCTAATGCTCGCAAGTTCATTAGTAGCTTGCAGCAGGTAAATTGCAAAGTGTATTTTCAACTCAGTCTTCCTTAAAGACTAGTGCAGCTAATGTATCTTCAAAATTCTGAATCAGTACAAGTTATTTGGACACTCATGTGAATATAGTTCTAAATTATTGAGAATATTATGTTACGTATGCAGGGTTATGACACGGTAGTAGGGGAGCGAGGAGTTCAGTTATCTGGCGGGCAGAAACAGCGGGTGGCAATTGCAAGAGCCATAGTGAAGAATCCAAGAATATTACTCCTAGATGAAGCTACCAGTGCACTTGATGCCGAGTCTGAAAAAGTGGTTCAAGATGCACTTGACCGAGTTATGGTGGACAGAACCACAATAGTGGTGGCTCATAGGCTATCCACTATTAAGGGTGCTGATTTAATTGCAGTAGTTAAGAATGGTGTCATAGCAGAGAAGGAAAAGCATGAAGCATTGCTCAATAAAGGAGGTAACTATGCTTCATTAGTAGCATTGCACACAAGTGCTTCTTCATCTTAGAGCCCCTTTGAGAGCTCCTTGCTGCTTTCATCTGAGTAAATTCAGATGATCGGGATTTTTGTCCTTCTCAGTGACTGATCAAGTTTAATTACCACTCTCTTTCTTTCTCTCTCTCTCTTGTGGCATTATTTACGTGTAATATGTAGTGTTTTTGTGAAAAATAGTGATGCAAAAACTGTTTCCTTTGTGAATTCACTTTTTTATTAAGGAAATGATAGGTATATTTCATTCTTATTTTCATCGCTTTATTAATTGGAACAACGAAAAAGTGAAGCGCGCGTATATATTTTCATGAAGTGCAAATATCAAACTCTTTTGAATTTGCATCAATTTCCACATCTGGAGAATTGATTCCTTAATAGATGAAGACAACAAAGACAATGCTGACATGGTTGGAAGCATGTAGTCACAACCGAGTGAAAAGTTGCAGAAAAACTATTCAAAAAAAGGATAAATGAGAAATAACTTAATTAAATCAGTGTTCCTTTCTGGGTTTTTAACTGTTTTAAATTAAAAAAATATATTATTTACATATGTACGTTTTTTAAACATTTTTTACATAAATGTCCGATTTTTTTGGACCATATTAAATTTAATTAAAGTTAAATCAAATTTATTACTGTGTAAATTTATCTAATGCGAACGGAATTCGATCTATACCAAATTGAATTCATTACTATTTGTGTGAATAGTGTTGAATTCAATTTAGCATGCATCGAATTTAATATGGCCAAATGGGTTTAGGGCAGAGTTTAAGATAGGTTATAATATTTTACGTCCATGATGGACCTAATATGATTAAGTAATAAAAAATATGGTTAATTATCAAATAAATATGGCTTCTTATGTGGCAAAGCACTAGGTCTACTATGGACTGGGATCTGTTCTAAAATATAGTAGCAATTAGATCTTATTCTTTATTAAAACTGTAAAGAAATGAATGAGGATAACATCCATATCAGTCGTTAAAGGTTTAATAGTCACATATTTAATATTTAAAAAATTCATACTTATTGTTTCTATGTATGCAATTATAGATATATATAAATTCTCTTGTTATATCTAAAGTCAATATTTTTTTATTTGTATATTACATTAATGATGAATTTGATCTAAGTTGGATCAGATTTATTATTGTTCACTCAAAAAAAAAGTATAAACCTATGATATTTCTTCATTAATTACCATTACAATAAATAGATCAAACGAAGTTACTACTTAAATGCATTAACTATGTTAACATATCCCAAACTAATTTCTAAGTTGCCATTAAATTAGTTTAGATTATGTTAACTTAATTAATATATTTAAGTAGTAACTTAGTTTGATTAATTTATTATAATGATAATTAATTAAGAAATATCCCAAGTTTATATTTTTTCTTTAGGGTGAACAATGATCAATCCGGTCCAATTTAGATCAAATTCATCATTGGTGTAATCTAAATATAAAAAAAATATTGACTTTAGATATAGCGATAGAATATATATATATATATATATATATATATATATATATATATATATATATATATATATATATATATATCCACAATTGCATATATAAAAATAATAAGTATGAATTTTTTAAATATTAAATATTATGGTTATTAAACCTGCAACGATTTATCCAGGTATCGTCCTTATTCATTTCTTTACCGCCTTAATAGAGTGTAAGGTCTAATGATTGCCATATTTTAGAATAGGCCCAGGTCCATAGTAGACCCGATACTTTGCGATACCTTATATGATAATTAGTCATACTTGTATGATAATTAACCATACTTTTTTGTTATTTAATTATATAAGATCCATTATGGACCTAAAATATTATAATCTATCTTAACCTTTATCCTAAATCCTTTGGTCATTTTGAATTCGATCCAGGATAAATCGAATTCAACACTATTCATGTGAATAGTATTGAATTTGATTTAACATAGATCGAATTCTGTTCGTATAAAATAAATTTGCACAATAATGAATTCAATTCAGTCTTAATTGAATTTACTACGATCCAAAAAAAAATGACATTTTGGTAAAAAATATTGAAAAAGCATATATACGTAAATAATATATTTTTTTAATTTAAAACAGTAAAAAAGCTTTCCTCTCTTACCTTACTGAACTCAGAGCAATCACAGACCTCGCTGATCAAGGAAAACAGATATTCAGATTTTGAGGAGAACAAACTAAACAATAGCTAATAAATTACTATCTTGAAGTATGGCTTAAAAAAAAGAAAAAAGAAAAAATCTTGCTGGTATATTAAAGAAAGACTAAAGGTGGCCAATATTTTACTTCTGTCTAAATTTCAGAATTCAGTGGTCAAATTGAAAAGCATGGTAATATTTTTTTTTTTAAAAAGAATCTATAATTATGCACAGCAAACTGTAAAGGATAGAGACCAAAATTAAAATTTGTGAGTTGTTTAGCCTCAATTAGGACCACATTCCTCACCAAAAATAAAAAAAATTAGGACCACATTCAGTTGATAATAATTTATTAATTTTCTAATCAAATCATCTAACAACAGAATCGTTTTATTCTCAAATGAATACACTAGATGCTAAAACAACTTCTAAGTCAACCAATTATACCTCACATGTGTAATGATGAAAAAGTTATTTAACAGTCACTGAATAGCTCAGTGTAATCAGGCACATCAATCTTTGTTGCAAATCACCTTCTACTGAAACAAGTCTGTACCATATTGCTGGGGCAATGGCATTAGGAGAATGTTACGAGCATAAGTCCTTCACTCAACGGCACTTCACTGAGCGACGCTTCACTTCATCATGGTCAGCTTCTCCATCGGTCAGAACTTTCGCGGGTAGCTCTTTTTTCAGTTGGGCTGCTCTCAATGAAAGAGGAGAGCTCAAGTCCTTATAAGGCCCCCCTTTTAAAGTGACCTCCCCGACGTAGAACTTGTAACATTTCATTTGTTACAAGCATAAGTTCTTAGGAGAATTGCATCCCAAAAGTTAACTATTTGAGTGGGAGAGCTCAAGTTTTTATAAGGTCTCTCTTTCGAAATGATTTTCCGATGTGATACTCGTAACAGAGAACCTACTGACACAGTCTATGACTCTTCTTCTATCATATATATATATATATATAATATGGCACATCATGCTGTATATTTTTATTTCGCGGTTCTTGTGTTTTTTTCTTTGTGAGCTTCCTACTTTTCTGCCCCTTTAAAGATGCTAGCCTATACTACCTATCCTTTAAATTAATGCTAAATTAACCAAACAAATATTATATCATTTTCATAACAAAGATTGTACTATATAACATGTATTTTTATGCATGTATGATCAGGGAAAATGGTCCTGTAATTATTATGATAATGCTATTTAGAAAAGACATCGTAGAGATAGTTCTGTTTAGCAAGCATCATGCGGTCCCCAAGTATCTTGAGTCAAATCAGTTGCATAACGATAGAGTGGCAAAGGACAAAAATATAAACTAAAGGCGAAGGCAAAACTAGAGATTAAATTTTTGAGTTGTTCAACCAATAATGTTTGTCCATTCAAATGGAATTTATTCAATTATTGACCTTAGCTTAAACAAATGGGCATCGAGGCAATGCTGCCAATGCAGGTTAAGCTGTAATTATCTTAGAAATTCTGCTTAGGTATACATGCATAATAATGTAGGTTTCTTAGTACGACTTCAGCATTTTAGAGAAAGAGAGATACATAACAATTTGAGTTAAAAATGCCGAGTTTCAATTCAATATTAGTGCACGCGCCAACGTCTTAGCAAAGGGGTCAACAAAGACTTTTGGATTTCATTGCAAATCTTTTTCAGAGATTATTTATATTTATAAAGGGGGAAAAATATGTTTCTTACGTAAGGATGTTACCAACTATCAACCTGAGCATCCATAATAATGGCAACAGAGTTCCAACTTGGTTATTGATGAGCCCCTTGTTTAAATAATCTTTTTTCTGCAGACTCATATTATCATATATTTTAGTGATATATGTCTTGAAGATCAAAAGTAAAAGAAAGCATTTCCTGTAGTTAGTGGTGCAGGGATAAATTCAGAAATGTTTTTGGTTAATAATCATAAGTACAAATTCAATTAAATATCCAATTACTAGAGTCAAAAAACTTTTAATTTTAAATTTCAACTTCAGCAATTAACTTATTTGACTGTACTTTGAAAGAAAAAACTATCATGGCCGGAAGTACACCTGCTCCACTAGACCATCAGGCCAATGAAGTGACCAATATCAGAGGAAAAATTCTTAGATTTTAAGAGTATCATTCCGGTTGAAATTTGGTCTAGATTTTACTATATAATATTTTAAACTTAATTATGATTGTAATTTGTTACTATCCAAGTATTGTTATTATTATAATTATTGTGGATTGAGAAGAGTAATTTCTGAATACATAAGAATCTCTCATGGCTCTTCTTGTTCAATGGTGCATTTAAACCATACATAAATTGTTATTTTGGTGATGGGCATCTAATTCTGTTCTATTCTTTTGCTTTATCTCATGATTTAAAGATAACCCAGGTTAGCTTGCAATGGTAGGCTACTGCCAACTAAGTTCAACCAATCTTATAGTTTTGCTTCGTTCCCTTTTTGCTTTCTAGTGCTGGTTAGCCATCATTCTGAGAAGGCAGGAAGCACTTCTTCCACTTCAAGTTTGCAAGTAAAAGGTTTGTTTCTGCTTTCACCTTTGTCAGAAAATAACAATAACAAGAACATGAGTAAGGAAGACTATTGCTTTCCTTTTATATATATTTTTTGGTTTTGAAAGTGCTTTGATCACTCATGTTGGTTTTGCAAGTGTACCTTGCATTTTAGTTCTCTCTCTGGCCTATTCTAGTTTCCTTGGTAACTGTTTTTTTTTTTTCTTCATTCTTCAATGTTCATTACTCTTTATTGTTGAATTTGGCTAAGTCAACTAGCTGCTAATTTATGTAGCTTTTGTAATTTTTAACATGTATAGAATTATAACTCAATATAATTCAGTAGTGGCTTTTGATATTAAAACTAACTGGTAGTTGCTCACTCAAACCAGTGATCCTTCTTATGCAGCTATTTTTTTTTAGTGGTGTGGTGTTTGCAGTTGTAACCAACATACATTGGCCTTCCTTGGGGAAAATGGTGGGTGAGGCCAGCTTGGATGGAGATATTACTTCATGTGAGATGACAGGATCATCAACAAGTCATCCACCAGTTCCAGATCCTGAAAATTCCCAAGAAATGAATGGCAAGCAGCAGAATCCAAAGAAGAACAAGGCCAAAGATGAAAGCAATAAAATAGTACCCTTCTACAAGCTTTTCTCATTTGCAGACTCTTGGGATCATCTACTGATGTTTGTTGGGACAGTAAGTGCTGTGGGGAATGGAATCTCTATGCCTTTAATGGTTATAATTATTGGAGATGCAATTGATGCTTTTGGAAGAAATGCTAACACTAAACAAGCTGTTCATGATGTTTCGAAGGTAATGACAAGCACCCTTCATTAAGAATCAGTGTTGTGAAAAATATCAAATATCTAAGCTATGATTGGTAAGGAAGATATGAGAAAAATGTGAGATGGAATTGTTTTGAAAGTGGTTTTTTTTTTTTTTTTTTTTCACTTCTCGTTGTTGCTTTATAGAGGATGAAAAATAAATGAAAAAATAACTTTATTTTCAAGCTATGGCCTATAAGAGGAAACGTATTGCATGGGTGGGTTGAAAGTGAGTTGTACTGTTGTACAATACTCCACCATAAATTGTCTCACATTTTTGTTGAACCAAACAAGTGTAAAGTAATTTTTATTCTAAATTTCCATCTAATCATTTTCAATTGCCTATCATTAGCGTCAATGATTCTATTGTGCAATAAGCTTGTGGGTATCTAATTCCAGAAGAATTAATATTAAGTTTGAAGGCAACATTTTGGTTCTAATTCTCCTTATTTCACTGTCATATAACCCATAATAATGGTTCATTTTATGCTCAGGAGTCTCTGAAGTTTCTATGCTTGGGTATAGGTGCCTTTTTTGCGGCATTTTTGCGTAAGCAAACCAAATTCTCTGCTGATTATGCTTACTGCTTAACACATATAATTTAGGCTTAATCTAACCATGGTTAACCTTACATGAAATCTTCCAGAGGTGGCTTGCTGGGTGATCACTGGGGAGAGACAAGCCGCAAGAATAAGAGGCTTATACCTCAAAGCAATTTTGAGGCAAGATGTCAGCTTCTTTGACAAGGAAACTAACACTGGTGAGGTTGTTGGAAGGATGTCAGGTGACACAGTCCTTATTCAAGATGCCATGGGTGAAAAGGTATAAATGGACCACTCTACAATATCCTAAATCATCACCATTTCATCTAAATATGATAGAACAAAAATTTTAAGAATAACCTTTTATTTATCTTTTTTTGGGTGATATCATTATATCAGGTAGGAAGGTTCGTACAGTATGTGGCAACATTTTTAGGAGGGTTTATCATAGCATTCATCAAGGGTTGGCTTCTAACGCTTGTCCTGCTATCATCTCTTCCACCTCTTGTCTTTGCCGGCTCCTTACTGACCTGTGCTTTTGCAAAGATGGCATCCCGTGGACAAGCAGCTTATTCTGAAGCAGCAACTGTAGTAGACAGAACTATTGGTTCAATTCGAACTGTATGCCAATCTTCAGAAAGAACTCTTCATTGTTTCTTCTTTTTAGTGTAACTTGACAGTAGTATATTAAGGATATAAATTCCTCCAATGCAGGTAGCATCATTTACTGGTGAGAAGCAAGCTATAGCTCAATACAATCAATCCTTAACCAAAGCTTACAGGACTGGCGTGCAAGAGGGAGTGGCTGCTGGTTTGGGCCTTGGTTCGGTTCGTTTATTTGTTTACAGCAGTTATGCTTTGGCCGTATGGTTTGGAGGGAAGATGGTACTTGAGAAAGGATATACAGGAGGTGAAGTCATAAGTGTATTTTTTGCAGTATTGACTGGTTCCTTGTAAGTTAGTTTCTACTATACCATTTATATTATGGATGCATCATTCCATATCTTACAATCCTCCCTCCTAAACTTCCCATTTGTTACCATTTTTATTAGAAAATTAGAGATACATCACATTTCTGGGCCACTTTTGTTTTACAGGTCTCTGGGGCAGGCATCTCCAAGCTTAACTGCATTTGCTGCAGGGCAAGCTGCTGCTTTTAAAATGTTTGAAACAATAAAGAGGCAGCCAGATATTGATGCTTATGACACTGCTGGTCAGCAGCTAGATGACATTTCTGGGGATATAGAGCTTAGGGAGGTTTGCTTTAGTTATCCTACAAGACCACATGAACTGATATTCAATGGATTTTCCATTTCCATATCAAGTGGCACTACTGCAGCTTTGGTAGGGCAAAGTGGGAGTGGGAAATCAACAGTTATTAGTTTGATAGAGAGATTTTATGATCCACATGCTGGTGAAGTTCTCATTGATGGCATCAACCTAAGAGAATTTCAACTGAAATGGATCAGACAGAAAATAGGCCTTGTCAGCCAGGAGCCAGTTCTCTTTGCGTGTAGCATTAAAGAGAATATTGCCTATGGTAAGGATGGTGCAACAGATGAAGAAATCAGAGCTGCAGCAGAACTTGCTAATGCTGCTAAATTCATAGATAAGTTTCCCCATGTGAGCTCTCAATCTTCACTCATTGTGAACTTTGGAATTTCTTGCCTCAAACATTTGCAGTGTTCTTTTGCTTTTCTTAACATCAGTTTCAAATTCCACAATGCTCAAGTATAAATATATGTTTCTACTTTACCTCATTTGTTTTGTAAACTTATGAATTTAGGGACTTGACACGATGGTTGGCGAGCATGGAAGTCAGCTATCCGGAGGTCAAAAGCAAAGGATTGCTATAGCAAGAGCAATTCTAAAAGACCCTAGAATTCTACTCCTTGATGAAGCTACAAGTGCTCTTGATGCTGAATCTGAGAGAGCGGTGCAAGAGACACTAGACAGAATTATGATAAACCGAACAACTGTCATTGTAGCTCATCGCTTAAGCACGATAAGGAATGCTGACATCATTGCCGTTATTCACCAAGGAAAGGTAGTAGAAAAAGGTAGGCATACACTATGTTGCCACATAAACGAAATTCAGTATGGCAATCTGCTTTCAATTTAAAGCCATTCTCTCCCTCACACACTTGAACATGTCATCATTTTACTAAACATTTGCCCTGATGCATTCTTATATCACTACACTGATTAGGTTCACATGATGATCTCACTAAAGATCCTGATGGAGCTTTTAGCCAGCTTATTAGACTGCAAGAAATCAAAAGGGAGACAGAACAGAATGGTGTAAATGACTCAGGCAGGCCAGAAAACTTTGTAGATTCTGAACGACAATCAAGCCAACAGTTTTCTTTCCCACGGTCTTTAAGCCGGGGATCATCTGGAATTGGAAACAGCAGTCATCACTCATTCAGAATATCAAATGCTATGCCTACCACACTTGGTCTCCTGGAAACATCAGAAGTTCTTGCTTCAGCAGCATCAACTGCACCTCCACAAGTCCCATTTCTCCGGCTTGCTTATCTTAACAAGCCTGAAATCCCAGTGTTACTCATAGGGACTCTAGCAGCAGCAGTATCTGGGGCTATACAACCTGCTCTGGGGCTTCTTGTTGCCAACATGATAAATACTTTTTTTGAACCTGCAGATGAACTCCGCAAAGACTCAAAGTTTTGGGCACTAATATTTGTTGCCCTCAGTGTGGCTGCCTTCTTGGTTCATCCATTGAGGTCCTACTTTTTTGCTGTAGCTGGTTCTAAGTTGATAAAAAGGATCCGGTTGATGTGTTTTGAGAAAATAATTCACATGGAAGTAGCCTGGTTTGACAAAGCCGAGAATTCAAGTGGAGCACTTGGATCGAGGCTGTCAACTGATGCTGCTTCTATTCGAGCTGTGGTTGGGGATGCACTTGGTATACTGGTTCAAGATATTGCTGCAGCAATTACAGCCTTGGTGATTGCCTTTGAGGCAAACTGGCAGCTTTCTCTCATTGTGATTGTTTTGCTGCCTCTACTATTAGTAAATGGATATGTGCAAATCAAATCCATGCAAGGATTCAGCACAAACGGGAAGGTTTGTGCCTCACAGACATCAAGCTATCGACTATACTGTGAAACTACATGAAAATATCTAAATTTCAGATATATGGGAAAAGGGTAACAGGAAACTTTGGATGCAATGTAAATAATAAATTAAACTGAATGGAAGTAATCAGGGATGAGTTTTTGCTTGCATCAAGGTTGCTTATTTGCATTACTCTTTCTGCATATACACAAAGAGGATAAACTACTTTATGCGGATGGATCAACTAAGTTATAACTGTGGTAATTAGTACTAATATCCATTTGACCAATGTTACTGTGCTCCTTATGTTCAACAGAAACTATATGAGGAAGCAAGTCAAGTAGCAAATGATGCGGTAGGGAACATCAGAACTGTTGCCTCTTTCTGTGCTGAAGAGAAGGTGATGGAGTTGTATCAGAAGAAATGTGAAGGACCAATCCAGACAGGTGTAAGGCAAGGTTTAGTCAGCGGAACTGGTTTTGGGTTATCACACTTCTTTCTGTTCTCTGTCTATGCATGCAGCTTCTATGCCGGAGCCCGGCTTGTTGAGGATGGCAAAACATCAGTGTCAGATGTTTTCCGTGTAAGTTATTTACTGACAATGTATCAACTAATGTCTCATATAGATTAAAAAGTTAGGGAAAGAACAATAAAAATATAATTCAGTGGCTAAGTTCATCACATCCTTCTAGCATTGATAATTTCATTTCCAAATTTTCAGGTATTTTTTTCTCTCACAATGGCAGCTGTAGCATTATCTCAGTCTGGCCTAATGGCCCCAGGTGCAAGTAAAGCAAAAAGTTCCGCTGCTTCTGTATTTGCTATTCTTGATCAGAAATCAAAAATAGACCCCAGTGATGAGTCCGGAATGACATTGCAAGATGTGAAGGGAGAGATTGAATTCCACAATGTCACTTTCAAGTATCCAACTAGGCCTAATGTTCAAATATTCAGAGATCTTTCCTTGACCATTCATTCAGGAAAGGTAACTTACCAATTGATATACACTGATTTGATGCATAGTTCTCATAGGAACACATGATTTTTTTAAACAACCCATCAAGGTCTTTCTTAATTAAGGGAGAATCTAAGCATTTCATTGTGCTGATGAAAATCAGACAGCTGCACTAGTAGGGGAAAGTGGAAGTGGAAAGTCAACAGTGATCTCATTGTTGCAAAGATTTTATGAGCCAGATTCAGGTCAGATAACACTGGATGGAACAGAAATCCAAAAGCTACAGCTTAAATGGTTTAGGCAGCTGATGGGCCTGGTAAGCCAGGAACCTGTGTTGTTCAATGACACCATCCGAGCCAATATAGCATATGGAAAGGGAGGTGATGCAACAGAGGCAGAAATTATAGCTGCAGCAGAACTGGCAAATGCCCACAAGTTCATTAGCAGTTTGCAGAAGGTAAACTACACAGAATCCAATGAACTGAGTCTGTTCCAAGACTTGTGCAACAAAAATGTACTTTGCAAACGCACCAAATTTTTTATACCACTTTAACACTTATTAATAACACCTCATTTACTAGTTAACAAGTTATATAGATTGATTTACTAGTTAAACAACCTATACAACTTGATAACTAACAATTTAGTCATCATCAACCAGTGTAAATAAAGAATTTAATTTCTAAAATTACACTACTAACCTATAGAATTAGAAGAAAATATCAAATCATGACAAACAATTAACAACCATGATTCGTCATTTTCCTCAAATTCTATTGGCTGAGAGTGTTTTCATATAGTTAATAGTACAAACAAATTTGGTGTGCAAGAATTATATTTCCAATTTTGAATAACTAGTTTTTGAAACACTAAGTGTACAAGGTTCTGAATGCTAGAAAAACGTGTGCAGGGTTATGATACAGTGGTAGGGGAAAGAGGGATTCAACTATCAGGAGGGCAGAAGCAGAGGGTGGCAATTGCAAGAGCCATAGTGAAGAGTCCAAAAATATTACTACTAGATGAAGCCACCAGTGCACTTGATGCTGAGTCTGAAAAAGTGGTTCAAGATGCACTTGACCGAGTTATGTTGGACAGGACCACAATAGTGGTGGCACACAGGTTATCCACCATAAAGGGTGCAGATTTAATTGCTGTGGTTAAAAATGGTGTCATTGCAGAGAAAGGCAACCATGAAACTTTGCTCAAAAAGGGTGGTACCTATGCTTCCTTGGTAGCACTATACACAAGTGCTGCTCCATCTTAGACCCCCCTTTACCTTGTTCCACCTATCATGTTATGATTTCTCCTCAATCTCCTTTTAAAGCATTATTTCCATGTGTAAGTAATTGTAAATTTGATTTTTTTTTCCTTTTATGGGGTCAATATATTTGTAATGTTCTCCTCAATCTCTTTTGCACCTCTCATGTTATTGACCAGTTCTTATTTGAGGTGAGGACCACAATTTGTATTGGAACAATGCCCATGCTTTTCATTGGAAAGTTGGGAACTTAAAAAGTCCAACCCGCGCTTAGATCTGATGCCAGTTTGCTAGGAAATATTAAATGACGTGTGACAATGGGCCCAATAAGACTACGGGTATCCCAAGAAAAATTCTGGCCCAGCCCAGTCCGAAATTGCGGCATGGAACCAAGATTTCACTCGGACCAAAAAAAGAACTAATATTTCAGTTTTTTTCAAAAAAAGAAAATAAAAATCTGCAAGACATGCCAATCATTTTTAGAATGTTCCTGGTCTTGTATCTTTTTATCAATATAGCGAACGCAATGGGTAAATTCTCTCCGGCGATATGCATAAGCCATGCTTTAGTTTGCGTTTATGTTTTCAGCTAGACACCTACAATAATTACATTATGTTTGTGATTTTGTGTATACGTGTAGAGTATAGCAAGATTGGCTTTCATGCTTACGTATACAAGGTTGGTGGTTTAGAATCCGAGATATCCACTCAACAACTACGTATCTTCCATCCCTCTATAAATGACAAAGAGGAATTACAAAGCAATCCATTTTACACATTATTTACCATTTTACTTATATTACACTAAGTCATTATACAACACTAATATTTTAACTTTTATTTTTTAAAACCTTGTAGTTGTAGGTGCAAATATCATTTTCCTCTAGAAAAAAAAGTAAAGGCCAAGTCAACATTGTTCCGTGGTAAAAACCCCATAAGAGAAGTGTTTTCAAATCCTTTTCCTTTTACTCAAGAGAAGAGTTTAATGCCCTGAATTGACATCATAATCAGCATTAATTAGGCTGGCTGGTTGCGGATTACATTGCCATCACTGCTGTTGAAATTTGAAAAGAGACGTCCACTAACCTATATAAAAAAATATTATTTATACTTATTTTGGGGATTTAATATAGATATATAATAAAAAAAAAGATACAATATGTGAAGATGATGAGTGTTGAAAGACTAAAAAATGATGGATCCATCATTTTATATTTTTCTCTTTTATTGTGCGTTTACAATAAATCACAAAAAAATGAATATAAATAATATTACTCACTTATATAATATAAATCAGACCTACATTATCAACATAGTCAAAAAGACACTATTTATTAGCACCTCTCCCAGTTGGGATTTGATCGATAATTTGGAAGATTAACCTCTTTTGTTAGACCAAATTTGTGTTAGTACACTTCAAGCCATTTCTTATCAAGAATCCAGAGACTTGATCAAATACTTTATTTTATCATCGGCACTCATGTGGATTCCAAAGCCTAGATGGGTAATATAAGAAAAAAAAAAATAATGGCATAAAGGAAGAATAGACTGTGACAGAGAAAGGAGAAAGCATCTGAATTGATATAAACCAAAGGGTAAGCCTTTCACTGTTTCATCACATCCCAACCCCACCACCACAAACCTTCCTCAAGACTTCACAACCACTCTTTTTGGATGTGTGTCAGGGATCCCACCATAAGATTTTGTTAGTTGTTGTTATTAGGAAACCAAGTGTATTTTACTCTTTGTATACCATTATAGTGGGTTAGTGGTGTAAGCACCTGATGGCTTCTAATGATTCACACCTCAAACTTCCTTATCAATGTCCCTTCCTTAAAGTTCCAGACAACAATCTTTTACTTAAACCATAAATTGTGGAATTAAAAAAAATACCTATTGGTGGACCATTTTTTAAAATAAAAATACCAATTCCATACCTTTTTTATATCTAATTTTTACGCTTTTTATATTTGTCTGTATTTCATTAAGTATAAGTTACTATCTATGATAGAGAGGCGTAAAAAGATATTAGAAAAAAATATTTCAAATAACTGCACTATTTTTCCAAACAAAGTGTGAACCCAAACAAGTTGATAGAAATTGACATGGGTCCCTATGCTGAGCATAAAATCAACCACTGGTATTATCACTGGGTAAAAATGCTTGAGCCACTTAATCAAGTCAACTGCTTATTCAAATCTACAATATGCATGAGAGAATGCAGGGCCCAACACTATTGTGGCAAACCCTGTCTTAATGTGATGTTTGTCTCTGCTAGCTTTATTTCCAAATAAAGTACATTTTCATCAACTGAAATAGTACAATTGGAAAATTTTCGAATATACGCATTTTGCTTTAGTGGCCATGTCTCTAGGTTATGCCACAACTTTTATCAGAGGGTGAAGGCCAATGCTTTGGCTTGAGGCACCAACATGGTCGAAGATAAGCTCCTAAAAAAAAGGCAACTGTATTCCACAAGGGTAAAAAAGATCACTTTAAAAAGAAGTGTAGAGTGAAAAAGACGACAAAAGTGAATAACTTTCCTAGTGAGGAGGAACCATTAAGTTATCCTATACTGAGTACAAAGATTTGATACCCTCTTTTAGCTATACACTTGCAATAATCATGGTGTCTATAGCAAAATCATCGAGATGCCTGTTGCACCAACATTGCAAGCTTCCAACAAGATATACATTGCAAAGTACATACATTTCAGTAATGCAAGAGTAGTTTTTGGTACCTTACTTACAGTGGTCAGCGAGTTAAAAGTATCATTATATTAAGCCAATTAACTGTTGGTAAGAGACACAGAAAATTTGCAACAAAATGGGTGTTGTATATATATAGGTCTTAGTGTGTTTTAAACTTAGTTTGTCTATGTGTATTTAGCTATAGAAGAAGTCTCACATTGCTCATGAAAATATTTTAATAAGTATTTATATATGATGGTACTTAATTAGTAAATACCTTATGATATTGAGGTAGCATTATGGACTAAGGCCTTAGTTAAATACACACGCGCGTGCCCCGCCCCATTGCATCTTGTCCGCGCGCGTGTGGGCCTGCCAAGCTTTTCCTACTTGTACAAATTTTATTTTTAATTTTTAGCCAAATTTCCTTTTTATTGTTGCAGCTCTTTAATGTTTCAACGGCTCTTTTTCTGACCGTTATCTCATTCTCACTCTTTTGCGCAATAGAAGTTGTCTCCAGTGCTTCTGTTGCGTTTTCTGCTATTTGTAAGATCTGCTGCTCAACGTACCGGAATCATCGTGTGGATGAGTTTCTGTGAAGACCTACATCTAATCCTGGAGGGTTAACTGTCAACGCCACTCCACCGAGCATAGCTTTGAGTAGGGCGGAATTAAACTCTTAAGGACAGTGCTTTGTACGATTCATGGTAACCTTGTTCTACTGCTTCTTATTGTTCCTATTATTTTATTCTTATTATTTAAAGCTAGAATACTAGTGTTCAAAATTATTTTTGACAACAAGGGGTATACCCAAAAGTTTGTTAACAAAATTTAGAACTAGTTTGATAAGACCTTAGCCGATGTCTCCCATCATAAGATACTTACTTGTAATTAGGCCAACGTACCAACCAGAAAAGGGGTATAAATTTTGTGTTCATACCTCTATTGCAATGGGGGAAAGAATTTAAGCACGTGTATTCGAGTGCAGAGTTAAAAAAGACAAGGGGTTTCAAGGAATTAAGAATGTCATTAATCACAACCGCATTGAAAAAACGACATCACATGTGATGCGAAGTCACAACAAACTAGTGAAAGCTTGGAAATTGATTCTTGCATATTTTAAGTATTCCTTCAAAGGGAATCACCCATATACTCAACCCCCTGCCACCCCTTTTCCCACTTAGCCTTTCTCTCCCTCTTACATTTCCTACTCTGTGTCATTACCATGATCAATTGCAGCAAAGATAAATAGTACATATAAGACAAGTACCCTCCTCGGCACATTGCTATATGTCGGGACTAATTGCTGAAAGCTTCAAGATGCCTTCCTAATCCCGGGTTTCTCTTTTTGTCCATGTGTCTGAGTCATATACCAGATACAATTCATATATAATCCATGCCAATTGGTAACCAATCTCTACATGCAACTGATATATGCTCATTTTTCTATCCAGATGATGATGTCAAGATTTGTTAGAGCTTGGGAAGGGTTGCCAGTTGATTTATGGGCTACTAAGGCTTGAAGAATGCAATATTGTTGTGAACTATACGGGAAGTTCTTTGGCAGGTATTTGGTTAATTAGTTAGCTTTCACAAGAACTAATTTATCAAACACTGCATTATAACTAAATCACTTTTCTCTAAGTATCTTTATTTTAATTGATTAGTTAGCTAGCTTATTTTGACACCTCTCAATCAGTGAATGCTGCGGGCTTGGATGCCGTTGATAACTAAAGCTACATATCTATGGTATTTTGATTTTAATGAGGAAAATAGTTGTGTTTGACTCTGGACAACTTCTGACACCAATTGCCAAGAGGTGACATTAAAAGCAAGCATTTTGATAAGTTATAATTTATAAAATTGGTTAACAAATTGGTAGTCCAGCCTTAAGTTGGGTCCTTGCGATGTACCCAAAGCCTTTTATATATATATAATCTTTGCAGACATCTAAAACTGACCGGAAATCTACGTAGCATAAAATACATGAAAAATGTTATTTAGAGTCACATAAAAAGGTAGATATTCTATATTCATAGTAAATATAGAAAGATGCAAAATCTTAGTTTTGCTTTTTCAATATCCAGCGCCACCTAATACTATGTTTGTTTTAGATTGTGTTGAACGTGATAGCGCATTCCCTCAAAGGCCAATGCTTTCTTTTGATAAAATTGCTTTAGAAATTGAGTTTTATCTTGATAAGTGAGATTTCTACGCTAGAGAAAAATCAAATGAATTTTAAAATTTTGTATCTTCTCTCTATATTATATATAAAAAAATCTACTATTCGACATTCACATAATATTTCTCAAAAAGAGAAGTGATATTTAAATTATTAAAGATCTCAAACATCCTTTCACAAATGTATAGAATTATCCATATACTTTTTTCTCCATTTCTTCTCTCTTCACATCTCTCCCTCTATTTTCTTTTAGGATATTGGGTGTCCATCGCTTTGAGGTGGTACAATACAGTTTTCTCTTCTCAAAGTACATAATGCCTAGTAGGGAACTTAAACAAAGAATTGAGCTCAAGGTGGCCCTCTTGTCTTCAAGAGGGACAAACATGTGATTCAGTAAAGGTGGTGTTTGTATTTGCCCTTATGGAATACGTGGCACCAAAGAAATACGTTGAACTCTGAGTAGAATGCGGTGGCTCTATAATCTAGCAGGTGCAGCTGCTATTCCTTTCTTACCTTCATGCACAGTGTGTGTCACGTACCCTTCACATGTGGATGTGGTGCTGCAAAAATAGTTCCCTCACATTTCACGGGTTCCCCTTTTCACTAAGTGCTACTGTTTGATGAGAAAAATTATATGACACATTGACAGCATTTACATGAAGCTTTGCAAAAATTCATGTTGAACCCATCTGAGTGATCCTTATCCGCTGCAAATTTGACAAATTAATGACACTTAAGAGCCCAAATTTATGTGCCACTCTGATATTCATGTCAGGGTCAGATACATAACTTATATGCATCCCTTCCCTATCTTAAGCACTATACATATGCACCTCAACGTGCATGTCCAACTCAATAGGCTGAGAGAATAGTCTGTTTATCCTTTTATATCTTGTCAAATATGGAAAGTCTGCATGTCAAGGGAACAGGAAAGTACAACGTACAAGACCCCCCATCTGTTTATACTCTTCTAATATAATTCTGGATGCTATCAAAAGGAATTAGGTCTAACAAAAGGGGTTAGTTTCCTACAATGTGATAAATCACGGTTCGAATCTCAGTTAGAAGAAATATCTATGTCTAATGTCCAACTGTACTTCAAATAAGATTACTTCTGGTGGAACATACATGTAAAAAACCAAAATAAAAAAGGAAAAAAGATCATTCTAGATGCTTCTGCATGTATGAACTACCCGTTTAAGTTCAAACTATAATTAGAGGATGAAACTTTTTCACCCCAAGACTTAAAACACGTCTAAGATTGATGAATTTTCTAAGTTCTGTGTTTATGCGAGTATAAACATATTTGATATTCCTGATAATGAGCCTTTTGTGAAACCGATAAAGAAACATACTAATATTTTTCTGCTTTAGGACCGTTGAGTAAGGAATTCGTGACTGGCTCATGATACCCACTCCGCTTTGTGTCTTTTGATGCAAATTATTAAGATTATCTGAACTGTCTTTTTCTTTTAAGCGTAAAGAGTAAATATATTACACATACTTATATTCACATTTACAAGCCTTTCTAGAAATGATTCAGATTTTACCCATATCACACACAATATATGCAATTATTATTATTCTCATAATTATTAATTGTTAGAACAGCAGTTTTAACACCCCTCCCAAAGTAAAGGAAATCAACGTATGCCATTCAATAAAAGTTTATGGGGCACATCTTTTTGTGAGTGGAATTTCTCTATAAAGTGCTGCACTTCGAAAATACTTGATCCTAGGCCTTACTTAGATTTGCGTGACTGCTTTTTTTGGATCGATTTGCTTGTGTTTCCTATCTTTATGAACCCATAAGAAAATCCTTGTTGATTCATTTTAATTCCTTCCATTCCTCACAATAATGCATCCAACCTACAAGCATACACTAGTATATATGTCATTTTCTGCTTTAATTCCTCCAACAAATCTCTGAATATCTTAGCTCTTTGCTTTCTTTGTCTTTGATTCCTTTGTATGTTATTGTAATGGTCTTTGCTTCAATCCGTGGTCCATGCTCCATAGAAATGGTAGTTACCCGTGTAAGATAAGGAAAAGAATGAGACAGAAACCGACCTCTATAAATTTGATTTTGACATTTAAGGCTTAGGGATCCATATCCTGAAAGAGCATTTCTAGGCTTATAAGTGACATTCTTTTGCCTTCAGCCATAATCAAAGCATTGTTTTCCCATATGTTATCAAGAGATAAAGTGAATTTGGTTTTTGCTTGAGTAATGAAATCATCTGGAAATACATTATTGGCTTATTGCTGATGCATGAGCCAGGTTTTCTGCTAGCAAAAGATAATAGGGGAAACCAATCAATGAGGTTATTTATACTTGTTCTTTAAGCTACAATGCAAGACAAAAAACTGTGATCAAAACTTATCTTGGAATCAAATATACTTGGTTTAACGGTCACCTGCTTTAGAAAATTCACCAACCTAATCAACCGTTGGTAGACAATGTGTTGTCCATTGAAACATGACACCACTTAACAATTTCACCTTAGAAGCCACAGCTTCATATTTGAAATAATTAGTGTATTCGATTTAATAAGAATGATGAAACACTGGGATACGATGTAATTCATAAATATATCACATGGAATTGCCATTTTGAGGGCCCAGAAATTGAAATTTCGTCCCATTTGCACTAAAAAAACAATGCCTCTCCTTTGGGACCCACTACCACTTTAGTCATTATATGGCAATCATCATCAGGATATTTAAGCTATTATCTGGATGCACTATTACAACCTATTGGACCCTCATTACAACTGTAATTGCTGTCCTACGTACTTTACAGGTCACATAATATAACGCAAGATAATTCAGTAAAACAATACAAAAATGAAAGGAACAGAAAACTAATCATGTGCAAGTTGGATATTTTTTAGTGATTATATACAGGTGATTTGAGAGTGTCAAAGAGGAAAAAAGACAATGTGTAATTCAATTAGCATATCTCTTTCACATATTGTATTTTTCTTTCTCTGAAAGTTATATCCGAACCCAAGGTCTTTTTCTAAAGTTAAAATAAATATATAATGTAATATGAAAAGTCTAAACCAGAGAAAATCCTATCTTGTTTGCCAAAATTATAAGTTCCTAGCCCAAAGAGAATTATGCCATCCAAGTGCAATTAACACTGCTTAGATTTACAAATAAAAATTATATATGTATAGACACTAAAACTAGGACTGGGATCATGTGCCACGTAGAATAAGACATAAAAGAGTGGGTGGAATTTTCTGCCGCTTTTTCTAGCATTATGAACAGGTGAACCGTGTCTGTTCAAATTGTGTCACTTTCTTTTAGGAGTGGCTACTAAGTTAAAAATCTGCCAAGGTTTCCCATGTAGAAGAAGATGAACAGGTGATAATTTGATAATTGTTCCTCTTATTCCTTTTGGGTTCATTCTGATTAGATAATCGCAAGTCAATGCAAATTTTCAATTAAAGAAAAAAAGCTCTTTTCCTTTTTGTGACATGGTGGTACTTGTGGGTCATTTAACAAGGTTCAAGGTTTGAACCATCCATGGCGACCCCATAACATCCTTGACTGTCTCATCGTTCTATTCATACACGGGTGCATAAAGTTCCTGTCTTTTCTGCGTGGCAGGTTCCATGGTACAACCACCCAACACGTAGCTTCACACAAACAAAACAACACAGCACAGCACAACACAACACACAGTTTCACAACAAGCACAAAGGTCTTTGCTTTCGTACTTTTTTCTTCCGTCAACCTTTGGACTTTTTTCTTCCTCTTTCAGACACCATTTGAGAGAAAGAACCATGAAGCAAAAAACGCCACACCCACCATCAGGTCCACCACCACCACCGCCGCCGCCGCCGCCGCCGCCGCCTCCTACTACAACAACAACAACAACTGCAAGAAGTGTTTTGAAGCATCACAGTGACAAGTCATTGCAGAGTCCACCACCACCAACACGCCTAAGAGCTTCTTCTAAGGCCAGAGAGTCTCCAAAGACACCACCAGAGGTCGTTGTCAAGGGGATAGAGCCAGTTGTTTCATCAACAAGGGCTAAGTCAGTGCCCCCGGACTTGAAGAACAATTCAAAGGCCAGAAGGGGTGTTGTGTTGAACAAGCCTAAGCTAAATGAAGAGGTTGTGGTTGTGGGGTCTCAAAAGGGTGCTAAGGAGGCTAAGGTTGTTGTGGGCCGTTTTGTGAGCCGCCAGGGTGTGGAACAGTTTGCTACTAGGCCAAGGAGAAGGGGTGGGGATTCTGGCTTGAGGAGGGGTGAAGATGAACCTGATGGGAAGAAGAAGAATGAGAAGGAGTTGCAGGAGAAGCTTGAGGTGAGTGAGAATTTGATCAAGAATTTGCAGTCTGAGGTGCTGGACTTGAAGGCTGAATTGGATAGAGTTAAGGGCTTGAAAGTGGAGCTTGAGTCCAAGAACAAAAAGCTCACTGAGGATCTTGCTGCTGCTGAAGCTAAGATGGTAGCTGTTGGTAGCAGTGGAAAGGTGAGAACTTACCTTTTTTGGGTTTGTTATGTTTTTGGCCTCATAAAGTATGGAATGTTTTTGAAAGCCTCCCAATTCATTGTCTGTTTTTTTTTCTCTTTTTTATGATTCCAAGGTTGATTAATCCATTTGTTAATAGTCATCAATCACTGTTTGAATTTTTTTTTTTCACATGGTATTAATTCATATGGTGCCACAAAAATGAGATATTGGAAATGAATCTGACTTTTGTTCTGGGATGAAGAAGGAGCCAATTGGTGAACACCAGAGCCCCAAATTTAAAGACATTCAGAAACTCATTGCTGACAAATTGGAATGGTCAAAAGTGAAAAAGGAAGCTATTCCTGAAGCAATTTTTCTTAAAGCTTCAATTCCTGCTCTAGCTGCAAGTCATGCCATTTCTGGAGCTACAAGTATAGGAAGAAAATCTCCACCCAACCAGTGCCTGCCACCCCCACCGCCGCCGCCGCCGCCGCCGCCATCAATCCCATCTCGGCCGGTAGCAAAAGTATCTAACTCCCAAAAGGCCCCAGCAATTGCTGAATTATTTCACTCCTTAAAGAATCAAGATGGGAAGAAAGACTCAAAAGGACCTGTGAATCATCAGAAAACTTTAGCTATTAGTGCACACAGTAGCATTGTTGGAGAAATTCAGAACCGTTCAGCTCATCTTTTAGCAGTAAGTATTGTGTTTTTGTGGTTGTACTTCTACTTCCTGTGTTCACTTTAAAATATGTACTACTAAAATAATGAGTAATGAATGGCCATGCTTTCCAGATAAGAGCGGACATTGAAACAAAAGGAGAGTTCATCAATGACCTTATAAAAAAGGTGGTAGATGCAGCCTACGTGGACATTGAAGAGGTCCTAAAGTTTGTTGATTGGCTTGATGGTGAACTATCCTCATTGGTACGTTTCTAACAAAATTATTAATCTGGTGGGCCAATAGCTCTCTACTATTTAGGCATCCAATATGTGTTAATTATTAATCATATAAGTTATATAGTTTTATTTCATTATATTACTGTAACACCCTTTTTTTATATATGAGAAACTGGATTTGCAACTTAAATTTGCAGTGAGGGTTGGGGTTGAGCATCAAATTGCCCCACCTTTGGTGGTTGCAATTGCAAGATTCATGAACACATGCAGGTGTTGTGGTGACATTGTGGTCAGGTGTTACAATATAAATTACACTTTGTTTCTTATTAGCTTTGTCTCCTGTATTCTACAGGCTGATGAGCGTGCTGTCTTGAAGCATTTCAAGTGGCCTGAGAAGAAAGCTGATGCAATGCGAGAGGCTGCGGTTGAGTATCGCGAGCTGAAATTGTTAGAGCAGGAGATTTCCTCCTTCAAGGATGATCCTGACATTCCATGTGGAGCTGCCTTGAAAAAGATGGCCAGCCTATTAGACAAGTAAGATTTCTATCAAGATAATAATCTTCCTATTTAGTAATTAATGATATGCTGGGTTTACAGTTAGGGGATGCTAACTCTGTGCCTCATTTCATCTCATTGTGATAGGTCTGAGCAATACATACAGAGGCTAATCAAGCTGCGAAGTTCTGTCATGCGTTCATATCAAGGGTACAATATTCCAACTGCTTGGATGCTTGATTCAGGGATTATGAGCAAGGTATCTTTCCATATGCTTTTACTGTGAAACGAGGACAATGGTTAAACATAGCAAACTTTGTGGTTTCTGATCAATATTCCAAATATGTTTGAATGATATAGTGATTACCCAAATTAGTCTGTTTGAGTAAATATAGCACTTAATGTGAACTGCATCGATATATCAGTCTGCATTAATCCCATCCCTTCACCATGTATTCCTTTACTTTTATTCTTGATTCGAATCCTTGTAAATGTAACAAAAACAAATCCGATGAAGGATGTATTTTGTTTAGGATGTGTTACTACTTATACCCTGAATCTGTTTCCTGCTTGATCTAGTAGTTGATGCAGTTATCTATTTGTTTGTTGAGGCAAATTATATGTATGAGTTTCTCTTTTCAAACAGAAAGCCATTTCATATTCAGATTTTAGACTCAAGAGCCACAAGAGGTGACCGTCCATCTCCAATGATCACAATCCAGGCTTTTCTTAACATAAGATTTTCGTATTTATATAACATACCCCTAAAATTTCAACAAAGCGTATCTGTTTTCATTTTTATGTGTATATAATTTCTTCTCTTAGAAGAGATTTTCTCTTCCATTTTTATCTTTGTGAATTAATAGTTAAGTGCATTCAGAATTTCACACTCATATGCTAAACTTACAAGTTGCAGCTGTAAAACTTGATGAGTAATACACCATCTATGCAGATAAAGCAGGCTTCCATGACACTGGTAAAGATGTACATGAAAAGAGTGACAATGGAGCTTGAATCCAATCGGAACACGGACAGAGAATCTAGTCAAGATTCTCTTCTGCTTCAGGGCGTGCATTTTGCATATAGGGCTCATCAGGTTTTTTTTTTGGTCACTAATCTTGATTTTCTTGCAACTTTAAGGGCTGTAAACCTATAACTTGTAAATGCTCAGAACTGTGTCATTGGAATAGATCATAAGTTGAAGGCCTAAACTCTCCCAATATGAAAGTACCATAAAAAATGCAATAAGATAAACTATATCATATGCCACAATATCATCATTTATTCCACTGTCACACTTATTTTATTGCAGTTTGCTGGAGGTCTGGACTCAGAAACATTGTGTGCTTTTGAAGAAATAAGGCAACGTGTACCAAGACACCTAGCAGGATCTCGAGAACTTTTGGCTGGCATACCCATCATCATGAGAAGCCATTGATTTTCTATGCTACACATAATGGCTACAAAAGCTGGAAACTAACATTGATTATTCTTTGTCTTGGGTCCAATGGTCCATGCTTGCAAGTCACAATAAATATGGAGGAACATCATGCGTGAGATTCTGAAGAAAGAACATTCCCTGGATAAAGTCAAATGGCTAATCTGCTATCAAGCTTCCAACGTGTCACAACCTTGGTATAGGATCTTCGGTTCAGCGTTATATTAAATTTCAATAGTGAATTTGTTAGGTACTTCTCTTTACTGTTTGTAACAAATAACAAGAGGAAAAAGCTTTACCGTGTGTAGGCTCCTATAATTAACGTTTACTGAGTTACTTTTAATAATTTAACAGTCATGTTCAATGTGTAGTGCTTGTCAAAAACATTTAGAAGCCCTTTTTTTTTTTTTTTACCTTTTTTGGGTGTTGCTTGAAGCGTTTTCTGCCACGTTCCATAATCAATCTTGTTCTGTGCCGGTAGACCGCTGATGTATTGTATTCTTTTTTCAAATAATAACAAGTACTCGGATGTAGTTGTTAAAATATTAAATTATTAAATGTGAAACACTTTTAAATTTTTGTGATATTAACTTTAAATTCATGATACAAAAGACAGGTATATCGCAAAGAGGCCCATAGTTTCTCTTAGAGATAAACCAGTTCAGACCGCATAACTAATAACATGTTTTACTTTGCTTGGCCCAATATTTTGTCCTTATAAGAACGCTTGGCGTCAAACCGCATATATGTTTTCCAAGCTTAATATTTTTTTTTCCTTTTGGGGTGAATGTTAGTCTTAAGTACTCAATCCACATAATAAATGGTGAACCGTTGATGATGAGGGAAAAGGCTGAGAGAAAATAAAAATAAAAAATAGATAATACCGATGATATGAATTAGAGAAAATTAAAATTAAGGATTAGGTCAATTAAGAAAAAGAACTAATTATATTAAAATGATTAAAAACAACTCATTAAATAATATTTAAGTAGAAAGATCAAATTTATTTTTTCGTAATTGCATAATGAAACCTTTTTTTTTTTTTGTTTCAACAAAATATCTTTAAATTATTTTTTACTTATTTTTTAATATCTTGTCGTTTACGCTTTCCATCCCTTCTTCAACAGTTCTCCCTATCTTCTTGGCGGGAACGGTATCTTTTATTTTTTTTTATGTACTTAAAAGCTTAAATTATTACTAATCAAGGAAAAAAAGAAGTGTAATTGGACTATTTTTATAATAAATTTTTCCACTAAGAGGTGAAACGTGTGGAGAAAAGAGGAGGCCACGTATCAAACATTTCCATCTTGAAATGCACCGTCTTATTGACACGTCACCTGATAGCTTCACACGTCGCTCCACGCGTCACCACTTGTCTTAAGTTCCAACCGTACGATGCACACACGTCTCAACCGACGGCAGATATCAAACTAATTCGCAGGTTCGGAGGAAGCCAAAGCATGGCAAACAGAAAACCGCACATGCCAACGCGTGCAAAAGGCCAATTGCATGCCACGTCATCAAAACCCAATCAGACAGCGCCACGACATCCTAGAAAACACGATTTGATGAAAGAGATAATAGATTTTCATTCACTCATAGATAGCAACGAAAAAGAAAAGAACATCGTCAAAACAAGGAAAACACTTCGCAGGTTTCGATTCCTCGGAGAGAAGGTTTTATCGTCACCGATGGAAGTCTCGGGCACCGTTCTCCGCCAGGTCACGTGTCCTTCCCTTTCCCGACACGTGCTCTCTCGTCGGGCCGTTCCGGGAGGTGGAGGTGGAGGTTGTGTGAGAGTGTCGGTGAGGCCCAGAACGGTGGTGATGGGTTGTTCTTCTGGTTTCAGTGACGAGGGGCATCTGCAGTATTACGATGACAAGAAGAGAAAGGGAACGACTGTGCTGAGCACCAAGAAGAAGCTTAAGATGCTGAAGGGTTTGTCTAAAGGGTTGTCCTTGTTCCCTGAATTCGGGTTTGCTTTGGATTCCCAGAAACAAGCTCTTTTCGATGATCTTCAGGGAATCCTCACCTCGGTACGTTTTTCACCTTGTCGTATCGGATGGTTGCATATGGTGGAAATTGGAATTATTAGATTTTAATTTTAATGTAATAATAGTATTATTTAATTTTATATTGATAATTTATCTAAGAAAGGAAATAAGACACTTTACTTTAGCTGAATTTTCGGGTCATGTGTATCTTGGTGTTTGAATTAAAAAAATGCAATTCGAGCTTTATTGAATGTGTGATTCGATTATTTTATTTGTTTCTTCTTCTTTTTTTTTTTGATAGAACAATTACATGTTTGGTAAATTAAAGTGCACATGAACATACTTTAGGATAAAGTGCATGAACATACTTTAGGATAGAGTGCATGCTGTCCTTTAATTAATTAACAAGTCTCAAACTCTATTGAATGATAAATTAATAACTGTTGTTTCGATGTATACAGGATGCTGCTGAGGTATTGACGAAGCAGCTAGAGCAACTAAGAGCAGAGGAGAAGGAGTTGAAGAGAAAAAGGAAGCAAGAGAAAAAGGCCAAGCTCAAAGCCTCCAAGATGAACACTGCCCCTGATTGTGAATCTTCATCTTCATCGTCTGAATCAAGTGACAGTGACTGTGATGATGAGGTCGTTGACATGAACAACTTGACAGTCGGTGTTGCTGTTGCCCCATCAACAACAGTAGATGATGAATTGCAGCCACCTTCTCTAGAGGCTACCATGCTCTCCTCACCAGCCTTGTTGCCTCCTAAGACTGCTACTATTGTAGAGAACCCTCCTGAGGATGCTAGTGCACATCGCCATGATGCCATGGAATTGTGCTCTAGAAATGATGATACCTGTGTTAGCAGCATTAGTGGTGGCCTTAAAAGTGGGAGTGCTGTGGTTATGACTGCACCTTCTCAGAAGAGGATTGAGGTCTGCTTGGGTAACAAGTGCAAGAGATCAGGAGCTGCTGCATTGTTACAAGAATTTGAGAGGGTGGTGGGTGTTGAAGGTGGTGCTGTTGTTGGATGCAAGTGCATGGGAAAGTGCAAGAGTGGTCCTAATGTGAGAATTCAGAACTCTGTTGATAGCTTACTAGCTGAGGGGATTAATGATTCTGTTAAGGTTCCAGCTAACCCTCTTCTCATTGGGGTTGGTTTGGAGGATGTGGAGATTATTGTGGCTAGATTCTTAGGGGAGAATCAGGAGGATATGGGTATGGCTGCTGCAGCTACTTGATGAATAGATCATAGAAAAATGGCCAATGAGCTATGGGTAATTGTACATATGTAGCGGGTAGCGTGGAGGAAGTAACGTTATCTTTTATTCTTGGCCTTTAGCTTTCTTGTATAAATACGACGTCAATTGCCTGGTCAAAGACCAAAATGATGTGTAAATACTACCATAAATTTTTGAGGTTCCATTTCCTCATTTCGTGGGACATGATTTGTTTTGTATCTCGCTCTTGTATTGTACTCGGTCAATTAGCCAATCAAAGTCTACGGTGCAATTTGTCCTCTTGCTATCTAATCTATTGCAATACAAGCCATTTTGCTAGGGTTATAGGTTTACTTGCAATTTTTTCCCACCATGTTTTAAATATTAAGTAGTTGATCAATTTTAGTGTGGTCAATATACAATCGAATTGGTTATTTAAATGGATAAGTCCGAGATAAAATAACGCAAGACCTGCGTCTTTACCGAATGCAAGTTACTGAAGTGCTTCGTAGGGCATCAATACAAGTCAATTTTTTCCCATAAAAGACAATTTTTCCTAGAAAGAAAATTAAACATGCCAGATCCTCCCTACAAGAGCAAGCAAATTAAATAGCATACATGGACTGATTTTACCGATAGCAAGCTTAAATTTTATATTGAGTGAAGCAATTTACAAGTTTCATTCATATTCAAATGATAGTGTAATCTGTACAAGCCCCACAAACAACATAAGGGGACAAAGATTTAACGGAGAACATGTAGATGAAACCTAACATCTATTGGGAGACTTGATCACCATTTTCATCCAATACATATTTCGGCAAACCGATCATCACCTCCAGCACCAGCAGCATATTTTAGTGTAGTCAGCTGTGCTGAAAACCTGTGACCTGTTGCCAATAGATTTTAGCTACAACCCCTGCTTAAAAAGCCATTCTCATGGCATGAGCAAAAGGAGTGCCAACATGCAATTATTCTGTCTCGCATGTGAGCACCTGCTGTTAAAATTCCAAAGAAGTACTGCAGGGAAACTTCTGGACTATGATATTGCCGCAGCACACTACATATTCTCCAATCCCAATTACCAGCCAGCAGTCAAGCATGTATGTGCAAAAACGGATTTACTAACCATTTCGCAGAACTCGTGGGTCAGTGCCGGGGACGTTTGGGGTTGGGCTGATGTTCCAATCCATTCGCGTTATCACATCTTCTAACAAACTGGTCGAGGGTTTTCTGCTTTGAAGGGCTATGGCCAAGAGTTTTCTGCTTTGCAGGGATATTCCCTGGCTGATTTTTTGAGACCTCTAAGGTGTTCTCATGGCCATCTAACATCTGATTTTTCAATAACTAAAACTCAGAATGCTTCTTAAAAACATCAATGCAAACTATCAAATACTACTTATAAATCTTCACAAAGTAGAAATATAAACCAGAATTGAACCTACATTTCATTTTACCATATGGAAACTGAGTTAAGGATTACTTTCAATTTGCAATACATATGAGAGTTCCAAAAATGAAAAATAAAAAATAGAGAGATGTACCTGCCCCAAATTTTCCAGTTTGCTTTGCACTACATCCCTAAGAAGTAAAAATTTAGAAGATTATCAATGCATCATAAACATCAAGTCAACGCTACCAAGCCTCAAAGGACTGCAGAAAAATACCATATGATGTCATCAACAGTGTCATTTGCCAGCAAGTAGTATATATTTACTGAAGACACCTAAAAACAAGAACTAGCAAGTCAAAGAACCATCAGAGCACATGTTGTCCTTTGCTACTGAAAAATCAAAATAAGCTTAGAGATGGCAGTTCTTTTCATTAGAGATAATCTATTTTCTTAATGTTACCATGCTAACACTCTTGTACTGCTATTGCTGATTTTGAACAGGGGAATTTTAGTTCTCTCTTTTCTTTTCTCCTTCTACTTAACTTCTGGGTTTGAGAATACCTGGCCAATTCTATGAGCACGGTCTTCAGCCTGAATTAGGTCACCTGGAGTCCAGGATAATTCTGCAAAGATGACTGTGCTCGCAGCAGTTAAAGTTAATCCAACTCCTCCAGCTTTAATAGATAGCTGCAGGATAACATGTCACAAGGAAATCATTATCTCACAACTGAACCATATTTTACACCAGAACTATAGTCCAGACTAGCCAAGATCCCAACCAATAAAACAGAAAAATAGTTACAAGGAAATATACAAAGGGAAATACCATACCACTGCTGCCTTGATAGCATCCTTTTCCTGAAACTCTGTAACCAATTGTTGCCTTGATGCAGCGGGTGTAGTCCCATCAATCCGGATGCAGCCCACTTTTTTCTTCTGGAATTTTTTAACAGTTCTTGTAAGTGTTTATAATTCCATGATAAAACAAGTAAAATTGACGCAGCCTTACAAGAAGAAACTCATGTATTGAATCTATCATTGGCTGATGGTGCGCAAATATAAGAAACTTGCAACCGGCCTGCAATGATCACGACATATTTAGGATTAACACGTGAATATGGTCAATAGCTCAAATGAAATAGCAAGAGAGGAGCAAGACAATAAAATTGAACCTGCAAACATTTCTACTTAAGAATACACAATGATTTGGGGTGACTGAGGGATGGCATGAGATGGAAGAATCAACACAACAACCATCTGTTCACATTTAATCTGGTATACAATTTATGCGTATTCTGGTCACCAATTTGACCAGCCAACCTTGACACCAATAATTATCGTGATAGGCATATGAAAATACCAAAATTGCTAATTTTACTACACTGTTCAATCAATTCATTCAACTTACAGTCAGCATTAAGGACCATCATTTGCAATGAAAGCAATACAAAAACACCAATCTAACCAACATTAAACATATTTAATAGTATTAGATGACAAACAAAATGCATACATGCAAGCACACCCAATAAAATAAGATGAGTGAGAAAGCTGAGAACGGAACTTAATGTTCTTCAGTTCTTTAACATACAGTTGCAGCAGTTAGAACTTAAAAAGTAATAATCTTCAGCTGCTTTAAAGAGGTGGAGGAGAGGAATACCTCAATGACAGTTCCAACATAATCAAGAACAGCTGGAATCTTGGCTTCTGCAGAATCAGTATATATCTGGAATTGAACGAATCATGACTCAGTTTTTAATCACATACCAGTCATAATAATTTAAACTGCATATATACAGGGGAACATGAGCAGATGTTGCAGCAAACTATAAACCTATGAGAAGTGATAGGGGGACTCACTTTCTTGTGGGATACCATGCCGACTCACCACTCATCCACCATTGGATGGAGTGTGGACCCAATCTAAGTGGGGTTCACAGCCCATCCAATGGTGGATGAGTGGTGAGTCGGCACGGTATCCCACAAAAAGTGAGTTCCCTCAACATTTCTCTAAACCTATTCCAGGTCTAGGAAATAAGAATAACTCCCCAAACAAATTGTGCAACCAAAAATCATGTGCAAAGCTTCTTCCATGCATACCTTGTTAATAAGATGCTTTTCAGTAAACTTAAGTGATTCGGCCTCGTCTTTTGATTTAGCTGCTTTAATTTTGGCTTTTATCATCTCCAACTGCAAAACAAAAATCAATATTGGTTAGCTTTTACCACCTCAAACAGCACATGGAACACACATGTTACCATTTCCAAGTCAAATGACCTATTTTTGGCAAGAAAATAGACCACCACATTTCTAGATAAAAATTATTGAGAAAATTCCGAACCATTTTCAAAAGTGAAAAAGAAACTAATTTTGCCTTACTTTCCCTTGAGGGCAGACTACAATTAATTTATTAGCAAAATCAAGTTAAAAAAAATTTCATAATCTGAACAGCCATAAAACAGTTCAAATAAAGGAAGTCTACTTACTTGTTTGAAATTCAGCAATCCTATAACATGCAACTCAATAATTTTATATGCCATAAAATAAGCTAAGAATATTGCCAAGATATTTACCAATTGTGTTCCATAACTAGCTCTAGTATAGCCAAACAGAACTGAATGATGCTGTCCTTGTCTCAAGAATCAAGATGTAAAATATGTTGAATTACCTCACGGAATAAAGCATTAATTTGCTTCATGTCCTTGTCAGCCAAATCTAGGAAGACCTGAGAATCAACGACAAACAATTCTCAAGTTTCATGAGCATACTGTGAACACTCATACATTGAAACAAACACTGGCAAAAGAGTGCACAACATACTGCAGAGAACAAATGGTGATAAATGTACACACTTGTTGCCTACGCTTTACGGGAAGTTGAGAAAGAACATCCTTTTTAAGCCTGCGTATCATCACTGTTGTCTTCATCAAATTGTGCAATTCTTCATGGTTACTTGCTCCTTGATAAACTCCAAAAACTCCCTGGAAGACAAATGTAAAGATGACAAGTTGGAATACTCATCCAACAATGGAAAAAGGAAAACTTGCTAATCTTAGCTGTAATGAATAAGAGATGACTTACACCCTTGCAATACCGGTTACCATATTCATGAACGTTCTTATATACATCAGGATACAAAGCTTCCAGCTGTCAAGTACAATTTCAATTTTCAAACAGATTTTCAAAATGTCTCCAACAATGTCAAACATATATGAGTTATTATATGCAAATAGACATAAAGATGTTACCTGCTTGAACAGTTCTATTGGTCGGGATAAAGCAGGAGTTCCACTGAGCAATATTGCACATTGAGCTTTCTGAAATTGCTAGACATTTTTAGTTTTCAATTCAAAGAAAGCTTAAGAGAATTAGATAAAGGAAGATTATTCAGCAGCTAGCAGGCACTATTGCAACTCAACTAATAATGAAGTCAAAACATAATTGATAAGCTGATCAAAATGTTTTACATATGACACCAGACTCTCATTTATGGAGGAGGGGATCATGGGCTCAGAATACTAGACACCTTGCGCATCATTCCACACGTGCCAGAAGCTTTTTTTCAGTGTTCTATTTTTTTCATTAAATATCATTTTAGTTCTCTAAAATGTTTTACATATGACACCAGACTCTCATTGGGGGTGAACAGCAGACAAGTTCAGAGTACTAGACCCTTTGCGCATGCTTACGCATGAGCCAGAAGCTTTTTTTTTTTTTTTTTTTTTGGTTCAAATATCCTTTTAATTCTCTCTTAATCTTTTATTTTTTCCATATATGTTTTCCATGCTTATTAGTCATAAAGTTACCTTAGAAGAAAGTATAGCAGAATCAAGCTACTGATTGTAGCTTTCAACAGTGATTACCTTTATAACTGGAAGAGAAGCAGTAGTCCTCTTTGCTTGAGCATTTTTCAGAAAGTGTGATTCATCTGCAATCACAATCTGAATAAAAAATTGTTCACGGTTAGTTAGGAGTGTGATTTATCAGCAAAGAATGGAGCTATATTTACCATGCACTCTGGTATTGGTAATATAGAACCGCTCATTGCTTAAAGAAATGCTCCGATTGTACACAACCCAATAATAACAATATAAACTAACAGTAACTAAAATGCTAAAAAACAAATTTTGTTACTTGGCTAGTTGCTCAATCCCTTTTAATGTTTTCAAAATTAAGCTGAAAGTGAAAAGAACATAATGTAAACTAAAAGGAAAAATTAATCTCTATCTTAATTTTCACTTTTAGATCATAATAGATGCTATTGCTATATACTCTGAGATATACATGCAACCTGAAATTAATTATATCTCGTTAAAAAAAGTATGCAATCATTATCAGCAAAGTTTGGTTTGAGTGGATAATGGAAGTCATTTAATTTAATGATCAATGACTGATAGATTTCATTGCTAAATCAGGCCCAAAAGAAGAAGGGAAATAGCAAATCTTGCATCTCCTCCATATCTTCCACTTTACAACATTTTCACAACTCATTTTGCAATGAACAAACCTTTAAACAGCCTGACATAATTTATTGTTGATGACAATGAGCTTTACAATTTACAAACATGAAGTATTTTATCAAATTTCATGTGTTTCAACTCTAATCACAATATATCATAATACATAGATTAGTTCCTCTATCCATTGTGCTCTATGTCTGAGAAATGATAAAAATACAAAAGCAAAGACTGACATATGGTTAAAATTAGGATGTACAAACTGCAACGATAGTCAAAAAATTAGATAAATGGTTGGTTCTAACCTTAAAGTCTGATGCCATAAGCATATTCTGTAGCTTTGGCACCAAATCATATGAGACAATGTTGAATAGTCCATCCAGATGAATGCTGCCTTTGGCGCTTGAGGATACTATATTGAAACCCCCTCTGTTTGATCCACCACTTTGAGGTAAGACAATCTACTCAAGATAAGTAGTTAGTAAAATATTGTTCATAGAATGAAAAACAAAAATGACATATTGTATCAGAAAGTAAAACCTAAGCAATAAAAAATATTGTAAAGATTTTAATACAAACCAGGAGGCAATAAACATTAAAGAAAAATTGACAAAGGGATCATGGATAACATACAAGTATATCTGATGAAGGAAGATTCAGCCATTGTTGAATCATCTAAATTAAAGAAAAACGGTAAGCACTTATTTTCCCAAATGTCTTCTATTACATGATTAAAAATGTAGAAACACAACCCTTACAGAAGCCCATTGCAAGCGTAATGAAGATGGTGCAAGTATGAGAACAGGCCACCAGTCCTGAATGCATGAAGCTACAGCAATGGCCTGCAAAAGGCAGGAAAAATTATACATGCAACATTTGAGTATTATGGTACTCCAAGAAAATAAATATTCCTCACTTTCCTCCCTCAGGAGAAGGGAAAATAGAAAACAGGGACAAAAAAGAGTATGAAATTGCTTTGCCGTTTGTAGGTAAATTCTACCCACTACATTAATCGTACTATGATTGTGATGTTATTGTCATGCAATATTGTTGATTAAGTCACAGATTCTACAGCAGCATCAAGTATGATTTCTATAAGTTAATTTCCAAACAATATACTAAGATACTCACTTCATAATTGCAGAAGGCAGAGGAAAGAATATATTCAACAAAATTTCACACAGCAATGATAGGCAAGCAGAAACCCTGAGAATACTTCGCTTCTATAGTTACAACCAATAGTGTGTTCATCAAGAAAGAAAACAGTACTACACATCATGCACAGTGAAGGCAGGGAAACAATTTGGTCAGTGAATTGCCTGCAAGGTCTTCCCTAGTCCCATTTCATCTGCTAAAAGAGCACGTCCTCCATGTTGCAAAATAAACCTGAAAACAAATAAATAATACCCAAATCAAGGCAGAGTATAGAAGCAAATTAGAGGGAGGGAAAGAAAGAGATGGAAGATAAAGCATACTAACTAATCCATATTAGAGAATGGTCTACTAGGAAAAGGGTAAGCAGGCCACTACATACCTAACGCCTTCTCTCTGAAATGGCAAAAGCTTTGATTCAATATAACTTGGGATCTTCTCGTATTGATCTTTCGGTAAACACAGCCAAAAATAGTGACTTCAGAAAGTATTAGCAAAACAATAATAAAAAGGAAAAAAAAAACAAATATATACCCAGATCCTTGGAAGATCAAGAAAGGAGAGAACAAAAAAACATGATAGTCAAAACACTCAGCCTATACCTCGAAGATCTGGAACAGCAGATGCAGCAGCAATGGCCCGGTGCACTAAGGAATCTAAGTTCTCCACCTGGAAAATAATTCAAATAAATGTAGGAAAAAAACTAAAACATACAGAAGTCAAGGAACAAAATAAGTTCAGATAAAAACCTCAATCTTAAGAACAAACATTTGGCATACATCCTTAATCAAGGAAGGATAGCATAATTCTTATTACTCAACAAATAAAACATTTATTGAATTAGTGATCCCAGCTTCACACTCCTAATCCTATTATCCACATATGATGCCTTACTTTTTTGATGAATCCTTCCGTTAGAGGTATAGCACATATATGGGCAAATAAACAGTTTCAAACAGGTTCTAAGATAAAAAGAAGCCAGATAGAGCAAGAGGCATTAGCATTAAGGAGAGAGAGAGAGAGAGAGGGGGGGGCAAAGAACAAAAGAAAAAAATAAATCTCCAAAAACAGCAACACTGCTCACTAGCCCATACTCAAATAGCCAGGAAAATTATCAACCACATGCAACGGTTGAACAATGCCAGATATAACCAAGGTAGAAGGTCTCTCAACACAGAAAAATATGTGCTCTGAAACAAAAATTCACTTCACTCCCTCCCCCCCCCCCCCAAAAAAAAAAGAAAAAAAAAAGAAATGAAAGGTACTATACAATGGAATCCCAAACATTGTAAAAGTTATTTGTCTTATAATGGCAAATAATAACATCAATTTCCCAAATATAAAGAAAATGAAAAATAGAAGAAGTTATTACCTGAACATTATAACCAGATATTTCTCCAAGAACCTTCTCTGCTTCTGACAAAGAAGACAGCGGGAACATCCATAACCTGCACGCTCAAAGTTTTCATGCAGCTAAGCACGCAAAACAGCCAATCCAGAGAACTAATGAGCTCACACTGGCACTAGCTCTCTCTCTCTCTCACACACACACACACATGTGGAAGGGCGGACAATGATACCTTTCTTTTGCATTCCAAGAAGCTCTAGGGATTCTACGAAAAGCAGCAACTACTACCTGGTGCGGTGCAAAACAAAGTCTAAAGCATGAGCCTGGACACTTATACGTGGTCAAAGGTAAGACCCCTATTCATGGAAGATTCAAAAATTGAATAAAATTCAATACTCTGCAGTAGCAAATAAAACCTGGTCATATTGGAACTTTGCTGCAACATTCCCAGTGGAATGAAGAAAGAATTTGACCGAAATCTTTGGCAGTTCTTTTGAATGTTCATCTGCTTACACATAAAGCCAGGTATCCAAAGCAAAAGCCAATAGATCAACAATTGATACTTCAAAAACCAGGAACAAATTACAGCAAGAGAATACAAAAAAAAAAAAAAAAAAAAAAAAAAAAAAGAGGGGAAATAACAGTATCTAAGTTTATGGCTATTCATTTTGGTCAAGGAAGACCACAGAGAATAATAATACACACATAAACAATGACTGTGAAACAAATTTTAAGAAAAAAATAGACTAATACAAAGAGTTAGAGAGTGCTCCTAAGTCAATGGTGGATAAAGAAGCACACCTTTGTTTGTCCCTGGTTTCAATGTGGTGGGTAATGCTCTAGCTCCTTGAGGCAAAGCATCAACCTGGATTGCAATACAAACACTATGACACTAAGCAATGCTCCTGCACAAAGCTGTTTCACAAAGTGTAGCAGAATAATAGTGATTATAGTAGCAAACAGCTTGTGATTCTTCTACATTTTTGTTTTCTCTTTAAATGGGACAAAAGCATGAACATTTTAAATGAGCAAACAAAAACAGTTTATGCTAACGACCCATACCAAAAGACAAATTTAACCCTATAACAGCAAAGAGAAAGAAAAACGACCCACATAGAGAGAAACCCATGAGCCATACAAAATGGGAAGCAACAAGAAATGAAAAAAAGATGGAAACTTTACCCTTTGAGGACGCGAATCGGAAACGGGGTTTGATGGGAAGGGTTGGGAGCGGTTGGTAGAAGGATTTGCAGAATGGTGTTGTTGGTGCACATTGAATTGGTGAGCAGAAGAGGAAGAAGAAGAAGAAGAAGAAGAAGGGGCAGAAGAAGAAGAGTAGCGGAGTTGAGCAATCTTCTGGAAAGCGTCGCGTTCAAGAGAATCGAGTTCCTCTGCGCTCAAGTCCCAGTCCTCTAGCTCCATAATTGCTCACACAACACACCACAAAGCGTTTTGTTTCCGTTCTTTGTTACTGCTACTCCAAGGTATCAAATCAAATTCCACTTTCTTTGGTTTGTGATCCCCACTCGATGGAGAGTATGTCAGCTACCTACATACAATATTATTCTTTTCAAATTTCATAACTTTAACAATTTTTTTTAAATTTAATTTAAATACAATGTTAATAAAAATAATAAAAAAATCAATTTATATAAATAATTATTTATTATAATAAAAAATATATCATAATTTTTTTATATTTTAATATTTTTATAAATTAATAATATCAATATATACCAATTAAACTTATTTTTTAGTATGTGCTATATTTTGCATTCACAAAAATTTTAAATTAACAAGGTGCATTGGACAAATTACAAATATTATTGGAATATTTTCTCTTTAAAATGATAATAATAATATGTTTTATTAACTCAACAATTAAACATAATTAAATAAATGAGTGTGAAAAGCTTTTACACTCGCATGCATAAAAATTAAATTCAAAGTATATCACCCATTGAAAATAAATGTGAGTTGGGCTACCCAAATAAAGACTGGAACTAGCCCCACAGCTAGCCTGATTCTGAGCCCATTCTGCTCCCCAATTGGCCCAAATCAATTCATGAGTTCCTGAAACGCATGGTCCAATTCAGAATTCACTGGTACAAAAACTATTCTTGCCGACCAAAAGAAACTATTTTTTACCGACGCCCCCAAAAGAAAAAAAGAAAAAGAAAACTGGAATCTATTTTCTGTGGCCAATCTAAATTAATGAAGTAATGCTATTCTCTGTAAACAAAACAAAAAAAGGGTAATGTTATTCTTATTTTATTTGAGGGAAAAAAAATTGAACTTCTATCTGTATAGTTCATGTGTTTTTTCATTCTTTGTCAACAGTTGTTCATGTGTTAGGAGATGTTTGGTATGTCGTATTAGGTATGATAGGATAAGATAATATAATACATTATGATCTTATCCGTTGTTTGGTGCAGTCAATATATTATATAATCTTATCCGTCAAACTTTCTTTATAAGTTATAATGATAGATAAATTAATCCAACATAAGAAAATCATATTATGCCTGATTAGTTTTTAATATATATGAGTTCTTTCATTTTTTTATTTTTTAATATATTTTATTAAAAGAAAATTAATTATTAAATAAAAATAAAAATAAAAATATATATAAAAAATAATATTATTTAATAATAAATAAATATTTTTTAAAAAATAATTATAAAATAACTATTCAAACTAAAATAAAAATATAGGAATAAAAATTTATTATCAAAATATATAAGTAATAATATTTAATATAAATTTAATTATATATAATAAAAAATACTACCAAATATAGGAATATGATACTAAGCCTGATTAGATTTTAATGTATAAAAATTTCATCTCTATTTCACTCACTCTCTTTTTCTCTCTCATATTTTTTTATATTTATGAAAAATATTAAAAATAAATAAATAAATTTTAATATAAAATTATATTTATATATAATAAAAAATAGCTAAAATAATTATAATAACTATTTAAAAATTATATTTATTATAATCTGTTCTTTTTATTATATTTTATATAATATAGTATTTTATACAATGATATATCAAATACTGCATAATATTAAATTTTTATTAGGCTTTATAATATCAGCTCTTATTCTATTCAGCCTTATACTATTAAGCATATCAAATAGGTCCTTAATATGCATTATCGAATAGGCTTGAAGTCCCATGTTCAATGCTTTGATTCCATAGGGCTTTAGCTAGTGATTAAGTTCAATATTAAGCACCGTCCACATGTTTTTTATACAACTTATTTAGAAAGTTGTTTCAAAGCAAGATTAAAGATATAATGAACTCGTATTCATTTGAGGTGTGATGCAAAATGGTTTCATATTCTAATGTATTACGAAAAGTCTTATAGTGTTTGTTGGTTATAATATTAGGTTTGGTTTTTATTGTGTCAAAGTTTTGGTGTATTGAATTCATTGTTGTAAACAAGTTATTGTCTTTAATTATCAGTGATAAGTTAATCATATTCTTTTATTTACATAGTTATTTAAGTAGTAGGTGTAAAACTTAACTAAAATTATTAATATGACAAAATATAATAAGATGACCTTATAAAAAAAATTTATACTATTAATATATTATTAAAATTAAATTCTAAAACTATTTTCAGACACATATGGTAAATTAAGAGTGGAAAGACAGAAAGCATGGATAGAAAAAAAAAAAAAAATGAGATGTCTAGCCCTTATCTTGCCACATAATTCAGGCATATAAGAGTGAGAGAAATTTTCTAATCACTAAGCATTTTCTTTTGATTATTGCTTAGTGCAAGTTTATTGAAAAAAACAAAAACAAAAACAAAATAACTTCTCACGAGAGTATATGAGGTATAAATTTAAGCATAATCCAGTGATATAAAATTTTAACATGAAATTATCTGTTACATCAATAACGGATGTGATTTTGTTATATTTTGCGATGTTGCTGCAATCACTTCTTCAAAATAAAAACATACCTTTCTCATTAAATTTTTTGTAAGACTTTGATTAGAGTTCCTCCTCCGAATTTGGCGACACAAATTTATGGAATAAAGTTTAATAGAAAGCACTGTAAGCATGATGTTATTTTTTCTTTTATTTTACATTAAGTTTTCTTAATGTGCATTAATTTAATATCATTTAGAGGACGAAAGCAAATCACGACATACATTTATCTTTTTCCTTTTAATTTTTTGGTCTAACATAAGATGGTCAATGATTCATGCCCTGATGTTTAATCTTCAAACTCAATTCAACCCATCACAAATGCTAATTTGGTATTTGAAATAGTGAATTCTTTTAATGTCTTACGAATATTCTTATACTTTGTTAGTAAGAAAGGGCATGTAATTAAAATAAAACTAGGATTTAACATTTTTTTTATAGATTAGTGATTCAATATGTGATATAATGGGACTGTTTTTAACAGCATATCCTTATTTATAATTTGATATTGCAATAAGGTGTCATTCGGATCAATTTACTTTCATGTTGATTGATCAATTTAACCTTCTAATATAGTCAAAGTCATATTGTCCTTGCTAAAACTAGGAAATTCACAAAATACTTATTGTAACTTATCATTAATATTAGCATAGTTGAAAGTTGAACTCGTGTTAAATGCTCATTCATTTCTAAATCAATGCCTCAAATATTTTGATTTTTGTTTTTTATAAAAATAAATTGTTACAATACATTAAATATATATTACATAATATTATTAAAAAATATATATTACATAAATATCAGATTTATTTTTCATTACATACTATTTTTTTACTATATTATGCACTTTGATTTTTGATATAAGAATCGTGATAATTGATAAATAAGTATGAACAGTTAACTTATACATTAATGCAGATAATTTTACCTTATTCAACACTATCACTTATGTCAAACTACAGTGAGGCTCTCTTCCGTTAGCATCTGTGGTGGTCATTTAACTTGGTTAGTCAAAATCTCAATCGGTAATCTAGTTAGTAAGTCACGAGATAAGTAGGGGACCCATAAGACAAAATAAAGAGTGTGAACTCTCAACTTATATTGATAAGCATCTTGCAAAGTTAGGGTCAAACTCAAAATAAAACAATAAGGTTTGAATATATTTTTTGTCCTCGTAAATATAGGTTATTTTGATTTTAATTTTTTGATTTTTTTTTAGTCACTCTTTTTGTTAATATTATATTTTTAGTCCCTATAATTTTAAATTTTGATCCCAATAATTATTTTAAAAAATATATTTAGTACTTTTAAATATTGAAGATTTTGTTTTGATTTTTATAAATATTTTAATAATTTTCTTTTAATCCTTATAAATATTACCACTTAACATTATTAGCTAATAGTTGAGACTAAAAACATGATATTGAAAAAAAGAGATATCAAAAGCAATTTTTTTTTAAAGGGATTAAAATTAAAATAACTTATATGTATAAGTATTAAAAATATATTTAAACTAAATAATAGTTATGCAAATGTATAGCAAGAATCAATTTTTATAAGAAATTTTTGTAAAAATTATGAAAAATATGGTATTTCAAACAAAATTTAAAAAAGATAGTATTTTTTCTTTTTTTTTTCTTTCTCTCTCTTTTTTTTCTTCTCTCATTTTTTTTATTTTTTCTTTCTCCTCTCTCTTTTTTTCTTCTCTCTCTTTTGTCATACTCTCTCTCTCACACACATATCCATAGCATATAAGGAAAATAATAATAATAATAATAATAATAAAAAAATAGAATCCAATTAACATGTCATAGCACATGAGAAAAAATAATAATATAAAAAAATCAGGTTGACATCATGTCAAATCCTTTTTTTATTTTTATTTTTTTTATAATTTACTAGTAAGAATAATAGATTCATTTTTACTTTATGTAGAATTTTATTTTATTTTTATTGAATTTCTTTAAAATGTTATATTTTTTTAATTTTTTCAAAGAGCCTAATTCCACTAATCACTGCCAAAATCAGATATATAAAAAAATAGCCCAAATATATAATCATTTTAAAATATAAAATGCATAGACACAAAAATACCATAAAGATATTGTTAATAAATTTTATACAAATATTCAATCATATATTATCATATTAATAAAAATATTTAATTTAATTACTTATTATCTTAAAAATCTTTCAAGTAGAATTAAATAATTAAATAACAATCTAAAACTTTTTTACACAAATAATATACTAAAATCAATCTCTTATTCAAAGATATAAGAAGGATTGAATTACACATATCTAGATTGAAAAAAAAACTCATGTAATTTGTTTATTCACAAAACACTATGTACTTTTTTAATAATACTAATATTTTATTGTTATCAAATAAAAACTAATTAATATTTAATATTTATAAAAAGAGATTAATTTCTATATATTAATGATATAAAACAACTTTACATTGTTAACCAATAAAATTTTAAGAAATTATCAAATCATTTTAGTAGTTATAATAATGAGTAGTTATCCACTATGATATAGTAATTTTTTAAAATACTATTGATAGATAGTATAAAATTATTTTATAGTATTAATATATTAAAATTAATCTCTAATAAAAAGAAAAAACTTTTATTTTTTGAATAAGTATTTATGCCATTTATAAATTACTTCTAGTCTATTATTTATTGATTTCATACGTTTAATTTATTTAATTTAAATTTAATAATCAAGAACGAAAAAGATGATTTTTATACTAGCATACTAAGCCACTAATATTGCTTATTCTGTCTTGTTTTAGCTCCATTCCTTTATCATAAAATAACCCCTACGTATATGAAACACAACAATAATAAGATTAATTTTAATATATTAATAGTATAAAAAAATTTTATATTATTATCTAATTAGATATTTCTATTTGTAAGGCTTTATAGTAGCGAGTGATTGAGTTAAATTAGTATCTGTATAATTTTTTTTTTTGATATTGATATTATATATAAATTAAATTCTAATTTAGTTTAAACCCTCACTAAAACCCGAATATCAGTTACACCATAATCAATTAATTACTAATAAACAAGAAGGGGAAAAAATTGACTCATGACCCATGACCTTAATTTTAATATATTCATAATATACAAAAATAATTTGATTTTGATGCACTACCAACACATAAAAGAGTTTTACACAAATATTTAATTATGTTTTGTTATATCAATAAAAATATTCCACTTTTACACTCATTATTTCAAAAATCTCATATATATTAGTATATAATTGAATAATAATATAATAATAAATTAAAATTAATCTCTATAAAAATTTACACAATTATTTAACTATATACTATCACATTATTAAAAATATTGAATTTTTACAATAATTAACAAAATTACATATGTGATAATAATATAATAACCGATGAAAAATGTAAAATGCTTCAATCGGGACAATTATATATGAATAATATAAAATAGTTTTATATTATCCTTTAATCAGAATATAAAAATAATGTTGCATTTTTAAAATTGAAATTTGTACAACTGTCATTAATAAAGTGGAAATTTTTCATATTCTTATTCATTACATAATAATGAAACTCTAATATGGAAGTGTGCCCAAATTAATTAATATCTATCTAATCTTGAAAAATTAACAAAAACCGTTGGGGACCATAGTTTAGTCCTTCCCATCATTTTCCTAATCGCAAAGCCCCATTTTCCCACACACACTCTCTCTCTTTCTTGAATCTCGATTTTTTAGGGTTACCGTTAGGACACTCAGGCTCGCTCACTCACTCACCCGGCACCGTACGGAGGGGCTCTTCTCCTCCGTCAAATGCTACTCCGATGAACCCACCGCCGCCGCATCCCTCCCCTCAGCCGTCGTTCTGCAACACCTGCGGCGCCTCCAAGCGCCGCTCCGTCGTCCTCCACAGCTTCCGGTACCGCGCCAGCAATCGCGGCTACTGCACCAACTGCCTCCTCAAGAACCACCACGGCCTCTTCTGCCCTATCTGCTTCCATGTCTACGACGATTCCCCTCCCCCTCACCTCCGCCTCGTCTGCCTTCGCTGTCCTTCCATCGCCCACCGCTCCTGCGCCACCACCACCGATTCCGCTGGAGCACCATCTTTCCAGTGCCCTGCCTGTTCCGATCCTAACTTCTCGTATTTCAAGCCAAGATTCGATGGCGGAAATGACCGTAATGGAGCGATCGACGCGCAGTCCGCGAAGGTGCTTGTCGCCGCCGCTCGGATCGCTGCGGATTCCATGACCAAGGCGGCCGCCGCGGCACGGATTGACGCTGAGCGTCGCGCCAAGGAGGCCGCCGCGGCTAAGAAGAAGGCCAGGGAGGCGCTGGAGCGCCTCGCGAGGATCGTGGCGCTGGAGGAGAACGACCGCTTGACGGAGGAGCAGCAGCAGAGAGGGGGTTCTGACCCGAAGCGGCTCCGCGTGACGTAAATTATAGCGTACTTCTTGTTTTTCGCTTTTTGCCATGAAAACTTTTGCAAATAAGAATCTGATTAGACTTGTTTTGATGATCATGTTGCTAATTGGGCCTAGGTGCGGATTGTGGCAGGTTTTGATTAGGGACTAGTTGATCAGCTTTATGATTTTCTTGCATCATTCAAATATTGAAACTTCGTACAGTTACTTTCTATATTCCTTATTCAAATGCAGTCAGTACTTGGCATGTTATAATGCATGTATGCGATTGTGCACTGATTTTCTCATTTTTGAAAGGTGAATTATGAGTCAAATATGTGCTTTGTTGTGTGGATGTGCTCTAAATGTGTTTCTTGGTTTATCTAATATCTGTTTCTTTGTTACGTCAAGGCTGTTGGTTAACTCCAACTTATAAAGATCTTCTTGGTATTTCTTGGCATGCTTATTCTTTGCCATAAATGAGTTTTGCAGCTTGAATGCAGTTTGTTAGTTTTTCATTCTGTTTGGTCTCTGGGGTTTAGTATTAGTGCATAAACAATATCTGAGTTAAGGACTTAGTTTTAGTTTGATTTGTGGTAACTCCGTAGTTTGATGATCCTATGCAGTGAACTCACAGTAAATAATAAATTTATTAGAACCTTCAATCTTCTATAGAATGATAGTAAATGAATGATTTAAATATTCCAAAGAAATCAGGCATGCTACATTAGGGAGTCAAGGTGGCCGAAGTTAATCATATGTTGTTCTTGCAGAAGCTAGTTTGTCATCCCCATCATTATTACATTTTTTTAGTTTGGGATATATATTGGTGCAATGCTTTCATTAGATTCTAATGTTTTGCCTTTTATTCTTGTTCTAAAATCTGATTACAAATCATTAATATGTGCTGTTCTTCCAATTTGATATCTGGTAAAAAGTTAGTCTTTTAGGTAGGATAACATTTAAATGGGGGAACAACTCTTAGCTGGTTGCTTTTCTATGAGGTTCAATGCGCATCTTGGGTATTATTTCCTCTTTCAATGGTCTATTAAGAATCCACTTTTTGAAGAATCAAAACAGGGATTTGGACAGAATAAAATCAACTCAATCAGTTGGACTAGGGATTGTATATATGCTTAACATAGGTCCTGGCCAATGTTTTAAAAGCTGAATTGGAGAGTAAACTGGTGAGACCTCCATTTCATGGTTTGATTGATTCAGCTAATTAAATTCCTAGTTGAACTATGATTAGACTGTGATAGAACTGAAAAATATCAAACTGGAGACATGGCTGGTTCACGGTGCAATTGGTTCAATAGGCCTATTTGGTTTGGTTTTTAAAGCATTGATCCTGGCTTCACGTGTGTGAACTTGGGTATTGCTTCTCAAAGGCTATATGGATATCTGATAGTTTTGATTGATTGGAGTTGGTTACCACCATTAAATTGATGTCACTTTCTTACAGACAAGTCTGCCTCTTTTTTTCCCCCCTTTTGAACATTCAAGCTATTCCATTCGAGTTGGTTTCTCTTCTGATATTTTTGCTTGTTTATCCAGTGCCTTTCTTGTGATTGGCAGTAGTACTACCCCTGTCTCCCTGCACCTACATTACTATATCCTTTCTGGTTCAAACTGTTCCATTTCAGTGAGTTTCTCTTCTGATATTGGTGCTTGTTTATCAATTATCTTTCATATAGTAGACCATTCTAGCCCTGTTTCCATGCATCTAATTTGCTATATGCTTTCTGGTTCGAATGCTTGGATGTCCAGAGCGTGTTGGTGGATTGGTATTATTTCAGTTGTTTTGATTTAATAATTTAGTTGGCAAGAACATTCGGTGTATTATAGCAATTTGCATGTATCTACTTCATTTGGCTTTAAATCAATGATGACTATTGCATTAAAGGGGGTGGCCTAGGGTAGGAGGCTACCACCTAGTGGGGTTTGGGGAGGGTAGATGTTTTCAACCTTATCCTCGCAAGCAAAGAAGTTGTTTCAAGAATTTGGATCCGTGACCCCCAGGTCATAAGGTAGCAATATTTCCGTTGCATTAAGGCTCATCTCCAAAGGAGACTATTGCACTAATGTGCTTAATTTAGAGATGGCTTTCGATGTTTCTTATGGTTTCATTCCAATCTCATTTTACTTAGCAAAGATAATATGGAAATTAGATAATTGGTTGTCAAGGGTCAAGGAGGATAGTTTCAAAACTTATTGAATTGATTGCTTGTCTCTGCTATAATTGATGTTCAAATTCTTTTTATCCCCTTCAATCATTTTTAGGCCATAGAATAGCTATTTACCTAGGCAAAAAGAGAATGAATTCTTTCCCTTTTCTGGCAGAATTTTGATGAGATACTTGTATTTGGATCAAGGAATATTGTGCCAATTTGGCAAAGAGTGGATTTTATTCTGAATATTTGTCGCTTATCCTTGATATTTACATGTTTTTTATTCTTCATAGTGTATTTGTTTTCTCGATTCCTTCCTTTCATATTATGTTATATGCACTATATTGTGTACAACAACCACCACCACCACCACCAAGCCTTTTCCTGTTAGGTGGGGCTAAACTACATGGATCAAGCAAAGCCGTTGTGTTTTATCGTAAATCATGTCTATAGACACGATAAGCCATTTAAACTCAATTCTTTCTCGATAACTTCATTAGTAGACACTAGACTACCCTTTATTTGATATACTCTTACTGAAGCTTCTGCAGACCTTCTCCTCACATTACTAAACCAATTAAGGCAAGATTCTACCATCTTACACAATATTGTGTAACACAATAAAACAGGTTTTCTAATGGATATCCCAGGAAATGTTCTCTCTAGTTTGGTCAAAATGTAAATGTTAGGGAGGTGAAGCTATGTTCAGTCAGAGGTACAATGTTGTGTAACACTTAAATGACGAACATAATTTTGTTCCTAAGTCCAAAGGGCTATTGGTAGAAACAACAATAACAACAAAATCTTTTTCCATTAGGTGGGGTATTGGTAGAAACTAAATTGCTTTTTTATTTTTTCCTTTTGATAAAATAAGCAATTTACTAAGAAAAAGAGAAGAAAATTATAGGGAAATTGGAGCATAAGGGATCTTTCCTAGTGGAAAGCATCGACAGATTAAACTGTTCAATCCTTTTGCACATTTGTTAGGGAAACTCCTTAGGAAGGCCATATGCTTTACTCTAATTAGGAGTAGGTTGTTAATTTTTGGTTTCTCTGTCATGATGCTTTATTCTCTTTTGTAAATTTTTTTCTCTTCTAATAAATTTCTTTTTCTATGGAAAACAACTCGTAACCAAAATTTCCATAAAAACTAAAAACTTAGTTTCTTTACTTTTACTTGTGCCTCAATCCTTTTGCATGTTTGTTAGGGAAACTCCTTAAAAAGGCCATATGCTTTACACTAAATAGATATTAAGCGCCTAGTGTTGTCCCAAATTAGGCTCTTAGCCAAAGAAATCTTGAAAATACGATTGTTACGGTCCAACCAAATGCACCATATTGTAGCACCGATTGCACATTGCTAGGAAGATTGACCTAAACAATGAAGCTAGTAACAAAAAATTGCCATAAAAACTTAGCCTCCTTTCTTCTAGTCAAACAATAAAGTTGGTAACCAAGGGATTGGATACAAAAGGATTGACTTGTTTGTTGGTACTCTGCTCATGGTCTGTCTAATGGTTTTTCTTTATCCAGTATACAAAGGGATTGGCCTGCTTTGTTACTTGGTTTATCCACATAGGATTAAGTTGTTAATTTTTGGTTTCTTGGTGAGGATACCTCATCCTCTTTTGTACCTTTTCTTCTTTTCTAATAAATTTCTTTTTCTATTAGAAAACAACTAGTAACCAAAAATTGCCGTAAAAAGTTAGCTTCTTTACTTCTACCCAAGCCTCGATCCTTTTGTACGTTTGTTAGGGAGTGTTTTTTAGTTTCATTTTGGAGGGAATGGGAGGGAAGGGAAGGGATTATAAGAGTACCTATGAGCCCATATTACTCTTCAAACCCCTTCTCTTCCTTCCCTTTCTCTCCAAAATCAAAACTCACAAATGCAACCTTAGGAAAACTCCGTAAAAGGGCCATATGCATTACGCTTAATAGATATTAAGTGCCGAATATTGTCCCAAATTAGGCACTTAGCCAAAGAAATCTCGAAAATACGAGTGTTACGGTCCAACCAAATGCACCAAATCGTACATATTGCCATGAAGGCTGAGCCTATTTTTTTCTACCTAAGCAATAAAGCTAGCAACCAAAAATTGGCATAAAAACTTAGCCCCTTTACTTCTACCCAAGCCATTAATGCTATTAATGGAAAATTGGTCCAAGGATGCAGGTCACATGACTCATATCCAACATTTACCAAAAAGGCCAAAGAAAGTAATCCATTATGAACGGAAGCTAAATTTCGAAAACATTTCTTTGAAGTGATACTACGTTACTTTTACTTTTCTTCTCATTTAGATTGAAGTTGGAGATTCTTATTATAAGTCAATCTACGGGCATCTTTATAATTTTGGATTTATTACATTGGATTGCTTATTGTTCCACAAAGTGACTAACCATTTACGTTTTTAATATTTAATTTATAAAGGGTTTGGAATACATTATGCTCTATTTCTCTTATTAATCCATTCATGGATATTCACAGTAGCTTTCTCAGCATCTCTGCTCTTCCAGATGAAAATCTCACCTTATGGGAGAGAAACTTACTTCTCAGGCACACAACTCTATCCTGGCTTTTTCAATGTCCTTTCTTTATTCAAGATTGAGACCTGAGAGATGACTGCTTTCTGCTAAAGCATATGATTTCTATGTCAATACCATTTTTTTACACTATTAGAGGGATATAATGATTAATGTTCCTTTCATTAAAGGTTGGTTTTTGAAGCAACAAAAACTATTGTCTTGTATTCTTCTCTTGGGTCTTATAGAGTAGGTCACTGCAAATGTATTTAAACAGTATGTTTGATTGTTGGCCCTGCTGTATGATCTGTTATTCTCTGTGCCAGTTTATTTGTTGCCTCCCTCTTATGGAAGATCTACATCTATTATTCCATTGTCCCTCACTTTTCATGTCTTAAGTTCATTGGCATCTGGATATGTTAAATGGAGTCAAGTATGATATTGGAGGGAAAGGATTGTGAGCACAGAATGTGAATATTTTATATACTGGGTGGTATCATGATATTGAATCTTTGATTTCTGGGAGTTAGTTTGCTCTGATTTTTCTGTAGTCATACTACTCAGTGATGAAAAGCATGTGTATTGTATCCTATTCCATAGCTTCAACCCAACTAATTGTCTTCTATGTTGGCAAAATGGAACTCAAGACAAGACATATTTAGGAATCTTTGTAGTTATTTAAATATTCCCTCGTCTGATGAGAATGCCCATCTGTTTTGCAGTAGCTACAGAAATTTTGTGCAGCAGGGTTATCGAACCAGTGGTAGAAGAGAATTATAAACAGGGACATGTAGTTGATCAGGATCTTCAGATACTGTCTCTAAGATAGCTGTTGCATGTATGGCAATTCAACTAAAACTGCATAGAATCATGATCAAGTTTTCTTTTACGTTTTTCTTGTTGTCCCAAGTTTGTGGCTTATTAACAATGGCCGTGTAGCCTAGTAAGGCCCAGCTTTCCTATCAAAGCACCTTATGTGGAGTTCAATCCCTGGTGGGTATGTCCACAGTCCTCACTTTTTATGCATCCCTCTTCCTTTACCTGGTATTAGGACACCCTCATTTTGAAAAAGATCCTCCAGTTATAGTATGCATTGTTTCATCATTGGAGTACATTCTTCTGCTAACACTTGAACAGGTATGGATCTTTTTAAATCTATCCTTATATTGGGTTTAAAATTTCTTAGTTATTGATCCTCTCTCCCTGCTCATTGAGTTTTCAAATAAGATTAACTTTAATGTACAATATGCTACATTTGGTATCCCTCGTAGATTATGTCATCAAAATTCCAATAGGTTCAAGCACCTTTTGTATTGATAGCTTTGTTCCACTAAAATTCCTCCAATGTTTTCCTCTCAACATTTTTTATTCTAATCTAGTAGATATGCTGTTTTATATGAATATCACAGCTGATTGACATAAGAAATCATGCATATTTTAGTATACTTATGAATTCTTATTGCATTCGTATTTATGTGATTTGTTGGCTATCCACACAGGTTTTGCAGTGTCAACAATTGGAATTGCAACCAGGTTTTGCAGAAGCTGGTTAGTGATTATTAAGCTTCTGAGAAGTGCTGCTGAAAGATGAACACCATCATGGCTGATGAAGTGATGATAGAAAACTGGATCAATTTTGATATTTGAGTAAATTTTATGCATGATTTTGTGGACTGAGGTGACCTCACTAGGCTTAGCCATTGCCTTCTAGATGTAACTAGTGTAGTTAGGGTCACAGTGGTATCCAAAATTCAACCTGGGGGAGTTGCATTTGCATAAATGTGAATCTTATGAAAGTATGAGAGATATATCTGAAGTTATCCTAGGTGTGAGACGTAAAGAGTTGGAAGTATCCGCAAGTAATTGGTCGCAGTGGAAATAGACTGCGTCCTAAACAAACTTTTAGCTGTAATGTAAATTGCAGTGGTGCATTGTAATTATTAAGTGGTGATACTTAATTTTTGTAATTATTATTTTTGTCAAAATTCTTGCTTAGTGAAAGTGTTTTTTGTCTTGAATAAGATTCTCCGACTATTTACCTGGCTATTTGTATCCTTCCAATTGTTGTGTTGGAAAACCATGAAGTCGATTTTGGTGGTATTAACTAATACGTTTATGGCTTTATACACCAAAACGTCAAAATCTTGTGGTTTTATTTTAACAATCTTTGTAATATCAATTATCTCAAAGTTAAATACAATTATAAAGTCTATGCTGCTCATTGGACAAAAATTAAAGCAGACTCTTATCAAAACAAAACTACAGCATGAAGGTAGAAAATAATATATAATATATAATATATAACTAATATTTTAACCAAAATTTAAGGATAACTATTAAATAAAATAAAATAATACAGAGTATTCATTTATTAAGAATCAATAAATGTTATATATTGTTATATTTAGGGTGCATTTGTTTCATATTTCGAAAAAAGTGATGAAACTTAAATTTTATATAAAGCTGAAAATAATTTTTTTTTTTAGATTCTGATTATTTTTGAAAAATTGTCCAAACTGATTTTTTTTAATAAAAAAATAATTTTTTGCCCAAAAAAATTTCAAACAAACACTCTTAAAATCGTTTAAAAAATTGTCCAAGTTAAACGGTGGATTTCACAAAGAAAAAAAAAGGTCTAAGTTTTATTTTTATATGCTCCTGATTCTAGCATTTTATCGAGTGGTAAAGGCTGCAATGTATTTCATTTTACAAGGTATACCACACACATTATAATCTAAAGATTAAGATATGTTGATGCATCCATATTTTATATATTTATGATATATTCTAAAATTCATGATGAACTTGAAACTTGGAAATTTGGGTAGAAGGTGGAATATTAAATTCGGAACTTAGAACTTGGAAACTTGGAAACTTGGGATAAGAAAAAAGAGAACTCTATTGAACTCGGAACTCGAAAAAATATGTCGACAGAGATAATTTTTTAGTATATTATAGATATGATACACTATCATTTCCTAGCTATTAGATAACATGATGTGTTGTGTGTCTTGTAAAATATGGTGCATAGAAGCCATTTCCTTCTCTAGAAGCACTTCTGTTTATAATATCTAATACCCAACCTAGTATTGACAACTCAAGCACTATGATGTTGCCACATCAGCATATCATTAAAGTTGTCATTCTCTCATTTAGTCCTTATTTCTTATGTAGTCACGTACTCACTCCACTATCATAATTGTTCATTTATGTAAAAATTTACCCCACAACCATAAATATTCCTTCCAATCAGTATAGTCTTAACTCATCTTTAAAATCGTATTATTTCATTCTTGCAACGTTTTAGTACAACAAATTATAACTCAATATTATCATTAAAAAAAAAAAGCTACTCAAACCAAAAGTAGTAACAATAAGATTAAATAAATTGTCTCAATAAAATTAATAATAATTTTTTCACCTTACTCATATTTTTCCCATTCTCTGACATAATCATACAGGGAACTCCTTTACAAGCAACAACAAGGAAAAAAATTTTATTTCACACCTCAATCATATGTACAAGAAGAAAAACAATACACCATAAGAAATTTGAAAATAATTATTACAAGTAACAGATATAGACTGATGAAAGGAACAAATAAAGAATATAAAAATAACTACTACAAATGACGAATATAGAGAAATGATATAAAAATAGCTCTACAAGCAACTATCAAAATTACAAAATCTTTACAATCACACACTTATTTTTGAAATAAAGATGACTAATCATAACATTAAAAAGGGTTCCAAAACTATGTTGTTGCGAAGACTTTTGTCCCAAACAATATCTTGGGATCTCAATTGTTCTTGAAACAAATTAATCAAGTAAAATTCCTCCAAATACAATTCACATCTTTATTGTTTCAAAATTACACAATCAAAGAATAATACATGACAAATATAATTGCCTTAACATTAAGTAAACAAATATGAGCTCTAACATTTTCCTTAACATAATTCTAGAACCACATTTACCAACATTAATATCATCATATAAGAGCTCATGTCCATATAAAGCTCAAACAAAAAGCATCACAAACAAATAAAATATACAACATTATTGAATGAAGAGATTATCTACGAAAGAAGAAGAAATATATCAATATAAATAAAACACACATCAATATCAAATGAAAAGTCAATTTTAATTTAAAGTTTAAACAGAATACATATAAAAAACACAAACTACAAGTAACCCGAATAAAAAATGAAAACAAATACAAAAAAAAAGGTATAACACCAAATAGGAGTAAATAAAAAATAATATAAAAATGATGAAAAAAATTGACTATTAAGCATCTATATAATTTCAATATATTTTGTATGACCATAAAAGTCATATATATATTATTAGACTTTATTTTATCATAAATAAATAATTTTCATTTCATTATATAGTCATTTTATTTCTAATTATTTTTTGTCATATTTACTAAATTATTCCTGTACCTTATAAGCTGCGCATTGCGCAGGTCTCAATTTAGTTAATCATTAAATCGTCAGAGTGAAACCCACGTTGGTGAGAATTGTCCCATGCAAGAAACTTTCCTACGAGTAGAATTTTTCCCCAGGCAGCAGTTTCAAATAAGAAACATACCCATCAAAGTAGTACCGCTTCATTAACCTTCTAGTTCTACTGCTCGTACGTAAGTGGGAGAGCATTCCACATACTGTCTGCTTCGGAATGAAGGTCTCTGTTCTTGTATTGTATGCTGCAACTGCAAAGTCCTAACTGCTAAAGCTACTTTGTTTATCGTACGGGAAATTGCATTATCCCACGCGAAACTACGCAGTGGTTTCCATGCAGAGAGTGCAAATTGTTCCTTTGCACCGCCGAAAGTGAAAAAACAAAGAAGCTGGCAAGCTTTGATGTTTTTTTTCTTTTCTTTTTTCGGTTCATACTAACATACCCAGTAGTTTACTACGTGGGAAAGGACGGTATCATGGTTAGATTTATATACGGATGGCATGTTCCACCTCTTTGTTGTAGTTCTGTGCCTTCAGTCAACAGCTCTTGCCCTAAGAGTCATCATTATCAGGTATCAGTTTTTCAAGTTTATGGTTAATGCCTGATGTTGAACCGCTTTTATGTTTTGCTTCAGTTACTAATGGAAATGATAAGAATAAGTATTTCTGCTTTTGCTGAGAACTTTCTTTTAGCCTACAACTAGATTTATAAAATGGAAATAGAGCTATATGCATGGCAAGAACTAAATTAAACAAATACGAGGCTTTCAATAGTATTAAGCTAGTGTTTTCATTTGCAGAACTGAAAAGACACGTCATGATTGTTAATGATCGAGCAAACTCTTCTATATTGCTTCTGTTGAAACTGTCTTTAACATGTTTGAACTTGAACCAGATGACTTGAAAATATGGGTTTCAAGTATTTGCTGGTTGTGATATGTCTGTGGGCTTGGTCTGGATCCTTGGCATGTAAATCTTCTGATGGGTTAATGAGGGTTAGGCTTAAACGGAGGAGTTTAAACATTAACAGTCTTAGTTCTGCAAGGATCAAGGAGGTTGTTCATCCCAGAGGTTTAGGGAGTGCTGATAAGAATGATTTAGAAGCAGGTGTAGTGTACCTAAAGAATTATCTTGATGCACAATATTTTGGGGAGATTGGCATTGGATCACCTCCACAAACCTTCAAAGTTGTGTTTGACACTGGAAGCTCCAATCTCTGGGTCCCTTCTTCCAAATGCATGTTGTCTGTAAGTTGATCAATGATCTGATGCAATTGAATACTCCTTCAATTTTATTTTCTTTGGCCAACCTTATTATAACAACAAGATATGACTACGTGCAGATTGGTTGCTTTATTCATTCCAAGTATAGATCGAAGCTATCTAGCACCTATAAGAAAATAGGTAACTGAAACTTTGGATTAGAATGACATTAATCCAGAAGATGCTTTGTCTTTGAAGTTCTTACAACATTTACAAATTGAACATTGTGAGGTTGAGGTTTGTGTTTGTTATAATGCTCATACTCAAAGGTGCTGTTCTGAAAATGTCCAGGAACACCCTGCAAAATCCCTATTGGCCGCGGATCCATTTTTGGCTTCTTCAGCGAAGATTATGTAAAAGTTGGGGATATGATCATCAGAGATCAAGTCAGTATTTTGACTCTTTTTACTTTTTAATCAGAATTGTGATTGATTGAGTTCTATATGCTTCTAATATGTTTGTACTTTGGTTGCACTGATGGCTAGCTACTTCTATTCCTCCAGGAATTCTCTGAGATTACAAAGGAAGCATCTTTGGCATTTTTAGCTATGCATTTTGATGGGATACTTGGACTTGGATTCCAGGATATTTCAGTTGGACAAGTCGCACCAGTGTGGTACCTACATAATCCGCACCTTATTACCGTTTCTGTTTATTTATCATGCTATATTTGATCTTTATTTTTCCCTTTCATAGTGAGCGAACAAGAAAAATAAAAAAATCCTTTTTTTCAGAAGTGATTAGTTCTGTGAATACAGGTATAATATGATAGAACAAGGGCACATGGGTCAACAAATTTTTTCTCTTTGGCTAAACCCAGACCCAATGGCAAAGATAGGGGGTGAGATTGTCTTTGGTGGTATTGACTGGAAGCACTTTAAGGGTGACCACGCTTATGTTCCAATTTCTCGAAAGGGTTATTGGCAGGTATATTGTATTCACAGCTTCATTTACTTCTTTGTAGTTCTTAACCTTATCAACAACCATGTCAATATTTATTTTTGGTGTTTTCATCTGCAGATTGAGGTGGGAGATATTCTACTCCCAAACAATTCAACAGGTTCCCTTACAATTCTATTCTAGATTATGTTTAATCTATCTGCCTTTTGTTTTCATTGTTTCTTACAGCTATGAGTGAATACTATGCATGTAGAGATTAAAGTTGCTAAAGATTCTTTAACATCAGGAAGTTACATATTGCTACCTTGTCCAGCAAATCTATCCAAATTTCCACACCCTTTGTATAAAACTAACGGGATTCACTCATCAATTGTTGATTTTCCATTGAACCTGTCCTCTCATTTTTAACAATGTCAATGTGTTTTGACAGCCAGCATGCACCACTGCCATTCTTGGTAGTAGATCACTTCTTCCATTTCAATAGACCTGATTTATGACAAAATTTGTAATTGCAGGGTTGTGTGAGGGTGGCTGTGCTGCTGTTATTGATTCAGGGACATCTTTTATTGCGGGTCCAACTGTATGAGCCCAAACATTATCTTCTACATTGATACTTTTTTTGTTCCCTTTCCTTTGGTGTCTTTTTCTTAGTAGTTCTTGTATGCAGAGTGCTGTGACTCAAATTAACCATGCCATTGGAGCAGAAGGATATGTGAGTTTTGAATGTAAAAACATTGTCCACAACTATGGTGATTCGATATGGGAATTCATAACTTCTGGGGTTTGTTCTCTGTCCTCGTCCCTTTATACTCACAGTGATTGTCTACAGCTGTATTGGAATTTTAACCATCTTTTACATGTCTTATGTCTTCAGTTAAGACCCGAGATTATATGTGTTGACATTGGACTCTGCTCGCGTAATGGAACTCATAGAACGAAGTACAATATTTTCTGTTTTCCTCTTATTGATTCTTGTGAGATACATTCCTTTGTTTCAGTTCTCTTAAAAAATTTAACTTTAACCTGCAGTGAAGTTATTGAAACAGTGGTACGCAATGAAAGCTATGGCAACACACAATCCAGGGAGAGCCCCCTGTGTACATTTTGTGATATGATTGTCTTTTGGATTCAAGTTCAGCTTAAGCAAAAGAATGCAAAGGAAAAAATATTAAAACATGTGGATGAGGTAGTTGTTGTACTATAGATTACATCTCAGAGTTATCTTGTTTACTTTCTATTCAATCACTCTATGACTTAACAAGCTTTTTCCTTTCTCCAATTTCTTTCTGTAAAAGCTGTGTGAGAAGCTCCCCAATCCCATTGGGCAATCATTTATAGACTGCAATAGTATTTCAGCTATGCCACAAATTGCATTCATGATTGGGAACAAACCATTTCCTCTCTCTCCAGAACAGGTATGATTTTTGTGAACAATTTTTGTACTCCTCATTTGTTACATCAACTTGACTTTGCTGTTGTTTTCACATCAGTGTCTTGGCACTAGAAAAATGAGCATGCATAATGTATTTATATCAGCTACCTACCTCAAGTTTCTTTGGGACTTTCCAATTTTCCCTCAAACTTATATTCATTCCTTTCCAACAAAATGTTTGGACAGCTAAATATAGTAAAGCCTCCGTTGGTCGTTGCAATCCATATTTGGTTACTCTTTCTTAACATCTCATACATTTATATTCCCTTTTTCTTTTCAGTATGTCTTAAGAATTGAAGAAGGCTGCTCTACTATATGCTATAGCGGTTTTGTTGCTCTAAATGTCCCTCCTCCACAGGGTCCCCTCTGGTAATGAATAATTATCATATGGTTAATGTCATTCTTGGATAACTGTCAATTATAACTTATACACTTAAATCACCGCAGAAATGAAGATGATGCCTACATTTTTTTTTTCTTCTAAGAAAAGTTCTTTATATAGTGTATGACAGTTGTAGCATGATTGCAGGGTTCTTGGAGATCTTTTTTTGGGGGCATATCACACGGTGTTTGACTATGGCAATCTCCGTATAGGATTTGCTGAAGCTGCATAGTCGTAGTTTGGTGTAATTACCATGCCAAATTGCTTAAAGTGACAAAAAAAAAAAAAAAGGTTTACATGATTCACGGCAATTAATAAGTGCAGCCGTGGGAGTTTCTATGTCATAGGGTTCTCTTGTAAATGGTCAGTGGTATATTTTATGAATGAGGATTGTGAAAGCTCCGTACAAAGCAAGCATGATTAGATTCGACAAAAAATTAAAAGATATGCACCAGCCGGGAATCGAACCCGGGTCTGTACCGTGGCAGGGTACTATTCTACCACTAGACCACTGGTGCTGGCATGTGATGCCAGCCACTAATATATTCCCATAATTTAAGTTTATTAGAGCACCACCAAAGTCAAGCTTTATCCCATTTTAAAAGTTGGCATCAGCATGGTTACTTTTAAAATTGAATTCGTACACTTTTGTTTTTTTATCTATCTTGAAAGAGAAAAGAAAAAATAATAAAAAGAGAAATATTATTTATCTCAATTTTTGGACATTTTAAAAAGAATATCTCATGATATCATATTCCAAAAAATTAAATTAATTTCATTACTCGAGATAGAATGGAGGAAATAACTGGGATGCCTTGTAGCTGGGTGGACCAATGGATGCTGTGAACTTGTGTTTTAAATTTAAGTATATTTAACACATGTTTGTTTTATATTTCCATGTCGAAGTGTCGCACCGAATCGAGATTCCCAACTGAAATCCAATATGTTTGATTAAGCACTTCTCACTTTACAGACTTCTAACCTTTAGAATTAATTATATATATATATATGACTGGCTCCATATATCTTAAGCAACGTGTTTTCATGTTTCATTTTTCTGTTCTGTTTTGGACTAGTTCATATACATGTCTAGCTGGCTTCCAAAGTTCATAGAAAAGTCCGCGATTTCGTAGTTGTCAAGCAAGGACTGCTATGTCCTATCTTCTAATTTACACGTCACATATTAGTCAAACATGGTGTTTGTATATATATACATATATAAAAACGATACGAAAAATTGTTATCAGAAACTTTCTGAGCAGTACGCTGATCAAATAAATCACGATATGGACAAGTTATCAGATGATTTATTGGTCGAAATATTTTGTCGTCTTCCTTACAAGATGGCCGTAAGATGCAAGTCCATCTCCAAGCGCTTCTTGGCTTTGATCTCACAACTCAGTTTCATTGAGCGATCCATCCATCGCCACCACACCCTCGTCCAACAGACGAAGGACGAGGAGCGCGAGAGAGAATGGCACCTGCACCCTCTTTCCCAGCGTAAGCTCCTCGTCTTGTTCCTCCCCAACATTCATGATCTTTCCAACCCTCAAAACCAATTGTCCTTAAGCTTTCTAGGCGGAAAGTTCCACCCAAAATGTCATGACCAAACAAAAAGCAAACGCCCCAACTATACAAGCATCGTGGGGTGTTCCAATGGCTTGTTTCTATGCAGAAGATCCCCACGTGAGAAACTCTACTTCGTTTGCAACCCTGTCACCAAGGAAAGCCTCAGAATTCTCCCTCTCGCTCCACCGCTTAAGGGTAACATACCACTTTCTCGTAACAATAAAAACGACCGTGTGCTTGAAGGGTTCATATGCGAACCTTACTATGACGTGGAAGGAAATGGTAGTAGGGTTAGTATTGTTGAGGGTCACAGGTTTAGGGTGGTGCGTTTCCCTTTCTTTGAGGGGACAGTAAGCGAGTTTCTTCATGGCATAACGAAGTCTGAGTTTGAAATGGTGGTGTTCTCTTCTGAGACTGGACAATGGACTACAAAGCTTGTTTCATGCACAAAGGGTTCCAGTTTCACGCAAGCTACTGTTTTTGTGCCACCTGTTGCGCATCGAGGGAAGCTTTACTTTGTGGGGAAGGTGAATCTTCTGGTGTATGACCCTTTTGGCAATGATAGGGAGTGCGATATCATTGATTATCCAAGTGACTCTTATCCTAGGGATATTCCTTTTACTGGTCATGTTGGTGTGTCTTGTGGCAACATTCGACTATGTGCTTTCTCTTCACCTTTCACTGCACCTCGATGTGCGAGTGTTTGGGAGCTGAAACCGGACAATGATTGGTGTTTGATGCACAAAACTTGTCTTCCTCCCAATGACATTGCAAGTTCTCTGAGGCCTGAGTTGGCAGCAGGACAAGCTTATGAATATGTTGGTTTTGGGGTGAGAGTGAGAGCTTTTCATCCGCATCATGGAGATGTTGTGTTATTTCAATATGCTCACCGCTTATTTATTGGAAACTTGAAGACTAACCAGTTTCATACAGCTGGATATGGAATTCATGGGTTTTATGGTTTGCAAATAATTTCGCTTGACCTGCCATTGTGGCCAACTCCAGTTCCTTCTGTAAGATAAATCTGCTTCACTTTAGCTGAAGACTGTGTTATATTGTTCATACGTTATACCATCACTTTTGGTATTGGAAAAAATAAAATCCCTTGGCAGATTTATTTTATTTTATGTTCTTTTTGTTGATTATGAATAAGTAATTGTATGTTTTTATTTTCCTTATAGTTTGAAAAATCAGTTAGCAAATCCTAGAGGGATATTGGCACCGCTAGTCACGGGCATTTTTGAAAAAGACAATGTTGTTGCCACACGCAATTTCACCAGCGTCTTACATCAGTTATTGACTTATAAAAAAAGGGGAACAAAATCAATCAAAATGGCAACTTCATAATGCTTTTGTTACCGATGACATTCGAGGCAGACGAATGAAATTACCCAAGAACCAAATTTTGTTCTTGAATTTCATTTACAGGAAACAAAACTCCGTTTGTTAAGATGGATTTTCTCATAATACTAAAACTTGTACATATAAGAACATGTTGACCTGTTCTGTCGACAGGCAAGTCACGCTGTGTAATTTATTAATTTCTTGACAAGTGACAACTATGATAAACCCTAATTAATTAAATCAACTATCAGTGCTGCAGGCTAATGCAGCACTGTTGCAGGCATCTCAGAAGAGGGGTCATAAACACCCTTAGTAAGTTGGCTATGGTTATGGATGTTCTGAGTGTTTTCAGTGAGTGAGGAAACAGCTGCAAATAATGCCGCCTTAAGAGAAGGATCCTTGCTTATAGCTGCACTGACAACATCCACCAATGCAAGGTTTTTGTCTGATGGTATCATGGCTGGAAGCTTGGAAGACAGGTAAAACCTCCCGGATTGTTGAGTGCAACCATTTAATGGCATAGGAAATGGAAATTTTTCCAACAGTATATGGTTTGATGAAATAGCCCTTTGGAATTTCATGGGTTCATTAGAGGGCTGGGTTAAGTCCAGTGTTATAGTGGGACATGATGATGCAGATTGGGAGAAGGTAGCCACGCCAGTAGAGACAGAACTAGATAATGAAGAGAAGAGGCCTGGAATTGATAGAGTGCTGCCATGTGAACTGGTGATGGAGCCAGAAAGGAACATGTTCAGTGCTGCTGATGTTAAGCTGGCTATGGATCTAGCTGCTGGTGGGAGTGGATGGTTATGAGTCCCCTCATAGGTTGTAATGAGAACTGTCTCATCCACAGCACATCGTTGAACCTGTTACAACACACATACCATACATATATTAAGTAAACTTTACATGACACTTTCCCCACATGGCATCATAGAAGAGGATTCACTACAAAATTATGAAAAGGGAATAAGACTACATTTATTACAGGTGACATGAGACAAGATGTTAAACCTATCACATTCTAATGATGATACTAGCCAAATAAATTCAACAATTCCACTCTTGTTAGCTAGGGAATTCAAACTCATGACCTTGCTCTGATACTATTTGTTGGATCAAGCACTTACCACTAGGCTAAAGAGTCGCATCCATTACAAGCGCCATAGATCGAGATGTTAAACCCATCGAATTCTATGGGTAACTCTCTAGGGAAATAAAGCCAACAGTCATTAAGTGAATGAGCTAGGAGAAGGCTAGAATTATCAATAACCAAGGACAGATTATTTGCTTCCAATTTTTATTAAAAAGAATGCGACTGTTGTTATCATTTGGCAAAAACCAACTCCGCAGGAAGTGATGAATTGCTAGTGAAAGGAAATACACTAACATTGATACTACTATAGTTTCGATAAGCATATTTCAAGCTCACAGTTTATATAAAATATAGATGAAGTATAAGGAAGCTTATTAAACTGAAATTAGGGTTATTGGCTCTAACATCGAGCATATGTCAATAGCTAACAGAAGTTGGTCAATTCATATATTCTAATAAAGGAGGAAACAAAGTTAAATGATGCAAATTGCCATGAAAAAATACATCATGCTGACACAAATTTAAAAAGACATCTCACGAACCTGCTTACGAACTGGGCATGTTGTCCCCATGCTGCAACGATAGTAGGCTCGGGGACAAGGGTTGCCCTTTGATGTCTTTTGTCCATACTTTCTCCACTGACACCCATCACCCATCTGTGAATACAATGTTAAAATGGCAATGCTTCTCAACCACATAGATATTGCACTTTTTTTAGTCGACAAAATGCATAAAATGATGGATGTTATAATCTAAACTGGTACCAATCCAATAGAAAGAAAATTGCACAAAACAAAAGATAGAAATCCATACCAGAGAAAAATCTGTTCGTGTCCTTATGGACACTCTAGCCTTCCTGCAAGAAGCTTCAGATGCTTGTTCTTCCATGATTCTGGCTTCTTGTGATGTCATATGGTTACTGATTTTACCTTCAACATTGTTAGCACTCGAAAGGTTTCTGCCTTTGTTCATCTGAATGTTTTCCTCAGGAGCAAATCCTTCCTTTGTGCTGCCATCAGAAGGTGAATAGTCACCAGTATTCAAGAATTGCCGGGTGTGTAACACTGGTCTCTTCATGCTTTCTTGTATATTGTCCTTCTAAATTTATGAAGACATATGCATAGTTTATTCATTTAATTAGTTTGTTCAAAAAATAATACAAAGAGTATATAAAGTGTAATTAACTGCTACCAGTGTACTATTTATTACTTTAGAATATAGATTAATCATCAAGTAGATTGCTTATCAAGTAAAAAAATTAATATTTTTTTCAGAATCATTGTGCTGCTGCTAGTCTTCACAGCAGTGAGACTATCTGGTAGCTAGGCCAGACAATATTACAGATACTGACATCGAAAATATATGTTGACCAAGTAAGAACTGATCAAAAATTTCATGGCGAGTGCAATAGAAAAATAATGAATTATTAACCATAGAAGCATATGTAAAACAAATTTTAAGTTAGACTTGCCTTCAGGTCACGATTATTTCTAGGAGATGCAGATAATTGCTGCTGCTGCATCGCCAACAATAACTGATTCTGAAGGGCTGCGTAGTGTTCAGTAATCTGATTTAGCATAAATCGTAAATTCTGATTCTCCTTCTTCACTTCCTCTAGCTTGTTTTGCAGCAATCCCAACTGAAGACCACTCACAAATAAAACTGCCTATTATTGATCATTTCTAAAACAAGGGGCATCAATCAAAATTTATGCTGATTAAAAATAACAAATTCTCTATGTACCAAAATAATAATATAATAACAGGTGATCCTGTGTATCTTTTAACTCATGGGAGTCATTACTCACTTGGGTTAGGGGCTGCTCTTGATTTTGGATAGGCTGTTCTGAGTTACTCAAACTCAAATTGAGAAGAGTAGATCCTAGCTGCACAATTCTCCCGCCCATGTAAGTCAGCAAAGATCATCAAATGAAACATGACATGGCACTTGCAAGTATTAATAAGCTTAGTTTAACTGAAAGAATCTGCTGCATAGATACATACATGACTCATCTAAAGAAGCTGACTCTTGCGGTACAAACAAAAAAATATGACAAAAAAGTGAAAAAAATAATAGGGACTTAGGAAGAGATCAAGAAGAATTGTTACATATATAAAAGCATGGATAGAAACTTACAGTGTTACTAATTGATGAATCCTCAGTGCCGTTCAGTGCATTTGTATTGTTATCATACGGCCTTTCTTGAACTCGAAGCAAATTTTTTAATGCAACTTTGCCTTCCATTTATAAATAACCTTTATGCCAGTTACCGCTACTCAGATATCAGATATATGCATATATATGCCTGCTTTTATCCGGGTGGTTATGGTTCAACTTCCACACTAGAAATCAGATTACTTGCGATCTAACTTCGAAGCAGAACCATGTAAAGCATGCAATCTACAGAATGGAAAGTATGCAGAACCATATATATATAGACGCCACCTCTCTTGTGCACAAGCACAACATTATTAGTCGAGTCTTTGTTAAGTCTACTTTCTGGTTGTCTCGTTTTCCATGATCAAGTAAAAGTCCGCTTGTTATCATCAAGAATTTCCACATAAAATATAAGAATGACCTATTTACGTGGTGGAGAAAATGGATAGAGACTAGAGAGGGAGAAGCTAGCAAGAAAATAAAATAGAAATAAAAGTAAAATCAGTTTTTTATGAGAATTTTTTGCTATACTAATACTAGGTACTCTCTAAAATGTTTTGGGCTAGATATACAGGTCTTAAGACTTTGTTAGGAGATGTGGAAAGGTAGGTTGAGAAAGAGTGCAGTACTTCCAAGTATTAACTGCTGTTCTAAGGAAAGTGGCGTCTCCGGACCACGTCAACGGATTTGTTACTAACAATTTTTCACCGTCTTTTTCTCCGTGAGTTATCACAAACAGCGGCTTTTTTACCTATTTAAAATAAAAAAAATTAATATTTATGGATATATGTTCTTTCAATTCTTTTTACCAAAATATCCTATTTTATGAAATAGTAATAAATTCGATTAAAATTGGATCAAATTTATTACTATTTAAAATATTTTCAAAAGCAAAAAATTTAATAGTGTTGAATTCTACCTACCTTAATCAAATTTAACATTATTCAAATAAATAGTATTAAATTCGATCTAATCTTGATAGAATTCAATATTATTCAGATAATTCAACACTATTCATCTTAATAATATTGAATTCTATTCACTCTGTATCAAATTCAACACTATTATATGCTTCTATAAATTAGAAATTATAAACACAGATGAAGAGGTATCTTATAATACCATGAATACAATAATAAAGTTTACTAGTAAGCTAAATTACTAATTAAGTCCAATAAATTCAGCTAATTTAACCATAATTCAAATATCTAAACTTATTTTATTACGTAAATAAAGCATTTACTAAATTACACAAAATAAACTAAACCTTGAATTATAACCAACAAAAATTAACATTACAATAAATTAATCAAATTAAATTGCAACTAAATTAACATCTCTTAGACTAATCTAATACTAAATCAAGTATCTAAATTTTTTTCACTACAATAATAAAATTTAAACTATAATAATAAAATACTACTAATTATAAAATTAACTACTAATTAAATTATATTAACAAAAATAAATACTTATAATTATCTATTTGTTATAACAATCAAATTATCAAATTCAATTTACAATTAAAATATAAAATTTAGATGTGCTAAAATATGACCAAACTTATCATATTTATATAAATAATTAATTATCCTCCTTCTCCCTTTCTTTTGTCATTGAGCAAACTATTTCTCTATCTTACTATAACCTCTCTCATTCTAATTTCTTAGCTCTTGCACATACTCTATCTTGCACGTTCAATCAGCTCTAAATCGATTTCTAATTTATAGAGTGTATAACAGTGTTGAATTCTATCCACCTTGAGTCAAATTCTTCGCTTCTAAGAAAAATTTGTATAGTAACGAATTTGATACAGCCTCAATCAAATTCACCTTTACCTCACAAAATAGGATATTTTGATAAAAAAAGTTGAAATGATGTATACATGTAAATATTATTATTTAGTATTTTAAATAGGTAAAAAAGCCCACAAACAGCAAGGTAGTGTATTGTTTTTTTTTTTTTTCCCTTTCTTTCTAGAAGGGGTTGGTTATTTCCCTGTACAAATTTCAGTCTCGTAAGAAAGTTTCAACATATTTACATGAATATCTAACGAATACGCGTGTTCGTTAATTTCTAACTGGAAAAGAGGGCGTGACTCGAGACCTGATGTCCTTGATTAAAACATTTTGCTCCGATTTGTATTCATTATGAGATCTCTTATTTCTGTGATATTAGGTTGAGCTATACATTAGATGCCCTTAGACTTAATTGTGGTAACTAAAAAGCAATGCATATGGTAATGTAAGTCAACCAAAGAAGCGTCCTCCATTCTCACCAAAAAATTCAAACTTCAAAGGGGATTCTAGAAGACCTCGTCTCCCCTACATCCAGGGAAAGGATATACATACAAGACATTACTAAATGCAGCGTGACTCAAGCTGAAATGTGCCTTGTGCATAACAGCCTAAGATTCTAAATTCAGATAAAGATATTAAAATAGAACACATGAAAAAAAGAGATAAAAGTAAGAGAAAAATTTGGTTCTACAATGATGTAAATTTATCAATACTTTTTCTTTAACAGATATTTATCAATACTTATTTTATAAAAAGGCATGATGTTCTCATTGTAATGTGAATGTCTAACAAATTAGAAAAAAAAAAGGAAAAAGAAAAAATTCTTGGCTCTAAATCACTTTAGTTTATTTTTCTAAAAATAAAATCAATTTTATTCTTTTTCCCCTTAATTGAAAAGACTGGGAATGTGCATATGCATATTGATGTTGATGAACTTAACATTCCAATTTGGACATAGTCAAATTAAAAGCTTAACAATTTGTTACTTATATACATAAACATTTCAATTTGACACCTCCTCAAGCGAGCAGATATGTTATTTTACAATTGCAATCCATAATTACCAGATAAAATCACAAGATATGAAGTTTGACTAAACTTCATCTGCATGTCGTTTCGATTATACATGAATAGATAATATTTCAATTATTTTATGCAGTTCACGTCGCATCTTCATATATGCCTCTAGCGAATTTATATTTGATTATCTTCGTTTATTCCACCGAAGACATGGCACGCAACTGTTTGTTAATTATTAATGTCTTGTCAGCATTTGGTCACGGAACTGGATTTGAATGTCATATTTTATATTTTATATGTAGATAAATAAATGTGAGGTAGATGTGGATAAGTCTCAGGGAAATAAAAACAACGCTACTTTTTCTGTCATAAGGTTAACATAAAAGAATACTTAAATTCTGTGGTTTGCTCCCAGAAAAAATGTCCTTGCTTTTTTGTGAAGAATTATACTAATGCAATTTCGGCCTGGATATGGTAACTAGCGACTCTAGAATTTAAATCACTAACATTTTTTGTTATATATAAATATATATTCTCTCGCTACCGCTTTGACAGATAGTCAAAAATGGAACATGCACACCAACCCCACCATGTCGTGATCAACGTGAAAGCATAATCAATTCCCAACTGTTTTTGTATATTTTATTGGGTAGGAAGGAACCTTGAAACTTCCCTGGAAAATAATGTATGCTAACTTACAAATATCAACTGCGTATGCTGTATGAGATATTATTCTAGTATATGGATTACAAGGAAAAATCTAAAAGATTCCAAATTAATCTTCAAATTTGTGATTGATGCACGGTAATTAAGTTAACAAATAATTATTCTTATTCAAAACCAACTTATTGAAGGAGACTTTGTAGCAGGATTAAGTCGATGCCTGAATAGAGATCAATTTACCATTCAAAGGTTGTAGTAACAACTCGTGACCTTTTAATGAAATTGAGATTGATGATGTCTTACAGGAAGACTTGGAAAATCATTCTCTGCGCGTCTGCCCCGCATTTGATGTAAATTTTGACTACCAGATTGATATTTTGAACCTGTTGATCACTTCGCTCAGTAATGAACTAGAACTCGCGCGAATGAGCGAAGAAACGTTACATGTACCTAAGCAAATAGTTGGACAGGCAAACAATAGCCTATTAAATTGGATGAAAATAAAGTTTGGCCTATGTCTTACTGTCTATTCATTATTTAATATTTGACATGTTAAAAAAATTCGGAGATTTCAAAGTTGTTGAAATACACATGATTTGTGGAGTTTGTCTACATTTGAATGATGAAACAAAGATAAAGGGAGCAAGACGGACAACAATGCAAATTAGCCACTTGAACGTAGCAAGTGGTAAGGTATTAAACCACCTAAACTACGGCTATATATATATACATAAACCACGTACCTAAACTACGGCTATGTACAGGTGCTTATAATTTGAAGTCCTTAATGCGTTTTTAGTATTATGATGACAACATCATGATTCGAGTTTTAATATAACTATAAACATCATGATCGAAGCTTTGGTGAAGGAAAAATTATACAAAACGAACGGCTTCGGAACTGCAAATTCTTATGTTTGGTGGTTCTTTGTTAGTAAATTAATATATTTATAAGTATTACGATAAGCTTAATTTTTTTCATGAAGTTTGCGATACGTCCAACTTTCACTATATAACTTTCTTTCTTTCTTCTGAAACTTTCTTTTAAAAAAATTTATAATTTTGTACTAAATTAAGGTACTGGTTACCTTCACAGTTAACTAGAAATAAATTTCATAAACGGTTCAATTAAACTAAGGCCATAAAATATCTCATGGTCTCAAAAGAAAATTTCAATACCAATCAAGCAAGATATATTACACAACCAATAAATAAGAGACCAGTTAAAAATATCACACAACTAATTGCTCACAGAAAAAATACGGATAATTGGATTTATATGAGCTAATAATTGGATTTATACGAGTTATGTTATGTTCAAATAACATTTTTCGATTTATATATATCCTCTATCGTTTCTTAAAGAGTGTAACTTCGATGAATACAAAGGATTTACCATTACATACATACATAGGGACTCGTACGTAGTAGGGGTCTCTGTCTCTCTCCCTGTCTTCACGGCACTGTTATGTAGTGGAGAAAAAGGCGAAGATAAGAGTGTGTCTTTTTAGAAAGGGTAGTGCTGACCAATGACTGAACCTGTAAAGCCATAAAATAAAGCACAAAATCATGGTCCCTATTTTCAACTAGGACCAGACTATCGTTGAACAACTGCCCTCTTTGCTTGTAGCATGCGGCATTGGTTTGCTATTTTTTTTTTTTTCCAAAAGATAGAGTTTACTTGTGAAAATGACATGCAGTTGAACTTCAACTTGGACTTGCTTCAAAGTCATATGCCAATATAAGCAATCCAAGTAAGAAAGAATATTATGCAGGTAAAGAAAAGCTGCGCTAGCCTCCTTCATACTAGACCAGTTCTAGTCTTAGAATGGCACATCCATAACTTGATTGACTCGTTCTTCGCCCATCGGGGAAACAAAAAGTGGGGTCCACCTATAGTCTGGGGTAATGAAAATGCTTCTTGACATTTTAGTTTGGTTTCGCGTTTTCTCCGTCGCATTGACTTGATAATGGCCGCAAAACATTTCCTCAATGGAAAAACCCATGCTGCCCCAAGTACAAATTGATATTAACACAATTTTGAAAAATTGTGATTATGATTTAAAAATAAGTACATATATATTAAAGGAGCAATGCTATTAAGTACGATTAGCACTTGTTCGAATCACTACGAAAAGAGATGGAATCAATAAAATATTAACTCTCTAGCAAAACTCCCGATATATATAGGAGAGAGAACGAGTTGAGTAGAAATAGACTCCTATAAACACTATCCAACACTATTTGTTATTGGTTTCATACTAAATAACCTTTTTTTTAGATAAAGTTAGTGAGACTTAGTTTTATTTAAATATATCTAAAATGCTGGACGCAAATTTTTTGAGAGAATGCTAAAAGGCTTGGAAAAACAAGGTAAATCCAGTTATTTGGTTAAAATATATCGTTGGATTGAAAATAAATATTAGTATAGCCAAACTTTTATATTATTAAGCCCAAGAATTACGGAGGTTGACTTGTGTCAACAAAGTTGGTTCGCCTAGTTAGCTTTTTATTCGTATATTGTCAGGCTCAGCTATGATTCTTAGAGTTTTTTTTTATTAGTGAGTCATCTATAACTCCTTTTGTAAGCACTTACGAAGCCTATAGGTATGCTTTACCATTAGATTGAGATGAGTTTTTTTCACAATTTAATTTTTTTTTTTTGCACAAAAAAAGATTAACTCATGTGACTTGCAGATAATTCATTAACCCGTTACCAATAATATTTAATGATAACATAATAGTTATTAGAACTTCAAAATATAAAGTAAAAATTATTAAGAAAAGTTATAAAATTGATCTCATGTTAATATTGAAATACTTTTTTATTATTTTTGAAAGTTTCATTTTGATAACTTAAAGCCTTAAAATTGATATGATTTTATTTTGTAATTTTGAAATTTTTATGAATTTTCTTTTAGAATTAGAAGTGTGAATCTAATATAATTTAATTATTATTAACTTATTATTTATTATTTATTATTTAAAATAAGTGAATTTTTTTAAAAAAGAATAACTTATTCATTTAGGCCAGTGAGTTGATCATAAATTAATCAAGCTAATAAAATGAGATTGATTTTAATATACTGTCAATGTAAAAGAATTTTACATTATCATATAATCAAATACTTTAATTTATAAGACTTTTAAGTTAGTAGGTGATTAAATCAAATATTTTTACTGATATAAAAATATATAATTAGATGTCTATATAAAATTTTTACATTGACAGTGTGTAGAAAATATTAACATTTATTTTTATTATTAATTTAGTTCTATCTGTTTAACTCACAAGTTAAACCAATTGAATGCACTTGTTTAACCTACTAACTTGTATAAATATTATTATCCTTTTACAAACGAATAGAGATATTGATACGGTAGTGAATACAAATGAGATATTTTATTAATTTAACTATTATTAACTTATTATGTCTAATTTTAAAAATAATTAAAAGACTCAAAAAGGGCTAGTAACGATTAGGTTCGGGGAGTGACCTTTAATGAATAGAGCTAATAAAACATTAATTCATTTATTTTGATAATTAACTTAGTTCAATCCATATAACTTATTTAAATGAACTGAGCTGATCCATTTAACTGTTCCAGTTTTCACAAATCATTACTCATTTATAAAGAAGTAGTGACATTAATATCTTATCCCAATTAAAATATGCACAGATCTGGTCAATGAAATTTTTATATTACCAAAAACAAATTTTCTGCTGAAGTTGTCTTAGAACAATGAATGAAAGCAGGGAAATATGATGCAGAAAGCATTGAAGCGAATGGCAAGAGAATAATGGCCTGCGTATCTAACACTCAAATTAGACGTTTCGTTTTTTGGTCAAATCTTAGACTTAATTGAAATAGGCCTAAGACTAAAGCAGATGAAAGCATAGAACCCAGCCCAAAAAGAAACATATTAGGCCTAACTTTATTTTTGTCTGATATTAATAAAAAAAAGTGGTCTGTGTAGTGTAGCATATCCTCCTTTACCAGCTACCCAATTCTAGTAGGCAGTAACCATACTACACAATCGATGCAATTTACATTTTGCACTTCCAAAAACAGTGATGCTGGAAGCACAACTCCATTGACAATATTAGAACTTGGAATCTCGCAAACCACATGCCTTATTTCTACTAGAGTACAAGTCCTTTTCTTTCCGATAAGAACTCATCCAACAGAGATCATCTTTTATATTTCTTTGCATTTAGAAACCCTTAAAGCTATGCTATTAACTATTTAATGCATGTCTGCATATCATCATGTAAATGTAGCTCCTTCAGGAAAGGTAAAAGCCTTTATGTCAACATCAGTGGTAATGAAATCATAAATAAAGAAGTATAGAAAATGTAGCTTCAGGAAAGCCAAAGGCTTTCTTGTTAACATCACTAAAGAAGTAAAGAAATGCAATTGATATCTTCCTGTGTGAAGACTAGTACATTAGAACCAGATGACAATCAGATAGCCATTATCTGATGCAATCCCAAATGTAGCATATAACTTGTTACATTCAAATGAACTCAATCCATTTATCAACAATTTCAATAATCTAAATGAAGCCAATCATGAATGGCCAATTTTCATCAGGCGTGAAAAAGTAACAGATCTAATACATTTGGAATTTTTCCTTTGTTTTCTCAAAAACCTCTTCAGCAATGATGGCCTCATTGCCATCAGCTCTTTTAATCTCCAACTGTGCTTTCTGATAGAATCCAGTACCTCGCAATGCATCTGCAATAAAGTCATCAAACCCAATCGCGATTGCTGCCTCAGCCTTCGCTCCATAAACCAACCTCTGCTTGAAAAGAATAGCACATTATAGTCAAAACAAGATAAAATTGTATAAAAAGAGAAACAAATGAAAAGCAGGCTGCGCCAACCTTAATTCGAGAAAGGTGGATTGCACCAAAGCACATGGGGCAAGGTTCACAAGAAGCATATATTTCACAATCTGAAAGTTCTATCTTCTTAAGCTCCTTACAAGCCTGTAAAATGAAAGCAATACATTAATTACTTAAATTGAAAGCAACGCATTAATCAATTTTTATTTTGCCATTAATTACAAAAATAAAGTTTGCTGCACCTAAAGCATAGAAAGAAGGCACACAGACTAATATAATCAGTTTTTTTCTTTTTCAGCATTTAAGAGGTTATCAAGTCTCACCTCACCTTTGTAAAATCTACAGAGTGATCCTAGATGTCAAATTGCTGTCTAATCATTAACCTGTTGATAAATGGAACAGGACACTAGCTTTTTCTAGATCTAGAAGCACCTAAGAATTTTCCAAAAAGTGGGGCAACAATATGTAAATTCTGGGAAAAAAGAAATTTGAGTTCTTCACAGTGCTGCAGCATTTTCATCCGAGTCATCGATTACATATTAAAATTTAAAGAGACAGCAGTGCCCCTGAAGTGTGCATAGCCTTATCTCATATGCATAACTAAAAATCTTGTCATATCTTTCAGCAACACACCCTATAATAATAAATTCAACAAGACTATTAACAGAGATCTAGCCATTTTCTACCACGTATTCACCGAAACCATGGAATAGTGGTGCCAAACAGATAGTGATTATGTTCAACTTGTTAAGAAAAATATGCATTTCATGCCGTATAAGAAAATCATTTGGTTATTTAATCTTACCTCCCTTATTGCTGTCACCTCCGCATGGGCAGTCGGGTCTGTGTGACTTAGAACCATGTTGTGACAACTAGCAACTACTTCATCATTACAAACTATCACAGCACCAAAAGGGCCTCCATCTCCACAATCTACCCCTTTATATGCTTCCTCAACTGCTTTTCTTAGAAATTTGTGGTCCCTATCCTGCACAGCTAATTAAGCAATGGCAACACCAGAAGAAAAGTAATAAGAGATTAGTACAATATTGAGCAGGCAGAACAAAATCTCCAAATTGATGTTAAAACTGCACACATTTAGGGGCTTTGAAAGATTGGGCATATAAATTGATCATCAAGCCTAATGTGTACCAATATGAGTCATAAATTAATGTTTTCTGTTGAATGAAATGATATGATAGATAAGAGCAGGATTCTGAAATGATCAAATCTAAACACAGCAGAATATAATGAGAGATGATAGGACCTCATATCTCAATGAATCAGTAAGTCAACTATGTACAACAACAACAATAAGATAGCTCAACTGTGAAGAAGCATTACCTTCCTGGTGACCAGCAAATGCAGAAGCTACTGAAACAGTTCCATCCTTAGCTTCCACCACTGGAATAATCAACAATGCAAAGGAAACATAAATAAACGCAATGAAGTGAATTGGGTAGGGAATTTAAAGGATGCTAGCAAAATCAATCCTCTACAAGTTCATATTTTCTGGTAGCTTTACATGCTTTAATCACATCCAGTACAAGCCCCAAAAGAATTCTGTGTGCAATAAAGGTTCTACAGTTTGCAAATAGGACCAATAAACAATCTAACATGTTCCAAATTCCAATCATGTGTTGCAGAACAATCCAAAAAAGCAATGAACTTGTTTCAGATCCTTTACTTTAAAATTAAATAATCCTGCAGACCGATGAAAAGATTAAGCGAGGAAAAAGATCAGAATCACACAATTCCAAACAAAAAAAAAAAAAAAGAGGAAAAAGAAAAACTTGAAATCAGGGAAAACTAAAAATTCTGTGCTGAAAATAAAATCAGGACCCACAAATGGCAATGAAACAGAGATAGGGACAATAAGGGGTATATACCGTTAACTTCCTCCATGACAGCGTCGATGTAATCGATGAAGGCCTTGTCGGAGAAACGACGAAATCGGAAGACTTGTTGTGGTACGAGGACGAAGAAGGAAAGCAAGAATGACAATGGTGACTGGTGAAAAAGAACGCGGTCCACAAAAAAACAGAATATGGGCCTGTACGTTAATATAGAAATATAAGAAGTAAATAAGTAATTGAAAAAGAAAATTGTTGACGTGAAGTAATTGAAAAAGAAATAGTTTAATTGGCATGTATTAATAGTTTTTTATTATTTTTATAAATTTAATTTAAATATATTGACAGTGTATAATAGTTTTATACTATCAATCAATAGAAATAGTAAAAAATGATAATTCATATAAATAATTATCCATTATAATTAGAGACCTACCATGATTTCTCACTTTTTCCTATTTCTATTGGTTGATAGAGTAAAACTGTTTTACACTGTCGGTACATACCAATTAAACTCTATTTTTATTAGTTGACAGTATAAAATTATTTTATATTATCAATGTATTTAAATTAAATTTTAAAAAAATAATTTCTATTTGATATGTAGAATAACTTTGAGTTTAATTTTAATGATAGTTAATAAAATTATAAAACAATGTCAAATTATTATGAATAGTTATTATGGAGGATAATTACATGATTTGATGCGTTCTTATAATTTTATTGACTTTTTATTGGTTGATAGAAATTGATCTCAATAACTTTATGGTAAATCAATAAAATTTGAGAAAAATAATAAATTATATTAGGTAATTATTATGATAGATATTTATTTACCGTAATTTAATTTTTATTTTTTAAAATTTATTGATTGATAATATAAAATTAGTTTATTTAATTTAAGTTTTATATAATATTGATCTAAAATAACTTTTAATTGTTAAACAACAAAAATTTAAAAAAATGTATAATAATTATATCATGTATCTCAAAATTTTATTAATTAATAATATAAAATTATTTTATATTTTTAATCTATAGAAGTTAAATTTTTTTTTTAAAAAAAGACATTTGATGTGAGTTTCCATGGCAATGTATTTGGAAAATAAATCACATGATGATGTTCGCAAATCGCAATCATGAATTTAAAGGGGGCAAGGAAGCTTCCTTGGTTTCTATTTTTGACTCACCTCCTAACATGGGCAAGGTGCATGACGTATTTTAATATATTTTATACACGTTAATGTTCGGTAGCGTGTTCATACCATAAAAAAAAAAAAAGAAAAAATTTTGATAATTGGGTGGGATGTAGATGTGATGTGATTTTAAATTTTGAGTTTTTCGATCTTAGCTCATAGTCACCAAACACACGTTATAAGAGTCCTCGTTATGAAATCTAAGGGTGTTTATGACTTAGCCTAGCTTGATAATATGTCACAACTCGAAGTTTTTTGAACCTGATTTGGGTTGTGGAATATAATTTGATATATTTTTCGGATCGAATTCGGGTTATATTTTGGATTAATTAAATTCGATTTGAAGTCAAATACTTCTTTAGATTTTTTTTTAAAGTTAGTAATGAATTATAAGAATTTGACATTTAAATTAATATATTTTATATAGTATGATATTATTTTTATATTAATATAATTTATTTTAAAAAATATTATGAAATGTTGCTTGAATTTTTATTTTACTTCCAAAATTTCATGATTTTATTATAGGTAATGTTTAAATTTTTATATATTTTTTAAATACTAGGTTAACCCAATCATTAGTTGGGTTATCATTGGGTCGAGTTTAAATTCAAAAAAATGATTCAATTAAAAAGCTGGGTTAAATTTGGGTCTAATTTAACCCGATCTAATATGTTCTTTGTACAATTTAATGAAATCTTGGTAACATGGAAATAAATTTAATGAATCGCATTGGATGATGTTCCTTTTTAGTTATATAACGAACAGCTGGGCAAAATGGATGCATTTACATTTAGACTATAGTTAGTAAAAGTTAAATGTTTCACTTGTAAGACTTCCAATTCCTCGCTTCTAGAAAGTCTTATCAGCAACCCAAATTCTTCTTGGAATTTGATACATCCTAACTTTTGAAAATATGATTTTTATTTTTTAATCCTTAATTTAAAAAAAGTTAAATTTTAATTTGCTATTGTTATACTATCACTCAATCTTATTATATTACCCCTATCTAAAAATAACTATTAAATTTTAAATACATTCATAAGTTAAGAAAATGATTAGACAAGCCTTAATATTAAAAAAATTTAAGTATATTTTATAAAATTATCCTAACTTAGCTCTTTCTCTTTCTTAATTATCTCTTTTCACTCTCTCTCTCTCTCTCTCTCTCTCTCTCTCTTTTCTATTTAATAGGGATATAATTGAAAAAAATCAATATTATCTAGATTTTCTAAATAGATAATTATTTGTAGAAAAATAAAATTTTTAAAGGGGACAATTATTTCAAAATAAAGGTAGTATATGATTTAATTTTGATGTAATATTAGTATAAAATTTTAATATAGTCACTCAATTATATTTTATCATGTTAAAAAATGTGTTGATTCTTATAATAATTAACATATATAACATATATTCGATTTCGGATTTAAAGTTGGTAATTTTTTAAATTTTTTAATAAGATTGATTAAATATTTAGTAGATTAAGTCTTTTAAATATGTTAAAAACTTGAATTTTACTTAATATTATTATAATTAATAAATTTTTTGGTTATGACTACTAATAAAATGAGAATATTTGAATTATTTAATTACTGTATATTAATTTTCTAATGAAAAGAAAAATGTTCTTGGGCTTAAGAATATTGTAGAGTTAAGGGATATAGCCCAAAATTGCATTTAGTATTTCAAAATTTTAGATAAGGATTCAACTCAGTTATATGGTAGGTTCTTCTTTATTTAAGGATTTAATTTATATATATTTATATTATAAAATTATTTTATATTGTTATTCAATCACATTTTTTTATTTGTATAATTTTTGGAATAATAGAGATAAGGATCATATATATTATTTATATGATAACATATAATTATATGATAATATCAATACATACAAATTAAACCCTTTATTTCATGGGTCGAATCCTACAATATGTTTTGTTAGTCGTCGATGGGATCATATAAGAGAATTCCAATGGAAGTGAATAGAGAGGGGTGTTCTTTGTACGTACATCTAAATATGTCCAATTATATACCCACATATAAAGATGAAAAAAATTATGAAAGAAAAAGAAAAAATAAAAAAGCAAAAAAGAAGAGGAAATAGATAAAGAGACGATATCAGAGCTATATATATATATATTACTTTTCTCAAGTGAATATTGGTGGGAACGTGCACAGTACGTTTGAAATGCAAAGATTTGATTATATTTTCTGCTTCCATTCCACAAGAACGACGATTCCTTACGTCGCGTTTGGTGTACGAAAACATTTTGTTTTTGTTTACTGAAAATAATTTTAGTTTTTAGATTTTTAAACATTAGCAAATATGTATGATTGGAGTCAGCTCTAAATTATTAGTATTAATATGGCCAATCACATCAATTCATTATAAAGTCAAATTTTTTAAATTTATAAAACTCTAACTCAAAATATTATTTAAGAGAAATAAATAGAAAATCAATTAAATCAATCAAATATTAGTACGATTCTTTATTTTAATATCAAAAAAGTTAATATGTAGATTTCTATATTATTTGCAAATTTTAAATTAAGTTCTTGTATTTTAACAATTTGTAATTGGGTTATTATAATCCAAAAAATTTCTAATTAATTCTATTGCTAGAACGCCGTTAAAAATTTATAACAGTGCTTAAACAGCATGGATCTAAGTAAAATTTTATGAATTTACAGCAACACTGTTACTAATTTTTTGAACTCCTATAACTTAAAAGAAAAAAAAAGCAAACTACTCCTTTTATTTTTCTTTTTTTTATTTTGGTCAACGCACATATTCCTTTACGAAAAGAAGGAATGATTTATATACCACAAATCAAACTTTACTTGATAATGAATCCAAATGCACTTAGTAAGAAGCTTATGCTAGATAAATCTATTACTTAGCCAACGCTTTCACTAAAAGTGAGCTGTTCTCACTAGCTAGAAATTTTGTGTCTTCAGTTAATAGGCTTTTGGAGCTTTTATGGTTTGCATTCCAACCATCATTGTAAGCTGAAAAAAAGGAAGATGAGCCCTCAATTTGATTTTACAAATCTAGTTTACTTGTAGGATGGTTAACATTTTTTCCTAGGGCACTGGGCTAGATTATTATTTTAGGAAGCAAAGATATTACTACTTAGAAAAATTAATAAAAATTGAACCGTATATGTGAAGACTATAAGTATCACTTAGCCAAAACTGAAGTAATTAATTAATGAGAAAAATATTAAAGAACTGAATTTTATTGTAAGAATGATGTAACATTATTTTTAATTATTGGATAAGTCGATAATTTTTACTTCTTTGAATCTAATTATTTTTTTATGTCAAATTCTGACAACAATTTTAACCCAAAAAAAATCTACTTAGTACAAACCCTACTTTTGTTTTCGAATTGAATATAAAACCTACTTATTATTACTCAATCAACAAATACATATATATCTATGATGGGCACAGGCACATAACATTGACATTAATCAGCGGTTTACTAGTAAAAGTTACGTCACATAGTTAAAATTTTAGATGATGGAAAGTGTCGTTCTTGAATAATCATGTATAATCTTCTGCCATCAATTATTATTGGAAGATTATCAAATCACAAGTGGCTTTATATATATATATATATATATATATATATATATATATATATATATATATATATAGTACGCCAAATAGTATCTGACTTTTTCCCCTTTTCATATAGAGACATAAAAACGGTGCAACAAATAATATGATTCGTGATTACAACCAAGAAAGAGCTTTAGCTATGATTAATATATATAGAACAAAGCCTAAATCAAGCGAGTGAAGATATTGTACCTTGTATTTGATCAAGTTCAATTGTACGAGATGTACCGATACGAACCATGCTTTCCCCTTAAGGATCTCTTAATAATTAAGATCTCATAAAGTTAGACAGCTTGAGGGCACTCTGTTGGGAGAGCAAGGGCGGTGGGGCCTTTCTTGGTAGATCTCAGCCTTCACCACTCACGGTTATGGCTAGCTGCCCTCTGCCTAAAGACCAACAAAATTGCACATATAATAACCATAAATACATATACTATAGTATGTAAAGCTGAAAAGGAAGCCCACAAAGCATGCTTGCATGCTTTAGAATTTTCTTTACTTCCAAATCTCCCCTTTCTCCTTTGTGATAAATCTATACGGAACAAAGTACGCGGTGCAACTCTACATGCACAAAAGAAGTGGTTTATGTATTATTATAAGCAAATTTTTTAATACTTCTTAGGCATAGTTGCATTCCTAGCTAATTAAGGATAAAGGCAGCGAGCTAAATTTCCCCCCTATTCCAAACATCTTGTGTGAACAGAACAATCGCAGGGAGTTGATGGAGTGCTGGACTCAACTAGCTATATGAGATTGTTTGATCACATTAACAACCAATTGTTATCAAATTAGGCGGGATCTTTATTGGATCAATCACATTATTAAATTCTGTTCAAAGGTTAAATGGTCAATATAATCATTTACAATTGTTAGATTAACGTGTGAAAATAACATGAAACTACTAGTAAGGCCTGTTGCGTTGATTCCACACCAATCAAATATGCCTTCAACAAAGATATTAAAAGAGTCTAGGCTTTGGAATTCGTTTTTTTAAAAGTCAAATTTTATCTTTGTCTTTGAAAAATATACATATCACTATATTAGTCTTTGAAATTTTATTATAATGAAAAAAATTAAATCTCTCAAATATTTCAAACGTTCTCATATTCATCTTTTGGAAGACTAAAGTAGTGATACAAATGGATAGAGAATGAAGAATTATTTACCTGTTTTGGATATTTGGGAGATATATCTAGTGACAATACTCTTGAAGGATTACTATGGTGACAAATATATTTTTCAAAGGCCAAAATAGGATTTTCTCTCTATTTTTTTCACAACAAAATAAAAACGTAAAGAAACAGCTAGATTTTATATACGAATTACATTTGGCGTAGCAGGGTATAATTGATATTGATTCTATTAGTAAATTGGTAATGCATCTTCAATGATCAATTCAAACTGTATTAAGTTTGTTGGTCAAAAACTCCTTCCGATTGTTGAAACTTCCTATTACTATTACCAAAGACTTCTTCTACCTTCTGGTCGAAGCACTTATTCCCCGGGTTCCAAGAAAGAGGTGAAAAATAAAAGAAAGAAGGGAAGAAAGACCCGCGGAAATGGAGGGAGAGACAAAGGTGACAGAGGTAAAGTCACATATAGATTCAACAAGGTTAGGAGTAAAGGCATTAATCTAATTCCCTAGCCATTATTTATATAAGAAAAAGAAGGCATCTTTTTTGTGTGGGGTAAACAATTAAACAAAGCTATAACACACTAATCACAATAAAAGCAACGTTGGAGAGTGTAGAACTGCTAGCTGCGGGTCAATTCAAAAGCAGAGGACAAGAAGGGTTATGCTTTTATTCACACAAGTTTTACAACCATGATATTGATAGATAAACCATTGTTATTGTTAGTCATTTCAGGGAATCCTGACCGCCCCTTTTGGTCGTAAAACAGGCAGTGATGCGTTGTAGTGCTCATGAGAAGCGTGCATGTGGCTCTCCTATACTCTATAAATACATCCACTGCTATTCCATGCTACTATACCATACCAACACAACAAGAGAGAGAGAGAGAGAGAGAGAGAGAGAGAGGGGGAGAGAGTTTTCTCCAAAGGGTAACTTAGAGCTCAAGTATCCTTGCAAAACCTTAACCTTAAAGAAGTTGTGAGTATTAGAGTGACTCATACTAACCATCATCATCATCATCATCATCAGAAGAAGAAGAAGAAGAAGAAGAAGAAGAGAGAATGGGAGCAAAGAAGTCATCTTCATTCTCCTTTTGTGGGATATTCAAGTCATGTTTCTCAAGTGGAAGCAGGGATTACGAGTACTGCTACGATGATGACAGTGGGAGAAGGATATTTACAAGTGATGAGGACAGAGGGCGTTGGGTTGCGGAGCCCGGTATTGACAGGAAAGCATCTGCTTTCATTGACAGATTCTATGCCACCCGAGTCACTGACTCTCAGCACCAATTCGCATCTTGAATGGCCTAATTCCCATTCTTGCAAGTTTTCTTAATAACTCGAGACAATGTTGCACTTTGGTTCCTACCTCCATCTTCTCTCTATTTCTCTCAACCCTTCAAATGTAATAGCTAGTAATACTGTTCTCTCATTTGGTTGTGGAGATCTACTAGAGGTGTGGATCCAAACTAACTAGCTTTAATAATGTGTGATTGTGTGTGGTCATTAATAATGTAAAAACCAATTCATTGTTATTGGAATGTTTGATTTGTTTTGCCATCTTTTATTCTATCTCTCCTCTCCCAACCCTTTTTTATTTATACAATTGAATTTTGCCTTAACTTTCTTTGCCATGCCATCTAAGTATTTAAAGGGAGTGCAGGTGATTAAGGATCGGCATGAAATTTCGATGCATGCTACGCTATTGAGAAAGGGTTATGTTATTTGTATATATCCAAAATTCCAACACTCTAATATTTTTTCTAAGTTTTTTCTCTCTCTATTAATAATTTCCTTTTTTTACTTTCTTTTACAATTTTTTTTTCTCCTTTCTATGGTGTCCAAGGTATTTGCCTACTTTAATGATATAAAAAATATTTCTCATTAAGAAAATATACAAATTTAAGAGTTTCTGTCATTGTCCTATTTATGTTTTGGCTATTTGATAGCAGCTATTATCTCAAATGGCTTGATCAAAATTATGAACAAAATGAAAAGGAAAAAGGTATTCAGAATCTGGATATTGAAGAGCCAATAACATGATTTATGATTTTCCAAGCAATGGATATCATTTACTATTATTAGCTCAAATTTTATGCAGTTGATGTTGATCAGCTCCGATTATAGTAGTTTCTTTCTTTTTTCCATTTCCCTTCAAATTACATGTATATTTCAACTTTTTATACAAATGTCTTAAATGTAAGAAAATTTTATAGAGCACTGATATTTTGACATAAAATTTTCAAACACATACAGAGAGAATGTAGATAAAGTGGGTGAAAACTCTATGAAAAAACACATACAATGGGATAGATAAATCATCAAAAGTTTTAAAAACATACATGCATCGCGTATTTGTCCAAAAAATTGTGTCAAAATATCTTTTCTCAATTTATATCAACAGACTTTATTTGACAGAAAATTTAAGCAAAATAGATGAGGAAGGGGTAATAGGTAAGTTATGGATTGGAATCAGTCGAGGTTGTCCTGATAATTAATTGAATTGACTAGCCTAATGCATTATAGGTTATCTGAGAAGTTAAATAAAAGTCGTAGCCGAAATAGTTGTTAATTGGTTCGCAACATGAGTCTATCTATCATTCTATTACTCCTGTAATGCTCAACTATAACTAATTAGTATGTGGTGCACTTGGTTGTAGAATCTCCTTCAAATTATTCAAATGCCTTTCTGTTTGCTCAAGCCTGCTGGCTTACCTAGGTAATTAATAATTATCCTAGTGACTAATTACGTGGTGGCCAAAATCATATTACAGAAAACTGTCCCTGCACACTTCACCTGACCAGACTACTCGCAAACATTCAACCAATTAGCATTCATTATTTACATTTTTTTGGCTCTTAATTCTTGTTATTTATTATAGCTTGTTCTTCAGACTTATGTATTTCAATCTTGTTTATTTTGGCTAGCTAGTTGCTTTATTTTTTTTCAAGGGCTTATTCTAAATTTAGTTCTTCTTTTAGTGCTTGTTCTTGTTTCCTTTCTTGTTTTAGTATTCTTGCACGATGATTTGGTGTCTGACTAACCTTTTCTTTCTTTCTTTTTTTTTTCCCGGTACTGGTAACTAACTTTTAACTTTAGCTTCTTTTTTTTTTTTTCCTTCTTTTTGTGCAAACTTTCAACGTCGATAAATTATTGAATAGGAACTGATTATAACATTATCTCTTGAGTATTTTATTTAAGTTGATATGTATAAATGTATTTTTAAAATATTGTTACAATTTTAACATTGATTCAAAACTTTACACATGCTAAAACCAAGGAGTAAGCGCTACTTATCCAACAACAGAATTACTCATTGGTTTACTTAGAGAAAAGGAGTAGATTCTCTTCCTTTGCGTCAAGTGTTCAGCTCTTGGAACAACAGTTGCAGTTTTCTCATTTACTATCTGATATCGAGCACGACAAAAGGAAAAGGAAAATGGGATGTCTCTTTTCTTTCATTAATTTCACAAAACCATGTTGAAGGGTTGAGACTTGTTGTGAAGACAGAAATTCGAGAGTAAGGGATATACATTGTATGTGACTTTTCCTCTTCATTTTTTTGACTTGTTACAAGCTCTTGCTATCTCCATTCACTTTAGCAATCTTTTTGCCATTATATTCCTTGGTCCTTTTGTCGAGAAAATATCATAACCTTTTTAAAGAAAAAAATATTCTACATGGGTAGCTCGATGGGGGTGTTATTTGTCATTCAAAAGTTGGACTGCAATAGTATAGTCTAGACAGTAAACACTGGGATGCTGCTGCTAATTAATGCTATAATGGGAAGAAACAAAAGAAACTAAAGACAGTAAAACTCTGTTAATTTGGAAAGTCGATTAAATTTGGGTTGTGGTGATAATTATATTTCTTTTAAGCTTAAAAGTTTAGGTTGCTTGGAGCTGTGCCTCAGTCCAGGTTATGCCTCCAAGCTATAATTATATTTGAGTAGATGTTCTTACAGCAAATTAAAATAGATTTGCAATACTATAAAGATGTGTTGAGATGGTAAGCAATTTTTACTAAACAAGTTACTTAAGTGTATGTTTGATAATAACTTAATTTTGAGAAATTTTCTTTTAATTATCTTAAGAAATTTTTTATTATAAGCTCAATTTTAACCTATAAAAATATTTTTTTTATGGAACCTAAAATGATAAATTAATCCAAACACACATTAACTAATCTGATAAAAATCGCGTATTACTCCGATCGATGGTCCTAAAAATAGTATTAAAAAGCTGTCCAAATTTAAAAAAAAAAAAAAAAAAAGCTGACTAAGCACATATATAGAATCCGCCCTTTAGAAACCATCGACAATGATGATATTTCATGATTTCAGAAAAGATGGTTTTGTAGTTTCTGGCAGGAATATGGTAGCTACGTACATAGAGAATTCGGATAGCTTCAAATACCAATGGATAAACTAGCATCTTAGTCAATTTTATTTTTCAAGCCTGATAAAAAAATGGTAGTTCAAGACAGAAGCAAGCATTCGGATCTTAAAATGGAGAATTAGAAATCTTATTAAGGGAGGAGCAAGCGTGGTACAGTACAGTTTGAGTGCCAAACATTACCGTTTGTTGCATAAAGGAATTTTGCACTGTTGTGCTTATTCTGGGTTACACTTTGGAAACCATCGGCAAGTGTTCAATGGAATCATCAATAAATGTACATCAGAATTAATGGCAAGATACTAGCTAGTACTCAGTAGAATATCATTCCAGCATCTTGTTCGTCAACCAATGTCTCTATCCCTTGAACTGGAATCTTAAGGTTCTAAATCCTGCATTCTAAGTACACAACTACTTTCAATGTCGGGAATACTACTCAATTATAATCTCGTTTCTTAGTTCTTGCACCATTTCTGTCCAAAATATATACTATATGCTTAGTAAGCTTTGTGTACAGATATCTCTATCAACTCATCACTCATGTTTCACTTTTCACCTACATGACATTTGATTTTTCTACTTTTGGTGGAAATTTTGGAGAGGTAGTTCTCCTATATTTGGCCTTGAGATTCTAACATAGCTTGGTGCAGTTGGTATGGAACTAGAAAAATCGTGCCCATGTGTAACTGGAATTTGATTGGATTTTGAAGAAATCTGTTCTAGCGCAGATTGATCTGTAATGCAGTAATTTTAGGCAAATAGTATCTTTGACTTGGTAGTTACGCTGGTAAGAATTGATGTTTTTGCTTCGAAGAGTCATCTTACATGGCACCTGGGGCAAAGGGGAAATAGAAAAAACTGCTGAACTGATGAAAAATTGTAAAGACCATAACTATATATGTACTGAAAGTAGTATGGTTTCTATGTCCCTGATATGTCCTCACACGTCGCTTATATTCAATATTCATATTTTGAAAGCAGAAAGCAACCTGAGAACTATATAACATTAGCAGCAAAATTTTGGATATTTCAGATAAACAGCTTGCTTCTTTCTTGCATTGGATTTTCAATATAGTAATTCTTTTGAATAGGACTATGTATCTAAGGTGTTTTGTTATATAGAGATGTTAATTGTTGATCCAGCCATCCAGGTCAACAATGTTAGAGATGTACTATCTTTGATGCTTGCAATGGAATAAATTTCTATTTCTCAACAATTATATATATATATATATATATATATATATATATATATATATATATATTCACAAACAATTTAACTAATTTTTTTCAATTATTAACATATAATATTTTATAGATTTAATTTGTATGCACTGTCAATATAAAATTTTTTTACACAAATATTTAACCGTATATTGTCACATTAGTAAAAATATTTAATTTAATCATCAATTATCTTAAAAATTTTACAAATATAAATATTTAATTAGATGACAATGTATAATAATTAAATTCATATTTTATATGCCCAAATAATATATAGGAAAAAGTGGATGCGTAGACCACTACATCTTGAATGGAGGTCTCAAGTCTTCCTCAAATTTCCACCTTTCCATCCCACTACTAATTAAGTAGAATTTCTTGCCATTTTTCAAGGCACTCTCTGCTTTTCGTTATATACTTTCTGGAGGGCCTAATTCTAAGTATTCCATAGAGTAGGACAGCCAACAATCACGTGATTCTCTATACGCAAATTAAGCCGCAGACAAGGCATGGGACGAAAAAAAAAATAAAGGAAGAAGATTAATGAGGGGAAGAGAGAGCCTACACTATTGCAAATTGCTAAAATGCCACATGTTTTGTGCTATTATTCTTCGAATTTGAAGGACTCAGTGATTTTTTTTCAAAAAAAAAAAAAATTAAAAACAGTTAAAAAAGATATATATAATTTGAGCAAAATGCTTTCTCATACGGAAGTTAAAAATACATATAGTGAGAAAAATAGAAAACTATAAATATAAGATTTTTTTTTTCCCTTGTATATACTTATGTTTGTTTTTGTGTGAGTAATAATATGAGTATAAATTCGATCCAAAAAAAAGGGTTATAAATAAGTTAGTTTGATTTGGGTGGGAAGGAAAAGTAAATTCAAACGGATTAAACTTAATTAAATTGATTAACTTGATTTTTGAAATTTTTTTAACAAATTTGAACCAAATTAATCCGATGAAGATTGTGTTAGTTTTGTTTGAATCATCATGTTAAAGTAAAAAATAAAAAAATTATATATTTTAAAATTTTTTAATCCTTATAAGTTATGACAACCAAATATAATATAACGATATTGGTTATGGGATATTTAATAGTAATGTGAATGTATATATGCCTTAAAAAATATAAACAAAAAAGATAACAAATGAATTAATTATTAAAATGCAAAACTTTGGATGTTTAAAAAATAAATTAAAAAATATAGTTGATCATGTGATCGGGTCAAATATTCAGATTTTGAGTTAAAATTAGAACAACTTTTGCCAAGTAATCTACACATTTGTTGATACCAGTTTAATTTTTACTTAAAATAAACCGATTTTCGAAATCAATCCAAACTAATTTCCTCGGTTCGATTTAAAATTTTGGGTTCATCGATTAAGTCCAGTCCAATCGACACTTATAAGTAATAAGACTCTTATTACTTTGGCAAATACTTATCGAAATTTTCTGAAATATGTGGATAGTCTTTTTTGTCAACAATTTTTTTATTAATAAATAACTAAAGGTAGTAACTTATTTACAACAGTGAAAGTGGTAGACAACTTCATGGTTACTAAAATAATTATTGTAAGACCTGGGTTGATATATAGAAACTTAACATTTCTATTTTTGTTGTGCACAGTTATTGACGTAGCTGCATTTAAATATTTTTTCTTATTTGTAGATTCTGTAATCTGTGTAGTTGTCTTTTATATTTAAATTCAAATACAGGTAAATTAATAATGACGAATAAACAAACAATCATATTAAAATATAATTGTACAAGTAGTATTTAATATCCAGGACTTCGTCTCTAGGGTTTAGAGATTTTAATTTTATTTCACTTGGTCAGTAAATTTTTATCATTAATTAGGTCTCATTAACTACACTTCTCGTGTTTTTTTGTTAATTTAATTTTCTTGATCAATAATAAAAATTTATATATGGCTAAATTATATAAATTCCTTACATGGGAGTATTCCTTCAAACTCTATCTCCTTCATTTAAATATATGGAAATGAAACGCTAAATGATTGAAGAAAGATAAATAAAAAGTAAGGACAAGGCTTCTATGCCTCTCACTTTGCAAGATGTATGGTACATCTTGTTTTCTCAATTGCTAGAAGAAAGGGTGTATTAGTATAGCTAAATACAGGTGATTCATCATAATTTTTTCCTTTTCTCTTCCCTATCCTATCTAGGGATGTAAGCGGATCAGATCAATCCGATAAATCCGACAAATCCAAACCGAACCAATTAAATTGGTTCGGTTCAGTTTAGTTTATCGGGGCAATCCGGTCCGATTCAATTATAATCGATCAATATTTGGTTCGAGTATTGGATTAGAAAATTTACAATCCGTTACTCGATCCAACCCGACCATATATATATATATATATATATATATTATAATAAAACACTCTAATACACATTACATTACATATGGTTACAGACTTATTTCCCATTCCCATTAACATTACACACGTTATAGACTTATTTTATCATACAAGTTATGTTGTATTGTTGTTTGATGTATGAACTTAAGTATGGATAATTTATCTCTTTAATTGTGTTAATGGATGTTAAAGTTAGATAATATTATGTTAATGCTCCTTGATGGTAATGGATTGGAATAAAAATTGTTTGTTTATGTTTCTTTTAATTATGTTCATGATAATATTAGAATGATTTAACCTTTAGATATTCGAATAGAATTTAAAATTACTTATATGAAAATTCGATGCTTGTTTTTTTATTGTAATTTTTTTTTGCTGAAATTGAAAAAAAAAATTAAATGAGTAATTCAATCACCCAAACTAAACTAACCTGAATTTAATTGGTTCAGTTTAATTTAGATTTGGTCAAAAAAATTTATGATTCTGATCCGAACCGAACCAAATCAATTAAAATTAATTGGTTCGGATTTATTTTTTTTCCAAACTTATCCGAACCAACCCGTTTACACCCCTAATCCTATCTAACCTCGTGGCCCATCCCCACCACTGCATCTTCCTTCTTGACTGCCACGGGCGTTGTGCGCCACCCACACCATTAACGATGGTGGCGGTGACAGACAAAATATATTCCCCTCGACGAAGAAAACTCCTAAATCATCTCCATGCTCTAGCACCTCTTTAGCGTCAAGTCTTTTCATACCGTCACTACTGTCGGACAACAATGGCCTCATCCCTATCCAAGCTCGAGTTTAAGCAGCTAGAGCCCAATGCCTTCGGATTCTAGAACATTTCGATCTACATCATGGACAGATGGAGCACGAGAAAGCAAAAGCCTAGGCAACCGCGGAAGAACAAGACTTCGACGTGCGGTGGTAAAGGAGATGGTGCGATCGCAGCCGCTGAAGAAGGAGGCAGAGGGCGAGGGTTCTATGGAGAAATTGGACCCGTTTAAGGAAGAGGAGAATAATGGTGGTGGAGTAGTGGTGGTGGTGGTGGTGGTGGTGATGGTGGCTAGTGATAATGGTGATGGTGTCGATGATGGGGGAGAGGAGACTGAAGAAGAGAATATGGGAGTGATAATAATGTGTAGCACCACCATATTAGACTATACAAAATAGATGGTTTGGATTCAAAGTGTGTGGTACACCTTGCAAACTACCATGTTCCAAAGCCTTGTCCAAAAAGTAATATATAACAATAACCTTGTCATATATACGTGCAGTTCCGGTTAAGTTGATAACTTGAACTGACAGTGAATGAACTTAACTTGTAGTATAGAAGTCTCAGTCTCACTTAAAGCAACTGTAATCAGGGCCATGTCACGTTCGTGAAAAAATTAACCTCATTGTCAAAAGAGTGTAAATTCGCCTCATTTATAATTTGTTTTGAAAAAACCCACTCCATACCTCCGTAGCACTGTGATTTTATAGAAATGGAAATAACTCAATCTGCTTTTGAGAGAAGACCACCATCCAACTAATGAGCTTCCATTAATTCATTATGTTCCAAATTGAACTTACTTTTCTCAAATATCACTTTTTCATTAACCTGATACTGCCTTCTTTTATTATTATTATTATTATTATTATTATTATTATTATATAATGCAGCCATATAAAAAGAGATCATGTAAGAGGCTGAAGTTGAAGCTTTAGCAAGAAGGAAGGGTTACTTTTCTGATGCATTTGATCTTGCCTGATTGACCATCCCACCACCAATTCGAATTAGAATAGAAGGTTTTTACTTGAAAAAAAAAAAAAGAATAACTAAAATGGAAGGCCACCATGAATTTCAGCCTACAAGCGCAACTCCAGATAGAATCAGTCAAAGGTCTATGCAACACATCCCTATACATCCTAGCTCTATTTAACGATCTAGTATCGACTAATTTTGGACTAATAAATTATTGATTTGTCTTTCCCTTCGCTTAAGATAAAATTAAATATACGTAGATAAAGTACAGATAAAAAAAAAACGGCTACAGTTTATTGTATTTTTTTCTTTGGCCAAACACTAGATCTGCTTTTTACGCAATTGAATTTGCTTGTGAATCTTTTAAAATCGTATAAACACTATTTATAGTTCAATAACTTATAAAACTTTTTGTATTAATGAATTTTGAAGAATTACCACTTTTGATTTCTTTAAAGTCCTTATGGAAGCTTGATCGTTAGAATTCGATGTCAAACACCTTTGTCTAATATAATTTTTTTAATCATGTAATACGAATTCCCCAGTTGGTAGATATATGGATGTAATATAATAAATTACCTTTTAAGTTATTAGGAGTAATCTAATAGTGAAGGGTTAGAATAGTTTGTATGAAATCTTATATTCAAACCATATTATTGTTGATATATATATATATATATATATATATATATATATATATATATATATATATATATATAATCTTCATAGGCTGAAAAATAAACACGTTTAAAATATCAACATTCTAGTGAACCGGAGGTTGCCAATTGATTTCTTGCAATCTTGAGTTGTATTTCTATCTTTTGTCCTCATTGAGAGGAAGTATTTATTCAACAATTCCTCTCAAAGAATAAAATACGACAATTCCATGACAGTAATTATGAGGATGAATAAAATAAATGCCTAATGAAAAGGGTCTTTAAACTAAAAAAACGTGGATGTGGGGATAAAAATCCCCTGCTTTAAGGGACAAGATAGACATAATTATGTACTTGTGACCCATGGGTTCTTAGAAAAGGACAAGCATCATATGAATAATGGAATGGACATGCAGTTTTTGCTATTGGGTTGTTGAATCCATGCGTGGGTAGGTCTTGGTGAGTGGCAAAATGTTGATTATTTGTATTTGGATCGCAGATTGTTTCGTACCTCGTCTTGCAGTTTGTCTACCGTCCTTCCCTTCACCCTTTCCAATCCATCTTCTTTGACCCATTAAAGGCCATAATAGAGTCCACTTTTAGGATAGTTTAAGAATGGGCCATAAGGTGTAAATCATGAAGTGTAACTCGACCCAAGATTTACACCTCAAGAAAGATTTTTAAATTATCTAGTAATTAGCAAATATTATTTAACGAAAAGTCCGAAAGTAAAAATTAAATCATGTCAAAGAATCTGATGTTCTACCTCAATGGAAATAATAATGGTAGGGGGAAAATGAAAAAAGGAGGAATATATGTAGGGATGGCAATGGGTATCCGTGGGGGCGGGGACATGCCCCCCGCCCCCCGTCCCCGTTTAGTATTTTGCCCCCCGTCCCTGTCCCCATCCCGATCACGGGTCCCCATTTTTCTCATGATTCAAATCTACCTGATATCTGTGGGTTCTATTAAAAATCTAAAAATAAAAAAATATAAAGAAAATACTTAAGCAATAAAGTATCTATAAATATTTATAATTTATATTATTATCCAATACAACATAATACAATTTAAATTAAAAATAAAATACATAATTACAAATTCATTACAAGACAATAGAAATATAAATATCCAAATAACAAATTACAAATATTCAAATTATAAACTTAAATATCCAAATTTCAAACTCAATTAGTAAATTTCCTACTAAGTGTACAAGTCAAAGAGAAATATTGGTAGTAAAATAATATATTTAGTTATTATAAGACATATATATATATATATATATATATATATATATATATATATATATATATATATATATATATGTGTGTGTGTGTGTAATTTTATATTTAAGTGTAGATTTCCTTGGTCTCCATGTGACCTTATCCCCACCTCATTTATTAATTAAACGACATCCTCTATCCCCTGGAGGCCAAATCTGTCGTCCCTAAAGTCATGTGAATCCCCACCAGCTTTAATGGGTATTTTTGCCATCCCTAAATATATGAATAAATAAGTGAGAGTGAAAAAAAAAAAAAAAGTGCGCACGGGATTTTTTTAAGAGAGGAAAAGTAGGACCGACCATTTTAATGTCCGGACATGAAGTATGTCGACATGCGAAAAGCACCCACCAATCATCTCACTTCGTTGTTAATCAAACGTGTTATTTTATGGCAAATAAAAAAGACGTTTATTTTCGTTTATATAAAACAATAGTCATAGCAGCAATGAGTTTTAACTGTTCAGTTGCAGTCACATGATACATTGCATGTGAAACGGAATAAGCACAGTCTAATAACTAGCAGTAAATTGAAGATGCAAAGAATAGCTTGTGTTTGCAACAAGATTAAGACCAAGGGGCACACAGCATAAGACAGTTACATTGATGGTTTCTCTGCATTATGGCATTTGTTTTACACCATATGTGATGTCCTCAAAAATTCATGTACATCTCAATAGAATATGACCTTGGCCTCAGAAAAAGCATCACGCATAGAAGAATTAAATTAATGCAAATGTGGGTATGTCACTGTCAGAAGATTGCATTGTTTTATGGGCTTTCAGATACCCAAAGATAAGGCAATACATTTTGACTCTCAATTTCTAATACTTTCGATGTAACCATAGCTTTTAGTATTGTCTAATCTATTGATTTATGCTGATATAAACAATGACCAGGTACACTTTAAAGGGAAGGCACTGGAGGACATGTAGATTTTCAAACCAAATTAAGCTGTATTGGGAAGCTAACAATATTGGCTTTAATTAAATCACAATGTCTTTTTCAACCCATGATTAGAATCAACAACGGCACCGTCGCGCTACTGTTCACATACTTTAGTCCTATTATGCAGTTTTTATAGGCATTTTATGTCAAAGTTGGGGTACTAGATGGGGGTTGAAAATGAAGTGCCTCCTGTCTAGTAACCCCACAAGGGCTGGGATATTTCTTTCTGGGCTTATCTTGTGTTGTTCATTCATCCACGTTCCCATTCCCCAAACCATGTCAGTGTCACATGCCATCATGAAGTGGGCAACTAAGCCTTTGTCCCAATGGCTTACTCATTTCATTACAAAGGACTCAGAATTTGCAGACCTGCATTGGGGTCCCTCCCCTCAAAGAATCACAGTAACACTGTTTTGCCCGAAGAGATAGAATGCCATAAAAGACAATTCTAAATTTTGGCATATCTACCACTGTAGTCTTGCACCGGAGAAGCATTGGTTTAATTACCTAATTCCCAACCCACATAAACAGCTAGAAACATGTCATGAGCAAAACAGGAGTAATTTTAAATGTAAAAATAGATATTAAGAGTCAATGTCGTGGGTAGAACAGTAACTATTTGATGGTAATAGATGAAGTCAAAATTTTATTTCTCTTTCTACTATGAAAATAATTTTTATATATTAATAATATAAAATAATTATAAATTGGTAACTACTAAAATTTTAAAAAATTGATATATTATGGTGGATAATTATCACCTTAATTCAGTATTTTTTTTTTAAATTTTTATTAATTGATAGTAAAAAGATTATATTATATTTTCAATGGATTGAAATTAAACCCTTCTATTATATCTACTTTGATTTTCACTTTTAAATATATAGGCAACATGACTCTAAAAACAGGTGGTGTGATGAAACTAGAAACGTAAGGAGGGGACATGTGAAAATTAAGTTGAGCAATGAAGGCGAAGAAAAAAGGGAGTATAGGGCCTTCCACGAAAAGGCTATTGTTTAACTTATTTGGCAGAGAGGCAAGAGGGTCCACCCCTTAATTAATAATAGTAGTATAGTACAATCCACTGAAAAAGAATTCACATGTTAGGAGGTGCCTGTGAGGGGGCGTGCACCATGTGCTTTGGTGCAGTCGGCGACCCCTTTAGTTAGTTTGATGGGATGGGATAAGGGGACTCAATAAAAAGGGGGTGACTGATATGATCCTTCCATCAATAGCCTCATCTCACGGATCTTGCCCCTCTTTCTCCCTCTCTTCTCCTATCTGTGTGTATATGTCTGTTTTTGTGTCTTGGTGTTCCTTCCCTCTTCCACTTTTGTTATATATTAATTCTCTCACAAAGACATCCTCTGCATGTCATATAAGGTCTAGATAGTACATTTGTTGCAAAGGGACTTGGCAATATTTTTTCAAAGGCTTATTATAGCAACCACTATTACAGTTGATTACCCAAATGGCCTCTTGGAAGAAGACCATCACAACTCCATTCAAAAAGGCTTGCACTTTCTTTAACCAGCAACCACAAAGGGATCATAAGAAGTCTCAAACAGGTGTGTACATGGCATAATCTCTATTCATCATCACTGTCTTATCTAGAGGTCTTATGGGTCATGGAATATTTTCAAGGTAATTAATGTGCTGATATATGGTATGTATGATTTTACAGTGCAAGAGAACCGTGTAAATGTAACGGATCTGCATGGTGAAGTGATGGCGTGCGGCTATGAAGATGTTCATGTTATGTGGTCTATCCTAGATAAGTCCAAATCCACAGCCTGCAACATAACTTCTTCGTGACCTGAGCCAACTCTAGCCCTTCCTTCTTCCAACCAAATAGCAAAAAAAAAAAAAGAAAAGAAGTATCCATTGCAGCAATTAGCAAGTGTTTTTTGTATGCTAATGTTAAAAGTCATAATTGCATCATACTAGCTGATCTCAGCTGGCTGCTTTGAATCTGGTATGAATGTAATTCAATGGAAAGATATTGATGTGTAGATGGTTGATAGGGTATGAATCAGTGCCATTTTCCTCTGATGAGGGTGGTGGCAGTTTCAGTTGGTAATTTTTCCAAGTCAAAATGTTGTTTATAGGGAATCCCCATGATTGATGACAGAAAATCATGGCGAGATTTTAATGAAAGGATAAGTTTTCGCTATCCTCTGTGTTCCCCCTCTCTGTCTTCCTACTCACTGTTCGATCCGTTTACTTTCACTTTATCTCTTTTGTATGGTTCTATAAAATTCAAAGTTAGTTGAGAAATTTGTTCGAGTTTCGAATCCTCAAAATTGGATTGGATTATGTTACCCGGAAAAAGAAAAGATTTGATATGATTAGTTGATTCGATTAGATCTAGAAAAAAAAAAAAATTCACATTCCTTGCATTGATTTGCAGATCAACTTTAATATTTGGAACACTTAAAGATTGGAAAAAGTTTATGTTATTTTAATGATTTCGATTTCTTACCCTTCTACATGAAGTGACCAACATGTGCTTCAATGCTTATTGGCTTTATCTTTTTAAGGAAGATCTCGGTACAAGTCTTAGACTAAAAAAAATCTAATGTTGGAAAATCTTGACTTCTATGGTAGCCAACCCGATTCGGTAAGATTAGTTTGAGTTTAATGAATTATAGATATTTGAGGTTAAGTTTTTTTTTTTTTTTTTTTAAATGAAGTGACCAAATAAGTTAAAATTATAAACTTAAATATATTAACAATAATAACCCAAAATTAGTGGAAGTAACTGTGGCCAAAGTGAACTTTATTTACAATGTTAAGGATTCAAATCTTGGAGTCAGATATTTAAGAAGAACTTTACTAACTATCACCTTTAGACCTCAAATCAAAGCCTCCAAACTTGCAAGGTTAATGCTTAAGACCCAAAATAATAAATTTTTTGCAAAGGAGGGTTGACTATATGTGTTAAACAACATCATGGTATTATATCATATATACAAGTCATTCACACCTAAGATATTTTTCATTGTTTTGTCTATAAAAAAATATAAATTTAAATGATTAAATTAAATAAATCAACTCAAACTCCGTCAAATTAGAGTAGATTTTTACATACATACAACTTAGATTATAGAGAATGCTATGATACCCATACAAATTTGGGTGAGACTCTAGTGCAGATCATAAAAAATCAGCAACATGCAGATCATATTCCTTTATATATTTTTAATGGTTAATATTTGCAAACGTGCATTGATAGTACATTTGGTTCGCATTCTTTATAAGTGGGCTGCAGCTCTAGTGTTTGAGTATCTTTTTCAGTATATTAGCCCTTTTTTTTTCATTTTTTAAAGGTGTGTGCTGTGATACACTAGGTTAAATCTGGTGTATCGTGCATTGTCCCATTTTCTCTCTCTTTCCACTTCTCCACACCCCTTCCTTCCTTCACGTTCTCCCCCCTCTGCCATGTGCTCTCACCACCACCATTATTGATCATTCTCCAACTTATGTATATGATTTGAATCTGAACAAGGCACACCAACATTAATTGCAACAAAAGCTAGCATCGTCCCATTTTCTCTCTCTTTCCCCCTCTCGGCGCCCTTTCCTTCCTTCACATTCTCCCCCCCTTTGCCGTGTGCTCTCACCACCACCACCATTATTGATCATTCTCAAACATATGTATATAATTTGAATCCGAACAAGGCACACCAACATCGACTGCAACAGAAGCTATGATCAACAACCACCAAGAAGCATGGTTTGTTGCTTCACATCAACATATGTATATGTTGCTAGTATTGTTTCTGCAGGATAAGAAGCAAGGTGAAGCGGAAGTTGAAGTTTTTTTGTCCTTTTTATTTTTTGTTGTTATAAAATTGCTAGTAATGGGAAATAACTAGAGAGGTGTGATTCGAATCTTTAACTTGAGTTTGCAAGCAAAGAGAACAAACCAAATGAGCTTCCGCGATGCACTTGCTATTATTGGTCATTAAAAATATATAAAGGAATACGATTAGCATGGTGCTGATTTTTTGCCACCTATACCAGAGTAATCACCTACATATTTATGGGTTTCAAAATCCATGTTGACATGAACAAATCAAATAAAGACACATGGCTTAAATAGGTTTTAGGTAAAGTATTATAAATTTAATTGTAAATAAATCCTTTATAACCTATTTTTCAAGCTATCAACGGTTAAATTTGGCAACTAAATGTGTCAAAATAGGCGGTGCTCAATAGGCCAACCCAAATAATTTGACAAAATAGATTAATACAATTGAGGCAAAAGATAATTTTTCAGCAATTTGGCCTAACACAATGTAGAATGATGGCCTGCAATTGGCTGAGTTAGTTCAATGTGAGCTGACTACAATAGGTCAGGTTGCAAATCAAGGTATAACCCAATGGTTAAGACATTGACCTCATGAAAATGCTGCATCCGAGAGAAAGGAAACGTGTTCAACTCCCAAAAATGGGTCCAAGACCCATAGTCCTTCCCCCCAACCCCTCCCCTAAATGATATAAAAAGGGTTGGGTTGGTTTAATGGCTAGCCCCAAATAACTCACAATCCACATAGGGAGATTGGGCTAGCAAAGTGAAAACTTGTTACTATACTTGGCCTATAATGGGCCAAACCATGTTTGGCTCGACTTTCAATAAGTCATCCTGAACTATCGGACTGAATTGACATTGCTAATGACAACTAAGGTTATCACTTTGGACTAACTTGATTAAGGCCATTTGAGTTTGTTCATTGTGAACATAGTATAATAATGTAAACAAATGCTTGCCTAGCTGGCATTGGCTCGAGTCAAATTGGCTTGGAGTGAATTAGGGTAAATTAGGATAATTTTTTTTTATTTCAATATTATAGACCTAATCCATTCATTTTGTTTGCCAATCTATTGAGTTTTGTCAATTTTAAACCCTTACTAGTAACTCTACTCTATCATGATAAATTTTAAAAAAGTTATTATTATTATTATTATTTTTTAAATTTTACTTTCTAAATACTATTTTACAATTTTTTTTGGAATTAAAGTACTATTTTATAAAATTAAATATTAAAAGAAGTACAATTTGCATGTTATTATTATTTTACATAGTTATTTCTTTTTGTCTAGGAAACTTCTAATAGAGTTAGAGAAAATGAGGAAGAGATGAGCAAGCAAAAATCAAATCACTGACCGTAAGACAAAATCTGCCTTTAAACAAGAATAAGAGAGCCAGTCGAACCATAACTTATTAGCTATTTCTCATTATTCCACGTATACATGGGTTTTAGAACTCAAATTTTGTTTGGGTTCCATAGAATTTCCCGTTAGACTAACATGGTATTAAAATTAAATTAATTCTTATTTCTAAATTTTCTAAACAGCAAATTTCATTGCAAAGATATCTTAAAATGAGTGATTCCATTTGGGAAAAAAAAAAAAAAATCTTGTCGAGGTACATTCTTCTGTCCTCTCTCTCCTCCTCCTGTTTCTCATACCTAAAACGAAAAAAACATGCTCACGTCCTTTCACCTTTCTCTGCCTTTCTCGAGAGATGAGCATTAGGGTAATAATATCTTCAATTCTCTATACTGTGTGGGCCTTTGCTCTACAGTTGCACGTATGGGGCAACTGTTCTGTCTGTCTGTGCACAACCCAAGTCAGACTCAACCCCACATTTTATTTTTTATTCTTTGGACGTTCTACCTCATAATTCCCATTTCATTCCACGCATGTGGGAGAACATTGGATTCGGATTTCTCAATTTATGACCACTCCATATTGTTTTTGTGTTCGTTATCCAAGATACCATCTAAGATACCTAGCTCACTTAGAACTGAAACCCTCCGCCTGAATTGTTAATTGTTTTTGCTCACCTTAGAAGACCTTTTCGTTTTTTTTATTATTGTACTTTCTTAACTAAGCTTTGAGTTCCCGTCAAGCATTTTTCTTCAGTTCTGGGAGGTTTAAGACTTATATGTGAAGTTGATTAGAAATTATGACTAAGATCTTGGTTAGTATACATAGTAATAGATGGTATTCAATGATTAGGGTGTAATGTGCTCATTTAAAAAAAAATAGAGTAAAAGGTGCAAAAGAGTTAATAAATTGGCGTCACAAAGTGCATTTTAGCCAAAATATTATGTAAACAAGGGTCAAGGCTATAGTGAACCATGTTGAGTTTGGATCCAAAATGATCAATAAATCTTGATCACTAAAATTGAAATTTATGGTTAAGATTAAATCTTTTTATTACAAAGGAATAATTCAATAATAATTCAAATTTATATTTTAATATTTAACAAAACATAAAATATCTACTCTACACTCTAGTTCAATGATTTTTCTACCTACTTTGGTCCACCTCCTTCTTGACTATACGCTATCCTCTAAGTCTTCGTTGTCGCTGGCCACAAGGTCACCACGCTCCCTTGGCAACAACAAAGGATTTGCTGATTGTGGTCAAGGTTTTCAATTGGCGATAGCTATTCGAATCTCGACAACATAAGGGATTTGCCGCCGATGAATGGGAGCAGGTCGGTGAGGTCATTCTTGTCGCTATTCAAGTTGCACAGGAGCAATAAGGAGCACGAGAGCAAAGCAAAGGTAGCAGCGTTGGCTGGCAAAGGCAACGGGAGCATGAAGGCGATGATGCAGGTCGAGGTTGGTGGCGATGGGGTCAATTTCTAGCGAGAGTGAGGGAGAATTAAGGCTGTAGTCAAAGGGAAAGGGGTGGTTCTTTCCGAGTCTTATGAATGCTTTGTGGCAATCCAAGATGTCTACCCAATTCAAGGTATAATATGAATCATGCACGCCTTAGGCAACAATGAAGCTCAAGGTGGGAGGGGGTGGCAGCACATTGATGGAGGGGAAAAAGTTAAATGAGAAATAAGTGAAGGTAAAATTGTAATTTTATATTTTTAATTATAATATTATAAAAGACCAACTTAGACCAAAATCCAACACGGTTCACCATAGCCTTGCCCTGCAAACAAGATGCTAATTTGTATTTTGTACAGAGAACGAGGATGAAGAAACGCTACAACCTAACAAAGCATATAACAACATACGCTGACTCGTTGATTCCTGGTCCTACAAAACCAACTTGCATACAATACAATAACTTGGAACTATACCCCTCCAATATAGGCTCTCATTGAACTATATCCTTCTGATAAGCCATGGCTGACCACGGCGTCAATTCACCTGAAATTTCTTTCTTCCTTTGCTTCAAGAGCATCAACTTCTTCATTGGATAGAAGGTCCACAATGGGCTCATATACGTCCCACTCCTTCCTTTTCCTGATGCATTCAAGAAAAACAAGGTTAGCTTGTGCTGGACGGGTCTACTCTATAGAGGTTGGGGGCACATGCCCCCACCAAAATTTGAGAAATTTCTTTAGAAGTATATACATATTTTGTCCCTTTTATCTTATTATGTTTGACTCCATACAAAGATAAAAAAAATTATATAAAACTTCTTATTATACTTACCTATTATCTTTACCCCCATTACCTAAATTTTCTAGATCCCTTGAGTTCTCATTTTGAATTTATAAGTAGAAGTATTAAACAATATGTATGTACAAAACAAAAGCTTAAGAGAGATCTGAACCAAAACTTGCAAATCAGTTTGTGGCCAAAAAAGAAACTTGTTAGTTTAAATTAGTATTGAAAATTGCACAAATAAGCAGAAAATGGAGCGTAATAAAAAAATTATATAAACAAAAACACTCACGAATAATTAATAAAGACAGTGTAGTTTTCCATCTTCACTAGTCAAGTTCCAAAACCGTCCTTATCTTAAACAGCAAGTTTCTTCAATAAAGAATAAGTTAATAAAAATTATAGGATTATAAATATAAATATAAGATTAAAGTAATATTAATATTTCCAAATAATTTAACTCCATTTTCTATCTGCAATTCTTTTACTTCACCGTTATTCCCAGTGCTTTTCCTAATTAATTGATATCTGCAACTTTTTTTTTTTTTTTGTTCTTAACTGCACAAACATATATGTGGCGTTCTGCTACTACTTATCTGCTTCCTAGCAGAGTTCTGAAGCTTATCAATAGAACTAAGTCTTACAAGCTACCATTACAAGGAAACTGTCACATTATGCCATATCAAGAAGTATTGTAATTGCATAAGCACCATGAATACGTGCGGCCCAATGTGATTAGAGTGCAGTAAAATATCAAATTTCAGCAAAGAAGAGTGCTTCAAACGTATGAAACAGACTCACCGAACTACGGTAGATTTCGGACCAAATAACTTGACCAAGTCCATTGCTACAGCACCGCCTTTACTGTCAATGGATAATTGATGAGCAGCAATGGAATAATGGATTAGGGACATACATATACTCCGTTCGGGCTGTAACAAAATGCATTTATCACATCGACTGAACTAGGAAACAAGTGTAACTGTATATAAAAACCTGACTGGAGTATATTCCGGCCCTCGACGACCCTTCTTGCTCATTCTGCTTTCTCTTGTTGAAACCACGCTTTGAATTGCAATCTAAATATGCAAACAAACTAAAATTTATGGTAACTGTACCATATGTAACTCATGAAGTCATGAACATGATATATCAATCAACAAATAGAATGACCGACCTCATAAAGTTGTTCTCTGATAGAAAAGGCAATAGCTGGCTGCAAAACACAAGCATTTTATTGCCTAGTTAGTATGCTTTAATTTTTGAAGAGTGTCTATGTAGCTATGCATAAAAGAGGAAGAGAGAGAGTATTTCATGAATGAAACAAGATTCTAATTCCTATATTGACACAAGATATTTGTTGCTAGCTATCACACAAACACAGTTTTGCCATCAACTAAAATCTTATTATGCACACAAGAAGAAAGAACATGGGAAATAACCCTAGATGATGGCACAATTTAAGATTTCACTTTTCGTTCGTTCTTTGCCTTTCTTGCGGAGCAGGGAGTTTAAACATTGCTACAACATGTGAACAATAATGGAGACTGTTACTAGCACATGGAGTGGAAGCATAACTTTATAATCTAATTTTATTGTCGCTATTAAATCAGATATACTTACTCCAACCTCAGGATCTTCAATGCCCATGTCTTTGCAGAAGATTCTGGCAAATTCTTCGGGATCACTCTCGAAATTGTTCAAGTCCTAGAATCGAGAATTCAACGGGTTCAGACACATAAAAGCCGAACCAACAACAAGTGCCGAACATCAGCAGATTACAATTGCAATCTTACCCATAAAAACTGGTCCTTTACCAAAGTATGATTTACACGAAGATCAAGCTGGAAAAAATTAAAAAAATAAAATAAAAAAATAGACAACATAATATTTTGTTAGTAAGCAAGCATTGAATTAAAAGAGGAAGGTAACAAGGGGGAGGAGAGGGACCTTGATAGGAACAATCTTCTCGCCAGCATACATATCTTGACCTTCATAGGATCGAAATTCAGCGAGCTGTGACTGGTTTGTGAGAAACAAAGAGTGAAACATTGAATTAATTTTATGTTATCTTATGGGAATCCCATAAGAAGAGTATAGCAAGCAGTAAGAGAGAGTGAGTGAGGAAAGGGGTTGGGGTAGGGGTAGAGAGGTTAGTTACTTGAATGGATTGAGCAATCTGGGTGACAAAAGCGGGAGGGAGCTTCAAGTCTTTAACAGTCCTCTTTGCAAAGACGACAACCTCAGAATCAGGATCGGAAGGGTTCCAGGTGAAGGCGTCCTTGTATCGCTGCCCATCGATTTCGATGTCCAATCGAATCGGTACCAAATTCTCCGCAGTTGGCCTGCTAATGCCAATGCCAGTGCCAGTGCCAGTGCCACCACAATCATCATTTCATTTATTAACACAAACACAAAATGTGAGAATGGAATGGAATGGAATGGAATGTTTGAGCTAACTGACTAACTTACATCCTGAACTTGACGGGGTTTCTGTAGAAAGCTGAAGCTGGGGTTTTCATCCTATTGTCAATAACCAATACACACAAACCAACCTAGCTTGTTGATGATCGATCCGTTGGTTGGTTGGTTCAGTGAATCATCCACTTGCTATTTCTAACCGCGAATTTCAGTTTGCGCTCGCTCGCTCGATTCTATTTGTAAATCAAAACTGTGTTTAGAAAAAATCGAGAATACATTTGATTTGACGGAGGATTACGCCGGTTCGGGTTAAACCCTGTGTCAATGGGTTGGGTGGGTAAAGACCCATTAAATTTAGGCCTCAGGCCCATCAATTCTAGAAGACCGACCGAGAAAAAAAGGGATGGGTAATGGCACCTTGTTAAACTTGATTCGTGCCCAGTTTGTTAAGCATTCAAGTCTTCATACATGCAGTAATCTGTTTTTGCTTTTCGGAAATTGTTGGTAGATAGCCGAGAGCTTAGTTGTTCAATTGGCCTGGCTCTCGCTGTCTTTGAAAATTCAGATCCAAAAACAAAACAAAACAAAATACGAGCTAAGTTGCCAAGGTCAAGGTGATTTAAATTAACGTTCCAAATATTGAAAATTACTCTATTAAACTAGTTAGATCGCGGACCGTTTATGTTTTCTAATCAAGTAATATTTTTTATTTAATCACGTTTTAATGATGATTCAACTACAAAATTAACCAATTAAATTAATTGAACCATAAATAAAAAATCGTGCTAGTTTAATATCGAGTTCGGTTTTAAAAATATTGATTTAAATAGGTAAGACTTATTGCCCGAAAAAAATAAAAATAGATAAGACTACTAGCAACTTAATTCTGCATTTATACTTTCATTAATAATTTAGTTCTTCAATTTAATAAAAATAAATTTAAAAAATCAAAAGATGAATTCAATTATTCAATAATTTTTGGAATAGCTTTAGAAAGCAAAAGATAAAACTCCAAGGGGTTGACTAGGAAGAACAGGATAAAGTCTCATATTTGAGAAGTTGTAGGTTTGAGCCCCCACTTATCTCTTTAGAGTGAGATAAGTGTAAATTTGTTTATAAATGCTCTTTGAGTTCGAAGGCTTTCTCTACCTTAAACTGGGGCGCCATCCCTTCACCATAAATTTTTGTTTACCGAAAAAAAAAAAGGCAAAAGATAAATTTGATTTGAGAGAAATAAAAAACATATCATTAATAATAAGTTATGCTTGAAAGACACTTTATATGTTTGTATTGATTCTCTTTATATTTACATATTATAATTTTATTACGTATAGAATTGTAGTGATAAATGAGCTACACTTAAATATAGAGGATTAAGGTTCAAACCCTCAACTACCAAGAGGGTGTATTAATTACAACAATGGCAATGGTTTAATTTCACTTTATCTGCGAAAGTCCTTAATGTGTGGCACATATGCATAGCAGCACTCAATATGTTAATTTGGTTCATGGATGTCTCGTAGAAGTTCAATTTTCTTTTTAGCCTTCTGCAAGCATTCAAACTTAGAATTAAAGAGCTATCAATAATTGTCAAGATGTAGCATCATTGTCAGTTGGTGAATGTTTGATCAACAATCAAGATGATAGTTCATATCTCCGGCAGACAGGTGTTTGAATGTTGGGTTATTTAATTCAGTTAGAATCTTCCTCCCTAATCATGACAATGAAGGCAAAACCACTGTTCTTGACACGAGGGGTGTGGACACCATAAGCATTATGTTGTACCCAACAAAGCGAAGCAACATCAAAGCATAGACACAAGAAAAAACCACTTCGCGGGGAATTATGAAAATTTTTACCTGCTTTTCATTGTTTCACTATTAGCTTTCATTAATTTTTTGAGCAACACATGGGGTTGTGTTGAGTATTTGGTACTTCAAGTTGTAAGTAAGATTCCAGCAAGGAAGATGCATGTAATATACCAATTACCAAATGACTACAAAAATAATTGAGCTAGCTCCAAGAAAAGCTTGAAAATTTTAGAACGCTTCATCATAAAAGAGAGACACCAAGAAACACTGCAGCTATGCATTGTAGGTAAAAATTGGTGAAAGGGAGAAGAAATATACCATTACCATATGACTACAAAAATAATTAAGTTAGCTCTAAAACAAGGTGGATATTTCGGAGACTCCATCATAAAGCAGAGAGACTAAGAAACACAATAGCTATGATTGAATTGGCAATTAGGTGAGAAGCTATACATCTATATTTTTTGGGTGAATGTGACTATCATATATCATAATCATGGAAGCAGTTGTTTTTTTGTGGAATTTCTACTAGTTTCACCCACCCACGAATTAATTACTAGAACAAAAACTTATGAACAGTGAAAATTGCGGAGGAGCTTGCGTGGAAGCACATTGTGTGAATTATTAAATTAGCTAGCATCTGTCAGCTCTAGTGATCTTCAGCCTCTTCGCAGTGGTCAAGAACATCCTGTATTAAATACAATGAGAAATGGTCAAAATACTGAAAATGGAGAGCCAATGACATTTAATTTAGGAGTTGAATTTTGAGCTATGCATTGGTATTACTTACTCCCATGGCACATCTCCAACCATCATCCAGTCCCCTTCTTGGTCTTCGTAAGTTAGAACATGGAAATTCCGAGAATTAAATGGTTGAGAGCTAGGACCTGAAAAAACAATTTTGATCACTAAATAATATGGTGGTCCAAAAGAATCAGAGAAGTTGCAAAAGGAAATTGTTTTGCGAGAGTTTCAATGCTTACAGAGAATGGTGGTCCTGAACATGTGGCCAAGAGCTTTCACAAGTCCATCATAACTGTTGTGTGCCAACAGATTTAGTTTTCTACCGATGGGGATGCCTTCCATGTAGACTTTGACAAATAAAGAGGGCCTTTGGCTTTGCTGATTTTGTTTCTCAACAAGGGTGCACCTCAATATGGACTTGATTGGTGGCCAATCAAGAGTTTGCTCCCTGAAAGATACATTAACATGTTTAATGTAACTTATCATGTATGCATGAACATACTCTACACAAACATTAGTTAATATCAAGGAAAAATCTATACTATTAGCTTAAGAAAATGGGCAATCCAAGAACAATATTAGATATAGACCTTGGTGTTGAATTGAATGCTAATTCAGACTGGGAAGAAGGAGAGATGCTAAGGCCAAGTCTCAGGTCAGTGCTCAAATCCATTCTGTTGTTGCTTCTGCATAAGCTTGAGAGGCAAAGTGATGAAGAGGAAGAGGCTAGTGGTGTACCAGAAGGGTGGTTGCTGCTATCAATGGAAGAAGATGAAGATGATGATGACTGTGTTTGATGAGCATCAATTTGCTCCAAAGTTCCCATGTCTTCCAATCAATGAAACTGATCAAGACTGAAAAGAAAAAGCCGCCACCTTAGGCTCCTTATATATATGTATAGAGAGAGAGAGAGAGATAGCAGAAGCTACTATAAACCCAAGAGAGAGAGAGAGAGAGAGAGAATGAGAAGCAAAAGCAAAAGCCAAGTCAGACACTCAGCAAACTCTCAATGGTTTTTGATTTGCCCTGAGGGTGGGCGACATGTCCACAAGGCCTAAGTTACACGGTCTTCAATTAATTACTTATTTTGACGTTATGGTTGGTTGGAACCTAGAAACCTTGTTTATTTTAATCAGGTATTAATGATCTCCCACCCCCTCTTTCCCACTTATTTTAATTTTGGAAGGTTATTAATTTATTTTAATGTGGTCTGCCTTCCATGTCAGATGTCTTCACATGATTATGGGAGGAAACATTGCTTTGAAATATAAAATGGGATAAAGGGGCAAAAGGGTTTGGCTCAATAGCCCTGGCCATGGACATGCACTCCACGTATAATAATTAATTAAACCAGAAAGAAAATGAAACGCGATCCTCTGGATAGGATAAAATATATCCTGTCTTTTCAATACCAGTATATATATACTATAATAATCCGTCGTAGAATTTAGTGACTTTTCATGTTTGTTTGAGGACTAAGCTATTGCACTACAGAACATTGTTTCATTGTTGTCTCCATTTTCTTTTTTCATATCATGTAATCTAAGCAAATCATGGATAGTGAAAAAAAGTTCTATTTGTACCATTATCTGGTGGTAAATTAAACCAACCAACTTTGAAGGGCTTTCTGGCCATAACAATACTAATATCAACTAATTTCTTACTAAAGGACATTTGAGCAGAAAGAGTTCAAGTATCTAATTACACTGGTTTGCTGGCCCCAGTTGGGTATATCCTTATTTTGTTAATGGAAAAAGTGGGAAGGCTCAATAGGTTCAGCCAAATTTAACTAAAGTTCAACACAAAGTCATGCCAGTGCATAAGTGTTGGAAGAGAATGATGGAGACTATGAACGGGCCATTGAATTCAGTCTTTGATTGAGTACCCATCGCAACTCCCCAAGCCAATATAAGTAGAAAAAAATTAAATTGACAGCTTGATCCATACCATCACCAACCCCAGATTGGCAACTTCGAGTAACTATGATGTTCAGCCTTATGTAGTAAACTGGGATGCATTTATTCCGGCTAAACACTCATGGATTTGAAATCTTACACACCAGTGCAAGAGTTGTTTTTTTCTTGCTCATGCTCATACAGCGCAACTTGTGATCGTGCAATCATTTTTTTATGTAGCATCTTAGGTATTTAATAAGATTTTTAGAAATTTGATTACCGGTAGGTCGATCCATTTCGAATCATGTCATAGAAATATGCATTTGGATGAAAAAGTTTCGCTTGGCTCTTTTTCCTTTTTTCTTTTCTTTTGTCTTTTTCATTGTATGTGGCGTAGTTTGATTTTATTTACAAAGCCATTCATTAGGTAGGAGGGTATCAACTTCTCTTATCAACCATCAAGCAGAGGGTTTTGCTTTTAGAATAAACTTCGTGAACTTGGTTTTTTTTTTTTTTTTTTTGTCACCTTTGTAATACGGCTTAGAATAAAAATGAATTCATAGTGTTAGGCTTCTCTCGCAAATTGAGTTCAATTTAAATGAATTTTATTTCTTTATTATTGTTATGAAGACAAATCTTCTGAACACAGACGAACTTAAAAAAGCTGGCTACAATTAGTTTAGAACTCTTGGAATTCGATATTTTTAACTATTTTTAAACTTCAAAACCACTAATTTGATTCAAAACTTTACACGCGTGATAAATGAATAGAGCCAAATATATGTATTCGAATATGTATTTGAATGAAAAGTGTAAATAGGAAAAAAAAAATGGAATAAAAAGTATCTTTTATATGATAATGATAATATAAATAAATGGAACAATATTGATGGCAATGACAGCGGGATACAGCCATAAGTATGTCCTAAGGGCCTCATATGGATTTATTTTTCAACAGACCCAACGTGTGGGGGTGGGGCTATCAGGATCAAAGATGGAATAAAGAGAAAAAAGAAATGCAGAGACAAAGAAACATGAGTTAAAGCCGCAGTCTCCTCTTTGGAATTTGCAGAGTAGACAATCTTCCCTCTCTCTGTTGTTTCATGTTTCTACGTTTTCTATCTTTAATTATCATCATTCCCTTTTGTAAAACTATGGAGCTGAACCTTACACCTTTTTAACCTTTTTAAGAGACATATTAACAAAAGAAATTGAGCCATGCAGAGAATTTCATCAAATTCATGAATATCAATGCTTAGTTAATTTTAGTGGTTCGATATTTAAACAATTTAAATAATGTTTCAGATAAAAAAAAAATCATTATACGTTTAATTAAAAAATTTATTAAACCTCTTCAGAGGCTCCTTATGTACGTGATAGGCTAAACATGCTTACGGTTCAATCAAACAAAGCCACGGAGTTGTGTTTATAAACAAAGCTTGATTAATGCGACAAATTTTGCCTATGTGGCTATCTTAAATTATGAGTCATACCAAGCACATCTATTACACTCTAACAAGGGGACCAGTATAGGCAATTAAATTAAATAATTATATACTACTTTGAGGCTTTTTTTTTAATAAAGCTACGAGAATGCTTTTTTATTTTTTTAAGGAAAAAGAAAAGAAAAGAAAAGAAATCCACTACTTTTCCACGACTTAGTGCACAGAATTAAGAGTGATGTTTTACCTAATAATTTGTGATAATAAATTACGTTGAGTTTCTGTGGATTGTCAACCAGAAGTTTATTTACTGTTTTAAAGAGTTAACGGTATGAATAAAGAGAAATACATCTTTAAAAAAATTATAGAATCCAACTATTTTGTGGCTAATATGTCAACTAAAAAATTGCTGATTAAAAATTTCTTATACAGTTGAACACAAGTTTGAGAGGAAAATATTTACCCAAAAAGTTTGCAGTATTTATCAAAACTCGAAGATAACAAAACAAAAAATAAAATGTAAATCACTTTACGCTTGTTTAGTATAGTAAACATCATAAGATATCATTATAAGTTGGTCAAGATAGTACGTACATTAACACCTTATCATAAGGGCTCAAATTCAAACTCTAAGAATAAAAAAAATCTTTGTTAGAAGGCCTCTACCATCCTTAGGAACCTTCGTCAGGTTAGATCAAAGTATTGGGATTCCTAGTAATAGGGCCTGAATATCGGTAGTTTCATCAAAACATTATAAGATAAAAATTTAGTAGAACTCATTTTCACTAAGGACCAGAAATTTGGTTCACAATAGCTTTCATTTTAGTCTACTTAACCTAACAAATCCTCAAACAAGTCAATCGGGATGAAGGGTCAAAGTTTGAATTTACCTTCCATTGTCCAAAGGGACCGACATTAACTAATTAAACTTGTCTAGTTGTCTTGCCCCCATTTCTGATATTCTGTTTTCACCCATGAAAGCGGAAGATTTGAATTTGACAAGTCCTACCAGAATCACTGTCATTAAACTAGTGAAGTACTAACTCAGCACTAGAAATGTTATTTATATATAGTGAGCTAGGTATTCCAATCAACATTCAGTATTGGAGTTAAAATAAATGTAAATTTTATTTATATAGTATTGAACGTGATAGTTGACTGATAATAGATATATACTATTCATGAAACCAATATAACGCAATATTTATATAACTGAAATTTATACTCATTTAAATTGCAATTACTATATATCTATTATTAAAGGCAATATATCAATACAACATTTATGTAACTGAAATTTACACTAATTCATATATTGACCACAGGATATCAATTAGAGTGTCTAAACTATTATGTTCAAATAATATAACTCGGCTTAACACACATCTATCTCGTGTTCACATAAGAATCTATGATCTACCAGCTCTCTTTGCCTTTTTATTTTATTATTCTAAGATCCAAATATTATTGACTATTGATTAAAACAAAACGGATTAGACTTAATTGATGGCAGCGAATGGAAATGGATGCACACAGAATATTTGAACAAATTATGAAGTGAATCAATTAAATTACGTGCAGGCATGGTGAACTTGTATGTTATAATGATTATTTACGCCCAAAAAAGTATATGAGGCAGCCATGATGATGAAAAGAGGAAAAAGAGCTCAAGTGGAAGTTGAGGGGAACACATAATGGACACGGGATTTGAACCTTGCAAGCAAGAAATAGTCTACCATCTCATTCGGGCAAGTTTTAGTATGTTGGAATCTTTTCACCACTTTTTCTTAATTGAACTAAGCAATTCTTATAACAAAAGCGAGGACATGAGCCCAACTTTAAGAAACATGCAATCAACTACTAAGCGCCCTCTCTCTCTCTCCAAATTAAACATGTATGTATATGCATGTGCCTCGGCATGTGCAAAGTGTCAGCACTCCCCATTTCCTACGATGGCAATTGCCACTCTGAACAAAACTGTAAGCCTCAAATTTACAACCCATGATCAATCATCCTAGAGGCCTAGTTTAAACCTAACTACAAAGAATCTTTTGATGTGCAATTTGATTAATTAAAAAAGTGCTTGCATTGCAACTATCGGTTAGAACTTAGAACTTATTTAATTTGATCAAATTAAAGTACTTAACCAGTTTGATTTCACGTTATTCTTGTTCTCGAATCCGCCTACTTTGATGTTTTATTTGATAATAAAAAAAATGCTTGCATTGCAACTATTGGTTAGAGTTTATTTAATTGGATCAAATTAAAGTACTTAACCAGTTTGATTTCATGTTGTTCTTGTTCTTGAATCTGCCTCCAATTCTACTTTTCCTTTTGAAATGGCATTAGCAGCTAGGGCAATAGCAGCTATTCTGACAAACCCATTTGTTAGCATGCAGATGAAATGGCGCCTAGCTATAAGTAGACCTAGAGAGAATGTAATGCATTGATGGACACTTTCTTCTTTTTCATTTTTCCCTTTCCTCTTTTGGTTCTTTTTCATTACACTTCTGTGAAGATGCCACTATGATGTATACTGCCTAACTTTCTTGGCGCTTCCTATCATGTATTTCTATAACATGAACCTGTATGGAATACTTTTCTACTGCCACCAGTATGATTGCATATGAAACTGCAAGAAGAGGGGTGGGAGTTTGAAGCCACAGGGAGCAGAATTATTCCTCAAGAAAGGGTGAGAGAGAGGTTTCAGCTTTGGTTTGTTAAAAACAAGGGGTAAAAGAAAAGTTTGCTCCCCCAATGTTGCTTTAGTTGGACATCACCCCCTTTTCTTTAATGGTTTTATATATTCTTTATTTCATCATTTTTTGTCACATAGCACTTTGTGTGCTGCTTAAGCATATGGATTTGATCACTTCCCTTGTTCTCTTTTCTTTCAAAAGTCACATACAAGAAGACGCTATAGGAGAATAAGAGGCGGGTATGTCAAAGGGAGAGGTGGGCCTCGTGGGTTGAGCCCCAATGGTTGCACCTTTGTGTTGGCCCTAAAGATCAACCTACTTAAACATCTAATTACCCTGTTCCCCTCAGTGACCTACATGGCCTTTTTTCCATACCAAATTGGTTTCCAACTCGAGATTTTATGAAACCCAATAAAGGTGACTTGTTTAACTCTCTTTCTGTACCTTTGTGCACTTTATTTTGCAAACATATTGGCAATGAATCTTATGACTATTAACAGAGACAAACAATCCATACTTTGGCTCCAATTTAGAGCATTTGGTGTTTCCTCTATTCTGTGTGTCTTGTGGGAAAGCATTTGATTACAATCATGTTAGCTTGTCTTTGTGCCTGAGTTCTGTCAACGAAGCATTTGTTCTGAAAATTTTGTTTCTTCACGTAGGGGAAACTTGGAATGATTTTGTGGAGATTGGTGGAGTTCATGTCAACTTTTTATTGGTGGACAAGGATTTCGCCTAAATGTGCGGACTATAATTCCCACTACATCAGTAACATCACCTAGTGATAGGTACCTCAAATAACTGAATCACTATTTTAGAATAACGCTGAAGTAGCAATATTTGTTCACAGAAAACCACACCTTCTATGAATTATAATCTAAAAGGCAGATACTCACTTACCCTTTGTTTGCTTGGGTCAAAAACTAGAGGCAAAAAAATTAAGAGGAAAGAAAATAAGTAAAAGACATAATTTTCTCTTGTTTGAATGACAGGAAAAAATAGGAGGAAAAAGAAATAATGATAAATCTCACCTAAAAAAATTTTCTCCTCGAAATTGAGAAGAAAATGGAGAAAGAGTTGGCTAATATCATGAAATTACAACTCTACCTCTTTACTCTTGTACAATATAAGAAAGGATGAAAAAATCATTTACATATAACTATATTTTCCTTTCATTAACTTTTTTATTCAAACAAACAAAATCTATTAAAAATATATATTCTTTTCTCTTTATTTTTTATTTTCATTTTCCTTTCTCTCGTTTTCTCCTTTTATCTAGACAAAACATTAGTTATCTACAAAGCTAAGTGTGATTTCCTAGTGATTATTTATTAATGATTGTAGTATGACACCCTCTCCATTTTCTTGTGATTCTATCTCACTTAACTTTTCTATCCGAAGATAGATTTTGGAAAGCATTACACTGTATCACTTCTAGTAAAGATAGTACTAAAGTCGGCATGTCCATTTTAATCGATGGTGTCTAATTTGGTCTGGATTGTCTTCTAAACCATTACATGGTCTATCATTATAAACCGTTATATTTGGTTTAATGACAATCTTATGGCTAAGATCAAATGCATGCCTACATAGACCCTACTTATCATGATGTATGTCAAGTTTTGCAAGTTTTCCCATCTCGACCTTCAGCGCCATTCTCCATCGCAGAACCACCAACTCCATCCAATACCAATGACCCAAACTTTGAAATAGAGGAGGTTCTGGTGCTTGTGAGCACCGCAAAGAGGAAGAAATGTGAGTTATGGGGAATCCAATGGGAATAAAACGAGTTTGATAAAAAGTTTTGCCATTGGGAGCAATTGGTCAAGAAGCACTTGTTCCCCTATATAGAGGTTGCAATTTGCCATTAGTGGGGTGGAAAGTTTGCATTTTATTTTTTATAGTGCAATATGAAATTCACATGCTTTGAATCATTGGAAGCTAGAATTTTTGCGTTGTGTTCAACAGTTTTGTTTTTCCCTGCTTTTGTATAGGATATCAATCGTTGTATGCTCAATTGGTGTTCTATTGTGTTTACTTAATATAATGCTTAGATCTAGTGTTTTGTCATGAAATTTGCTTATCTTTTTTCTTCCCAGATTGTGCGATTCTAATGTTAGAGAGTAGTGCTTGTTGGTGGCATTTCTTCTAGTATCGGATGGTGTTGGTGGTTCTAGGGAGGAGAATGGCGGTTTGGTCTACTTCTAAAGGTCTAGCAGGTGGAGAGATAGGAAAACTTGCAAAACTTGACATGCACCATGATAAGTAGGACCCATTTAGGCATGCATTTGATCTTAGCCATAAGAGTGTCACTAAACCAAATCTAATGGCTTAAAATGGTGGACCATGTAATGATCCAGAAGACAATCCGAATCAAATTAGACACCACCCATTTTAATTACGGCAAAATTAATCTCCCATCCGCATATGGCACAGAAAGTTTCATGGTCTATTGATGATAATTGTAGTTTTGGCCATTAGATTGGAAAAATTTTGGCTATAAATTGGTTTCTTTTCTCAATCCATGAGTGATGGTCTTTGTGTTTTTAATCATTGGATTGCATTCGATGGAGGAGGAATTTTAGTGATGAACCGTGTGCTACATCTAAAATCCATACTTTTCCATAATGTGAACTAATGTTGCCTTCCTTTCAGGATGCCAGAAATTTTCACAAAGCTTATGCAGCCATCTCACAATATAATGATCTAAATCCAAAGTAAAAGATGATACATTAGTTTCCTCAATTGTACTGGTATAAGTGCAAGGCATAATGTGTAATGTTCAGAAGGGATGAGACAGAAAGCAAAACTTCTCATCTAGAACACAGTCCATGGTGGAAGTTCCACAGGCAGGAACCTCAATGAAAACTGAATAAATCTCAGTCAATGGTTTACATGAATGAATAATATAATTTTATGGCAATAAGCTGGTTCTATATTAGAGCTTTCTTTTCTTGGCATTTTTATGTTTTTTGAGATACCAATGAGGCATTTGCACAGCAGAAGAAAATTATTAAAAGAATGATGCTCTGGCAATATATCAGTCGAACACCAAATTATGGCAGGTTTTGTCACAAGGGTAAGCACAACCAATAGCCTGGACTTGAACTCGGTCAAAATACCAGTTTCCAACAGACTGTGCTATCCCCTGCATGTGTTTTTAGACAAACATTAGATATGATCTTATAACTACAAAGTAAAATATAAGGAAACTGGAAAGTAAACGGAAATGTTATAGAATAAAATATTTCTCTCAATGGGAATTGAATAAGGCAACATTTCCTCCGTAGTTTTCCTTTAAATAGTTAAGCTTTCATGTAGTAAGTCATATAGTTCCTGATCCAATAAATCACCTCTAGAGAAAGTCTCCCACACAACATAATGTGTTATTTATGATTATGATGAATGAGTTAGACTAACGTACTCTATTTCCAATATGGGGAGAGTCACGAGCAAACCATGTATCCTGTCTTTCGGATTGGCAATGAGCGAAACACGAGTTTATGAATAACCCGTTTTTAGGTGACCTTGAGAAGCCTCTTACAACTCTTAGCATCTGATTCCGAAAACCTATTTTGTTCAAGGTTGAGGATGACACCACTAATTAGTAACCATATTGGCAACAACTGAAACACAGATAGATGTGAAAAAGGGAAAGAAACTACTCTTTAAACATCTAATTAATCACCTTGCAGATATTGCATCTGTGGTGCACTGCATCGTGCATAATTTTTTCTGCATTCATACCAATTCCAATGATAGTCAGCAGATGGTGGAGCTAGGCTGGCTTGAATCTGATAAAAATGGAAGTAATTACATATATTAGTCTTTAAACAAAGGATCTGATCCATGTCCATCACACTTGACAACAATGGTCAACAATATGTGCAATAAGACTACTTGCTCCAAACTCATTCTCAAACCATACTCTTCAGGTGATAAGGCACAAGTTGATCCAATAAATTTTATAATGTGAAAGATGTAAAGGGGAAGGTTATTGACTTAAAGGAATAATAGCATCTTTTTAGCTCATTCATATGCTCTCTCTCTCTCTCTCTCTCTCTCTCTCTCTCTCTCTCTGTGATGCAGTTGAAAATAACAGAAATCATTAACTTTAAAAAGATTGTTGACTTTGACGACATGTTGGATCGACTGTAAGGGAAATGGTGGTAGGAATTCACCTGCCAAGTATCGTAAGCTGCGTTGAGAAGAAACAACGGTGTCCTAACGCTGGCAATTGAGTACTGAGGGAAAAAGCACTGATAATAGAATTAAAAAAGAAAAAAGAAAAGGATGAGACGCCTCTATAATTTGGGGGAAATTTTTTTTTTTTTCATTTACAGATTCTGCTCATTTTGACAAGAAATATATATCTCCTGTCAAATGACAAAAATAGAATTTGATTATACTAGCTGTGTAATTTTACAATCTTGAATGACAGGAAAGGAATAATAGTTACCAAAATTGGATTGAGGTGACTGGTACAACTCCTTGGAAGATTCTTTTGCACTCCCTGCCATGCAAAGAAACATCTATTCATTGTTTCAAATCATTCATTTGTCTTGCTAATATTTAAGCAATCAGAAGAAGTTACTGAAAACATCCAACCATGAAATTTGAAATAAATTTCCAAGGTATGGTGACTGAGGTGAAACCTACTAATATAGTGATCCAACAACAAGGCATTTTTTCATCCTTATTGCTTTCTTTCCTTGTTTTGGAGGAGGAGGGCTTCAGGTTCAAATTATCCAGTCAATATCAATCCACCTAGAATCATAATATTATTGTTGATTGTTCTAGCTCAGTACAGAACCTCATTTATGATTTAGTAGGGATTTTTGTATATGATGCAAATATTGTTGTAGTTTCACTCTCATTATTGTTATTATTATCAATTAAAATTATTAGTCCGGTGTACTTAGGGAATCGAGGATGTTTCCGAGTTCCAACACCCAAGTAATCTGAAACAGCCTCTTAACGACCATTACACTTATGATCATTTGGGGTTCAGGACTGAGGCAAATACTTATTTGTGGCCAATCTTCATGATATTTTGTTTTCTGCTTTTGAGTTCATTGGTTTACCATATTTTACCATATCTATTCAAGAAATAGAAACAGAAGACAGCAACAAAAAAAGTTTACAAACGAGGAAAATACCTGTAAGGTGACCACACCTCCAAACAAATTCCTCAAACTACGACGGCCAGATACATCAACACTGCAATGGTGCAATTCCAAAAAATTAATTTGTTACTAAAAGTATATGCACTAATCAGAACTAAGATCTATGAGCAGATCCAATGAATAATAGATTAGAATTGGAAGTTCATTGGATGATGTTTACGCATCAAGGAACATTCCAGCATCACTTAAGCACTTTACTCTCGCGGTTCTGGGGAACAATTCCCGAAATTCATCACAATGTAGAATGGTTGCTAAGCCTCCTGCGGAACATCCAGATAGAAGAGCCTAAAAGACAAAAAAAGAAATGTTATATCAAACGGAGTTCAGGGAGCCAATTACCTTTTTCCCTGAAATTATCAGAAGTAAACCTGTTTGGCATAGCGCATTCCTTTTGACATTAAATCTTCCATAGCAGCTTGCCAGATGCGTTGGCCTCTGAAATACAACCCAGCTCGCTGTGGAACAAAGATCAATTCAGTCTTAATTCAAGCACATTCGCAGTCAACCCAATCCATCAAAGCTAACGGATAAAAGATAAACACTTGAATGAAATAGTATTGATTTATTCAAATTTAAATTCACATCAGACAAATTGATAGAAGGATTGGAACAAGGAATTAGTGAATAAATATATTGGAAAACAGGTTAAAATTATGACAATAAAGAATGCCATACCATAAGGGATTAATAACTAGTAAAATAAATATAATAAGAGAAAGGAAAATTAAAGTACAACATGTGAATGTTGTAGCTCCTACAGAGCAGAATGTATGGTTCCTAGAGGAAGTTAATGTTGAAAAAGACCTCGCATCCCCTCTTACCGCATTTTGACTGTCTCCACTAAATGATGCACCATCACAATAACGAATTTTTATTCTATTCCAATTGAAGAAATCTGCACATATAATCATTCAAAAGAAAGATCAAGTTAATTTCAGTCTAATGGAAAATTGGTGATGCTGTTGAGTCTGAGAGTTAGAACCTGGGTTTTCCTCATGTTTGTTGCTCAATATCCCAATAAATGGTATCTGTTTTTCCATAAACACTGATGAACCATGACGTGTTCTCCTACTGTAAACACAATTTCTGATATTTCCACACCAGCCTCCTCCCTGTCATAAAAAATTTGCTGAAGTTACTGTGGTCAAATAAATGTACAGCATGTTAAGAGGAAGTCAGAAATTCAATGCCCAGGGCTATAGTCTTTTCCTTTTCACAGTTCGGGATAAACCATGCCCTTCCAATCGATATGGGAATGTTTTAACCCTTTAATTTCCCTATATTTTTATCTTCAATGCACCATTTATACCAAATTTTGCTTCTCAGGCTCAACATTGAAAACAAACCAAAACTTGCATCAGTGAAGTAAATGCTAAGGATACTAACAAGCCCCTTCATATGTCTTGAGGTTAGAAAAGTTTCAGGACAGGGCTATGGATAGAGCATAGGAAGATGGAGCTAATGAAGATAGAGCAAAATGGCATCAGCAGCAAAACCTCTCATCACTGTCATGATACGGTCTCATGCCCACATTGTCCTATGCGCCACCAATAATAGTGCCCCACAGAAGTTCAATAATATTAAGAATTATAATTGATTGTCATCATGTCACAATGCTAAATCATATAACTCAACATGGCATACAAAAGAATCTAACATATTCTCCTGTTGGCTACATGTTAGAATGCATACTGGCTGAAATTTCTCATTCCAACTACAACAGTACAGCACATGTTAGGAAGAATGCCATAATCATATCCAATACGTAATTTACCACCAAGGCCTTTGCCTGACAAGATTTGGAAAGGTAACATGTATTGCCTATGGAGTTCCAGGCTCCCTGTCAATAGGTGCATAATGTTGCATGCATGCATGAAGGGGCATAAGGGAGGATAGCACAAATAAGTTGCTCGTCATAAAATTAGACATCACTAAGGATCATGACTCCTAACACTAACCCTCTCACTAGATTGTATATTTTAACAGAGTCAGCCATATTGTTTCAGGCTTTATCAATCTAAATTAGCGAAGGAGGAAGGGGAATAGTGGTAAAATTTTCAGTTACTTGAGACAAAACAGATATATTGGTCCATCATATCATTCCACTGGCAAGTTATTTACTTAAGTGCACACCAACACAGAACAGGAGAAAGAATGCACTGAGCATCTCCAGTTCTTCCAAGGGAAAGATCTATGCAAATTCACATATCTTATTAATATTAAAAATTTGAAAAGAGAAATCTTGTATTAATAGATGAATTAGCTACATTTTTTCCACGGGTGAGGTGTAAGGCAAAAAGAGCCTCCTCCTGATTCCTGAAACTAGTGACACACACGAAAGTTTTGACATAATTAAATCTGAACTCTGTAGCAAGCTTGATGTAAATGAAAGACATGCACTGAAAAGCTATACTTATATAAAGACCTTATGATAGCCATTCTAGCCAATCAGTGCATAATCACTCATCACTGCAATTTTGTCAGAAAACAAGAATCAGTTTGATAAGGATGATTGTAATTTGTAACAGTAAAGCAGCCACTGTGTCCTGTTTTAGCTGAACTTAGTTCAAAGTTCTGGTGTCTCACATACCTCCAATTGTATGAGCCAACTGTTGGATCCCGAACCATATCCACTGTGGAAGTGGTAACCTGGTAAAGATCCATCCAGGCAGACTGCAAAAAAGAGCACAACTCACTGCATATAATAACGAACAAGTATATGATAACTATCATGCATTTTGCAGATGTCATCTGCATAATGATTCTAGATTTTGAAAGGTCCCATATCTCAAATAAAGCAAACCATGTAATCCAGAAAAAAGTTTGATTACATATCATATCTCCAGATCTCTCAACCAAACTCAGGAAACTTAACCAACACATAATGTACGTTGAAAACAGCCACCATATGAACAAAACAACTATTGATAACTCCATTTATTTGATCGAGCAAAAGGTAAAAGTGGCATCAAAAAACATAAAATTCACACTCTATGGAGCAAAATAGAGTACATGACTTAAATTCCATTGGCAAGGAGAACCAATGCAGATAAAGCAGGTAGATGAGGAAGAGGAATACCAGCTCCTTTGGCAGCAGCACCATTAACAAAAGAAAGACCAACCATCAAAGGTCTGTTGTTGACATATAACATGTCTGTCACATTAGCATTATCGAAGCCTTCCACCCATTTCACAATAACCAAGCCTAAAAATCCAAACACCCACAGCAGCCTTATGCCTCCACAACTCTTGCTTGTTTTGCACATTGCCAAATGCAGTTGGAGCAGCAAACAAACAAACAAAAAATGAAGACAATGGCAACCAAAAGAGGCACTTCCCCAGAATCTCTCTCTAGCTTTAAGTAGGAAAACAAAAGGGTTCAAGAGAAGTGGACTTGGAGGGAAAAAGAAGAGTGAAACAAAAATGCGATCGGAGAAAAAGTAGATTCTTTTGGAGGAAAAAGCCAACTCTTTCCGAGACTAAGGAATTGGCCAAAAGTTCAGCTCACGAAACGGCAAGAAAATAAACAACCAAGTTTTCTACTTGGAGATAAATGGTCATTCAATGCAGCATTAATAGCATGTAACGGGAACACAACAGGACTTAAAAGAGCAGACAGAAAGAAACAGAAGAGGTGCACACTTTTATTTTTTCCAGTATAGATATTAATGCAGAACGATGAAACAGCTTCAGTAGGAAACACCAAACATTACAAGAATGTGTATTGACATACTAAATGGCATCACATGAATGAATAGCAGGAGCTACAGTTATAACTTAACACCCCCAGCACCGCTTGTTGAGTGAAAATTTATGATAAATGGGGCGGCAGAAATAAACACATTCATAGAATGGAAATGGCTCATCCCAGAATGTGAATGACAAGGTTGTTTTTGGCTAGAATAATAATAATAATAATAATAATAATAATGTAGGAAAAATGCCACCGACATGAACATGGGAAGGGAAGGGAAGGGAAGCAGATGGCTAGCTAACAAGGGCAGAGCTGTACATCACTTCATTCCCACCGCAGACACACTCACTCTCTCTCTCTCTCTCTCTCTCTCTCTCAGTGTTGAGAGTCTGGGCCCTGCTGTGTCTGTGTTTAGGTGTTGTGGCAAAATCCAAAATGGGACCCACTTACCTACTTGCTGCATCCCTCGCCTTGTCCTGTTCCTTATATTTTGGTGGTACCGTATCTACATTGCATTCATTGCTTCAGACAAGCACGTAGCTCTCTCTCTATACACAAACACAATCCACATAGTGGAAACGGAATCTAAAATGAACTCATCTTTTTTTTTTTTGGTGAAATGAAATAAATTCATTTAGGATGTCTCTATTTCAGATTTTAAAAAAATAATTTTGAATTTTAAATTTTATATATAATAAAAAAATTAAAAATTGATTTTTTTTAAATTTATTTTTTTCTATATATATATATATATATATATATTCAACCTCTTTAAAAAATTAAAAATTAAATTTTTTAATAAAAAATAATTTTTTATTTAAAAAAATACAATCAAACACATCCCTAATGTTATTTGCACTTGACTTTTTTGGTGTCAAATGCTGGTAATAACTCATAAACAATTAAATATGAAATTTACATATATAATTAAAAAATTCAGTGACATTATTATTATTATTATTATTATTATTATTTATTAAATGCTAATTCTTCTAATAAATGTTTCCACTTAACACGTGTACCAATTCAAAATCTACATGATTTATAATCTTTCCACTTAAATATAATCTTTACTTTATTCGTATTTTTTATGTAATTATTTTACTCATATCTTATAATTCACTGGTTGAATTCTTAACACAATTAATATTTCACAACTTATTAAACAAAGCAAAGAAAGCAGAATTAAGCAGGGGAGCTTCTCCCGTTTGGAACAATATTGGGATGAAAACTCCAAATAATGGTTTTAGGTAAAAGAATTTTTCAGGCGGTTATTTTCTAAACCATAATTTGAGAATTTTCAAACTATAAGTTAAATGTGTTATATATATATATATATCCACCGTCAATTTTGCCTTTCCTTGTCAAACCTGCAGAATTTATATTCTTGTTACGTTTTTTTTTTTTTTTTTTTTGCGTCGTGTATTCTTGTCACGTTTAACCAACACACTGTGATTGTGACATTGCAATCAATAGGAAAGCTTTGGCTCTTGATCATATGTCAACCATTTCAACTGTTGCTTTTGCTTGGTAAAAACTGATAACCTCCAAGGAAAGGAAAGCTTTGGTCAAGCAGTGGTAGCAGTAAACATTGAAATATTACATTTAAAACTCACCCTTTAAACCTTTTATAATTTATCGAAAATTGCTATGGCTAAAGAGAAAATGATAAGATTGGTAGGTACACTAAGAAGGTCCAAGAATAATTATAATTATAGCATCATTTACTAGATCACTCAATCCGTCAATCGTGTTACGTTTTATTTTGCCATGTTAACATTGATAACGGATTGAACAGTGCCATGAGATCTCTCACTACTGGATACTCCCCAGAAATCATTTGTTATTTTACTGGGGCCCATAATCTCAATACATGAATTATCATCAATTAGTATATTACAAAGTCCATAATTATTGATAAGATCATTTTTCTTTATAAAATAAAAAACAAAAAGACTCGAGAATAATCATGACAAAGGACAATAATGGAGATGGCCACACCAGGAGCTTTCTCGTCTTTCTTCATTCAAAGGAATGTCTTGGAATCTGGACACTGAACTTGCAGTCGACACGGTTTCATCATTCCTAAGAGCTGCATTCTTGAGCAGCATTTCCCTATCAATTGGAACAGCATTCTGGTACTAGTACCATTTTGCGCAAAGGAGGCATATGAAAAAGTTAAGCACACTTAGTGTGGCCTATGGCCAAGAGCCAATAGAAAAAATCAACATAAATCTTGTTCAAGTCATTCCCTTCAAGCCACCCCACCTTGCTCTTGGAAAGCTTACTAGTCACTGTGTTTATGAGCTCAACAAAAGCTGCGCTCAAGAAGTAACCAATAGACAATGAAAGAAAAGAGAATGAAGTTGAAAGAGAGCGCATGCCTTTAGGAGCTTCCCTATAGAAAAACTCCAACAATCCCACCAGTGTGAACATGTCAGCTATACCAAAGATTGCATAGTGGAAAGAGAGCCAGAAGAGGCTAACAGGGTGTGGCTGTGATAATAGAATTCATGCTTCCTCTGAACCTCTACAAGACCTGCTATGGCCATTGAGATTGCTGAAAGGACAAGGCCAACACCAACTCTGTGTAGTTCTGTTATTCCATTGCGGTGGCCGGTGATTCTGCGGACTAGTGGCACAAAGGGAATTTCATAAACTGGTATCAAAAGGGTCATGAATACCAGTGGGATTGCCGGGATTGATGCTGGTGGGATGTTGAGACTGCCAATATGTGTGTTCATTCTGGTTCCTTGTTGGATGGAGAAGGTTTGCAGTTGGGCCAAATATGTGTTCATGATGATGGTGCTTCGAAGAATTGGCATCATCCAGGATCTTCACTTCTTCCACTTGTGTCACAGTGCACACTTCCCATTTCCTTGCTTCTTTGCCTTCAAGTAGAACAGCTGCTTTGTCTAGAACCCTGTTAGTGCAGAAAATCAATCAGTATGATATTTGGGTTTCTCTTGCATATGCATGATGCTAGAAAGTGCCTCTTCTCTAGTATTCAGTATGAATCAGTAATAATGTACTTCAAGTAGTTCACTGTATGAAGAATTTAATTTTGGATTTAAGTCGATAAATTATCACCCTAAATATTGATAATAGCGCTGGCATAAAAAATTATTAATAAGTCAAAATATATTTTTAATCTTTTTTCCATCTTCGCCATTTGAGGGGAGTTTTGCACAGCGGTAAGGTTGTTGCCTTATGACCTGAAGGTCACACGTTCAAATTTTGGAGACTAGATGCTTCTCTATTTATTAAGATAAGATAGCTTATATCTTCTCTTCTTGACTCCACTAGGTGAAAGTTTCGTACACGGAGTCACCCTTTATTCCATGGAAAAAACTTAAATCAAGTTTATTGCATCAAATTTATCCAATTCTCAAATCAAATAATAATAAGTACACATTTTCTTGAAAAAAATATATATTTTTAAGTTTTAAACTGCTCATTCTAAGAAAAATATCTATGTATTATTATTTGATTTGAGAATTAATTAAAATATATATAAGAAATTTGATACAGGTCTTATCATTATTCCATTTCCACCATTTGTTACTATCATATACCGTGATTTCAACATAAAGTTGTTATGAATATAAGTATGAATGTCACATTTTGGTCCAACCTGAATTGATTAGTATGAGGGATGAGTTTCCTTTGCAAGTTAGGCTCATGCATGACGTTGTATTTCATATAACTCGTCTGAATTGTTGGGTACTTTCACACTCAAATTCTTAAATGTGACCACCGGCACCAGCAAGAACAATCTTATTATATGAACAAAGTAGTACCGGTATTGGCTTGCATAGCAAGTTAAACATGGAAGGGAAAGAAGGAAGAGGACCTGTAAGACCCTTATCAATGGACTCTCTCCTGGCACACGGGTACGATAGAATGGCTTTCCCAAAGCAATGATGACAAGGCCAGCAGAACAACATGACAGTGATATGATAAAACCTTTGTACTATTTGATTTCTGTGCTCACATAAACTACAATGGTGACTCCTATGCTAGCACCTATTATGATGCTAAAGAAGAACCAGTTGAAGAAGCTGGCTAGGTGTGCGCGTTCTTTTGGATTCGTGTCATCAAATTGATCAGCTCCTGGAGCAGGTACATACGCTCTTATTCCACCACCACCAAGTGCCAGCAAGTCTATTGAAAAGTAAAAGAGCAAAGCTTTTGTGCCATGCACACCTCTTTTTTCTCCACACGGGCCAGAAGGCTGAAGTTTCATGTCGTGGGATTGAATCACAAGCAACGCGTATCCCTACAATTCAAAACTACCCGCATTAAGATGACAACAATAACAATAACTATAAATTCCTTTTTCACGGAGTGCGGTTAGCTACATCAGTCATATTATTTAAACATAATTCTTTTAGACACTTGTTTGATATATACATAACCATATATAAATAACTGAATATTTCAATTTCTTATAAAATATGAACTTTGTTGTTTGAACCTTTTTTTGACACATTTCAAGCGATATATATAGAAAAAGTAAAGTAAAACACTATTATACGTTCAACGATACATGACCTCCACTATACTTTTTCATTTTTCCTTGTATAAATATGTGTCCACCAATATATGTCAAAAATATTATTTTCAATAAAATATGAGAAATCAGGTATTAAAATTAAGGATTTTTGTTATATAAGGAGGAATCTAATTAAAAGATTTCTCATTTATTATTAGTTATCTTATCATATTATATTCACTAAAAACTTAATTGAAATCACCATTTATTTATATATCAATTTAGCTCTCTCTCTCTCTCTCTCTCTCTCTCTCTCTCTCTCTCATATATATATATATCTAAGTCAAAAATAGATTTGTCGAGCTACATCAATCAAATGATGATATTATGCCCCATCATAACATGATTGATAAAATTACTTCCAGTCTTCTTTTTTTCTTTTTGTCTTAAATGTATCAACTGTTGTTTCATTATACTATCTGGTTGTTTTTCAGTTTTACAGGGTGAGAATACATCCTCTTTCATCAAAGTTCATTCAGGAATCTTGTTTTTTCTTTCATTTAAAACGGATTATCTTTTGGGCCTTCAATTAACATTAAACATCTCAGTTTGTTTATACATTACCGACAACTGAATTATGCCGAAGAGGATGCAAATTGTTGAGGCAATTCAAGTAGGTATCAGAGATGAACCCTCCAACGATCGTGAGCAAGAAAGCAGCGCCCAACAAGTTTGTTGCGGTGGTTGCAGAGCCAGAGATGCTAAAATACATGACTGACCCGAAATACAAAACCAAGCTTACCATGTTAGCCACAAAGCCTATGTTATCCAGCAACATCATTACTGCAGTAGAAACCAGTGAACTTGACTTTGTTAAACAGATTATTCCATTTTCTTCAAAAATAAATAATAGAAAAAAGAGATTTGGCACCATTATTTTGCAATGGGAACATAGGTTACCCACAAAATATGAAATAAGTAGCTCTATATCCTCCTTTTCTTGGATTCTTCACAAGTTGGTACTCAACATCTTTAACATTAGCCTCATCTTTCGGTTGCTATATTTTCAAAACAACGCGTTTAAACAAGTGATTGAGAATCTCAAAATTAAGGCGTTTGATTTCTTAAGAAAAAGAATATAGCATTTAAACACTGGCCATGCAGAATCATTTTTTGAAGCATTTGCATGGACCTAAGATAACAGATAATAAAAGATAATCTGATGATTTATGAGTAAAGTTAATTTCTCATTGTTGGTTTAGCTTTACTAGGGAAAAAGAATTAGCCAAGCAACAATAATCAACCACGAAATCATGAACCCTTTTATGGCTAAAGTCAAACATTGCAGTGTGCATTGTGATGTAGTTACCATGGTTGAGCAAGGCCACAGCTAGAAAGTAATAACCTCTCTGAAAGGATATAGAGAAGTATAGAGGAGGGCTTTGCTGATAGTACTAATCCGAAGAAGAGATGTGCTTTATAATGATCACTGAGTTCCTTGCATGACAACTCACAAGGATGACAGGCAATGCATGTTAATGAATAAATAATATTATCAATTTATTATGCATTGTAAAAAGTGACGCCAGTGCCACCAATGACAGGTGGACGCCAAATCTACTACTACCTACTACCACAATATTTTAGAAGCATGAACTGAAACAGGTGACACTTTCCTACACTTTTTACTCCTTTTAATATTTAAAAATTTTCCTTCTGTAAGTATTTAATAATTAATCTATTACTCCACTATTCCATTATGGTATTATTACTACCATCCTCAGTCCCCCAATCAAAATGAAGTATTATTATCCATTATCCTGCTATCTCCATCTATTATTAGAATAAGATAAAATATCTAATCAATCATACAATTAAATAAATCATATAAAAATTGAGATTTTTTTATCTAATCACTTATTTTAAGAAGTTAAAATTTAAATATAAAATTAAATTAAATACTTCTTATCTTTTTATTGAAATTATTCTTTAATACTATTAATTTTAATATTATAAATCATTATAATTCACGTAATATTCTTATTATTGCTAGAAAATATAACAGATGCAAATAAATTTTTTATCGAGATAATCTTTAGAATAAGAAAATGCTTTTCCAATATCATCAATAATGCAGGTGTTATTATGCTTTTCTTTTTCTTTACTTATTAAATAGTTTATTATTTATCTTCATTATTTTTTAAAAAATAATAAGATAGACTTTATGAAAATTAGTAATGAGATTTTTTATATGTAATTATTATTATTATATTAGAAACTTTAAAAAATCATTATAAGGATACTGAAGAAAATGGAGAAAGAGAAAAATAAATAACCTTTTTGAGTTGTAAAATTTTCACTTAAATATTGGAATAAAATATCTTAAATTAATTTTTATTTTTTATGCTATATATATTCCCTTCAGTTTGGTTTTAAGAAATGGTTATTAAAAAGTTAGAGAAAGGGAAGGGAAATGAATTAGAGTGATTTTTTAATTATCTAATCCTTATTTAAAAATTGAAATTAGACATTCTCATAACTCAAATTATGTTTTTAATAATGAGTCATTATATAAAATGAATCTATGAATTTTTTTCTTTAAAGTTATTTTATTAGGGGATTGAAGAAAGAGGATGAGAAGAAAATGGAATTATTTTTCTTTTTGAATTGTTTGATTCTCGGTTAAAAATTATAGGTAGTTGTCATTACAAAATGAATTACACTTTTACTAATAAGTTATTATATTAAATAATTCTTTTAGACTATTACTTTACTAGGAGGTTGAAGTAATCAAATAATTTTTTTTTTTGAAAAATTTATCTTTATAATACGAATTGCACTTTTAATAATGATTTGTTTATGAAATGGTTAAATATATTTTTTTATCTAAAACTATTTTAATATGACACTAAAGAAAGGGAGCAAGATGAAAATAGAAAATTGGTTTTTTAGTTGATTGATCCTCATTTAGAAACTAGAGATATGTATATTCTTATAAAACTAGAGATGAAAATAGAATAATTCAATATAATTTATTTTTACAAAAAAATCACTTTACTAGGAGGCTAAAGAAAGACGAGAGTAATACAAACGAAATGAATTTTTTATTTTCGGAGTTGGTCGATCTTCACTTATACAATAAATTACACTTTAAATAAGGAGTTGTTATATAAAATAATTCTATAAATTTTTTTTCTTTAAAATTACTTTACTAAAAGTGGAGGGAGACAAAAATAAAATAAAATTTTCAATTGTTATTTCATCATCATTTAAAAATTATTAGGATTTATTTTTTAAAATTACACTTGCAATAACAAATTATTATATAAAATGAATTTCATACATTAAATCATATTTTCATCATTGCTAATATTTTCTTTTATTTTAATGTAGTTTCACAAATGGTGATTAATATTGCAATGCATCACCATACATAAAAAACTTGCTTTGTATCTTTTTTTTTTAATCCACTCTCATTTTTATAACTCCCTCCGTTTCATAAAATCTATCCAATTTTAATATTTTAGAGTTTTAAAATATATATCTATTTCTAATATCAAGATAATATTAATTTTTTTCAATTATATTTTTTTCGATAGTTGGCAAACAGCTCAACCACACGAAAGGTGGGAGCAACAAAAGCAGATGAATCAAAAACAATAAAAACAAGAAAACACCATTGGTAAGCCATAGGAGCAACTAGAAAAAGCCAATGCCAATATGAAAACCACACCCCAAAACCCCAAAGGACCCCAAGCACAAAAATAAACACCAAAACCAAAATTGAGAAACAAAACACTAGCAAAACCACGAAGACAGCAACCAAGAAGCCACCAAAAGATAATGGATAAGGAAATAAAAGCAGAACCAAGAGTTACGGAACAAAGCCCCACACGCACCAACCCAGGCACCACAAGAGCCACCAACAGCCAGAAAAGACACTCCCTACCTCCACCAAGTAGAACCAACTAGCAGAGCTCCTTCATTCCTTATTACGGTTCATGGTCTTCCTAGAGTGCCCCCTTTCCTTGGGAAGATGAAATCTTTACAATCTTCGACTTTGGCTAAGGCAGCGATCATTGCCCTCTCGTTGCTAACTGTAAGTCCTAGACTCTTCCCTACATCCCACGTAACTCGTGCATCGACGAGTCTCTCTTCCCACAGTACCTCAGATCCAACATCAACCTCTATCGGGGATGTATTCTTCCTCCAGTGTTTGGGGGACCATATTTAATGGATCTGAGAATGAGCTTATAGATTCCCTAAGGCTTTGAGTAGAAACACTCCCCTTCTCCCCAACCTCTTCATGCATATTCTTAATGTTTTGGATATTCTCCCCTCGATCCATTTTCATAGGCCCACCATTTCCCAGAAAGCTTTCAAATCCAAGTGGGCATTCTAGGCCACTACACAAAGGCTCCTCATGGCCTGATGCCTCTAAGCTCTTAAATCATGCAGTGCATTCATGTTGACTCTGCACCATTAGGCAGTGAGAATGGGAAACTTGTTACACACCCAACCGAAGCGGCCCCACTTCTGCCTTACTTTGACGAAAACCTTTCAAAGGCTGCTGAAATTCAAATCGACCAATGGGAAAGCAGCTTCCATATGGATCTATGTGCCTCATTGATAACACCATCTCTTGTTCCAAAAATACCCTTGACTGTATATCGTCATTATCCATCTGCATCTTCTCCCCTTTCTTCCTGTAATCAATTGAGTCATCCATGACAGCTCCTCTTCCTTTAATTGCATAAACCACCTCTTCAATCACATCTCCAATTTTCTACTTGACTTACTCTAGATTGGTTGATTTAAGAGTCTCTTCCACTAATCTCCAAACCATTCCTTTCATGTACAACTTCTCCATCTTCCTTTCGTTATTCTCCTTACCTCGATTTTTTCTACCTTTATGGTTTTGCTCTAATCGATCAATCACCTTAGGAAGTTGTGACTTACCAGCCACCACCTTTTTAAAGCTCCTTCTATCATTTATAGCATTTCTGATCTTTTCTTTCCTCCCCACCGTCCCTACTTCTTCTTCAGTTTCCTGCTCATGATAGCCACTCCAAGGTTTGTCATTCTTATCATATTTCGCAAAAGATACCTTCATAATCTTCCCTTGGATCTTAGCTCCATCCAAGTCTCTAATTGCCTTTCTAGCTTCCTCCATCATCTCATATCTAACAAAACCAAACCGACAAGCAGAATTGTTCCTAATCTTGCGAGAGACATAAGCGTCTAAGACTATTCCCACCTCCCTAAAGATATGTAGCAACCATTTCTATGTCATCTCTATTGGGAGCCCATCCGTGAATAGAATAACCATCTCTATTATATTCTTAATTAAATTGTCACTCACTGTCATGATATTAGATCAATCTACTATCATCTATATAAACAGAATAATTATAGTATTAATTATATTAATGGAAGTATATTTCTTTAGATAGGGATAATTTTGTCCATTTATATAATTTTGTGCTATTACCAAAGTTAATTTTTTTTCCTCAATCTACATATTTTTTAATTTTGGATAAATATTCTAAAATTAAGGAAGTATTATTTATCTTTTCTTATTTCATTTTTATTAATTTTTATGCCAATTTAATATCAAACACGTTAATTTTTCACTTTGATTTTTTTGGCCCCGTGCATTGCACGGGTTCCTATGCTAATTAGTATAATAAGCCAACCGACCGGCCGCAAAAAATATATATTACACACCAACACACTTACCATAGTTGTTAAATTGTAGGATAGATGAATTAATGATTACAATGATTTATTGAAACATGTAATGTGCAGCTAGGAAAATAATAATAATAATAATTACAGATGACAAAACATTGTGTCGGCTTCACTGATGAAGGCGAGAGAGACATGACAAAGTGAAGATGAACCCCAAAAGTAGTCAGCATCAAATATAAGTGTCTGGTGCCAGTCCACAAAGTTGGTGTGCTTTGTTTGAGAATATCGTCCGTCCATGAGCAGCACATCATTGAACCTAGACGCTCCAATGTCATTGGCAGAAAATAAACCGCAATTGGCGCAAGAAAAACGTTAATATCTGAGTTCCACTGTAAGCAACCTTGAACTAAGTAATTAAGAAACTCTCGGTAATATTAGAAGTTCCATTTTATGAAAGAGCACTCGTAAATAAGGGCACATAATTATAGGAGCGAAAATTTGTCTCTCGTCGAAATAATATGTAAAGATTTCATAAAACAAAATAAAATTAAAAATTAGATGATAATAATAGCATTGTTGTTAGTTATTATATTATATTAGAATCACTTTGTAATTTCCTTTAGTTTGTTTTCATACGTGTATAACGTGTTTACTTCGAAAAAAGAAAAAAAAAGGTAAAGAAGGAATTTTTCTGAAACAATTGGAGTGTAAAAATGATTAAAACTTTTTATGTGCAGATCAGATATGCTAATTTAAACTCTTAAGTTCAATCGGATGAAACAGCCATGCCCCAAATGCTCGAATAAAGTTGCCTTCAATATAATATATGTGGTTCCATCCTAAATTAAACTCCTTTAAGTTCAATCAATAAGGTTGAGTTATAATTCTAATGATTCAAATATCGCCAATCCTTTTCTTAAATAATAATAATAATAATAATAATAATAAATTTGACTTTTTAAAAGTTTAAATCAATAAAAATTAAAATAAAGAAAAAAATTAGTTGGGACTTGGGATAATGAAAATTAAAATAAAATAAAATTAACTCAGTTGTCAATGAGATCATTCTTTTAATTAATAACTTGCTTTTTTTTTTCCAGTGTTTTAATTAAGAAAAATAATAATATAAACTCAAATTTATAGTAAATCCGACACAATATATCAACCAGTGATTTTTATAATATTTAGACACTATAATTGTAAACTATATTTTGAATAATTGAGATCTTATCTTATATAGAATTTATAATAAATCTGAAACTATAATATCATTACTCTTTAATTAATAGCCCGCTTAATTATAAGAAACATATTCCAAATCAGACTAAATTAAGTCAAGCCAAAATAAATTCAAATTCCCATCAGATTCAGCCCCTCTGCGAGCTTTAACTTCAATCAAATTTGGCAATTCTGTTAACTCCTACAGAAGTATCACTGCAAACTACAAACAATTGTCATTATTTTTATTTTTATAAGATTAAAAGTACAGAAGAACCATTGAAGTAAAATAATAAATGAAAAAATTCGCTCGAAATTATAACTATCTATATATCACAAAATTAGTGAACAACAAAATTCGCTGCGTCAGGAGGAAACTACAAATTGAAGTCCGCACGCCCCCATATGCTTTTAATATGTTAACCAGAAAAACTCATGAGTCATTCAAAAATAAATCAACAGTCCCGTCAACAAAATAAATAAATCAATCAATCAATCAACAGTACAGCGCTAGGGGAACTCAAATGCATATCCCCAAAAAAAAAAAAAAAAAGGATCAAAAACTATAAATTGATCGCAGTATATATATTCTTCAGCAACCTGATGATTTCAGCTGTGGATCATCCTTTCCTCGACCAAAATAGTAAATTGAGGCCAAACAAATCAAGACATCTGTAAGAATAAGACCAAACACATCGAAAACAAACTTTGGAGCAAACAAACCCCAAACCTGCAAAAATTATTAAGCATTGAGTATATTGTAGTAGCATCAAATATGCAGAAATGGGTAAATGATATTTAGGTTAAAGAATGCACATTTACCATTAGGTGCCGCCTATGCATTGTGACACATACTATCGTAAAAGTGGTCATAATTGCTGTTACGAGCCCATACGTTGTATATATCTATATAAAACATTTAATGGTCAACGGGTGTAACAAGAGATGCAATCAATGATCAACTAATGGATCTACTTTACTCACTTGAGATAATTGTGTGAAAAGAAAATGTTTTCCTAGATCAGCCCTATACTTAGTCGCTACAAGAAACGGGAGTCCAAATACTGGAAGAATGATGGAAAAACCGAAGGTATCAATTGTAAGGAGGATTGCTTGGCGAACAAGCATAAATTCTTCAAACCTGAAAATCAATTAGTGCTTACATGATTGATTTACAAGAGAGTAATATAGTAATAACAGAAAGAGATGTAAAAGCCCCTTCAAAAGCCAACAAACTGATCATTCCAAAGAGGCACAAAGTCAATATAGGGCAGTTTGTAATAGTGACATATGTTTAGTTGTTGTGAGTGTTCCAATATCTGACTTCACTAGTATCTAAGAGCATATATAAAAGTAACAAGCAAATTTCACTTATTATTTACCCTATAAATGCAGCACCATAGCGGAGACCATCAAAAGCACACCTGAAAAGGATGCAGGATCTACAAAGTTGCAGAGTTACACGAAACCTAAAAAAAAGGAAAATATATATAACTGAATCACAAACCATCAAAGTTGAATCATACCAGTGACCACTGCAGAAAAAAAGACACGAGGCAAAGAGGCTCCATTGCACCACAGGAAAAGGACCTATGGAAAAACTTCTCCGAGATCCATCCTTACCATCCTCTTCTATATAGTGCAACCTCATAATACAATAACCTGGAAACCAAATTCAGAGACTTCTCTTTACAAATGAGCATGTAGATTGGTGCTCATGAAATTGACCACAGATGAAAATACAATTGCTAAATTACAAATATTAGCAGCATAAATAAAGCCATGCCAGAAATGTATTTGAACTATTATACAGCAAGATTTAGCGACTGTATACAACATATGAGCACAAAAAGAAAGAGCACCTCCAACTATGGATGCAAAAGCAATCATAGGGCCCTGTTTTCCTGAAAGAAGAATGACAGTTGAACTCCACGCGGATAACATGGCCGTTGTTTTTGCAACCATATTTGTCTTGCAATCTGAACAGTTATCTTTAAATAGTTGACCAAATGCCAATAATAACAACTGTCCTAAAGCAATAGCATAAACGACTCTAGGAATATAAGTTCTTCCGATGCTTTCAGGCACCGGCGCTGCAACAAATCCATTACTGTCTGTGATCCAATGCACAATTATCAGCATATAACTCACGATAGTACCCAGTATGACATACTTCCATGGCCAATCAAAGAAGCTGCCACTGGTGGCCTTGTATAGCCAGAATGCCAACAGAATCAGAACTAGAATTGGCACAATTTCAGCTGCATAGTCCCATACAGGTAAACCTGAGGCTATGTTGAGGATCCACGAACTGTAGTCTTTCATGAAAGCAGATGTGGCAGCCTGCTTGGACAGTCCAACTTCAATTCCAAATCGGCAAAAGGTGCTCAAGAGAAGGAAACCAATGCTCTGCAGAAATATAGATGTTCAAGAATCAGGAGCCAGATAATCAGAAATTCAGTAACTTCTATAGGTATATATGCCTTAGCAAGCAAGGAAGTTCAGATATAATTCTTAGCTTTTAAATAAAGGAGAAGTAGGTAAAATACATACTTCTATTAGCAGTTTCTCCTTGATGACTGATTGGCGTAGTGCTACAATTCCAGATGTGCTCAAAAGAAAATTTGCCACTTTCCCTTCCTCCACTGACAATAAAGTTCAAGTGAAAAACAAAATGACTATGAATTATAAACATCCTGGAGAATAAAAGCTGAATGTATTTGGGGGAAAAAAAAAAAAATTCACACTTACAAATATAACTGTTTGAAAGAAAACTGCATGCACGTATTCCCAGTAAAAAGAATGCAAAAGTTGAGGCAGAGAAAAACCAAGAATCTTCAGATGATGACAGTGTTACATCATGCCGCCTGTTCACCCTTATAATGGCAAGAACTTGAAATATAAGTGACATTAACATGATTCCAATACCGGTTCCCATCATAGGTAAATCAAACTCAGTCCATTTTGACCTAGCTAACTCGGCGACTGTTGTTAGAAAATTGAAATATGCCTCAATTTGCCTCTTAAGTGCAGGCATTAATGCACCACCACCATTATTTCTATCAAGCAGCAGCTTTTTGGTGGAGTGCAACCAATGATTCTCCGCTTGAGCATAAACACCTGCTATTCGCGATAAGTCATCATTGGAAAATCCAACAGCTGAAGAAGCTGAGTAAGCATCTATGTATCTCTTCACCTGAACAAGGAGCAATTCATCATTGAAATGACTAATTCTCTCTCTCTCTCTCTCTCAAAAGCATATATAATCATTGTAATTGCAATAATTAAACACTCAAGAAGTGATAACCTAAGATTCAAGGTATGTACCTGCCAAGAATTTATGCACAGTGTATTGGCATAATTCTGCATCCAGACATCTGAATCTGATAGCTTTTGAGAGGCATCCAAATTCCAACTACCTGCTCCTAAAGCATATAGTTCAGGATTGACGTGACCAATGCTGAGGAACGAGAAAAAAATTTTTCCTGTGAATTCTTAACATAGTAACATAGTTCCCATGAAGAAATTTCTAAAATAATGCCGTACAACATGAGGCCATAAGAAAATGCAAAAGTAGGAATAGAAGTAGAAGCTTCCAGATTGAGAAAATAATTCGAGAATAGGATTCAGGTCATAGGAGACAATAAGATGAAAAGAATTTATTAAATAGGTCAATTCGCACCAGAAATCTGGAGGCTACTACATACAATTGAGATTGAATGTTTTGTTGCTCCATAGATTTACTGGACTTCAGGAATTGCACAGTTGCATCATTTCATTTATCATATATGTGTCTTGTATTTCTATCTAGACATAGTAGATATACTTTCTGAAGTACCCTGGCAACTCTGAATACTAAAGCTGGATGATAAGTCTTCTTCTTAGGCATTATTGCTCCATCATTTTAGTATATTTTCATTTCTTCTCTTCAACTTTTTTTTTTTCCTTGTTTTCAAATTCGATTCCCCTTAAAATATCAATAACCCATAAAACTGATACTTTCAAGCAGTAAGCCAATAACTACACTTTGCCCTTGCAAATCACCTCAAAACAGAAAGTTATTGCGAAATATATAAAGTTAGTTGAGTCAATACATACATTACAACTAATTATATGTTTACAGAAATATATAAGACATGAGTAGACAATATTAACATTAGACAGGGTGCTTACACTGCACCTTCCATAAGGGAAAGGTATGCCAAGCAATGCTGACATTGTTACTGCAAAGTCAAGCTGCAAAGATGACACAGACAAATACAGGCACTAATATATTAAATTGCATATAGGGTGTTCATAATGCCATTACAACAGAAAGCTTTCCTAACCTGTTGCATAGAGCTGGTACAAACATTCTTCCCGTCCTGATACGTACGACAATATAGTAATTTACCCAGAAAGAGAATTTAAAATCTAATCACAGAAATGTAACTCAGTATTTTGATCTTGGGAGTCAGAGTAGAGTAACAAGGATCATAACTATACATCATTCTTTCATTCACAGTTCTTTAAAATTATTCATTGTTTCCATTTCTTTAGCTTTCTAGAATAACAATAGGGTACTAAGCATGTGCAAGAGGGAGCAAAAGATTGCAGCAACCAGCATGTTTATGTATGTTCAAAGAGAGAGTAAATACCAGATCTAGTTGACAAGAAGAAGTATCAAATTCCGCTGGCACATAAGAAGAAAGCTTCTTAGAACTCATAGCAAAAATTGCGGTTTCAACCTGGAAGAAGTCGGCACAAATATCCAAAGTAAAATTGGGGCAAAATATATATTAATTAAGAAAATACATATGAACAGACAGCATATGTGTTGTATAACCTCTTCAGCACTCCCGCCGCCATGATCACCATTTAGGGTTTGTCCATGGTCACCCATTACCACAAGCAAAGTATTCTCATGTAAGCTCCCAGGCCCAGACTCATTTTCCAGCACTTCAATTACTCTCTATAGAAAATTTAAGTAACTTTGTTTATTAACTAGACATGGGAATCAGCAAAGTCTACACCAACTAAACTGAATAAAAAGTAGATAACAATATGACAACCATACATCCGAGAGGGAAAGGTTCCATAAGCCCAGGAACGTAGTCAGAAAGCATATTATATAATGATTGGATCATTGAAACAGCAAACATAAGCCATAAAAGCTTCACCAATTAACACCGAAAGTGCCAATTAGCAAATTGACAAGTAATGGACAACCATTTCAGGTAGACCTCATGTATACAGCAAAATCATGAGTTACAAAAGCTTACCTCTAGAATGTTATTGTATTGCTCCAACTTTTCTATCATTGGAGTGGAGTCAACGCCAAATATATGTCCAGCATGATCCTGAGCCAAGCAGAAAATGATACAGAACATGGTGAAATTAAATTATTTATCCTAACAATGCAGAATGAGAGTAGGAATAACAGGGCATAGAATATGGATAGTAGGATTATTATGTGCATAATACAGAACACTATCAAACATACCACTCCAAGAAAATGTGAAATAAGAACATCCCAATCTTCTTCATATAGGGATGGAAATAGGTGGTCAATGCATCCATTGTCAACCTAGAAGATAAGCAGCATTATATCGCAGTCATTGAAATGATGGACAAAAAGAAAAGATTAAAACCGGCTGCTACCGCTCAATTAACATGTAAATGTAATGCAAGAATTAAAAGGTAACTCCACAGTTAAGCTTCATAAGGCCTACCGTATCAAGATCTTTGACATTAAAAGAAGGGTATGGATATGATCTTTCGAAATGATGGGGAAACAATTGTGTCCATGTATCATCCCCCATCATAACAACTTTCTTCCCATTTTGAACCAACTGTAAGCGAACACATAAAATTGAGATCTAACTGCCTTGGAAGGTAATATGAAATCAGAAATTTAAAAACAAGAACTTGTTATGATCTTGACAAAACGAACATTTGAAATGGCAATTATTTCAACCTGATTTATGAAGTTATCTTCAACAATTGCTGGTGCACCGAAGCTATTACCAACATCTACGAAGGTAGGAAGCCCACCAGTCGTCAAGCCCTATCAAAACAGAATGGGACAAAAACTACCAGCTCAATATATATATATATACACACACACATTAGAATGGTGATTCATACAACATGTGCTGCTAATGAAGCAATACAACAATAAGAATTAAGAAAGAAACTGGTTTGACCGGACCTTCAAGCGCTGCAAACTTGTGGTAGGTGGATCAGCAATGGCTTTGAAAATCCTGGCGGAGGATGGCCATTTAGATGTCACATTCTTCATAACTTTCAATTTATCCATCCATGGCTTTGGTTCTGTGCCATTACATCACACATAACAAACTTATGATATCAAATTTGAAAAATCGTTTGTGATGCGAAAAAATTGGTAAGGAGTAAGATACATACCTGGAAAGAAGGTACTGGGAGCAACGAAATCAAACCTGAAAGGCAAATAACATAACACAACACGGTTAATAATAATTGAAGGTCAATTAAACAGGTATACGTATAGGTATAGGTGTATGTATACCTGAGAGCATCGAGGACGATGATGATGAGACGGTTAACGGCGGGTTTGGTCCAAGAGGATCCGTTATTGAGGCATGGGGATTGGGAGACGTCAGAGGAGTGGCTGTAATAGGGAAGCTCGGTTCTCGTGAGGAGAAAGCCTCTCGTGAATAGAGCAATGGCGATGAGGTGAAGCAACAGCGTCACCCACAGAGTCCATGTGTATCCCCATTTTCCGGTGCTCTTACTCCGCCGTGCCTCCATCTCTCTCTCTCTCTCTCTCTCTCTCTCTCTCGTTGCGTTTTCGTCAACCCCGCGCGCTGGTCTCGTTTTGCCTGAAGAAACCGAATCAACGACGTCGTTTTCAGAATTGGTTCATCTGTTGCTTGTTCACTGTTCTCAGTAATACGTGTTACTGTGTTGGTTTCGAATTCGATGGTGGGTTTCCCGGTCCGGCTTCCAATTCCGTGCCCAAAAGTCCAGCTAGTTGCAGCAAAAACCCAAGCCCATGTTACTTCCATCTCTGCCCATCTTGTTCAGGATTTTGGAATTTGTCATCAAAATTTGGTGTGGACCCAAAATAAAAATGACCATCAACATTTGTTGTGAAAAAAAAGCCATAAAAAAACTTTTGTTGGACCTATATATTATTATCAGCACTTAAAGTTCAATTTTTATGCGTCCAAGGCCTTTGGCTGGTCATGATGATGGTCATAAAAGTAGATGAATTGAAGGGCCGCAACTACCCCAAATGACAAAAAAAAAAATTTCAATTTTTATATTTTCTCATTAACCGATAATAATCGTTCAAAGAAAATTATGCTGTGACCCACCAATCCAAACTTTTCCCACCAAAGAAAATTATTGAAAATTCCATCATTTAAAGTTCTCTATTATAGAATTATATTAATTTGATCTTCGAATTTTATAATCTTATAAAATTATCAACAAATATAAATAGTTCAACATTCATTTCTTTTAAACAAAATCTTGAATTCAAATTTTATAAATAAAAAAAATGTTAATAGAAATTTAATTTTCGTAACTTGTGTTAGCCGTATTTTACCTCTAATAAACTAACTTAACTCAAGCTAGGTGATTTAGACAAAATAATCGGATAAAAATTGAATTTAATCTTAATATATTATTAGTATAATATATTAATAAAATATTTGATTCAATTATTTATTATCTTAAAAATCTTATAAATAAAAATATATTATTAAATGATAATATAAATTTTTTTTATACTGACAACGTATCAAAATTAATCTTATATCAAAATGCATCATAATGTCAAGGTGATCATATTAGTATATTTAAAAAATTAAAATCTATTATTACTTTTTTTGGTAAATTAACAATTTAGGTGGATTCGGTATCAATCATCTCACCAAAGATAAGGCACGACCCTCGGACTCAAAGAATACTCATAGAGCGCGTTTGGAATGTTAAAAATATAGAAATGATTTGATTTAAAAATCAAATCTTATATTTATATGTTTTAAAAATAAGAAATGAAATAATTTTTAATTTCTATAAGATTTGATTTTTTTGTATTTGAAATCCTTTTAAAATTGAAAGGATTTGATGGAAATTGATTTAATTTTAAAATTTAAGTATAAATCAAATCAAATCAATTCCATTTTTAATTATTTTAAATATAATCTAATATATTATAAATATAAAAATTAACTTTTAAATTAATTCAAATGCTATTTTAACATAGTCATTCCAAATATAAAATTTAATTTAAAAATCAAATCAATTCAACTCAATTCAATTTAAATCAAATCAATTTTAAAATTTAATCATTCTAAACATTCCCATATAAAATTTATAAGATGGTCACTGACAAGATCTTTGCATTTATAGTAAAAGTCAAACTCACAACCTTACGAGATATCAGCTCATTCCTTTACAGTTGTGCGAACCCTCCCTTGGCAAATCCATTATTACTTGAATATATAATAAAAATTTTAAAAACTATTGTTTACTCCATTTTTTAAAATAATTAAGAGTCAAATATTTGCGAATAGGAGGGCAGGCGGAAGCAAGGAAGCAGAAAGGCGAAGGAAAGGTCTGGAATTTTCTTTGCACAACGCACGCCCGCACAAGAAATCTAGAAACGTTTCTTGGTGAGCAAGGCGTGCCTGGGCGGGCATCTTAATCTCTCTATCCATCTATCTCCACATCTCCCATTCGTGTTGCTGCGGCGTTTTCAGCTCTCAATTGAACAAACAAATCAATCAACAACATAATCGAAGAAGCAGAAACAACAGAGCATGGAAGTGAGAATTGGGAGAAGGATTTCTCGGGGAATGATCCCACTCCTCGCTCTCCACACCTTCAGCGAGTACTACCGCTCCGAGAGGAAACCCCCCGTCACCGCCGCCCTCATCGCCGCCAACACTCTCATCTACCTCCGACCCTCCTTCTTGGATCCTTTCATCCCCCCCATCGACGAAGTCTGGTTCAACCCCCACCTCATCCTCAAGGTCCCTTTCACTCCATTCCCCTTCTTCAATCTTCATATTGGCTTTCAATTTCCCGATTTTGCATAATTGAACCCCCCCCCCCTCAATTTATCTTATTTAATTTTGCAGCGCAAGGACCTGAAGCGGTTCTTCTTGTCGGCGTTCTACCACATCGGAGAACCCCACCTCGTCTACAACATGCTGTCCCTTCTCTGGAAGGGGATTCAGTTGGAGACTGCAATGGGGAGTGCCGAATTCGCTTCCATGGTTGCTTCTTTGCTCGCTTTATCACAGGGCATCACCATCATGCTGTCAAAATCGTTGCTTCTGTTCTTCGACTACGAGAGTCCCTACTACAGCGAATATGCCGTCGGGTTCTCCGGCGTCCTCTTCGGCATGAAGGTCGTCCTTAACTCCCGCTCCGACGACTACACCTTCGTCCACGGCGTCATCGTGCCGTCGCGTTACGCCGCTTGGGCGGAACTGATTCTGATTCAGATGTTTGTTCCTGGCGTGTCGTTTTTGGGTCACCTCGGTGGAATACTCGCGGGGATTCTGTATATGAAGTTGAGGAGACATTATTCTGGTTCGGATCCTATAACGGCTTTTATGAGGGGTGTTGGAGGTGTGTTGAATTGGCCTCTTAGGTTCCTGAGGGGGCTGTTTCGGTTCCGGCGGGGGAGGATCACCGGAAGGGGGACCGTTGGAGGGCACCGGCCGGGGATGGGTGTTGGTGGTGGTCAGAATGGTGGTGTGTGGAGGTGCCAGGCTTGCACGTATGATAATTCGGGGTTGTTGAGTGTGTGTGAGATGTGTGGGACTAGTAGGGGTGGCAATGGATTGGCTTCTATTCAATGGAGCCGGGATTCGGATGGAATTCCCTTGGATGAATTGCGGCGCCGGAGGATTGACAGATTTGGTGGTAGATGATGATGATGATGATGATGATGATGATGATGATGGATGATTGGGTGGTTTTGAGGTCCGGGCTTTCTCCATTATATAATGAAATTGGATGTGGGAACTTCATTTCATAGGTATTACGTTTTTTCTTTGACTTAGGACATAAGTTTGTTGTAGAACTATGACAAACTGCCCCAACTTTGTATTCAACTGCCATTCATGGCTGATACTCCAGCAAGTTATATCAATTCAGCAAGTTACATTCTCCAAAGATTGGGTGTTTTCATGCAAGATTGGTTGGCATTTTGTTTCAATTACCGTTAAAAATTCGTGTTATTGCTGCTTGTCATATTTTCTTTGTAGTCCAGTATACGAGACTCCCACCCCTAGTGAGGTCAAGGGAGGATAGATGTACACATGAGGCTAGATATTAAATCGTTCAGACGATAGTAAATCGATGTTGGATTATCAAGTAAACTAGAAATTTATTACAGTGCACTTTCATCACCAAAGATACATTGGCAATGAAAATAAGTAGAGATATAGACAAATACAAAGTCGAGCAGCAGAGAGAAGGAAGAAAGAAAGTCCAGAGAGAAGGAAGGAAGAATACTCAGAGGGAGAAAGGAATACTCTTCACCAATTTCCTGCATTCTTTGTATGTGATTCCCTTCTTAAACCTCTGCTTCTTTGATACACCAAATCCCCATTGCCTTAATTTCCTTCTTTTTAGCATCTGCTGCCACATGTCCATTTGTTACAACTGCCTAAATTCACTAGGTGAGTCATTAGCGCAAATACTAGGCTCATGACACTTGTGTGGATGCAACCTTAACAGTAAATGAGTAATACCTTGTTTAGAATGATAAAGTGGGATGGAATGAAATTCAATTATATTAGTAATTGAATTCAATTGTGTTATGATTTAAATTTTTATGTTTGGAATAAACCAGTAAATTATATAATTGAATTCATTTATATTGTTTGGAATATATATAAAAATGAATTAAATTCTTTATTTTGACTATTTTACCCTTTATTAATATTTCCTTTTGAGGAGAGAAAGAAATATTATTAGGTTGAGGATATTTTTGACATATCACCTTTAATATCAAATCCACTAGGTTAGGAATTGCAAATTGGACTTATTTTAGTCTAATTAATTTTTGGGTCTTTTTAAAGAATTGAATTCTATTCAGATTTTAATTCAATGTTATTAGTTGATTCCAAACTAGGGAATTGAATTCAATTTGTTGAATGAATTTAATTCCATAGCTTTTCAAACAGCTTGCAAGGGAATGAGGATTGCTTTTACTAGTCTCCTGTCTGCCTGGATTGTCTACCTGTTTTAAACTTTTATTTCATTTTATTGGTGAATTACACGGCCTACTTATGGTATTATGGATGCTGGTTCTTGGTGCTACTTGGCTCTATGAGAGAGGAATTGGGTTGTGACAGCGGTGCAAATTCGGTTTCGGAAGAACTGGGCTTGAATTTGAATAAGAAAGCTTTATGTATCAGGTGACGTGTGAGTTTCTTCTACTCTATCTATCCTTTACTGAAATCCAGTAAAACTGGTTACATAGTTTGATCGATTTGAGTTTTTCATTTGATACACAATATTCTGTTTGTACTCTTATGGTCCTGATCCTTTCAAACTTTTTGGCATTAGGAAGTAGCAAATAGGGTGGATGAAATCATCCCAAAGGCCTGTCTGGAGAAAGGGATCACGAACGTTGCCTTTGATCGTGGTGGATACCCTTACCAAGGCCGTGTTCAAGCACTTGCTGATGCGGCGTTTGACATGGGCCTGGAGTTCTAAACTGAAGACTCCTCTTCTGGTCTTTCCTGTATCATATTTGGAGCCAAAGGATTTTCCAATTCTTCTAACGTCATTTTGTTTGTTCTAGTGACTTTGTTATTATCCAATGTCGCCGTTAACTTGTCAATCTCCTATTAGTTGAAGACTTTGGTTTTCAACTATTTCAACCTGAAGTGAAAGCTGTCATAACATGCAAATCGCATTGGAAAGAAAAAAATAACAAACATTGGTAGAGCAGGTTGTGAGTATGTGACCATTAGAACCAGCAATGAATTGATAAGATTCATTGTACCCAAAAATAAATAGAAGAAGCAAATGGGAGAAGAGACTGAAATTAGCTTATTATTATAGTCATAGAATACATGTAGTCTGAGGATTGATGTGCTATGCAACGCTGAACTTCTGGAAATCACTCAGTTTAGCCAATTATATATGAATTCCCAGAGCCCTGTTTGGTTATTTAAGCCATAAATTCCTTCAGCGGATACCAGCCATGAACATTCAGCCTCACATCGAACGAAGTCCCTGTGGAAGTAATAGGCATTGAAATGGAACTCCTGAACTCTTTCCCACCCCAAATCACAGAAAAAGAGTGTAGTTCCAGCAATATTATCAGAGAAGTCCCAGCCAAAATCATTCCCATATGCTACGTTCTGGTTGCCCAGGTCGTTATCTTTGGATTGGCAGTGTAAGGTCATGTTCTTCCCAGATCCCAAGCTGTTCTTGATGCTTACATGTTTGGCCTGCACAACAACTAGGGTGCATAACCCTATTAGTAGCAGCAGGTTCACAAGATGTCTCATCTTTGCTAAGCCTGCCATACCTGCTTCCATTTTGGCTACCCTTGTTGCCCTCTTGGTTCTGTTTCAATTGGATTTGAAGCAAAACATAGACACTGGAACGAGATGAACAAACCTTGTCCTAGTTTGTTTATATAGAATTTGCTATCTGACAAGGTTCTTGCATTGGTTTTTGCTTTGCATGTAACGTGAAAGTAGGCCGTGTCAGAATATCATGGTATGAAGCGATAGATGTCTGAGAGATACCTCAAAATAATAATAATAATAAAAAAATGCATTAATTTAATTTGACACATGATTCGGAATGTCCGAAGGAAAGTTTAATTTTGTTTACTCCTTTACATAGAAGATGCATAACTTGGAAAGTTGTGTATAAAATTATTAAAAATTGAAATAATTTGATATAATTTGAATGGAATTCATTTGATTTAATTTAGAAGTAATTTTTTATATTCTACGAGTTCATTATAGAAAAATCGAATTAAACCAATTTACAAATCAATTTCAAACATATTAAGAATGAATCAAATTGCATATAAAAAAAAGAAGGAATTAAATTGATTTTATATCAATAATGATTTTCTTTACTACTTTTACTTAAAATGGGTTATTACTCAATTAATTAATAAATATCAAATTGTTATATTCGAAATAAATTAAATCCATCAAATTCAATCAAAGTTAGGTGTATTTTCATTTGGGTACACATTAAAAGGAAATTTTTTAAATGAAAAATGAAAAAAAATTCCTATTTTGTGAATTTTGAACTAATCAATCAGGTTTATTCTTTTTTCTCTATGTATAATTTATGCTAAAAATTAAAATTAAAAAATAAATTCTAATAATTTTATAAAGAGAAAAAAATTTTAAATTTTAAATTTTAAATTTTTTTACTTAAATAGTTTCTAGCTATATACTCTTTAGTTTGATTTTAATAAATCATTATTATTAGACTAATTAAAGGGGATAAAGAGAAAAGTGGAATAATTTTTTTTAAGTATATATATATATATATATATATATATATATATATATTAGGATTTAACTAATCGTTAATTAAGGGTTGGATGAAGAGATATGAAAATAAATGGAAGGAATTTTTTTAGGGGGGGGGAGGGAAAATGAATTTTTTTTTTTCAATTGTTCAACTTTCACTTTAAAATTGAAAAAAAAATTATTAAACAAATTATACTAGAAATAATGAGATGATATATAAAATGAATTTATACAAATTTTTTAACATAACTTATTTTTCCAAAAATAATTTCATATTTATACCTTTTATTTTTAAAGTTATTTCATCTTATGCTAATTATACACATAAAAATGTTTTACGTAATATTCTACAGAGTTGTATATTTTATTGTAAAATAGATATAATTATTTGTATTATTATACATATATTTGAAAATTTTATATAAAATATAACTAAATTGCGGTTAGGTAAAAAAATTCAATTTTTATATATATTATGAAAACAAGGCTATATTGAACCCCTATGTAAAAATTATTAAATAAATATCATGAATATATTTCAGTTTAGTTTAAATTGAAGACACAAAGGATGAGGAAAAAATCGATTTTTTATTTTATTTATTGAATTCCCCTTAAATATTGTAAGAATATATTCTAAATTAAAACTCAATTCTTTTAATTTGTATATATTCTCTTCACTTTGATTGAATAAATTATGTTTAATATAAAATAATACAACGAGACAATAAATTTCTTTTAAAAATTATCATTATAAAAGAGTTTAAACTACTTTTATCTAATATTCTTAAAAATTTATAATTTTATATATATAAACATTATTACTAATTTATCTATTGTTTTGTAATTTAAAAAACTAACTCCAACAACAATTATTTTAAATATTATATTTTTTAATAATATAACAGTATATGATTAAATATTAATAAAAAAGATTCTACATTAATAATATATTAAAATTAAACTCATAAGTTATATGATAGCTGGATTCGAATTTATTCATTTGGCTTGTTTATCAGCATTCAGGATTCCCATCACAATTAGTTTCCAAATCATACATCTAATTTAACATAAACAAACCTAGAATAATGCCAAAAAAATATTGTGAAAATATGGACCAAGAGACCAATGCAAGAATGTGCCCACGAAATTATTTAATTTCTGGGATCTACTAATTAATAAAGATTTGCAGCGAGAAATTAAAAGAACAAACTTTACCGTAACAGAGAAATACAACACCCTGGTGTTAGCTGGAGCTGCAAAGTTGTAATCCCTCATTGTACCCATATACTGTTCAAACATGCTATATATAGTACAGAAGCAGAGTCTTTGCTTTTCATCCTACGCCACATATGGCATAGCAGTATATATATACGTGGAACATGGTTTGCATTTCCATACCCTTCTTCAATCTTGTGATCCCTTGATTTGTCGTCAAACCATATATATTGTTCTTGCATGAATCTTGGCGTTGCTCTCTAGCTAGTCTGAGGGCAATACCACAATGGCGACGCCAAATGCAACATGTCCAGCACCTATGAAGGCCGTGTCCAATGGGGTGTTCCAACACGAAAACCCCCTTGACTTTGCGGTTCCGTTGCTAATCCTTCAGATATGTTTGGTGGTTGCCTTTACTAGGTTTCTTGCATTCCTTTGCAGACCCCTCAGACAACCCAGAGTCATTGCCGAGATCATTGTAAGTTTTATTCTTCTTATTCTTTTCTTTCCTTTCCTTCTTTTATTTATATTTTTTGAATAGGGGTATGGTAACTAGAGATTAAAATCCATTATTCTATTCAGATGTTTGGTTAACTGGAGAATCCCAAGTGATAGTTTGAACAAAAGCTTGTTCCTGCATGCATTGCTTTCTTTCCTGTAAAACAATTAACTACAATAAGCAGGGTTAAACTTAATAAAATATTTTTTATTTTAAGGTGTGGTGAAATACATATACTTCTGAAAAAAAAAAAAAATCAAATTTTGATGCGAGCATGTGCCCCCAACTTTTAACACATAGATCCGTTTAAGTTATTTAATTTTTAAAAACTAATAATTTTCGATAAAGTTTAAAACGATAAATAGTAAATTTTCATCCATATGAAACCTTGTGCAAGTTGTGAAAAATGTAAGAATTTTGATTTCCTCTAATGAACGTGGCCATATTTAATTTTGGAAATGAATTTCATGAGCATATTTTTCGTGGGTTCTGACTCATCTTCCGCGAACATTGGCCATATGCAGGGAGGAATACTACTTGGACCATCTGCATTTGGACGAAATCACAAGTTCCTGAACACAATTTTCCCAAAGAAGAGCTTAACCGTCCTTGACACAATAGCCAACATTGGTCTTTTGTTCTTCTTGTTTCTAGTGGGTCTCGAGCTTGACATGCGCTCCATCAAGCGTACTGGTCGCAAGGCCTTGTGCATTGCCCTTTGCGGGATCACTCTCCCTTTTGTTCTTGGCGTTGGCACATCTTTTGTTCTTAAAGCCACCATATCAAAAGGCGTTGACCCCCTTTCCTTCGTTGTATTCATGGGTGTTGCACTCTCAATCACTGCTTTCCCTGTCCTTGCACGCATCCTAGCTGAGCTCAAACTCCTCACCGCTGATGTTGGACGCATAGCTATGTCAGCTGCTGCTGTGAATGATGTTGCTGCATGGATACTCCTTGCTCTTGCCATAGCCATTTCTGGCTCCAACACTTCCCCTGTCATTTCTCTTTGGGTCTTGCTAAGTGGTGCTGCTTTTATCCTCTTTGCTGTGTATGCCATAAGGCCATTGCTTGTGGTAATGGCTAAGCGTTCCCTAGCTGGTGAGCCAGTGAAGGAGACCTACATATGCTTCACATTGTCACTAGTTTTGGCTTGTAGCTTTGTCACGGATACCATTGGAATCCATGCTTTGTTTGGGGCTTTTGTGATTGGCATACTTGTGCCCAAAGATGGACCATTTGCTGGGGTGTTGATTGAGAAGATAGAAGATTTGGTGTCTGGCATTTTCCTGCCGCTCTATTTTGTGTCTAGTGGTTTGAAGACAAATGTGGCAACTATTAGTGGATCACTTTCTTGGGCACTGTTAGTGCTTGTTATATTCAATGCTTGCTTTGGTAAGATCGTTGGCACAGTGGTGGTGTCATTGTTATGCAAGATGCCTTATAGAGAAGCCTTGGCACTTGGATTTCTCATGAACACCAAGGGATTGGTAGAGCTCATTGTTCTCAACATTGGAAAGGAACGCAAGGTATATCTTTTCACAATAACAAAAGTTGCTCTCTATATTTTGCTTTATGCCCATCATTTAATAGTAGATAAATTCTTATATATATACTCCTAAAGCAAGAAATTTCTCTTAATAGTAATCAGCTGTTTTTATTAGAGAGCAATGCTACTCAGCCAAAATAGTGTAACTAGAATTTTTGATAAAAATTATGGTGATAAGATTCTAATATGATCTTAATAGTAATTAGTTAGTTATGTATTAGTTAGAAGTATAAATAATAGACTACTACTGTTGTAACTCATAAGTGAGTTGTAATCTTTGATGAACGTTATATAGTTTAATTGAAGTCTTTTTTTCTTTAACTTGAAGAAAAGAGACTTTAGGTTCTAATAATAGTACTTTTGTTAGAGCCTTTGCAATGGAGGAATCATTTATAGAGACAACTCAAACAGCAAAAGAAATCAACAATATTGCAGATCGAATTCTAGCTTCCATTGATCGAATTATGAAATATGTCAAGCAACTAATATTAAATCAAGAAATGAACCTTCATTAGATCAGCAATATCCTCAACCATCACAAATCAACAATTACAAATCCAAAATTATCAATCTCTAAAAGTTCCATTGTTAGAACCTAGATCTCTTTCCTCTAAGTTAAATAGAGAAAACTCCAATAATTGAACTAACGTTCACCAAAATTTATAATTCACTTCCCAGTTATAATAATGGCAGTCCATTATTCATACTCCTAACTAATACCCAACTAACTAGTTACTACTAAAATCATATCAGGTTCATTTGTTCATTTAAAGATCACCAGCCACACCACATGATTTTGCTGACACATAATTTTTTACAAATATTCGAGCTGTGTAGCAGTTTTCATTATAAAATTTGATTTCTGACCAATCATATATGCTTGTTGCAATGCAGGTACTGAACGACCAAGCATTTGCCATTTGTGTCCTCATGGCACTTTTCACCACCTTCATCACCACCCCAATAGTGATGGCAGTGTACAAACCAGCTCGCAGAGGAGCACCTTACAAACACAAAACAATCCAGCGCAAGGATCGTGACGCAGAGCTCAGGATGCTGGCATGCTTCCACAGCACCCGCAACATCCCCACCTTAATCAACCTCATAGAGTCTTCGCGCGGAACCAAACGTGGAAAGCTTTGCATATACGCAATGCACTTGATGGAACTCTCGGAGCGGTCTTCAGCTATCACGATGGTTCACAAGGCACGCAACAATGGCCTACCCTTCTGGAACAAGAAACAAGATGATGACAACGAAGACCAAATGGTCATAGCCTTTCAGGCTTATGGCAAACTCAACAGTGTCAATGTTCGCCCCATGACAGCAATCTCTGACCTCACCAACATCCATGAAGATATTTGCACGAGTGCACACCAAAAGAGAGCAGCCATGATCATTGTCCCATTCCACAAGCACCAGCGTGTTGATGGATCCATGGAGTCACTAGGACATTCATTCCATATGGTGAATGAGCTTGTGCTAAGCCATGCTCCTTGCTCAGTGGGAATCTTGGTTGATCGTGGCCTTGGAGGTGCAAGCCAAGTTCAAGCGAGCGATGTGTCCTACAATGTTGTTGTGCCCTTCTTTGGAGGACGTGATGATCGTGAAGCGCTCTGTTATGGTATGAGAATGGCTGAACACCCCGGGATTTTGCTCACTGTGGTTAAGTTTGTGGCGCCACCAGGGAAGACATTGGCATTTGATGCCAAATTGGTAGGGGTAGCGTCAAGCAAGGACAATAAAGTTGTCACTGAGATTGATAACAATGACGATAAGCAACTTGATGATGAATTGTGGAGTGAGTTCTTAAGCACAAGGAGCCAAAATGAAGAGTCAGTTAAGTATGAGGAGAGGTTGGTAAATAGCAAAGGTGATATTGAGATAGCATTGAAGGAAATGAATAAGAGCAGTCTCATATTGATCGGTAGAATGCCACCTGTGGCACCTTTGGTTGAGAAGAGTGATTGCCCTGAGCTTGGACCTGTTGGGAGCTTCCTGGCCTCTTCAGAATTCTCCACTACTACATCAGTTGTGGTGATTCAGCAGTATAATCCCAAAGCTGATGTTCGTGCACTAGTCATGGAAGTAGCTGATTACCAAGATGAGCCAGACACACCAAAGGTTTGATTTTCAAAGTATATGTGTTATTTCAACATCTCATGTAACGTGGGACACCATAGAGCATGTATGTTAAAAAATATTGATAATTTTTATTTTAATTTTATTTTAAAGATATGCACGCATGGGATAAAAGCAGGAGTTATATGTATTTATGGATTATAGGCAAGTGGTATTCTTGAGTATTTTGGCCAAAATTCTACTTGGTCAGAGAATTAGATTGCAGTTTTGGGTAATTTGCCGGAAACTATCAAAAAATTATTACTTCTGTCTATTCTGCACTATATATCCGAAGAAAAATATTACTTGTACATTTAGATTTAGAAATGAGTGGCTAGACCAAAACAAATGAGTGCTATTACACATTCCAAACAAATGCTGCCCGAACAGTTGCCAGAAACAGGTGGTATACATGTGGCATATTACAAGTGGCTAGACCAAAATATTTTCCTTGTGCTATCAATATTAATGAGCAAATTACTTCAAGGTGTATTTCCTACTATTTTTATAAAAGAGGATTTTATGGTAGTGGAATTGTATAGGTGTCACAATTTTATAGATGCATTTTTTCTTCAAAATTTTCACCACTCATGCCAACCAATTAAAATTTAGTTGTTTTTATTTTTTTTTAATGCATATCATAAATAAAAAGAATATGCTTCTTTGAGAAACCTTTTGAAAATAAAAAAAATGTTTCTTTCAGAAGCTTTTCAATGTCTCTCCATCTTTACTAGTCTAAATTCTCCCATTTATTCATTCAATTTATTTCATGACATTTTATATTCTTTTTTATATGCTTTCTCCCCCCTTTTTTTCCTCTCATTTTTCAATGTCTATCTACCAATGAAGTTTTTGTAATTTAGAATTTCATATTTCATTCTACAATAAACCGCGAAGGACTTATAACTTGAATTTATACAATAAACTGCAAAGCATGTATAGTCTTTATTCTATTTTATGTATTTAATATTTAATTATTATAAATTGAAAATATATAAAAGAAGTATCATTTTTTTAATCCAAAAAATTATCATGTTTTTAAATATTGTCTAAAGGTGTATAATATATCAGTTCTATTATTATTATTTTTTTTGAATAAAATTGACTAAATTCATATGCTTACTATAGTATGCTAATATTAGGTTTAATCTCCGTAAGGGTACATAAATACTTTATTTTCAAAACTTTAATTATAGTTTTCTTTTAAAAAGTAAATATTATAGATAAAATCAATACAATTTTGGAAAAAAATATTTTATATTATTTTTATTCATCACATCTGTAATAAAAAAATTGTGCATTATATTGCCAACCATTCTAAGTTATTTTCTAATACATAGTACTGACTAATAAAAATTAACTTAGATATGTGTCTAGTACGCTTTTATTTTAATTATTTTGATTGTTAGCTCGATCACAATTTTAAAAAGTATTGTTTTCTTCATTTTCATTAAAAAATTAATTCTTAATATCCTTTCATATATTGTCTTTTAACAAATTTGATTTTGCCTTTTTATTTTAATTTTTATAATTACAATATCTATTCATAATGCAATACCTCAAATAGATAATACTAAATATATATGGCACAAGTAATACAAACATAAAAATTACACTTTAAGATGATACTAAACATATATTATAGGGTAATGCAAACATATAAATTAAACAAATAAACATATATTATAGGGTATTGCAAACATATAAATTAAACTGATAATAATTAATATAAGTTAACTAAATTTAAAATTAAATATTTGAATTCTAAAACTTATAGCACATTTAAAGTTATATCAATTCAATTTTCTAATTAGCAATTTAAATTATTGCTAATTAATTTTTGTAATCTTACATCACTCAAATAGTAGATCTATGTTATATATTTATATATATAAAATTAGATATTTAAAGATTTAATATGTAATATTATTTACTTTTTTATTAATAAAAATGTCATAGACCTAATGGAACAAAAAATAGGGGACAAAAAATTTTATAAGCTTTTTAAAGCTATCTTATGGATTGAAATTTTAAAAGATTCTCCAAAAACTTAAGGAATTTTAATAGTACGTAAAAAAAATAGCCATAGATTGGTTTTCAAAGTAATATTGATACTTCCAATAGATGATATTTAATATGTATTATATGGGTAATATAAACATAAAAATTACACTATGAGATTATACTAAATATATATTACACAAGTGATGTAAACATATAAATTGCATGGATAATGATTAATATATATTATAATTATTAATAGTTAAAACCAAATTTTTATTGAATATTTAAATTTAAAGCTTATACTACATTGTAAAATTTAATCTATTAATTAATTTTTTTAATCTTATAACACTCATATTGTAAATCTATATCATATATTTATGTGTGTAAGACTTAATATGCAATATTATTTACTTTTCTATTAATAAAAATGCCATAGGTTTAATAGTTCGAAAAACAAGTAATGAAAGATTCCATAACTTATTGAAAACCTACTTATAGATTAAAATTTTATAAGATTCTTAAATTTTTTTTCTCATTGTCAAAAAATATTCATATCTTTTTTTTTTTTTGGAGAAAGTATTCATGTTTATTGTTTAATTAATAGTGATAGTATTAAATTTTATATGCTGTATATTTAAGCAAATTATAACAAATTATTTCAGCAACTAAAAATGTTTTTAATTAATTCAATTTATTCAATATATCTTATTTATCAACTAATTCATCTTTATAAAGATATAACCACTCATGCACGCATTGGTAAATACTCTGGTATAATAGAACCGAAGGTTGATATAATTTCAATATTTAGATTTCATAAAAGTGACACATCCACTTAAGAAAAAGCATTGGAAATATTACAGTAAAGTAAAACTCTTTTTTTCTTTTTGGATTTAAAAGTAAAGGGGGGCCCCGTCTACAATGCTCCCTGAAACTTATGGTGCTCGATGCACCTTGAAGCTAAGTGGGCAAGATCTAAAGGTGCATATATATACCTATCACTGCTGAAGCACTATAATAAAGCCCATTTTCCTTTCTTTCAAGTCTCAACCCCCATCCACCCCTTTCCCCCGAGCGCCACCATCCTCAACGCCAACACCCACAACGCCACTCCCCAGTCCAGCTACCTACGAGGATGGTGTCCCCCAAAGGGAACATAAGAAAAGATGCATTCATACATATGAGGAAGTTGTTGCAATACGCAGTTGCATCATATTTATATGATAATGCTTCAAAGGGAACTAGACATGACACCAGCAAAAGAGCAAAGAGAAAATAACCAATGCCACATCACTTAATAGAGAGAAAGGAACATAGCAATAATTCACACACAAATACAATCAAAGGGAGAAGCAAGCTAAGAAGAAAGAAGAATGGCACAAAAATTCGTCACGGACACAACGAACTTTTCAACTTGCCGGGAGGGGGGGGGGGGAGAGAGAGATGAGCGGGCTTTAGAAGCCGGCGTAGGGGAGGCCATCTTCAGAGGTGGCTGGGCTGGTGAATGGGGCTGTGGCATTGGCAATGAGGAGGGTGGTGCGTCAAAGGGAAGGTGTGGATGGGGGTTGTAGCCAGAGGATCGCTTTTGGGTTGAAACTTGAGAGAGTGTAAAATGGGCTCTATTATAGTGCTTTAGCAGTGATTAATGTATATATGCATAATTAGATATTGCTCACTCATCTTTAAGGTGCATCAAACACCATAAGTTTTAGGGAGCATTGTTTTCAGTCATTGAAAGAGTTGATGTTAATCAAATTCGTTATGAATTAATTTTATTAATTTGTCTAATCAAAGGCAAAACTTTTAACAATTTTGTTTCTCCAACCATTTCACCAGATCATCATTGCATTACAAGAGGTTAGATTAAAATGGAGAAATTATTGTAGTATTGTCCTTCCCTACTTTCGACATGGAAACTGATACCCGCTTATTAATAATTAATAATTATACTTATATATACTCTATAAATAAAGAGTTATGTTATATCAGCATAAGTTTTTTTTTAATACCATGCCGATTCATACTGTATCTAACATGGATACCGTGAGTTAGCATGATGTCAAAAAAAAATTATATTCACATAACATTTTTCATAAATCAACCCCTCATTTTGTCTTTTTTTTTTTATGGGCTTTGTTTTTGTCCAGATTTGATGTTTTGTGCGGTTCGACACTTGACACTGTGAGTTAAAGAGCTGAAGGACCATTGGGCATGGGAAATACCGTGGTCTTTGGGCTTGGGCTTTGGTTAAGCTTCGGCGGACTCCTCTTTCACTTTTTTTTTTTTGAGTGGGACCCAGAGACATAAAGCGCGAGAAGAATCCAAGTTTAGGGCTAAGCCAAAAAATTAACAAAGGTAATCAAAACACAGATCAAGAAGTTGTGCAGCAATGGCAGAGTGTGTGTTGGGTGCATCAGCGAGTCCCTCTTTCTCTCTTCGGCCCACAACAACCACTTCTTCTCGACCCTTCCACACTTCTCCTACCACCAACATTTCCGTCTTTCACTCTCCTGCTTTCAGTTACTTGAGGCAGAGCTTGACGCACTCCAATACTCGCTCGCACTTGTACGTTGCCGTTGTCTCTTCCGATTCCAAGGCATCTTCCGTTGACGTAGGTCAACCCGATTTGGACAATACCGGTGGTGTTGGTGGTGCCGGAAACGGTTTTGGTGACCGAGGCGGCGGCGGCGGAGGTGGTGATAGTAACGGTGGTGGTGGAGGCGGTGAGAACGAGGACAAGGGCGAGGAAGGATCGGACGCAGGAGATAAGAGGAAGATGGCTCTGTTGATGTCTCAGAAATTCACTCTTGGTTATGCTGCCCTCGTTGGAGGTACTTAAATCTCACGCTCCTAGGTCATTTCATTGTTACTAAACCTTAGAAAGTAGAGGAAACTCATCCGTTACTAAACCCTAGAAAGTAGAGGAAACTCATCCGTTACTAAACCCTAGAAAGTGGAAACCCTAGACTGATGTGTAGCATTAGCAATGCACTTATTTGGACAGTATTTGTGGTCTGATTCGTTGAAATTTTGAATGTTAATTACCTTAAATTTTATCTCAGATCTTTGAGTTTCATCTCTAGCAGCTGATTTTCGAAAATTGCAGGGTCCACTATAGATCTGGCGTCTGGTTAAATGTGATCTTGGAGTCTTAGACATGTGTTTAGTTAGGTTTTTCACAATATAATGTGTTCAATGGATTGGTTGGACCATGTTTATGCACTATGTTCAGTTTCTTCTTCCTAATGATATCTGCATGACAATGTTCTTGGTGATTGTTTTTGGCAGTGGGTGGTGTGATGGGCTATTTGAAGAGTGGGAGCCAGAAGTCACTTTTGGCTGGGGGTGTGTCTGCTGCACTGCTGTATTATGTTTACACTGAGCTTCCTGTAAGGCCTGTTTTTGCATCATCTCTGGGCCTTGGTAAGTGATTACTTTGTCAAGTTATTTTACTCTGAATATGCTCTTATAACTTACAATATTGGTTGAACTTTAAAGCCCATCTTAAGAAGCTATCTTATCTGTTAGTGGATTAGGTGCATTGCTTTTTGAGCTTTAATATATAATGCAGGTGATATTTCTCTAAGGTTGCATTAGTAGTCTTGAAAATATTTGTTGTAGTTAATATATCTTGAGCTCTTTTGAAGTTGGATTATCTCAGTGTCTGAGTTGCTACAATTAATTTATTAAAGAAGTAAAAGTATAATTTGGTAATCCCTGAATTCTGAATTTCCTTTCTATAAAATAAAACTAAAGTCGTTTTCTTTTTCAAACGTTTAAGATTTTATAGAACCTAACAAAAAAGTATTGGAATTTTGTCGAAAGTTGTTCAACTGGTAATGGAAGAGACTATGATGCATTGGCGTTGATACCTAATTGCAGTGACGGATAGTGGTTTCCTGTATAAGGATATTTGTTATGAAATTTATGGCCGCCCTAACCTATGTTTGATAATACTGAAAGCTTTAGCAAATAAAATCCGGGGGGAGCTCTCTAACTAAGTTTGGGTACCAGAGTACAGTTTTGATTTTTTTATTTAATTTTTATTCTTTGGACATAGGTAAACTCTTGTGAGTTTGCAGAGTTGAAACACTCATGTTTGTCAACCTTGCAAGCAACTGCAATTGATATGAACTAAAGTTTCATGTGATTATCTTTTGCTTTCATGTCTGATTTGTTTTGTGTTTCCCTCTTGATATCTAGGCATATCGGCTGCGCTTCTTGGGGTGATGGGTTCTCGTTTCAAGAAATCAGGGAAGGTCTTTCCAGCAGGTGTTGTGTCGCTTGTCTCCCTTATAATGACCGGTGGTTACTTGCATGGAATTATGCGTAGCTCTCACTAGAATATAAATAACGAAGGTGGGATTGTAGGATATCTTGTAAACTTCGCTGAATACAAGCTCCTTTTGTTATAAAAATTGTGTGTTGTCCTGTAGACCTATGTTTTTTTTTTTTTTTTGGTTGGTCATACATGTGTAGACCTTTGTTGTGAAATAAGGAGTTCGAGCTTGGACTTATGTTTGGCCACTGTTTACAAGCATTATTGTTATTTTCTTCGGATTTGGATCCTCTCCTGTCGCGGACCATCATTTTGAATAGGAATAATTTTGAATTGGAATAGATACAAGTTGTATTGTACATATCCACTATGATGGGTTATAGGGTCCACTGGCTATATATATATGTATATATATTCGAAAATAGCTCTGTTATTTGTCTCTCTGACGACATCCGATCCTTTGCTTATTTATATATTCAACAAGGAGAGAAGCCAAATACATTTTCTTCTCGTGACTAATATCGTATGGTACTTTTTTGGCCAGTTGTGTTTGAACGCTATCCACAGGCAGTAGTAATTGTATCTCAGTGCTGCAGCAATGTAGTAGAGAAAGACACCGAAATAAAGGGAATCTAATAATTAAAAATTGGCGAAGCACATTTCTCTTTTCTATTTTTCTCCCCTCGACGCTTCTGCAGTTCTGCAATAGATCCAAATACTTATTGCTATTACATATTAAGTGGATATCTTGAATCTGCCAGATGACTTAGCATTTGAATGAGGAAGCATTTGTATTGTCAAATCAGAAAAGATATGAAGACCGGTTATGCATATTAACTAGGCTTGTTAATATTTGTTTCATCTACCTCAGGATGAAGAAGCTGTTGTTCGTACTGTACGCTGAAAACTATGGTCTCGATAGAGTGAGTAGATAATTCTTTAGCAGTTCTGTACAATTTACTGATTGAGATTTATGGCATGTTGATTTTAATTCCAAATTAATTTTTCGTAAAAAGAATTGTGAACATCACGTATGGCCAAAATTATGTTTCCAACTTTAATTTATTTGTGATCGTGATATTTCCAATACCAGTCCTAGTTTTAAGTGAGAATATCGATATTTTGGCCATAGATGATTTACATATCCTATTATAAGCTTATTCTAAAGTTGACGTTCTTAGTGGCACTTTATAATAATATTGACAAATAAGTTTGAAAATAGAATCTCAAACTTATGCGATGAGTCAATCCTAATTGATATTCCATAGGGTGCGTCGTATCCTTAAAAAACCACTATTTTAGGAGTATTGCAGCATGAATTCACCCTCCAGTATTTTATAGTTCCCGGATATCTTAGAAGGCTTCGATTGCTATGCGCTTTGCAGTCACAAGGTATACTGTAGCATATATGATGGTCTAGATTTATAAAGTATATTAATATATTAATTATTTATGATACATTATAGTAATATATTAATTTTTAAAAAATTTAAAAATATAATTAAATATATTTTAAAAATTAATTATCATATATTAATAATATAAATTATATTAACAGTATAAAATAATTTTACATTATCAATATAAAATTATACTAATAGAATTTTTTTAAAATTTTATTGAATGATAATATAAAATTATTTTATATTATTAGTGTAATTTTATACTATCAATATATGATAATTAATTTTTAAAATATTTTTAATCATATTTTTAAATTTTCTTAAAATTAAATATTACTATAATATATTATAAGTGATTGGATCGATACATCTCACAATCTCATCATCAGATTGCAAGATATATCGTGCAGCTTGACTAGCAAAGAGCACAGGAGATAACGCCATCTTATAAAGGATTTTGGTGTTATATTATGATTCATATGGTGAACCAACCGACAAGTCGTGGTGTGTGTAAGATTTTGTTGGTTCGGGTGCGATGGGCGGTTTAACTTTAACCAAAAAAATAAGGAGTGGTTTAACAAATTTGGTAATTCATAATAAAATCAGAATAGGAATCATACATACTAGAGGAAAAGTTAGTGTGGCACCTATTGTAAAAAGAATAGTTAAGTTTCACCTTAGTCGGTATGGATATGTGTAAGAAAACTTATAAAAGCTCCATTAGGGAGACTACATTGGATTGGGGGTAATTCAATAATTAAAGATAAAGAGTGACTAAAAAAATTTATAGATAAAGTTATTAAAAAAATACTTAGATTGTAATGATTTGACTATAGACATATTTTATAATAAGATACTATAACATTGTCAAATTCATTTAAGTGACTCTAACTAGTGGGACAATATTTGATTGTTGTTGCATAACAAAATCAGAATATGTCCCACCTATATTTATTAAAATATAAAATGTGTTTTAGAGAGTCATTATTTAAGGAAAACTAATTTTAAAATTATAATTTATTTTAATTTTTTAATGATCAAATGAAGAACATTATGAATTTATTTTATTTGATCTATGTTTATCAAAATTTATATTTTATGAGTGCGAAAGGAAGATACATCTCAGCAATTATTCGGTTTATGAATAAGACTACACAACATAAGTTGTATGCACAATAAATCAGTCTTTTAAACGTATTTACATTACGTCGTGCATGTTTTAATGGTTTTGGAAGTAGGCAATATTGCTGTGTTTAGTTTTACTTTTGTAAAATTGATTTTAGATAGAATTAATTTTATTGAAATTAATTTGATTAAAATTGATTTTGAAGAAAAATAATTTATATTTGGTAGTTTCTCTAAATGTGTATTTGGTTGTGCTTTTATAAAATTAATTTTAGATAAAATTGATTTTGTTAGAATTGATTTGGTTAGAATTAATTTTGAGGTAAAGTGATTTATATTTGGTAGTTTCTCTAAAAGTGGTTCTGACATAAAGTAAAATATTTTCACTTCTTTCATAATCAATTCTAGAAGCAATAACTGATTTTGAGAACGAGAAACCAAATAAAATCATTACAAGTCATAATTGATTTTGAGACTGTAGAATTGATTTTGAAGGCTCTCACCGCTTAACTAAACATGCTGTAAAAATAATTCTGACAGAAAATGAAAAATTTTCTTCCAAAATCAATTCTAAAGACAAGAATTAATTTTAAAAGTATTAAATTAAACAATACAAAAATTTATCAAAATTGATTTTGATAATCCAAAATTGATTCTAAGCCCTCTAGCACCCACAAATATGCGCTAAAATCAAATTATTTTTGAGTTTTTTCGTTGAAAACATTCGATTAAGTATCTTACGTTCTTATGATATTTGACTACACCGATTCCTCCTTCGATTTATCGTCCTTTTTTAGAAGGAAAGATAAAGTTGATGGGGGTAGTTATCTCCTTATTGTATGGAATTTGATTTTTCTCCATGAAAAAAACAGCAAATACGGCTATGGAGTAACTTTTCATGTATGTTACATTATTAAATGAGCTCACTAATTAGTGTCATTTCTTTTTCCTTTCTTTTTTTGTTTTTGTTTTTTTGGGTAGTCGGATATAAATTCTCTTGAAGGAAGCGGCAAAGCTAAACTGAAAATGGTGGTTCTGACTTGACTTCGGTGGTTTAAGCCTCAAATTTTAATTGCTTAATTAATGCTTTGGACAAAATAGAATACAAACGCATGAGAACAAATTAGAAACTGACACACATGTGCATGCCAATACGTCTAATTGTCGATAGCTTTTTTGGTTTTTCACATAAATTCACCTATTGAAAATAATCTTGTTTGAACATTTGAAACCTTAGAATGGGTACAGCTCTCTCATCTCATTATCTATGGCCATCAGGCTATGAGCTTAGGTGGCCGAAGAGCAAATGAAGGCTACTCTTTTTTTTGTAAAAAAAAAAAACAAAAAAAAAAACATGTTTAAGTACTAAACTTACACATTTGTTGATAAAAATAAAAAAAAGAAAGAAGCTTACATAAAAATAATTGTGTCGAATACATGATAATCTTTCTCATAACAAGAGGCTTATTGAAATGTCTTATCAATATTTAGAAAACCGTGCACAGCAAATCATCTAAAATATTCAATTGGATTAAAAAATTGAAAGATTAAAATTATTTTAATAATTAATTTTATATAATTATTTATATAAAAATTAATTTATAATAAAATATTTCATTTAAAAAATAATTTTAAGATAATATATTTTATTTAAATTATATAAAAAATTATTTTTATATGATAAAATTATTAAAAATAATATAAAATAATTATTTATATTATATAATATTTAATACTTAAATTAATTTGATAAAAATATAATAATTTAAAAATAATTAACTTTCATTTATGATTAATCATAAATTTTAAAATATTACTTATAATTATAAAGTTGATTTTTAATTTAAAATTATGATAAATTACACTAATCTTTCCTGAGATTTAGTGTAGTTATATTTGACACTTCTCTAAGTCACTTTGCTCGATGTATTAGCTATAAATAAAGGAGTGTTGAATGTAGTTAGACTGAATATTAAGATAAATTAGTATAATTCATTCTTAAAATTATTAATTTTTAATTATAATTTATTCCATGAAATTACTTAAACAAGATTAACTTTTAAAACACAGCTTTTTTTAACAAAAAAAAAAAAAAAAACCGTTTTATAGAGGCCCCGAAACATGCTCTAAAGAAACAGTTGGAGTCATCATGAAAATATAGATTACAAGAGCAGTCGATAATAAATTGTTCTGTCACATTAAGGTACATCAAAAACAGTATAAAAGACAGGTGTTCTGAGCGTAGTCGATAGTTTCTAGCCAATTGCAGACTAATGCAACTTTCAAGTCATACTTAAGGTTCGATAAAAAGTTAAGATACAGAATGAAGAACATAACACAGTTATATATGTTTCTATGCTTCTACATGAGTGCACGTTATTGCAGACAATACTGTTCCACATAAAGTAGAACCAACATCAGTTGCCTTGCCCTCAAGAGGCAGCAATACTTGCCTGAAATCCCTCCTTTGATCGTTTAAAGGGAGCCAAATCCGGTGGATTGTTAGCACAGAAGTTGTTCTCTATGTTGCTAGCCACTTTTTTTGATGGGGCATAGGGGGCTTTGCTGCCCAACCTTTAAGAAACAGAAGTAAACCCAATGAGAAAACCAGTAATATACAATAATCATATACAAAATTGGAAGTTCCAAACTAAGACTACAGACATCATTAAACATGAGAGGCTACTGGTAGTAGTACCTATCTCGTCGCTTCTCAAGAAACCTTTGAAGCGACTGTCTGCGTGCTAATGGAAATTCTGAAGAGAGACATAAAGCAAAAGCCATAAAGTGACAGACAACACAATCACTGAATAGTATATGATAAAGAAGCACAGAGCGGAGAAGTTGTTGTATCCACATAGAGGATATCTTTTTTTTTTCTTTAACATAGGTTATATCTACGTAAAATCTTACTCAGGATCCACTTTTATACTTTGTTCTAAAAAATTTATGGTAAAAATAAAGAATGGAATATGGTTCTTTTATTTCATGGAAGATGATAAAACTTTTTTATAAAATGCCTTTCAATTAAGAATTTGTCTGGTTTTTATCTCCATTTTCTATGTTTTATGTTTTAAAAATTTTATGAAAGAAATATTGAAAATAATAAAATCTTGTTTCGTATCTTCATTTTTTATTTTTATTATTTCTTTTACATAATTCTCAAAACAAAAAACACAAAAAATAAAAACAGAAATCAAATAGGCCTAGGCTGTTTGACAAGTTATCATCTAAATCTTGTGTGATAATGAGGAAGTATAACTTCCCACCTTGCAGCCTGCAAATGGAACTCTTCTCTGGAGGAAAGTGCACTGACTGCTGTGAAGCCAAATTATTAGAGTTTCCTTGTGGAGAAGAAGGGCTTGTGGGAGTGGGAATGAGCGGAGTGAAGAAGGATTGTGTCCCAATCTTCACTTCAGCAGATTTGGCATAGGCAGCAGCAATAAGCATTATTTCTTGCACCTGTTAGTAAATATGAGAATAAATATATTAGTTGTATTAAAACTATAACACATAAAGTGAAGAGCAGGAATCACAACTTTTGCTATATTCATGGATCACATCATATTTCAAAAAGAAGCTACCTTTTCTGCAGGAATTCCGTCATAGACAAAAGTGCTCCCATTAAATAAGATGGTAAACTGGGTTGGAACCGTTGCATTCAGCCCAGATGCTGGCATTGGCCTGAAGAAAAGGAGGGGAAAAAGCACACACACATATAAAAATTATCTATAAGTTTGTGTTTGACTGAAGGATAAAAATGGGGAGAAATTTTCTATGGATAAACTTACTCTTAAACCAAACATACCCTAAGTTTGACAATCGTAGAAAAAAGAAATTGTAACTTGAATTTCCAAGAACAGTAGAGATGCTATAGGTTGTATAGTTTTCTTATGTTTTCTAGATTTTAAAGAATGGTAATCTCTGTATTATTACGAGCTGTGTCAAGAATTGATAGTAATGTGAAGTCTCAGGTCTCAACAGCGCAATATAAGTAGGATCCATGTGATGTTACCTTCGTGATCATAATACGTATCAAGATTTTAAGTTGAAAAACACGAAAGCAAGGTTTTATTATTAGTTCAGTATGATCTCCTACATCAATTCTTGATTCCCTCCCCTGCCCCAACAAAATCCTTGGTTAAACGTGGAAACCCATAAATAATGTTACATAAGACACACCTACCAAGATGAATTCTTTTCAAAACCCATACCCATAAACATGAATCAACAAGAAGCAGCCGGAACTCAAAGGTGTTCCCTTAAAGCCAATAGCTTTGTAGCCAAGTTCCTAGGAAGCACCTAATATATAGTCCCAAATCCTTAGCGAGTCTCTTTGTCTCAATACTCAGGCACATAGGCCATTTCAGAGGATTATGTCATCAAAAAACTTTCATCCCTCCTGAATATGGACACCACTGAACTGAATCAATTTATTCAATGAAAGCTTCTTGCTAATGGAAGCTACAATAAGTGTCGTTATATGTAACTACCAACCAACCAAAGCATGACTTCATTCAACAAAGGGGAGGAGGGAGACAAATTGAGGCACACATCTAGACTCTAGATTTAATTTATCTCATAACAAGGGTTGATTCCAGACTGCTTCTTTTTGCTTTTTAATTAAACCATGGAGAAGTTTCTTGTGTCCCTTTTCGAGTTAGGACTCAGGATTATGGGTTCATAATGATTCCTTTGTAGAACTTGACAAGGTAGATCATGTACCATATCCTATTCCAATGATCATTGGTTATCCAAACACAATAAAGGGTACATTTGATTCAGTTTTTTTAAAAAATAATTTTAAAATTTAAATTTTATATTCAGCAAAAAAATTTAAAAATTAATTTTTTTCAAAAATTATCCTTTTTAGCATCCAAAAAAGGTTAAAATAAATTTTTTTAAAATTTTAATTATTTTTTAAAAATTATCTAAATATATAAAAATTAATTTTTTTATAAAAAATTCTAAACAAATCCAATAATCAATGAAATGGAATGGAACATAATGCAACAGTGTGATACGGAGTGGAGGAGAAGGGAATAAAATAGACATTTTTCTTTATTATTTAGATATTTAAAAATAGAATAGAATAAAATTATCATTCCATGATTTGAAAATCAGTGTAGGAATGAATAGTATTCTATATCCCCCAAATTTTTGAGGAGAGAGGGTTTGAGGAAAAATGAGGTACTATAATAGAAATCTATTCCACCCTCTTCTACTCCATCCCCTGCACATTTTTTATATCCAAACACGCAAAACTTTTAATTCATTCCATCCTATCCTCTACCACCACCAATCCAAACATTCATTCATTCTTTAAACCCATTTTCATCTCGAGGCTAATGGCTTTCTCTGGTTCATAATCGATATAGTCGTAAAGAAGGTTCTGAATGAACGATCTAAATCCAGAGCTCAAATTTACAAAGCTGTAATCAAGCCCATCCCTTCTACTCAATTTTTCAATTTCATAACCAAGTCAAATCTATAAGTCCTGCTGTGAACAAAATCCCTTTTCAGGCAAGCATGACTTCTTTTACATTAATTAAATTATCACAAAATCTACTGAATCCAAAACCATATGGGCTTTCAGTGGTTTGGCATGCACAGAAAACTAGAAACCTTTACCTTCATAATGAGTCCAACTAAGTGGGTACTTGTCATGAAAAAAGAAAAGAAAAAAGAGAAGAGCTTAAAGATGGAAAGAAAACAAGGGGTTGTGGGTTTTGGAATATAGTACATAGTATATAGATAGAAAAATAGAGACAAATCAGTTTATGAGACACCGACCAGTTAGCAGGGAAATGCATGAGAGACCCATCTTCACCCATGTTGCCGCTAGTTGTTCCACCAACATTACCATCACCAATACTTTCCATAACATGAGAAGCTTTCTCTCCTCTAGCAACAAGTTCTAACTCAGGGTTCAAACCAGCCATGGTTGAAAGTTGAGATGACTCCACTCAACAGATCCAACAAAAAATCTTAAGCCTTTTTTTTTTCTTTTAATATAGTTGTTTGGTACACTGAAAAGCTTAAGCTTTTTATTGTATGGTTAAGGATCAACTGAGCTGGATTGGCAAGCTTGTGTTGGTACTCGAATTGGACCGCTTTCAAGATGAAGAGGCTCCCATTGATTCTATTCACTCCGGTGGTCCCTCTGTCCAACCAAACCATTAATCGTTGTTCATTTATCATAAGAAACATGTGCTTTTTGTGTTTCAATTCTTTTGGATTTTTATATTAATATTTATATCGTTTCAGTACAAAGATGTCTATGTCTTGCACGTCACGCCCAACGGGCCATCGGAAATTTCCACTTCGAGCTTTCAAACTTTTACTTTTGATTTGGATAAGATTTAATAATTATAATATATTATCAGTGAAATGATTTAATTATATATTATTTTCATATAATTTTTGAAATAATTGTTTTATAAATTAAATATTTCTAATGACGATATGATATACAATTAAATAATTTTTTATATATTAATGAGTATCAAACTTATTAGTTTTTAAATATTGACAAAGCTCATATGTTTATTTATTTTTTTCTTAAATTTAGGGTGTTTTATTATGTTGGCTTTATATGGCTAATGTCATTCTTAAGATTTGGCAGTTTTAATATCTTAGTCTATGGCACTTATAATAGGGACAACCTCTTATATTTGATGTAATTATGAGAAGATTTTAAAAAAATAAAATTATACTCTTACTAATAGTTATAATTCTTGGTCTAGTAATAAGTATTTAATCTAGCAAGTACTATCAAAGTAATATTATGAGTTTGAAATCCACTAACTGAGACTAAGGGGAAATTATTGATTTTATTTAACCAATATCATCTTTAAAATTTGATATATTTAATATTATGACCTATGATATCTATAATAGATATAACCTCTTATACTTAATATGATTAGGAAAAAATTTTAAGAAAATAAAGATACATCCTTATTAATTACTATAATTTTTTGGCTTAATAATAAGCATTTGGGTCAACATATTAGCTTTTATTTGTATCACAATGCTGTTAAATGTTTATTGTGAAATTAATAATATAATTAGTAATTATTTGATGACCTATTTTAGATATTAAATATTAAATATATAAAAATATAAAATGGCAACTCGAGTTAAAACTCAAAAGATAAATACTTTTTAATACGATTGACCTGGCTGGGTTGTAATCCATTGTTCTGTCCTGATTTCTAGCAATAGCTTAGTGAAAAGATAAACACGTCGCATCACGTTGATTAGCCATCACTTCGTTCAAAATTTCCCGTGACTCAACTCAAAACAACATCTATGCATGTGAGTTAATCCTCACATTAAACTCGATGTAAAATATACCTTATTTTTTTATAGAAATGTCCGGTATTTGGTATGCCAAGAGCTAGACTTTGCTGCACAAGTTATTAACATCGGATTTGAATTCTCTTATGTTTATTTAAAATATAACTGTATATATTAAAAAAAAAAATAAAGACAAACACTTTAAATAAATAGAATTCTCTTAAATTTTGTATCAGAAGGTTTGAAAATGTAACCTGCACGTCACAGTTAATTTTGGAATCACCAATTAAATATGCCATTCGAAAGCTATTGGCGTAGAAACTAAATTAGCACCAAGAAACATGTTTGCATGTTGACTCCTATGCCATGGTAGACCTTCTAACTTAAAAGCTTAAGTCATTCAAATAAGCCAATTCAATTTTATCTTGTACGGGACATCTCTTATTTATATGTTAAGTGAAAAAAACTAAATAGAGAAGATTAATTTACGGTTAGTGATGATTATATTATATGTCCAAACTTCATCTTGGGGCATGGTAGTTGGTGATTATGGTTAGGACCGGAAAATTCATCACATAAAAGAAGCTAAGAGTGTGTTTGGTTGTAATTTTTTTAGCAAAAATTATTTTTTATTGAAAAAATTTTGTATTCATATATTTTGGATAATTTTTTAAAAATAATCATAATTTTAACAAAATCTATTTTCAACTTATTTGTAAAAGTTAAAAAAATAGTTTTTTAAAAAAAATTAGTTTTTTCAACTATATATAAAAGGTATCTTTGGGTAAAATTTGTTTGTAAAAAAATCACTTTTTTTACTAAAAAAATTATTTTAAGCGTATTTAGATAAATTATTAAAAATAATCAAAATCTTGAAAAAAAATATTTTTAACTTATTGATAAAAGTTAAAAAAATAGTTTCTAAAAAAAAATTATTTTCAAATTTTTTAGTTACATAAAAATTTTAATTTTATAATTTTAAAAAAAATTAAAATAAACATATCCAAAATTTAAAGTTCATAATATTTATTTTTTTAAAAAGATAAAACAAACTCCGCCTAATTCTATCACTCATGAGTAACCAACACGTAAGGATTTTGTCCACAGTACACATTGCACAAGCAAAATTGCTCACAACTCACTCATCGTACAACTTATTAGAACCTCATACTTCCCATCACACAAGGGAATGCTATATCTGAGTAGCGACTTTTTGGAGTATTACATGACTATATTTATTATATTTTATATTAAATTTATTATTAATATATAATTTTATATAAAATATATTTATATGATAGATTCAAAAGTATAGTTATATAATACTCTCAAATCATATAAATATTTCTTCTTCTAACAATATAATACACATCAATCAAGCCAAAATAATAATAATAATAATAATAATAATTAATTTCGAATATTAAATGACGTATGCAACTATCCTCAATCATCATTTCCATTAGTTGGGGAGCAGACATAGGCTTGGTTTGGTTTATTATGATTTTTTAAAAGTTGTCGAGTTCTCTCAATTTTTTAAAAATTGTTTGTAAAAAAATTATAGTAATATTATTTAATAAAATAATATAAAAATTATTTTTAATAAGTAGAAGCTATAAAAGTAATATTTAATAAAATTATTTTTTAATTTCTAAAATAATTATAATATTTATAAATATTAAAGAGAATAATTTTTATTTTTAATATTATTAAATAAAGTAAGATTATATTAATATTTTAAATTTTGGAGAATACAAGCCGACTCTGAAAAAATATCCCATGAGAGCTCCTGAGAGCATTTCTTGACTTTCAAAAATCAGGAGCAAAAGCACTCCAGCTTTTTAGTTTATTAAGCAGAAAAAATTGACTTATACTTTTTATAAACTAAAACACCTATTTGAAGAGCATTACCAAATTAGGCTACAATCATTTGAGAATATTTCTCACATTGTTGAGCTTCAAGGCCATGAAGATTCACCATAGTTACAGGCTTGCAGCAAAGTTTGGATTTAGATGTTAGGTCATTGGGTACAAGACACGTACTCCATCTTGTATATGATGTTTAAACGGTGGCTAACATAATGGATAATTAGCACCATGTCAAAAAAATGAGACAGTATTTTACGATGATTTTAAATTCATAACTTTTCAAGTGGATATAATATTTTTCTTTTTGGTTAGGTGTAATAAAACTAGGCAATCTCAAGGATATTATTATAGTATAAACTTTACAATATATAACTACTGAAGGAATTTTTTAGATTACGTTTATTTTAGCTTTTAAAAAAAGTAATTATAAAATTTAAATTTTATATATAATTAAAAAAAATTGAAAAATAACTTTTGTTAGAAATTACTTTTTTTAGCTTCTTTAAAAAAGTTAAAAATAATTTTTTTTAAAAATCTGATTATTTTTTTAAAATATTTAAATATATAAAAATAAATTTTTTTAATAAAAAAAGTGATTTTAGACTAAAATAATCACAAACAAATACACCTTTAATTGCAATAGAAAAATAATAAATAACCAAAACTTTTGCCTAAATTTTATTATTAGAATAATGTAATATTATTACTCATTCTTAAATAAGTTAGTGGATCTCACCACTTCATTCCATCCAACTACCATTATGATTTTTGGCAAAATTTCTTATTGGATTCTTCTAATTATATAGCATTGCCCATTGCAATAATGCTTAAAAGATTAATTTTATATCAATATCTATGCCTTTGTCATTATCCAAGACTTTTTTTTTTTAGGTCACGGATGCACCCGGGGGGAAGGGACCTTCTTTTTGTGTGGAGTAGATTGGGCATAGTTACCGGGCCTATTGTGAGGCCCATTTAGTGTGGAGTATAAAGTGGGATCCGTTACTTTAGTTTGTTGTCGACACTTTTGCATTTACTAGCTTGGAAGGCCATTTAGAGTATTGTCTTATCATCTTCAATAAGTTCGTTACTGGTTTTAGAGGTGCATGTTCACCAAAACAAGTGAGGTCCATCAACTCCGGTTTCTTTCCCCACTCTCTTTTTTTAGGTCTTTTCCCCACCTTAAATCGAAGGAAAGTTCTTTCGTAAACATATGGGCCTTTGGCCCAAGAAAAGAGGGTATAAAGAAAATCCAATGAATTTGGTGTCCACTTTCGACTTCGACCGGAAAAAAAAGAAACGACTTCGACCAAAGATGCCGGAATCTTGAATTCTTAGCTGAATTTATTTTGTAGTTCCTTTCTTTTTTATAAATTTATTTGAAGACGTCGTCATCATCTGCATAAAGAATGTTAATCATCCTCCATTGAAGAAATGAATTGATTCTTGGCACTTGGTGATTCAGATACAAAAAAAGATTGAAACTTTGTGCGTTTGGCAGCCATAGAAGAAGCCCCTTTTGGGCGAAGAGAGGAATAGGAATAGGATCATGTCAACAACAGAGCCCCCTCCTTTTCAAGAAGCAGCGCGATGTGTTGTCTGCAATTGCAGTTTCAACACCTTCAGGAGACGGGTACCCCATCATATATTGATTCCCAATTTGGGAATATTTTTTTTGTTCCCCTTTTCATTTCCATTTTGCATTCTTGTATGTTATGAGGCTTTTTTTAGCTGTATAAAGTTCGACACTTTGCTTTGTGTTTAGTGATTTGGGGATCTTTAACAATTGATGTAATCCTGTTCTAATGATCTTGGGACCAAAGGGTTGATGACTTTGCATTAATTTAGTGCATTGATGTCTAGGTTGTGTTTGAATGTAATATTGCAGTGTTCAGGGGGGCATTTAGATGCAAAATACGTGCTATTGAAATTGGTTGGTTACTTTTCTTCTTTCTTGGAAAATCCAAAATTTTATCAGTTAAGAATGTAATACTGGTTTTCTATCCCAAAATAAATAATAGCACTAATGCAAACAGTTTTGGTTAAATGCTTATTTAAGATGGACAACCATTTGTTTTTTGAAATTGTCAGAAATTGACAGTACTTAATACTTATTTGATCTTACATACAGAATGAGCCATTTAGATTGACCATTGTATTGGTCATGGTGCATAGCATTTGGATTTGGTCAAACAATCAATGCATGTTAAAAGATCCTGGTGTGATCTCCCTTTAAAATTTGGCAAACTAACTCTCTTCAAGTCACTGTGTGTATATGTGTAAATTCTGCTAGTCTCACTTAAGTTTTTATTTGCAAGCTCCATCTACATGAAATTCAGTTCACAATGAAAATCTTTTCCAGTATTGGCAACTGACTGTGTACTTCTGTATGATGTGTATGCAGCATCACTGTCGATCCTGTGGGAGAACTTTGTGCAATGAACATTCATCAAATCAAATGGTATGATATCTTTCCTTTGGTTTGAAATAGTAGTTGGAGTGTTATCTAGATGAACTTGATAGAGCAATAATTTTCTATACAGGCTTTACCTCAATTTGGCATTTACTCAAATGTCCGCGTATGTGCTGATTGTTTCAACAATTCATGGTAAAGTACTTATAAGTTTCAAAGCACGTTATATTTATTTGAATTATCATGTGGCTATAAAATTAGATACATTTTTCTTTAAAAAATTCGGTAGTTTTAGAGAAGGAAAAGATGGTGAGGAGGTGCACTTGCGACCTGTGAGCTATTTTAAATCATAGAATATAGTAATATCTTGTACTATATCTAATATCTTGTATTATATAGTGATTTATTTAACATTGAGGTTCAATGTATTCTACTCATTGAAGAGCTCCAGAGATTGGGTAAATATCTTGGTGATTACATGTAAGGTCAACATTCATAATCTTTTCTTATTTGGTTACATGGGAAGCATAACAGACCTGGAAAAGGGGATGGAATTGAGATCAAACCCCGATATCAAGCACTCATTATATAGGCTAGGTTCACTGCCATATGAGCTGTCAGCTTGTTGGCAAGTTCAACCTTCATAACTAGTGGTGCCGAGTTAATATGGATTTTTTTAAATAAAAGAAGAAATTCATTGGGACTGGAGAAGAATATTTGAAAAATTTAAGGAAATAAGAGATCCTTAAAGTGAAAAAAGGGGGGGGGGGTGGGGAAGAAGAGAAGCAAGCTTACCCAATTCCTAAATATATCTGTAAGGGAATCATCTTTAAAAACACAATGTGCTTTACATCAAGAAGCAGCCAAATGCCTAATCTTACAAAAGTTATTAGGATTGATATTATATTTATTGATGATTAATTATGAATGTTTGATTCTTGTGTGTGGTTGGAGAAACTTTCATTCTTTTATTCTATTTACCATTTAGGATTGCAAATGCGTGTCAATCCCCATTTTTTGCGCAACATAAAACATATCTCATTTCTTGGCATTAGCTTTTCTTCCAAATGAAATAAGGATTTAATTTGTATATACTGTTGGTGTAAAAAGTTTTTACGCTGTCATCCAATCATATATTGTCACATTAGCAAATATGGTTAAGTCTCACACCCACTATTTGAATGATCAAACAAATGGAAGGATATGATTATTTGACTGTGTAAAAATTCTTTTACATTGTCAGTCCATGTAAATTAAACTCTAAAAATAATGATAATATAATCTTTGATTACTCTGAAACAGAAGAAAGCCTTCTTGCTTTTCTTTGTAACTTGTAAGTTGGTGTACTGGCAGACATTTTATTTTTCCATGCGCTTATATTTTTCTGTAGTTTGTTAATGAAGCCATACTATGCTAGTAGTTTCTTTTTCATTTCTTCTTCTTGTGATAATATTGTTATTTTCTAAATGAGATCGATATTATCTAGTAATCATTTATACATTACATCCTTTCTTTGGCACAGGTCTGGGAAGGATGTAACACAGGCTTCTTCAGATGGAGTAAACAGCATAACAGATACAATATCTAAATTAGATATTGATGCAAATGTTGATTCAAAAACCATACCAACTGCAGAGAATATGCCTGTATCAGGCATTAAAGAGTGTAAGTGTGGAATGCCTCTTTGCATTTGTGAGGCTCCTGCCCCTTCCCCTCCTGCACTCCCTCAGCAGGTAATAATTCTTATTATTATCAGGTAACTTCGTTTTGTTGCAATCCACAAGCTCATGTTTTCTTTTTAATCCTTTGTGACATCAGAAATCCACTCCAGTTATTACAGCTCAATCAAATCCTAAACCTAAGAAGACAGATACTGTTCCAAAAACTAGAAGCTCCACTTCATCTAGCAAGTTTAGGTAGGGACTTGGGACTGGTTGACAAACGTCTGTCTTTGCTGGCACTATGTATGTTTTGAATGTTTTAGTACATAGTTTCAAAATGTAGTTGTTTCTATCTAACGGCAGTGCTCAATCTCCATCTTATTTCAATCAAAAACTGATGATGTGGGGTTGCAGAAAGAAATTTCTTGCCTTGAAAGCTTGAAATCACATTTTCTTTCCCTTGACATGTCTGATGCCTATACTACTACAAGCTTTTAGGAGTTCATTGGTGCTGGGAGCCGTTTCTTTCTGAAACTGAATTTCCCATTGACTTTAGAAATATATATTTGATAGATTCATGCAAGTTAATTATTCTATGGCTGAGATAATAATGGGGAACATTGAGTGTTTTCCATCAGCTAAACCCACATGTAAGCAAAGAAAGCAAGCATTTCCTACAAAAGATAAGGACCCACACCCCGCCGTGCGTGCGCGGAGGGGGGGGGGAGGGGGTGATTTCTGTCTGAAGACACTGTATCTGCATCAGGAAAATTTGGCTTATAAACGGGCAGAAATTTGTTTAAGATATTGTGAAAACAATTAAGATTCTCACTATGTCTAAGCTCATGAACTGGTCATCTCTAATTCATTGCTTAATTTTCCTCTTAATGCTTTATGATATCTTATTGATAGTTTATGACGCAAAAATTGCAGTTCTACTTTTAACCTTGGTCATGTAACCAATGGTACACAAGACAGAAGCCAGATCAATTATGAAGTTAATGGAGAGGTAAATATTTTTTATTGTTTAGAGTTAAACAACTTCAACAATCACATTGTGCAAAATGATCTTGGGTGTTGAAAGTCATATGTTGAATTGAATGTGATGCTCTCAGGGTTTAAGAGAAGCAATAAAAAATGGTGACATTGCTGCTGTCAAGAAACTTCTTGATGAGGTTTTCCACTTTCAAATTACACACTACTGTTATAGTTCATTTTTTGCAAGTAGTATTCACGGATTCTAAAATGTGCAGGGTGTGGATGCCAATTACAGGGACAAGCAAGGATTATCTTTACTACATTTGGTACCTCTCTCACTGTGTGTGTGCTCGCACGCTTTTGCATGCTTTGCTTGTTTGTGCTTGTGCCTGAGCAAGCATGAATATATTCCGTTTTTATTGCTCATATAGTGGACACTAATTTTAATATTATCTGTAGGCTGCGGTCTTCAATCAAACTGATATAGTTTTCATTCTCATGGATTCGGGGGCAAGCCTGGAGTACAAAAATGCACAAGGCAATTAATCCTCTCCCTTCCTAAAATTCAGCCAGTTACAATATTATTATTCCTGTTGTTCTAATGCAGTCCAAAGAGATATCTAAAAAAGTAATAAGTAGCAAAATTCTTGGATACAAAACCTAACCGATTACTTCTTCTCCAGGAGAAACACCTTTAGATTGTGCTCCAGCTACCTTGCAATACAAAATGCGAAAGAAGATGGAAGATGGTGGAGCAATGGACTGAAGGATTTGAATAATCTATTAATTGTATTATTAATCTACTTATGCGGTGCCCCCAAAGAGAGCTTGAACTATTACCAGTGTCCAAAAAATTATCTGTAAGCAGAACAAAAGTTTTCTGCTTCTATATAATTTGACAGAACTGGAGTTCAATTCATCCGTTTATGAAATAGCAGATTGAGGATGCAGAGCTACATAAGACACATCTTTGTTGTTCATCTAAGCAAATTAGGGTGTATCCAGTTTGTAAACTTGTTTGATGTATGACATAAGAGCATCTTTTAGTATGCATCTCTCTGTTGTTGAATGTTAAGCTGTCTTACTTTCTTCCACTATAAATGCCGAATTGCAACACTTCTTTGTTTCTTACCCCATATTCGAGGATGGTGTTAAGGGGAAGAAAAATCTAACAAAGTCATTTTGGAATGATGTCATGCAAAAAATCCTGTTTTCATGGCACGGTGATATCTTTTTGCTTTCTTTCCTTTTTTGCTTTTTCTTTTCCTTTTTATTGCAAGCGTTAAGTCACTTGATCTTTTCTCCCTCGCTCTTCGGCCCGCCACCCGCAGAGTGATTCTTTTGCACTCGGTGGGCCACAATTTCTCTTCACCACACAATCTTTGGTAGACGTTTATGAGGTGGATCCCATGTCAGTTTTTTTGTGGTCATAACTCACTACAGAGGAAGAATCACTCTTCCTCCTTTGAGTATATTAGAATTTTCCCCACCCACACACACCCATTTCTTCTTGTTATGTTCATCATACACCTTAACCAAATTGTGGAAATGATGCAGCGTGCATAGGTTGGATCTGACTAGGATCTTTGGATTCAACACATGCAAATGGGGTCATTATGACGTTTCAAAATCTTGTGAAAAAGCAAGCTGACCTGGTACCATGACTAGAATGAACCCTTTTTCATCTTTCACCTAACAAATCTCATTATCCTAACAACTGCATCATAAGTTCATAATCATTAATCATGCCCATAATTGATGCCACGCAATAGCTTATGTAGCAGGAGCTTTATTAAAGTTAGAATGATCAATTACACGGCTCAATTAAAATTGAGTGCACATGATGTTTACTTTTCAAGTGGCTTGCAAGTGACCTTGGGTTAATTTGCTACATTAAAAAACGAAGATATTGACGTTCTTGTCTTTCATTCTTTTTTAACACCCTTCAAACTACTTGCTGCATATTAGGTTTTACAGCAGAAATATGAACCATATAAAAAAAAGAAAAGAAAATGAATAGATTGATGGATTCGTTGTAATACATACTGTATCAGGTGTACAAGACGTATAAAACAAAAAGGAAGAAGTCAAGAATACCTAAAGAATAAATAGAATCTTAAGATCCATTATCAAACATGATGATCCAACTGTATTAGCTTTAATCAGCCCGTTGATCAAAATTATTTTATTCATACGTTAACCCCACCCTCAAATTGGCTTCTGACATAAACTATTGTATGCACGCGGAAGAGTCTCGATGACTAGTCGGTGACCCTTTATACCTAATCCCAAAAGGACGGTGCATAAAGCTTTGATATGACGAAATATGAAAATAAAATAACTTTGATTATGTCAAAAGGAAACCAAGAAAGAACGTGGAAGAGAGTGAGAGTATAAAGAAAGCCAAAGTGAACGAGAAGAAGGCAGACTCGTCCACCACCACCACCATCACCACCTCCTCCATTGGCTTTATAAAGAAGCCATAGAGCTCATCTGAACTTCCCCCTTTTCCCTCTCTTCTTTCTCAGTCACTCCATTCTTCGTAGCTTCACCCTTTGCTTTCTTTCAATGGGTTTCTATGTTGAGGACTCAGCATATGGTTTGACAATAGGACAAGCTATATATGAGGCAGCTCTTATCATTGCAGTTCTGAGATGGGTCTTGTGCTTGGTTTTCAGGGTCATCAAAGATAGGAGGACACGTTCTCTTCACACCCCAACTGAGCCATCTTCTCCTTCTTCTTCTTCATGTGTGTCTTCACAGGTGATAAGGGACAACACTCTTGGGTTGACCACCTTTGGTGAGATTGTGGAGAGGCTTCCAGACACAGAAGACACGTGTGCTGTTTGCTTGAACCAGCTGAGAATGCAAGATGAGGTTAGGGAGCTCATGAACTGTTACCATGTGTTCCACAGGGAATGCATAGACAAATGGTTGGACCATGACCATGACAACCACAACCCTACTTGCCCTCTATGCAGGGCCCCTTTGTTGATTCCTTATTATTGGTTGTCATCAGAGAGCTCTAGCTGTGTGCCTCCCCCTCAGCCTAGCTGGGCTGTGGAGAGGCTTCTCTACCTCTTTGGGGATGATCTCTTACCTTGTTGTTAGGTCTTTTGCAGCAACAAGTATGAATATTGTGCAGAGACAGAGCTTAGTTAGGGCAATTCATTATTTGTTGAGTTTGATCTTCATAAGTGTCTGGGGCTAGCGAGCTGAAAATGAGTTTGATCATCCTCTATTACCTAGTTGGGTGCTACAAAAAATAAGTAGATACCATGACAGAAATTAGTTTGGACTTTGTGTGTATATAGATATGTTTTTAAAATTTGACATATATTAGTTATGATATGTTCCATTCTTGAATTATTGCTTAGGCCATCTTATTTTTAGCCTTTGATGTAATGATATGTTTGATTCAATCATGATTTATATTATGTCAAAGCGGCTATATATCCTCAATTCCTTTCAATAGAGATAAGTAACTCTTTTGTGCCTGCTTTCGGAACAAAGCAAACGATTCATTGCTTCAAGTGTTGAGCAAGATTACAGTATAGTGGAATAAAAGTGCCAAATACGCGTCGTGATTCAATTAGAAGTGGCTACAGATTAAAAGGAAATCGTACAAAATATATGGTTGCGATGTTGTTAGTGGGACACTGGCACTGTGGCATCACTTTCCAACAACTGACAATTACCCACACACGTATAGAGAGTGCTAGTTGGCACCTCTTTATCTTTGGGCAATAAAATGATCCCTTGCCCTTCGAGGGCAACTAGTTATATGCAAGTGATTAATCTTTGGGCAGCTAGCGGAAAGTGTCTTGGTGACTGACAACATCTAAAAGTATGAATCTGCTCAATAAAGATAAGAAACTATTTTTTTCCCTTGCTTTTGTAGCAAAGCAAATGATTCATTATTAAGCAACAGTAGAGCATATTGGCATAACAAAAGTGAAAAGTTCAGACAGCCACTAAACCATATTTAATCAATGATGATCTGGTTCTACAGGGTAGCAAAAATCAAGGCCATTACATAAAAAGAAGGTGATTTAATTATAAAGATTGAGTTTTTCTGTGTGTGGAGCTGGCCCTGCCCAATAGTCTACTTTATGTTACGTCAATAATTGAATGATAATCACATTTCATATAGCCTTCAACTTTTTGTCCCAACGTCAAATACCACCTACATCTTCCAATTCAACTTTTAATTCAATATTTATAAATATAATACTATTATACTAAATAATTAATCAACTGACACTCTTTCTTCAGCTCCTTCAGAAAACATTCTTTCTTTGGCTTTCGTAAGCCTCACTGTAGTAGTACTGTATTGTACATCAAGCATGTAAACCAGACACCAGATGATGTCATCTAATCCTTCAACTTCAAAAATAAAAGGTGATGCTTTTATTATTACATTGCTAAAGTCATTATATCTATAGCTTGCATAAATTTATTTTTTTTATTAGAATATTCTCACAAGTAAGTACTGTTGTGAGACTAATTTTGTAGACATAATACTCACTTACTATTAATTAAGAAGATGTCGAATGTCCTTTCAACAAGTGTTCGTTTTAGGATTAAACTTTGAACCTGTTGTAGCTCGCTGAGTATCATGCCGAAATATTTGTTGATAAATTTCAATATGGAAGAAGAGCGTATCCGCTTATTCAATATTTTTTGGGTCAACCAACTTATCTCATATATGACTGTATTCTATTAATATTCAGGGCATTATGGACTGAAACATCCACCCTCTATCCGTTGCTCTTGCCTTCAAGCTCCATCTTCAACTTCCTTGAAGGGGCGAGCCGATTCCATGGAGGCAACTCTTCTTTTTTATAGAGGTTTTCATTGATCTCTTGCCTTTTTTTTTTTTTTCGCGTTTCTTTCTTTGTTCTTTATTTTGTGGTTCTTGCTATTACTGATGCATCAAGTAACACAAAAAGTTGTGCTCGGGTTATCATAGTTCGATGATCTTGGCCGATGATGGACAAGATGGGGTTTTGGTGGTGGTACGTGTTTTTATACGTACACTCTTTTGTAGTGAGACAACAGGTCTCTATTTTTGATAGTCTAATCATTATCTTTTTGTGATAGTGCATTGATAACTTGATATTTACCACAATGCAGGCTTGGTGCTTCCGTATTCAATATGTTAATTTGGTAAAATCTTGGTCAAGACGCTTTAGCTAGGAATTTAAGTTTTAGTTGAACGCTACTTCTCTCACTGCATAAATGGTTGTAAAAGTTGCATGAGGGGTAAAGATTAGATATTTGTAGTGTGATTTGTAATCAATCATCTATATTTTGATGTTTATTCAAAGTTGTATAGTCATATTGATTATAATCATAAATTTAGCTTGAATGTTATAATTAGATTATATTTCTTTTGATTGCTTACATATATATATATATATATATATATATATATATATATATATATTTTGGTCAATGCACGCACACCTTTATATAGGGGAGGGTTCATATATTATAAATTAAGTTTTGCTTGGTATCGAATCCATGTGCAGTTAATAAGAAGCAACAAATCCACCAAAGGCAATGCCTCAACTACATGGATTGCTTATTATTGAAAATATATATACATATATTTTTGGTCTTACTTATCATTGAAAACTGTTGATGCCTTGATGGCCACTTAAGTGGGATACAAAGCCCAAAACACATCCAAAATGAAAAGGACGAGTCCAATAGGCCCAATCTATCGAGTTTTAGGAATTGAAAATTTGTCGACCCGTTGACCAAAAATAAATCCTCGACCCAAAAAAATGAAAAAATAAAGCGAAATGCTTTTACCAAAAAAAATAAAAAAAAGCCTATATTTATATTTTGTGAGGAAAGAAACAAAAAGAGTATTGCACAGTACCCCCTTAGTTTTCGAAAATTTAGCTCTGTTCTAAAATCTCAGCTCGGGGGATGCAATGTAATGGTTTGGCCACAGGGTGACCAAAACAGACTTACGGACACATCAAACCATTTCATTAGATCTACGCTACACCCTTCTTTCTAGGTCCCTTGCTTCTTCCGTTTCTCAGATCTCTCTTACTTTTCCCAACTTTCACTCACTCTCTCTCTCTCTTTTCACCCGCGGCATCGAATTCCTTCGCCGCCGGAAAAGTCACATTTGTCTGCGAGCTCAAAGGATCGCGTTTCGATTTCGCATGATCTGGAATTCTGCCTGCATTTCCTCGAATTCCAATTCCGAATTCAACAGTGCAGTGATCTGTAATTGGTTGCGAGAGACTGTGAGAGGAAATGGCAGCCGGCGGTTTCGTCACTCGAGCATTCGATTCTATGCTGAAGGAGTGTTCGGGGAAGAAGTACCCTGACCTCCAGAAAGCTATTCAGAATTATACAGGTTCGCCTCGAATTCTCAACCCTAGATCCCTCTTTCCATTGCTTTTTGTGACTTTGTTTTCTTCCCTCTCCTCTGATTTGAACTTTTGATTCGTATTTGATTTTTTTATTTTATTTTATTTTTTTGGTTTCTTTTGGTCTTAGATAATATATTTAAGCGCTTCAATGTTCAGTTAGTGGCTTTGGTCCTTGAAGTTCATTGTAGTTATGGTGCTGCTGATAATCTCTTTGTTAATTTGATTATTTTGCTGTGCTCTGCTATCGTTCCAGATATTACGAAAGAGGCGAGCCAGAGAAAGCAGGAAATTCCGAGTGAGGTCAATCAAGCAGCACCCTCAGCTGAATCTGGGAGGTAAAATCTTTTGGATAAGACATTGAACATTCATGCGTTTTGAACGTTCGTAATTTAATTGAAGGCTTTTGAATTAGGTTAAGGCGAATGAATATTGAATAATGAATAAGCCTTAAATGGTGAAAGTAAGATCAGACATTTCCATAAATGGACCTGGATCCTTTTAATTTTAACATTTGACTTTGTTTTTTGGTTGTTGCTAGCACAAATGAAATCGAAGATGGGGCAGCGACTAGAACAGAAGCAGATCAGTCACAGAAGGCTGAGCATGCTTCTGATGCGACAGATCATGGTAGCAGGCCTAAGAGTGGTAATATTACTGTTATCCTAGCGAATGCTGGGCAGACACTTGAAGGAGCTGATGCAGAGCTTGTTTTAAATCCACTTCGACTTGCATTTGAGACAAAGAACTTGAAAATCCTAGAACCTGCTTTAGATTGTCTTCATGTATGGACATATTCTTTATCAACTCTACTCAAGAAGCTGTTGACCTAGTCCTTATAGCTCTTATGATGCATAATCATGCTAAATTGGTGAAAGCTTACTTATTCTGCCTATTTACTTTGAATACAGAAACTTATAGCTTATGATCATTTAGAAGGAGATCCTGGATTAGATGGTGGTAAAAATGTCCCACTGTTTACAGACATTCTAAACATGGTGTGCGGTTGTATTGATAATTCATCACCTGACAGGTATGCAAATCACTACGCACAGGCAGTGCTGACTGAATATAAGGGTTTTTATTTATTTACTTATTTTTTTGGTTATAGCTATTCATTTTTGTGAATCAATATGCAGTACTATTCTCCAAGTGCTGAAGGTACTTCTTACAGCTGTGGCTTCCACAAAATTCAGAGGTGCGTTTATCGTAATAGAAATGAACCCATTCTTTTGTTATGTATGTCTGCTGATAACATGTTATATCCATTGACATACAATCTGTGGTCCTGTAGTATATATAATTCCGGACAACGTATCCTGCAAACCATAGTGTGTGGATGTTATGTGATGTCTATTTAAATCACAGAAGGAAGCTTTCAGTAAAAGGAACTTAACTTACATGTTTAAGTGTTGCAGTTTTTTTTTTTTTTTTTTTTTGAAAATAAATATTTATGAGAATTTCACTCTCCATTTATGACCATAGCATAGTTGGTTGGATACTGAACTGTAAAATATTATGCTCAACATAATTATTTTTCTTAATCTAATCTGTCTGAAGTAGCAAGGAAATTTGTTTTGGCTGGATTTTTATTCTAGAAGGAAAGAGTAGAGGAAATTACTCTTTTCCGGGCCTGTTTGGTTTCTGTTTCCATTTCTTATATTTCTTATTTTTAGGATTTTGTGAAGGAAACAGTGAAAAAAAAAGAAAATCCTGTTCCCTGTTTTCATTTCCTGTTTTCACTTTTCCTTCACAAAATCCTGAAAACAAGAAACACATGAAATGAAAATAGAAATCAAACAGGTAGTTTTTATGTTGTATATTTCTGTTTCATTCTCTGAGAAAGCTATGAGGCTTTTTTGTCTAGAATTTGACCTTTAACTGAGGCTTGATATATTTAAAAAAGGGAAACTTGAAAAGACCAACCACAATGATTGATGCAACTCATGCTAGTCCTTGAAAGTTTATCTTTTAATGATTCACTTCCTTTAGACCGCCAGTTTCTACCTTTACAGTTTACATGATGTTTCTTGCTTTGGGTTTGGGAAGGATATTTGATGGTAAATGTTTTTTTTTTTTTTTTTGAGGCCTTATCCTTGCCTTTACCATCTCTACACTTTGCATCAAGGTTGGGATAGAAACAGAGGTTTTAGAGTTGCAATCAAAGATTGTCAATTGCCTTTATGATGTCATGTTACTCATGCATATGTCCCACAGGAAATTCTTGATGAGATGACTTTTTGAAGAATGAGCATGGGTCATTTAATGAGCTGAGCCCCTTTTGCCCATTAATGCTGCTAGCCTCAGGGTTCTGCTGCTTACCTTTAGGTTTTCATTTAAGTTTATCAAACTGAAGTACACCGAGATTGGGAATTGAGACTTGTGAGTGCTCCAGTTAGGCATGACTGGGAAACACTTGATGCTAAGAAAAAGGTGAAAGAAAAAGGGTAAACTTCATTAATAGAAAAGACAAGTTTACTAATACAGGCTTGCTTTCCTTTCATGCGCTATTACAATGTGTACAGTTAGAGGCTTAGAGCATTTGTTCTGTAAAACTAATTATAATGCACTTAATGCATTTTCTGTGCTTTGTTTTCACAATGTCAGCCTGATCATTTATATTGGTCCTGCGGGCAAACCACTCCATGGTGCTCTGGGCTGCCTTTTCTCTCATTCTTTTTTATTTATATATTTCTTTCTTTCATCTTTTTTGTGCAAATTTTGAATCTTTATTTATGTTATTCAGTACATGGCGAACCTTTGCTGGGAGTTATCAGAGTATGCTACAATATTGCTTTAAATAGGTATTACTCATTTCTATTTTGTCTTCAATGGTTGTAATTTTTAATCTATAGTACTCTGATTCATTGTTTGGGTTTGTAGCAAGAGTCCTATAAACCAAGCAACATCAAAGGCAATGCTGACACAGATGATCAGCATCATTTTCAGGAGAATGGAAACTGATCCGGTGCGGATTTTTTAAATTTCTTAATATTAAGCATATTTGGCTTATTGTTTCTATAGTAAATTGTTTTAATAATGCCTATCAATTTCCAGGTTGGAACTTCATCTGGTTCTGGGGGACAGACAACTACAGAGGCAGCTTTGGCGGAGAATTTAAACACAAAATCTGATGAAACTTCTGCAGGAGACTCAAATGAAAGAGAAATGACTTTAGGTGATGCACTCAGCCAAGCCAAGGATGCATCTCCAGCATCTCTTGAGGAACTTCAAAATCTTGCTGGGGGTGCTGATATCAAGGTAAATGATTTGTATACTTTTGTATCTAATCCAGTCCTCTGGAGCAGTCCTTATTATAACACAAGATTGTATCTTTTTGCATAGGGCTTAGAAGCTGTGCTGGACAAAGCTGTGCATACTGAAGATGGCAAAAAGATTATACGGTATGAATATGATATTGTATTTGGGTCATCCGTTGTTTTTTTACACTGAGAGTAGTTACTCAAACTATTAATTTTCTGTCAAGTGGGATTGATTTGGAGAGCATGAGTATAGTACAACGTGATGCTTTGTTGGTGTTTCGCACTCTTTGCAAGGTTGGTTCTCACTTTAATACTAGCATTGCAGTTAATTTCTTGTGAACATCTCTTATATTCCTGACCTTAAATTTGGCAGATGGGTATGAAGGAAGATAATGATGAAGTTACAACCAAGACAAGGATATTGTCTCTTGAGCTTCTGCAGGTTATATCAGCTTCCGTTATTTGTTAGTTAATAGGTGTAGCATAATATGTGTGAACATTATGTTACTCATAATCATGCATAAGTAAATATGTGCTTTACCTTATTAACTATGGATCAATTTGCTGGTCCATTTGATTTTCTATGACAGACTTCGTGGTGTTCAATGATATTGCCCTTGGTTGAGATCTAGAATCACATTTAGTGTCAAGATGATGCGAGGATAGAAAAATTATGATATTATTTTGTTTTGATGTTGTTATTTGTATTTAATGCAATTTTTCTGAGTCTTATGAAGGATGGCATCTTATTGTCCTTTTATTATTCTTTGAACTCATTCCATCTTTCTAATAATTTTCTTCTAGCAAACTAAATAAATTAGTATAAGATTATAATTTACACATGTAATGTTGTTAAACTTGGTGACCAGGTATAATACAATTGGGCATTGAAGTGGTATGTTGGAAGTCTCAGAATTGTGGACCTAACAACCACCCAAAAGCTAGGTCAACAGGGAAGGGCTGTCCAATTGATTGTTAAGGCTATCTTCACCATATTTTTAAGTGGTGTAGGACATAACACACCTCCTTCGTACCTAGGATTGGATATATATGGCTCAATATCAATCATAGGATAGGCTCTGATACCATCTCTTATAATTGCGGGCTTAACTCCACCCCAAAAGCTAGCTTAAGGGAGGAGGGCTGCCCAATTGGTTATAAAGGTTATCTTGGCCATAAGCAATGTGGGACTCACAGAAATAATTGCTATCTGTTGGGCATATGATTTTTATGATGGAAGTGTAATTGTGTATGCAAGGGGGGTGTTTAATTTGATCAGGTTCATGGAACAATATCCTTGTGGCTAGTGGTTGATTTCTTTACCCGAACAATTGATAGATAATCATATGAAGTGGGAGTTAATTAATCAGTCCTTTTTGTTCTACATTTGATATTCAAGCTTCTCACTTTTTCATAGTTACTTTCTAACTGTCCACAATTAAACTTTTTTTTTTTGGGGGGTTGTTTTTCAGGGTTTGTTGGAGGGAGTTAGCCACTCATTTACAAAGAACTTTCATTTTATTGATTCAGTGAAGGCGTATCTTTCATATGCATTGTTGCGAGCTTCAGTTTCACAATCCCCAGTCATATTTCAGGTTTTGTTGAACTGGGTTATCTTTCTTTGCATATCTTTAAGGTTCTACATGCAAAATTTGTGATATCATTCTTCTTTATTGGCAGTATGCAACTGGAATATTCTTGGTGCTGTTGTTGCGATTCAGGGAAAGTCTCAAAGTATGCATCATGTCACTTTGCAAATCTCACAGAAGTTTCTCAGCAGAGAAATACTGTTAATTTGATGTCTCTCATCTGTTTCTACACCACGCTTTTGTTTACAGGGTGAAATAGGCATCTTCTTTCCATTGATAGTGCTTAGACCACTGGATAGTTCAGAATTTCCTGTCAACCAAAAACTTAGTGTTCTTCGGTATAATGTTCTTCCTGTTTTATTAAAATTTCTTGTACCTTGGCTTTTAGTTTCTATTAATGAACCTTAATGATATGTTGTTTGCCATTCCTTTTCCTTATGATTAATTTGGTTTAGTGTTGGTTTGCAGGATGTTAGAGAAAGTATGTAAGGATCCCCAGATGCTTGTAGACATCTTTGTGAATTATGACTGTGATCTGGAGGCACCAAACTTGTTTGAACGAATGGTATGATCTTACATAGTGATTGTTTATGGCATAAACATCATTTAAATTAATTATGTGCTCTTTGGTGAATATAATAATCTCTATTGTCTTCCAATTTAACATGTAGGTTACAACTCTATCCAAAATAGCTCAAGGGACTCAAAGTACTGATCCAAATGCAGTTGCTGTTTCTCAAACTGCTTCAATTAAAGGTTCATCGCTTCAAGTAGGTTTAGTTATTGCCTTTTCTATTGAAAGCCAGTAATTCATCGAATGACTGTTTCTTGGTAAAGTTGCTGATTGATCGCATTTTCTATTTCTTGTCAGGGTCTTGTGAGTGTGCTTAAATCATTGGTTGATTGGGAGCAATCACATAAGGAATTGGAGAAGTTAAAGAATAATCAGCAGGAAGGGTCTTCATCTGAGGATTCTTTCGAAGTAAGATCGAGGGAAGATGTAACCAGTGATTTTGAGAAGGCTAAAGCTCATAAATCTACATTGGAGGCTGCCATTGCTGAGGTATTGGATCATGTGGTCTTTAAACTTCTTAACTGGGAAAGCAAATTTGTCTGAACCTTGCCTTTTATAATGATCAAGCTGTAGTCAGGGGCTGACTTATGGTTTTAATAATCCTTTAGTTCAACAGGAAACCAACGAAAGGGGTGGAGCATCTAATATCAAATAAGTTGGTGGAAAACACACCTGCTTCAGTTGCTCAATTTTTGAAAAATACTCCCAATCTGGATAAGGTCGTAACTCTCACATAGTATAATTTAGTTTTTGATCTACCATTAGATTCAAGTTTGTCTGTAATATATAACTGTTGGTTGCTTTCAGGCTGTAATCGGTGACTATTTAGGTCAACATGAAGAGTTTCCCCTTGCTGTGATGCATGCTTGTGTAGATTCCATGAAATTTTCGGGAATGAAATTTGACATTGCAATCCGGGAGTTTCTTAAATGGTTCCAACTTCCGGGGGAAGCTCAAAAGATAGACCGAATCATGGAAAAGTTTGCAGAGAGGTAATGGCTACTTTGTACATGCAAGTTTCCTTCATTTCCCTTTGCCTAGGCGGGGTTGATTGTTTGTCTCTAGACTTGTTGGGTGTATGGGTATATTTATTTGTGCCTCTGTGTTGTAATCTCTTTTGTTGTTGAATTTGGATAGACAATCTTGTGCATGAAAGAAGCTTGAGTTCTATAAACAGATATTTTGTTTGACCTTTGCCCAAGTCAGTTATCATTTACTTGAAACTAATGTGAAGAAAGGAAAATCTTAACTGTCCCAATTACTCCTTTCATCTGGCCTGAGATTGAGATGTCTCAGTGTGTTCTTACTTTAAATCTCAAATATTGGTTGATTGTCTTGTCATAGTGATCAATTTTGATTGGTTCAAGATTCTGGTTTATGCATATAGTATCTACTACTACATATTTCATGGGAATTCTACCTGTACTAATAATTTATGCCTTTGTTACTAATTGCAGTAACTTGTGCATGTTGTCTATGGCAGATACTGTGCAGACAATCCAGGCCTTTTTAAAAATGCAGATACAGCATATGTTCTTGCTTATGCTGTTATCATGTTAAATACTGATGCTCATAACCCAGTGGTGTGGCCTAAGATGTCCAAGTCAGATTTTGTTCGCATGAATGCTAGGGATGATGCTGACGAATGTGCTCCTAGAGAACTGCTGGAAGAGATCTATGATTCCATTGTCAAAGAAGAGATTAAAATGAAGGATGACATATCATTTATTGGAAAAAGCAGTAGACAGAAGCCAGAAGCTGAAGAAGGACGCCTTGTCAGTATTCTTAACTTGGCACTCCCTAGAAGAAAGTCATCAGGAGATGCCAAGTCTGAAAGTGAGGCCATAATTAAGAAAACACAAGCTATATTCAGGAATAAGGGGGTGAAAAGCGGGGTTTTTTACACTGCCCAGCAGATTGAACTTGTAAGGCCCATGGTAGAAGCTGTTGGGTGGCCCTTGCTTGCTACTTTCTCGGTAACTATGGAGGAAGGTGAGAATAAACCCCGTGTTGTTCTCTTGATGGAGGGCTTTAAAGCTGGTATACATATTACATATGTGCTTGGAATGGATACCATGCGCTATGCATTTTTAACATCTCTGGTCAGGTATGATATTTTCCTGCATTCCCTCTTATTTGCTTGTTATTTCTTTTGACATAGTAGGGAGTTATCATGTTTTGTGCATGGGAATACAGGATGTCATCTTTCAGCTTTGATGTTTGGGACAGTTGGCTATGCTCTTTTAGTTTCTTTGTTGAATGTCAGGTTTACTTTCTTGCATGCCCCCAAGGAAATGCGTAGTAAAAATGTGGAAGCTTTGCGAACACTGTTGGTTATTAGTGAGTCAGACATGAATGCCCTTCAAGACACATGGAATGCAGTTTTGGAATGTGTTTCTCGCCTTGAATTTATAACAAGTACTCCTGCAATTGCTGCCACTGTCATGCATGGGTCAAACCAAATCTCCAGGGATGCCGTTGTTCAGTCTCTAAGAGAGTTAGCTGGCAAACCTGCTGAACAAGTTTTCATGAATAGTGTTAAACTACCTAGTGATTCAGTTGTGGAATTCTTCACTGCTCTCTGTGGTGTGTCAGCTGAAGAGCTAAAACAAGCCCCAGCTCGTGTTTTCAGCTTGCAAAAACTTGTTGAAATCAGTTATTATAATATGGCTCGTATACGTATGGTATATATTCTATCAACTGAAATTGCACATATTTGCTTTGTCATTGCGATATTTCATGTCGTATATGCATTTGCAAGCTTTGATTATTATACGTTTCAGGTCTGGGCTAGAATCTGGTCTGTTCTAGCAAATCACTTTATATCGGCAGGGAGTCATCATGATGAGAAAATTGCAATGTATGCCATAGATTCTCTAAGACAACTTGGTATGAAGTATTTGGAGCGTGCTGAACTGGCCAATTTCTCTTTCCAAAATGATATTCTCAAACCATTTGTTGTTCTTATGCGGAATAGTCAAAGTGAATCCAAAAGGAGGCTAATTGTTGATTGCATTGTTCAGGTGTAGTTGGCTTAAGTTCTGATTCTTTTTCCATTTGTGCTTAATGTCATTGGAAATATTTTCTAAAATTCAGTTTGGTACTGTTGCCTATTGCAGATGACAAAATCTAAGGTTGGAAGCATAAAGTCTGGGTGGCGTAGTGTATTTATGATTTTTACAGCTGCTGCAGATGATGAATTGGAATCAATTGTTGAAAGTGCATTTGAAAATGTTGAGCAGGGTAGGGATGACTCTCTTTGATCTTGTCATTGCAGTCTTATGTTGCAATTGTGGTGTATCTAACGGATGGAAATTTTGCAGTCATCTTAGAACACTTTGATCAAGTAATAGGAGACTGTTTCATGGATTGCGTGAATTGTCTGATCAGGTTTGCCAACAATAAAACTTCACATCGTATTAGTTTGAAGGCTATTGCACTCCTGCGGATCTGTGAGGATCGTCTTGCAGAGGTTTGTTCAGTATTATCAGTTGGAAATTGGTTCTTTTTTATTTTATTTTGTTATTTTTTTAACTTCAGATGATCGTATTGTTCTTTTGAGTCTCTAAATTAACAAATGAGATTGGATAGAAGTTATTTTTCTATCAACATCCAGTAAGTTTTACCCCGAGATCTATGCTTATAATATTTTATCCATACACATATCTTTCCCCTTTTTGGAGTATGACATCCTGAAGTTCAAAGATGACACATTGTTGGAAGCTAAACTGATTTATTATTATTTTTCCAAATGCTCAATCTTTTCATTATAGATGAGGCATTTCTGAGTAAAAATAAGCTTTGGTATGTTGGTTTCCTCCGTTTATGTGCTGAAATTTTATGGGAAAACTAATGGGAGCATGCTGGTTTTGCTCCTGATCTTGAGTAGGTTATGTAAAAATTCAGGATATGGATACTTTATTTGGTTTTTATGGTCAATGCCCATATTTTAAGTGGTTTTATTTGTCAACTTAAGGGTCTTATTCCCGGAGGTGCTTTAATGCCTATTGATGCCAATTCGGATACAACTTTGGATGTAACTGAGCATTATTGGTTCCCAATGCTGGCTGGGTTATCTGATCTAACGTCAGATCAGAGACCTGAGGTCAGAAGTTGTGCGCTTGAAGTCTTGTTTGATTTACTGAATGAAAGAGGTAGCAAGTTCTCCACATCATTTTGGGAGAGCATTTTTCATCGAGTTCTATTTCCAATTTTTGATCATGTGAGACATGCTGGAAAGGAGGGCTTTATTTCTACTGATGATGATTGGTTTCGTGAAACAAGCATACATTCCCTTCAGCTGCTATGCAACCTTTTCAACACATTCTATAAGGTAAAGAACTAAAACAGGATTGTTTTCTATTCTTGTAAATTTCGATTGCTGATTGGCCTTATGGTCTAGCATTAGATGCATCAAAGTGGGCTTTTTTATCTTCATCTAAATTTTAGTACATGCTACTCAGTATATGACAGTTGCCAGGATAACATTGTGAAACCTTGCACGTAACTTAAGTACCCAATACAAGTCTTGAACACAACATTTGCTTCTGGAATTTGAGCTCTTTCTGCAGATCAATAAGTTTTCTTGGATTTGATGCATATGTTATCTTTTATCAAATTACAAATTCAGAGCTTTCAGTATTATAATTTTGTGATGAATTATTATCTAATTGTTCTTGAGTTACAAAAAGATCATTCATGAGGAAACTTTCTTCCAGGAGGTTTGTTTTATGCTCCCGCCACTGCTGAGTTTGCTGTTAGATTGTGCCAAAAAGACAGACCAAACGGTGGTCTCAATATCTCTTGGTGCTTTGGTCCATCTCATTGAAGCTGGTGGACATCAATTCAGTGACAGTGACTGGGACACATTACTTAAAAGCATAAGGTGCAATTTCTGTCATTTTCTGAAGATTTGTTGTAATTATTCTGATTTCTGATATTGACAGTGATCCATTTATTTAATCTTGACCTCCAGGGATGCTTCCTACACAACGCAACCACTAGAACTGCTCAATGCTTTGAGTTTTGAAAATCTGAGAAACCATGCAGGCATTATTAGAGATTCTGAGGCCAATGCAGGTGACAATGTTACCATAAAGCCAATTGGCAATGAGGTAGGTGACCATCAACTTGATGTCAATGATAATGGGAAACTATCCCCACTGGTATCCTCAAATACAAATGCTGATGGAGTTGAAGATTTGGTATCTTACACAAATGTAGAGCAGTCTGAAGGTTAGATTTTTTTTTAAATTTTTAGTTGAGTGCTTTTTTAAGCTTGCTCTCTCCAGTCAGATAACTGAGGAGCAGTATCAATTATCAAATAGATTAGTCGCACAAAAATAAACGTATTGGAAAAAAATAATAAACAATGAAGTGCCTGATTTAAAATCCCCAACCCTCATGGTGGGATTTCAGAAGGTACATTAAAAAGAAAAATGAAGTGGAACCTGGGTATTAATTGAAACTGAAGATTCAATAAATATGCTTGGTGACATTAAGGAATTGTTTATTTTTGTAGGCCTTCCATCTCCATCAGGAAGGACTCCCAAAGCTACAGATGGAGGAGGCCTCCAGAGGAGTCAAACATTAGGTCAAAGGATTATGGGAAATATGATGGACAATCTCTTCCTTAGGAATCTTACTTCAAAATCTAAAAGCCGTATATCAGATGCTTCTCAACCGACTTCTCCAGTTAGGGTATTGTGCTATCTTGTGGTGGCAATCTAACATTTACCTTTGGATTATCACATGAAAACTTCTCTTATTTTGCTTCATTTTAGGTTGCTGATACTGTAGAGCCTGATACCAAGAATGAGGAGAGTCCTTTGCTAGTAACTGTCAGGGGAAAGTGCATTACACAATTATTGCTCCTTGGTGCAATTGATGGTATTCAGGTTCGTATGTTATTTTCTATATATATAACCTGAACAGTTAAAGGTTTTTGAAGTTGAAATGGATGTGAAATTTTTGGTTGATTTTGCTGCCAATTATTTGGTTACTCAAGGGTTTGGTTGGGATAAGGGGCAATGGAATCCCCCCCCCCCCCCAAACAAAAAAAAAAAACAAAAAACAAAAAAAAAAACAAACACACACACACACACACACAACGAAAAAAAGGCCTTAGAAAACCTTCAGTGTGATGAACTGCCTTTTCACACTGCGTATGTGAGGAAAAGAGGTAAACCCATCTGTTTAAGTAACCTAGTGGTTGGTGCAAAAAGCTTTAGAGTCCATCTACTAGCCGTAGAAAAAATGAATTTGATGGTTAGATGAATTTTGTCTTTAACCTGGTTGCAGTGGCCAATGTCAGTAACAGTGATGGGGAAGGGGAGGTTTTGATGTCTTCTCCCATTTAATTTTTTCTAATTATTTGCAGAAGAAATATTGGACTAAGTTAAAAGCACAACAGAAGATTGCTGTAATGGACATTTTGTTGTCTTTGTTAGAGTTTGCTGCTTCATATAATTCATCTGCCAGCCTTAGAACTCGCATGCACCAAATTCCTAATGAAAGGTATTAAAATTATCCGTATCTATATGTCTTCATTTTGTTCTATTCGAGGACTTCAAGCATCACTAAATTCTTGAACAGGCCGCCGATAAATCTTCTTCGCCAGGAATTAGCTGGTACTGGCATATATCTGGACATCTTACAGAAATCAACTTACGGTTTTGAAAAAAACCAAGAAAAAGGTCCACAGTCTGATGGATTTCAAGATGCTGATTCTACAGTGGAAAATGGCTCAAGTATTACTCAACATTCTGATGCGGAAGAGAAATTTGAAAGGATAGCTGAGGAGAAAATGGTCTCTTTCTGTGAACAGGTGCTCAGGGAGGGATCTGATCTCCAGTCTAGTACTGGAGAAACTGCTAACATGGATATTCATCGTGTTTTGGAACTTCGTGCTCCTGTCATTGTTAAGGTACAAGGTTTATACTCCATGATAGTACATAAAGTTGACTTGCATTCTACTCATTGTTGTGGTGTTGCCTGTCACATACTCGAGTAATGCATTGTAAATTTCACAGCTGAATGTATAAATAAAATAAGGATTTATCTTTTATTTGTGTGGGAAGTTTTACACTACTGGTGAACCATATGATGCCACCTGTTTAAAAACTATTAAAAGCTTTTATTGTAAATGAAAAGCCTTAATTATTATCATGGCATGGCACTTTCTTGATTGCATATTGCACAAAAAGGTTTGCACTAATAGTGGATGATCTTGAAGCTCAAAATAATATATTTAGAAATCATTTATTTGTGGACTGATTTTGGTTTCACTTCTGATAACAGAAATCCTACGTCTTCTTACCCTAATTTAAGAAGCATAAACTCTTGAGTATCTAGCTGTCTGCCTTGATTGCCATGTATTTCCTACATTAATTAAAAGGCTAACTTATAATCAATTATGTTTTGCCCATGACTGTTATAGGGGACTTGCCATGTCCTATAGGTACAGAGAGATTGGGTAGTTGTCCTGCATTCTTTATTTTCTTCTTGTTACTTTGTTTTGTTTTTTCAATTTAAAAAGGAAATGCTTTGAATAAGCCCTTCTTGACTTTCTTGCCTTCTTTTCTCTGACAAGTTCCTTTTCCTGTAAAAACTCAAAGGGTACCTAGCTTGATTTTTTGTCTGCTTATTAGATGAAATTCATTGTAGCTTATTCTCAATTGTTTGCTTTTCTTCCTGTGTTCATTCCGGTATTATAAACTAATATTTATTAACCTTGCTCTTTCAGGTGCTTCAAAGCATGTGTTTTATGAACAATAAGATTTTCAGAAGACACCTAAGAGAATTCTATCCTTTGCTAACAAAGCTTGTTTGCTGTGACCAGGTAAATTTAATTGGTAAATTTTGCTGCGTGTCTGTACTGGCTGAAATTTAAGGAAATGGGATGCTACCCCAATAAAAAAGGATGTTAATTTCTATGCCATCAGGAGCAGTATTGGGACACTTTCAAATTCAAACAACTGATAAACTAAAAAAGTTATCTAATTGATTTCCACTAGTTGATTTTTCAACGTAATTTATGGAAAGAAAATTATAAGTTATCAAAGAATTTAAATATGGAAAGTAATTGTCAAGATTTTTATTATTTGTTGCATTTGCTATGTATGCCTGTGTTGATAAAATCAAATAATTGAATAGGATCCCACCAGTTCATTTTAAATCTCTCTTACCTATAAAAATAGAAATTTAAAATTAGCCTTAAATTTAAAGAAGGAAAGGTAATCCTTTGGCTCCTTCAGTTGCTTCTATATATAATCTTTCCTTGGTCATTATTGAGGACCATTTTAATGTACTTATATAGGAGGACCAAACTGATGATACTAGAATCTTCGTATGCTCAAAATGGGTATTCACACTTGTTTTTGTTAACCTAGTAATTCAGTTAAGCACATATTTGTGGCAACCACTTATTGTAATTGATAAGTTGTTAACAACTTAACATGGAATAGGGTTTGGTTATTAAACTGAATCTTGTTAAAGTCAGAGGTGGCGACAATATTTAAATCTTGTTATTTGCCTTTTGTATTTGAGTATAATTTGTTTGCCTGGATGTGTGTCTATGTATGGGCAATAAGATTAGATGATTACAGCTCAGTTCTGAATGTTATGATTTGGAAAAATTTCTAATGGTGTTGAACAGTCAGAATGTACTGGTCTTGTATAAAAAAGCCGGCAGGATAAATTAAATGTGATTTCAATATTCTTTGATGACAAGGTGGACATAGCTTGTTGTCATTAAAGTAAAAACGTGAAGCTATAAAGTAAATATACTGGCAATACCTATAAAAATATTGGATTTCATTGAAAAACCTGGATGTTTACATGTTGCTGTTAGACCTTTTTTTTTCGGTAAGCAATCCCTCCTTTGATAAACTGATAATCCTTTGGTTTTGATCAGATGGATGTTCGGGGAGCTCTTGGTGATCTATTTCAAGCACAACTGAAGCCTCTTTTACCATAGCTATCTTACAATGCCACTGTTAGGATTCTCGCAGATACATTCTTCAGTGCATTGCCGCTATCAATTTTGGGTGGCTTGGAAAGAAGGAGTGTTATAGTAATTTGCTGTTAATCTTTTTATGAAATTTTTTTTGCTGGCACTAACAGTTTTGTAGAAAGGCATTAGAAAAGTAATTTTGGTTTCATCCGACCTCCCAATATTCGTTTGCACTTAACTCCATTCGTCTGTGCAGTATTTGGACAATAGCTAAAGCTCTGATTAACGTTGTTCCCGATCAGTCTTTTGTTGTATGATAATAGCTGTGTACTATGTGAAACCCTTATGTCTTTCATGAGGAGAAATGTCATATTTGCTGTTCATAATGTATACAACAGAGAAAAAAATGTGGGGATTTTCCCCCCCTGTTCTCTTTTCCCCTTTCTGTTTCCTTTTATTTATTTATTTTAACGAGTTCAAACCGTTAATTTTGAATATCTTGCAGCTTTCATGCTTCTTATGAGTTACTGATATAAGTATTTTCTATTGAGGAGGTTTTGGGTGAGCACGAACGTGACTGAATTTCTGAATTGTAGATAAAGATGTTGAATTGACATGACACTGCCAGTTTTGACAATTTTATCTTTGCCTTGCTAACCCATCGTGTTAATCGTGAACTCCAATCAAACACGGTAAATGATGCGTTGTATTTGGAAAAAGAAGCTTCCCCGGCTCATGGTTGCCCTCGACAATGACAGATCTATTTAACAACACGAGTAGTTTTCGCCTAATCTATGTAGCCGATAATGTTTAGTTGTTGTTATTGTTGTTTTAAGATTGATCGTGACAAATTTTTTGTATATTGCTTTGACTAGTTTATCTAACAATTTTAAACTCTTGCTAAGCCATTAGGATACTATATTTCAATATATTTTGCACCTATAATTGTCACTCGGTATAACATTTACTGTTTGTCCATGTCTGCTAATTGCTGCCTCATTATGTACAAAATCATAATGCTTTGCAATTCACATAACTCAGAATATTCTGAAGCTGTTTTCCAAGAAAAACGCTATTCGGAAACTTTTCTGGGAAAAGTGAAAACGAGTAGTGATGAAGCTCTTGTCTTTTGTCATGGGCGTGATGGAATATTAAGTTTTCTATTTTAATATATCGAGAGAAGGAATAAAAATTAAAACAGAAATGTTTTTTAGAACATGCGGACATCAAATGAGGCAGTTTTTAAGACATAAAACTAAGTTCTATACTATTGTATCTCACAGCTAACTGGATTGTAAGTGTCTTATTTGATGTCCATAATTTGAGTCCAAATAACTTGACTTTAATTAAAATAAGCAAGATATCAAACAATAATAAATGAATAAGAGGAGAATATGAAGCACAATTCATGAAAATGGGAAAATAATTCTATCATCTTAACATAGAAATTTAGGCAACTAAATTGCAAACATAGAAATTTAGGCACCTAAATTGATATACAATTAAATATCGAATTAATGTATTACTTTTATTAACAAAATAGATCTATTATTGGTTAATTTTGTGCTTAAAATTAGGTTATTCACGCTTATTTGTTTTACGATTACTATATATTGATTTGAGCGTATATAAATTATATATTAAAATTCCTTGGAAAATAATATTGTAAAGTTCGTCGGTTCTTGTTACAATCAATTAAAGGAAACATTTCTTTTTCCTTTACAAGAGTTTCGTTTCTGGCTCGGTCATGGTCATTAAAAGGAAACTAAAGTCTGTCAAGATCAGTAGGCAATCCTATACCCTCTACTTAATTCTGTCAAGATCCGCAGGCAATCCTAAATCCAGTAGAGGATAATAGGAATTGAAAATGCAAAAGAAAAACAAAGAAAGTGGAAATGTGCATTACTTCCTAATGAGGTTTTTGGGTCAAGGCCTCAAAGGCTTACCCTTATAGTAGTCCATCTGAATTTTATGTTGCCTTTTAGTTTGATTCTACCTTTCTTTGCTAGATTGTGCTCCCTCTCCTACCACGTACGCATTTTTAAGAAAAAGCCAAAAAATTTATGCGTTGGAAGTATTTTTAAGGAAAAAGCTATGAGTTGGCGTCATCCAATGGGTTTTGGAATCCAGTGCTTTGTTGAGTCTTCATGCAATTCTTTACGTAACTTTCTACTGAATAAAAGTACATGAATTTTTTGTTTCCACTTTCTTTAATCAGTTCTACAGAGAATAATGAGCTTCATATATGTGGGGTGTTGGGACAGAGGGAACTCGAAAAATAGAGGTAACTCAAGACAGGAAAAACACACAACATGGGATTCCAACGTTTTACTACATGTTTTTTCTTAGCACTTTGCATATTAAGCCTAGGCTTGGCAAAGGGTGCTCTTGGCTTTGCTTGCAACTGGGGAACGCGTTCAACGCATCCCCTTCCACCTCATATAGTTGTGAAACTCATGAAGGACAATGGATTCAACAAAGTGAAGCTCTTTGAGGCTGATCCCGGAGCACTTAAGGCTCTTGGGAATTCTGGCATTGAGGTCATGGTTGGAATCCCCAATGATATGCTAGAGTCCCTTGCAAACAATGTCAATGCAGCAATTGCATGGGTCAACCAAAATGTTTCCACTTACGTATCCAAGAATGGGGTTGATATAAGGTAATATAATACTACACTACCTATTTATTCAAAGGAAAATGTTGTTTGTGCATGGGTGTGAGATATCTCTTTAGATATTGGGGATCGATGTATAAATAATTGGAGATTTTAGTTATGTTTCTAACAAATGTAGTAAGATAATAACATAAAATAAATTTTTTTAACCAGATATTTTAGTTAAATTTGTAGTAAATGTAATAAAATAATTGATAATGTTTTGACAGGATCTATTACTTACATAACCAAAATCGCCACTTATTTATATATGATTCCAGAAATATAAAGAAGGGTCTCCACTATCGCTATGTACAAATAAGCACTGTTATTCAAAAGCTTATTGTGCTACCAACTCTCTTTGAGCAAAAGTTGCAAGTGAATTGCATTTTTAACAAGTGCGTATGTAATATTCCTAGGTATGTTGCCGTGGGTAACGAAGCTTTTCTCAAAACATACAATGGTCGATTTGTGAATTCCACATTCCCAGCCATCCAGAACATTCAAGCAGCCCTTATAAAAGCTGGTTTAGGAAGGCAAGTGAAGGTGACTACCCCTCTAAATGCAGATGTCTACCAAAGTGACAGTGGTCTTCCATCAGGTGGAAACTTTAGGCCTGATATTCAGGACCAAATGATCTCCATAATCAAGTTCCTCAGGCAAAATGGTGGTCCTCTTACCTTCAACATCTACCCTTTCCTCAGCCTTGATGCTGACCCCAACTTCCCAAAAGAGTTTGCATTCTTTGATGGCTCTGCTGCCCCTGTAGTAGATGGTTCCATAACCTACACCAATGTCTTCGATGCCAACTTTGACACCCTCATTTCAGCTCTTGAAAAGAATGGTTTTGGTTCAATGCCAGTCATAATTGGAGAGGTTGGATGGCCAACAGATGGAACCTCCAATGCCAACATAAAGAATGCTCAGAGGTTCAATCAAGGCCTAATTAACCGCATAGTGAAAAAACAAGGAAGTCCAAAGCGACCTACCCCACCAGATATCTACATATTTGGACTAATAGATGAGGATGCCAAGAGCATTGAACCAGGACCTTTTGAGAGGCATTGGGGTGTCTTCAACTATGATGGATCCATAAAATACCCTTTGAATCTTGGTGGTGGAAAATCATTAGTTGCTGCAAAAGGGGTCAAGTATTTGGCAAAGCAATGGTGTGTGATGTCAGCTCAAGCAAATGCTATGGATCCTAGTTTGGCACAGAGTATAAGCAAAGCTTGCACATATGCTGATTGCACTAGTCTTTCTCCAGGCTCATCTTGTGGTGGCCTAGATGCAAAGGCTAATGCTTCATATGCATTTAACATGTACTATCAGACCATGGATCAGCGCAAAGATGCATGTCAATTCAATGGTCTTTCAGTTATCACTAACATAGACCCTTCACCGCCTCAAGGCACTTGCCATTTTGAGATCATGATCGATCTTGGGAAGCATGAAAATAAGTCCACTTCTTTGGCTGCACCAATAAGGGAGACAGGCTCAATGGTCATGCTGGTATCAAGCTTCATGTTCACCACCTTGCTGTCTCTGAGTATTTAATTTTATCTGTGCTGTGCAGTTTTACAACCTCACAATATCAATTCCATTTTTATTTTTTCTTTTTGTATATTCTCAATTCAATTTATATATTCGATCTCAAACATGATAAATTAAATGTATAATTATCTTATTCTTCAAGGTGATTCTCGCTTTTACATTTATCCAGCCCTTATTATGCTTCAATTAACTCAAATTTTTAGTTATGTTGATATTGCCAATCTTACGGCCTTCCACAGTCAATAAATGCCATCATGCTGCAATCAGTTTTTAGACGATAGTATGAAACAGGTTTTTTTTTTTTTTTTTTGATGGAAAGTATAAAATAGTATGTTATCTGACCACTTTCTTGACAAGTTTGCGAAAAGAATCTCTTTTAACTTTATATACTCCTAATAAGTCTAACAAAACCCTCTCACATTTAAAGTTGTCTTAATATATATTTATTTTCAATTTAAAATATATTTTTAAACATTAATTTGGTATTTAAATTTAAGTTTTATTAATTTTATCTCACTAAATAGAATAAGTCATATGAGTTACATAAATTAGAGAACGCTAGGATATTCTATTATAAATCAATATTTTATATTATATAAAAATAAAATTAATGTAAAAAATCTATAACTAAGTTAACGTAACAAAATGATACCAACACTTTTGGATATGCATCCTCGAGCCCACCGCCGTATGTTAATGTTATTCAATCAATCGCCTTCTGGCTTCCACTTTCAATGGCACAGATTAACATGACAAATCATTTGCATCAGATAAGTTAACGATAATTTCATATATAGTTTTTGAAAATTTTTATTCAATCAGGTAATTATATATTATTATTTTTATATTATATTAAAAATATATAAAAATTGGATTCATCAATAATAAGTATCAGAAAAATACTTGCTAAAAATTTTTAAGAATATATAAAAACATAAAACATTTAAGAATATATTCATATTAAGAATTTAATAATTTTTTATATTAATATTTTTAGACTAATTTCAATACATTATTAACATAAAATATTTTATGTTATCAATTAATTATATATTATTTTTTATATGATTTATAAAATGATTATAATTAATATATAGCATAATTATATATAATTAAATAATAATATAAAAATTACATTAATAATATATTAAAATTAAATTATTTAATTTCTTTTTTTTTGAAGATGTTAGTGAAACCCAAAAAAAAATCTTAATATATTGCTGATATGAAATATTTTTATACAATAATTTTATTATGTATACATTTCATTTTTTTAATTGATTATTTGATGCGACTATAATTATCTTAAAAAATATATAAATGAAAAGATATGATTTAGAGTTAATAATGTATAAAATTTTATATTAATATATTAAAATTAATATAAAATAATAAAATATAAAAGATTGAGAGCGCCTTTCCAAATTGAAAATTGAGGATAAGATTGTAATTTTGTAAAATTTTCACCAAAAATAAATAATAAATTAAAAAATTAATTTTAATATATCATTTTTTTATATTATTATTTAATTATATATTTTATTTATAAAAATTTAAAATAATTAATGATTCAATCAAATATTTTTATCAATATAAAAGTATATAATTAAATATTTGTATAACATTTATTCTTATACCATCAGTAGGTGAAAATTATATTCAAATTGAAAAAAGAAGAAACAAAACACGGAAGCAGGACCAAAGAGTAGAAAAAGCGGGGAATCGAAAATCATGCCCTAACTCCTGCATTAACCAGCAATGATTCTCTCTTAAACTTTTCTGTTAAAAAAAAGATTAATTTTTATTTGATTAGTTTCAATGATTGTGTATATATACATGTATACATAGACCAAGGTGCCGTATGATTCCACTTCAGGAAAACCACAATCTGAGCACTAACACTGCGGAGAGTTTGAAAAGCAACCGTCGATCTGCAAAGATTCGTCCTTGTCTTTTGTTTTGATGCATATTCGTTCTCGGGGTTCTAGCATCAAAGCAATTCCTTCTCAACCTCAACGAAATTTTCTCAGCTTTTCCGTCGTTTTCTTGCTCATTGATTTGCCCAGTCAAGCTTCCCTCGCACTGGCTCTTTGTTTATCTGATCCAAAACATAGAAAGATTTGATCTTTGTCCTTTTTAACATTATTTTAATTACAATCGGAAACTCCCATTTTCTGGGTATCTGAGATTAGCTAGGGTTTCGGTATTTTTTATTTTCTAGGGTTTATGTCTGTTGTGTTGGGAAGAGGATAATATACCCTTTTGTCTCAGCTTGAGATTGACCAAGAAAAGGTTGGTCCTTGATGATTGCAGTATTCTACGCCAATTGGCCCTCACTCTTTTTCAAAGGGAATATTGCCTTTTTCGCTGTCAATTTTATCTCTTTCGTTCATTCTTTTTATTCTTTGTTTGCTTCTTTTTTTAATGGTGATGCGAGAATTTCCGGGCAAGATTCTGTTGTTATATTATGTTTAGATTAAAGAACAGTGAATTCCCTGTGCGCTTCTTGTTTCAGCAAGCTCTGCATCATCATCACAATCACCATAATCTTATCATGGCTTATTTGGCCGGCTATGATCCTTGTTCCCACTTGAGCAAGGCCTTTTCTCACTACCCTTCTCTTCCTTCTGCTTCCTCTGATCGCTGCAGCTACTTGTCTTTCCCATTTCTCCGTAATCTTGTTTATGCCAATGTTTTTGGGGTTGGCAGAAGCTTTAGGTTCAGTCTTAAAGGTTGTAGCTTTGACTCTAGTGGTAGTTGTAGTGATAGGAATGATAAGATTGTTGTGAAGGCAAAGGGAAAGCCTCGTGGCTTTGCGTCTAGTCCTCGCCAACATTTGTTGGCTGATTTTGAGCAAGGAAATTCTGTAAGGGGTGATGGCCTTGATGCTGCTCTCATTGATGTTGATAGTGGATCAGTTAATGGAAGTCCTACTAAGCTTTTTCCTTTCCGTGATCACCGTTTGTCCCAGAAAGTTGTTGTTGCTGTTGATGTTGATGAGGGTATGTATGCATAATGCATATGTATGCATGCGCAACTCTCTTTTTATTTTAGCATGTCTTCAAACATTTTGCTATTTTGCTATTTAATTTTCTCTATTACGAAGTGCTGGTGCAGAATCTTGACTATGTTCCAATTTAAATATGTACATATCCCTTTAAATATGCAAGGAGTAATGCTTTATTGGATTTTCATTTTTTCCCTTTTCTTTTCTTTTTTAATTTGTTTCAAAAGACAGTTGAAGAATTAAGGAACTAAAGTCAAAGTACCCTCCCTGGGTGCATGAAACGGTCAGCTTATTCTGCATAGTCCAATGCTTCATGTATCTTACATGTATATTTGCCTGAATGATACTTGGTCACTGTGTGAGTTGAAGCATTCTTTTCAATATGCAACTGGGATAAAAGTCTTTATTTTTTTTGTTAATTGTAGACTTACGAAGTTTTTGGGAATTCTTAGAAATGTGTAGAGACTGGAGATTTCTGAAATGGTATTTAAGGAAAGAAGATTCTTTTGTCACTGAAACTTTGCCCCCAGCTCCTTTGTTTCTTCTGGCTGTGATGTTAGTCTGCAATATTGTTCGCCTGGTTCAGAGCATTCTAAAAATTCTGACTTCCTTATTATGTTTTCTTTGGCAGTTTGACTTTTGCGTTTCCCTTGCTAATGTGAATAAACTTCTTTATTAAATAAATTAAATAATTGTCAACTCCAGCTGTGCATAAATAATGGGTAATCCATTGCATATTGCAGTTGCCATCATTTACTGATGTCTCACTTTAAATAAGTTACGTTTCTTTCTTGATTTTTGAATCCTCTGTAGACTAGCTATAGCTAGTACATCTATGAATCATAGGATTATCCACTTTTATAATTCTCTGATTTGTATTTTCTCATCTGCTTTTTGTTATAAGCAGTATTAGGAAACTTTGTATCGGCTCTCAACAAGTTTATTGCTGATCGATATTTATCAAATTATTCAGTTTCTGAGTATCACGTGTACGAGTTCTTCAAGGTATCATTTGTTGGCTGCTTTGGCAATTCTCTATATTCGTGACAAGTAATTAAAATTTTCAATTTTTTTTAATGTTAAATAAGATCAATTGACTGCAACTTGCATATTCTTTCATAGGCTCATTTTTGTTCCTTATATTCAGGAGTCTTATTTTTTCAATAATAATAATAATAATGTAGCATTTGAAATGATTGGCCAAGACAGTTAAATGGAATCCTACCTCTTTTGAAATGACTCGCTGATGAAACTATAATCGTTACTTTTTTACAAACCATTCTGTGTTGCTGTGAATCTGTGCATTTTCCTAACTTCCTATGTGGAGTCTGATGCACCCTTCATTTCTGTTACAGATATGGAACTGTTCACGTGATGAAGGTATCACACTCCTATTGCACGAATGAACAGTTTTGTTACTCCATTTCTCATGAAAACTTTTGGAAAAGAAATTATTTCCTTCTGATTAGATGTTCACCAAGCTCATTGGTTGAAGTCTCTCTTGTTTTGATATCTTGGTGGTCTGTCTTGAGATCACATCCCATGTAAATCTAATTCTTAAATGAGTCATATTCTATTTATTTTGGTTTCTTGATTGGCTTATAATGGTGAGGCAAGTCTAATGTTTAACATGTATGCTGATGTGTTGACAGCCTTGTTATGCCTACTGAAATTCTTTTATGCTTCATAATGGCTAATGGACTGATTGTAAATCAATATCTTGTTCTGCAGCTGATCTCCGAGTTCATGAGTTTTTTAAGACACCATATTTCAAGTCAGGGATTCACCCTCTCCCAGGTGCTCAGACGGCTCTTCAGAAGTTATCAAGATTTTGTAACCTATCAGTTGTAACGTATGCTTTTGGTATTGAACTTTGTTCAACCTATGAAGGAATCTTCTCAGCATTGACTAACTGGTGCTGTTATTCTATGTTTATGTTCAGATCTCGGCAGAATGTAATTAAGGATCATACTATTGAGTGGCTAGAGAAGAATTATCCAGGACTGTTTCATGAGATTCACTTTGGTAACCACTTTGCTCTTAATGGGGTGTCAAGGCCAAAGTCAGAGATCTGTAGGTATGCCCCTTAGTCCTGTTCACCTGCATTTGTGTGACTTGGCCTAAAAGCTTGATGCTCTAATTTCTGGAACTCTTTTGACACTGTAATGTTAGTGTCCAAATCCTCCCCCCCCCCCTTCTCCTTTTTTTTCTCATTGTTCTTTTTTCAGACTTGGATCTCTTCCTTTTCGTACTGTTCTCTGTTTGTCACTCTTAAATATAGTGGGTGTCCAAACTAGAGATCTGCATGAGATCCTAAACAGGAGAGGATCCAAATTCCCCCGCCCCCCCCCCCCCCAAAAAAAAAAATAAAACCCCACAAAAACAGCAAACCCTCTCTCTCTCTCTCTCTCTCTCACACACACACACAATTTACAGCTGGAAACTGGAAACTGGAAACTTGCTGTTTACAATGTTCTGCTGTTGATAGATTCCCGTTGTACTGCCATTGACAGGTCTTTAAATGCTAAGGTTCTTATTGACGATAACCCACGATATGCCATAGAGTGCGCTGAAGTTGGAATTAGAGTCTTACTTTTTGATTATGAAAACTCATATCCTTGGTGCAAGAGTGAGTCTGCTGATCAGCACCCTCTGGTGACCAAGGTTAGGAATTGGGAAGAAGTGGAACAAGAATTGATGTCATTGATCTCTTCACACCATCTAAATCCCACAGCAAGGATTTGAGCACCACCCTTTCTGCATGAAGTGCTGGACTAATTCTTATGTCTGAAATATCCAATATATATATATATATATTCTTGAAGAACTGAAATCACTAGAAGCAGCTGCAACGATATCCACGCAGAGGGTTATGGCCATAGCATAGGTTGAGATTGAAGAAATATAAATGACGTGATTGTATTCTTTTTCCCATTTTGAACAACATCAATGAAGATTGGAATTGGCAGTTGTTCATTATGGTGGAAATTCTTATGATCTTACCATATGGATAACTAGGCTAAGATTTGTTTACGCCTTCCATGGATGTAGAAGTGAACTTTCAATTATAGGATTGTACCATCTTACGGTTCAATCTGACTATCACATTGTCTGAGCTCTGATGTTGGATCATGATGATACATGGAATAAAAAAACCATCAGGCGTTTTAGTCATATAAGGCTGAAATAAATTCTGTTAACGTTACTTTTTTCTATTTTTGGTTACTTTGGAGGATCATTTTGTTTTGGTCATCTGCTGCGAAGGATTCTATTGACCTTGTGTTGCAATTTCAATGGTGTCTAATCGTTTTGGGCCAGTTGGTATGATTTCTAGACATGGCTACTTCTGTGTATACTAGATTGTGTATACAAGTCTCTTCACTTATAAGAAACATTTATTAGTTCTGTTAAAGATCAAACATATGGTTTCTTTAGTCCTTCTACTTAGTTAAAATGATAGTTATTGAGATGATCATCAAGGCATCATCTAGACTTATACTCCATGACAAGAATGCATAAATGTTCATAAATTAATATTGCTGCCGTTGAAATGGGAATGTGCTTGTACAAAGCCTGTTTAGTTTCAGGGAGTTTCTTTGGCCATAATGGTACTGTATGGTTCATTTCCGACACTTGTGTCATATACAATGCTAGTAGTTGCCATTCCAGAAATGCAGTGAGTATTACAGTTGAAGTTATTCACATCAAACATTGCACGGCATATAATGTGCACCTATGCATCAAAGACCAGCTCCAGATTTGCAAATTACTCAGTCTTCTCAATCAACTTGATACCATAAGCTTGTATAATATCCAGCGCTGCAAAGGCCAAAAATAAGCATTGTAAAGCACTTACTACAATATACAAGCCACTGATATTAGTATCAAGGTTTCATAATGTGCATAAACATTGGCAAAGTATGCAGTTGTTTATATTCCTTTTCCATCCAATCGGATGTAAGTGCCATTAAAAATATTTTATTTTATCAATGCAAAAACAAGACTAGTCCCCCTAAGAATTTAATGCCGGTCCAAAAAATTCGTGTACTGTTAATTTCTTATTATAGAAAAAAAAATTACCAAACTATATGTGCTTAATTTATTATTGCAATTTGTGACCATGCAATTGCCGAGAACACTATCTTTGCTGGTCAAATCTGTCCTTTTTAACAATGTTCATGCCAGAGGAAACAACATTAAAAGCAGTCATCTATTTTCAACACATAAATATATCAAGGAGTCACCTGGAGTGTATACTTCAGGTTCCAGAGGCCTTAAGACACCTCTTGTCTGAATTTTATTTGTCAGTAGAAGCTGCAAAAACAGATATAATAATTCACTATCAGCATTTGTTTGGAATACAGTATGAAAGAACAGGAATGAATGGAGAATACCAGAGCTCCAACTGCTGCCGGAATACCAACAGTAAGGGCCATGGCACTTGTGGTTTTTCCGTTGACAGTCTTCCCAAATTCAAGCAAAGTTGCTCTATGTTTCTCTGTAAGTTGGCTGTCCGGGTGTTCTATCTCCACTTCATGGTACAAAAGCACCATATCCTGATTACAAATCAGATATTTAATGTATGCTTTAATAATAAGTAATCTCTGCTCATTCCTGCAGTTAAGGTGATTTGCTGATACAACAAACAAAATTTTTGTTTGTGCTGGAGAAAATCATAGTGAGCAGTCAAATTTTTGTTTTACAACACTTGATTCTTCAAAATCTGAGCGGACCTTGGAGACTCAAATGTTGGAAGCATTGGAAAAACCATATGAATTAACATAAGTATACCTTTTCTGTACCGGAGTAGGATAACCTCTCCTCCATGCGTAAACAGATAACATCAAAAGCACTTTGGCAGGAAGCTGGGATTTCGGTTTGCTCTAGAAGCCCCAAGAATCTATATAAAAGAAGATAGTCAGGTTGAAACAATAATATTCCAAATGAAAAGATAAAACTAGAAGGGTAAATGGCCTACATGATTGTCTTTGCTGCGTTCATTGCAGTACTTTTCTCTTTGCAATGTCCTAGTGTTAATATCCTTTCCATAATCTCCTCCTCTCCTATCAATGGTCTATCTGGATCTTCACTTACAACTTTGAGAAGTTCAAGCAAGAATTTCCTGAAAGTTGGTCTTCGTTCATCGTTGAGCAAGGGATGAGCTTCATTGTTAAATAAACCAATCCTAGAAAGTGTCCCCATGATCTCACCAAACCCTGTACACCGATTTGCTATAATTAAGTTCCAGAAAGACAAACAAAACACTTTACATAATTAAACACACTAGATGTAGATTAATTAATTTAAACATGATTTAAAGAACGGGACAGCTTCACCAAATATTGATTAATGCAGTTTAAAGATGTTCTATAGAAACATTGAACATATATAAGCCATGCCTTCATAGCGGAGGGTTCCACGAAAAATGGTTGATGCTTCAGATCCTATTCCATATAAATCTCCATAAACTAGAGAGTTACGATTTGGGAGACATTCCAAAGCAAAAGCAGGTAAGTCAGGTATCCTTAGTTTTGTAGCTGAATCATAAAGACTGTCTCCTGTCTCAAAACAAGCATGATGCAGTGAGCATATGGACAACTCAGAAGGAATAACACTCAATCAAAACAGAACAAATGAAGAAATCTGTATCAAAGTTAAGCAAGGCTCTTATATGGAAAATTCCATGCATGTTATTATCGAGTGGGGTGCATGCATACAGATTACAAAATTCATGTGAAGACCAAGAAGGAAAAGAGGATAGAAAACACATCATTTTTGTTGCTTTCGTGAAATTATATTCCCGAATTACTAAAAGCTTACCATCAATGTGTTCCGTTTCACCACAGTATTTGTAGGTCGCAGGATTGCGGCCAGCTCGGATAGCCCCTATAGGACTCCAACTGAAATAATTGGTAACCAATGAGTTCTTACAGCAAAAACCATCAAATTTTTATGACCACATAAGGAAAAACAACGATGTTATCTGCTATAGCTGAATGATTGACAAGATGAAAACACTACAAAAGTAGGAAAAATTTTAAAAGTAATTTTAGTTTTGGAAACTTGGATTAACACATACATATGTTCTCATCATACTTAATTAAATCAAGAATCGATCCAACTTAAAAGTATTATTTGATCCCTTAGCATCAACCATGATATGAAGTTATCGATCAATAAGTCATCACATCAAATCAATTAGTTATATTACCTAGAAGGAAAATTTCACAGGCTTGTAGTACCATAAATGCGACAAACTACCATGTTATTGTCACTAATGGATCGTCTTTCCAGTCGGCTTTCAAACTATCAAAATGTAGTTTTCATTTTGGAACCACGCAGGTACAAGACACTCGAAAAAGAGTACCTGAATTTATATGCTAATGGATTGTTAGCAGCTTCAGGAGATGGAAGTCCACCACAGTAAGAAGTGAAAGATTTTATTTTCCCCTTCCGTGCATGTGCTTCGTTGATCATCTTCATTGCCATCATGTGATCTGGGATCATCAAACAAGTACGAGCTTATTGCAAGACTCATGCTAGTTAAAATATGTCAAGCTACTAGAATTTTCAGAAGCTGGTTTCAGCCAATGTGTTGGGATAAAAATAAGTAAATAAGTAGTTTTGAAATACATGCAAGGAATTGGTTTTAATTTGATGAGATGATATTTATAAAACATGCAGTCCAGATAAAGCCCTTCTAGTGACATCTTTAAACCATCTCAGGAAATAAGCATGCGCAATAGTTAAGCTGGTGCAATGCCATGATCATAAATTTAAAGAAAATGTCTCTGAGAAGTAAAGACAATAATTCATAATCTGCTTTTTACTTCCAAATGCACTATTATATACTATTTTATGCTGCAGAAGTCCTACAAATCGATCATTAATTATCAGAAGAGGCCTTACCTATTCCTGGATCCAAGCCCATCTCACCAAGAATTGTTATACCAGCATCTTTAGCCTTATCATCTAGCATTGATATGGAGCTATCAACATAGCTAGCAGTGACAAGATGCTTTTTCAGCTGCATCAAGAAACACATTAATTTACTTAGCTGGAACGGAGAAAGAATAGTTATTTACCAGTACTACCCTTAGGATTTTTACTAAAAGATTAACACAATTCTATACAAATGTTATTTCAACGATTCTGGCTAGAGAGCTATATAAAGCATTGGGTCACGGGGAACAATTTTCCTAGATTACTTCCATGATCTCTTTTCCCTCACATGGTGACCAATCTTTAACTTAATTTACGTTTTAATTTAACACGTGACTTCAATCCTTGTTACAAATCATAAGTTCAATTCATTCCTCTATGAATTTTACAATTTTCACGGACTCTATTGTAATCTGTTCTAAACATGCTTCATCCAAAAGCTGATGTCATTTATTTCTTTTTTTCTGAATACATATCATTTCAGTTCAATATTGAATAATGAACATAAAATACTGCAGATCACCTCAATGCAAGCATTTGCTATGATAAGATGACAACTAGCAGGCAGCAAACTTATAACAACATCAACCTGCAGACAAGGAAAACAAGGAAAAAAATGTCAAGGTAGATCTGCCATCAGATACCCTAAGAACACAAAATAGAGATCAATATGTTGCAAGATGCTCCAAGATGACAATCCTAGTAAGCATTAACATGCAAAGGAAAATAGTAAGTTAACAATATTTAGATATCTCAAGCTGCTTTTGCCAGCCAACTCCCATGTCAATCCCTTGTAGAGGCTTAATAAAGGTTATTGTAAGATGCTTTGTAAAGAATCAGTAAGGATAACTGCAGAAATTACTTCTCAAAAGGACAATTATACCTGTGAAACGTACTTGAAAAGACTTTCACGATCCATCACATCAAGCTGAATTCCACTTACATTTGGGATGCCCGCAACAATCTGCACTGACCTTCTAATATCAAATCAAGGATTCCTATGCAGAAACCAGTTCTGCTTCCATTAAAGAACTGATGTAAAAGGAAAATATTTTAGTCAAAATACCTGATCTGCGTCCCTCAGGTACAGAGATCCCACAATGACTTCAACATCAGTTTGATCCTCAAAATCATCGTCCAGCAATGTCTTACACCATTGGCTGGATGAAAGCCTTCCAAATGATGATAACATCTCAGCAGCTGGTTGACAGACCCGACCAGCACCAAGAATTAAAACTGCCGCCTTCCTTTTTAGGTCAGGTTCCTTATTTATGCCATCCTCTTTGACTTTACCAAGCTTAATTGAAATTTTGCTTGGATCTTGATTTAAAAATTCATGATTTTCAGTAGGATTAGCAAGAGAAGTTAAAGAATCAATGATATGATCCAGAACAGCCCTATCATCTGCACCAACCTGTTGAAAACCCAGCATGTTAATGCATTGTTAATCATCCAATAGAGTTGACCAGTTTGATGCAACAATCATAGATCAAATGTACTTTCCATAAAAATCACTGTAAAAACACTGTACTCCAGGCCATTTGGCCTCTGGCCTTACTTGGTCTGCAGTAGCCATGCCTTAATTGACAACCATGTAAGAGAGCGAAGGAGAAAGAAGGGGGAAAGAAAAGTAGAAGAAAAAGAATGCAGTTGATATGCTCCACAGCATACAAATTACAATATTTTCCACATATCCAATAAAACATGATGAGTGACAGATCTAGATTTTCCTACAGATAAGAAATGGAATTACTAAGTAGTGCACTTCATAAAAGAAGAATGTGTTTGAGGGGACAAGTAAACACATTTCCGTTTGAAATAGATGATTACTTACTTCAAGTTCAGAGTATGATATTGCATTAGCACTCTGACCCACATGGCAGTTAACTAAATGGAAGGAACCTCCCGCAGCTTCAATAATATCTAAGGCCTCATTTATCAGAAACTGATCAAATAGGTGACCGCTCAGAGATACCTATCAGTTTTGATCAGAAGATTGATTAGCAACTAGTGGGATTACCTTGACTATCAACTACACAAGTTACTCTTGGCACGTAGAGTACAACCAATGGATAATAATAATAATAATGAAACTGAATTCTATCAGAAGAAATAATAATGAAACTCAGGAACACACCAATATATTGTATTTCCTCTTGTTAGGTAAAGAATTTGCTGAGTTGTCCAATACTTCCCTGCAAGCCAAAAGACGGGGCGTGTCTATTATAAGTGGGAAAGTCATAGTAACTGTAATAATACGAAAAAGGGACAAACCCAACAAAGTGAATGAAAAGCATGGCTTTTACAAGTTTACAGACAGACAACAAAGAATGAAATATAGATCAGACACATACTCTGATGATTCAGATTTCCACATGCGAGGGATATATTCATATAAGGAGGTTAGGACACCTCCATGGGCTATGCAGGCTCTCCTTAGGTGAGCAGGCAATCTTGTAATGTCTGTGGTAGAAGCCAAATTTTCGACAAACTGGGACAGTATGTTTCCAAAATGTTGGGAAGCCTAGCCATGATGAAATTGCAAATTCAATCATTTCTCAAAACTATAGTATTCTCTTATTCAATGGAAATAAAGGGATTAGAATATGAGAAGGCACCTACCTCTTTTGCAAATTCTGTTGGAAGAATGTCAACAGCTAAACATATCACACCATTCCCCTCCATGTCATCATGGTAGGAATCATTTATGGGATCATATCTAACAACAATGTTTAAACATAAGAAATAAAAAATTTGCAACTCGCAAATATTTGAAATTGAATCGATAGTTGTATGTAAACCAAAAGATGATATTTCAGCATAATTATCGCTTAAAAATGTCATAGCTTCAAAAACCATATAACCAAGCATTATGGTATTTCATCCTTCTTAGGCTTTTTATTCTTTCTTTACAAAGACAGAAATTTGATGCTTTACACACAACATAAGTAGGTTTCTTGTGGTTTGTGTAATGATACATATTGTTAAGGTCTCATTGTGCATAAAAATTAAAAATCCAAGCTTTTATGTAGGACATAAGCAGACAGGAAACATCTTGCACATTTATTTCACTTCCACGCTAAGCGTTGCCAAAAGCAGAAAAGGGTACTTTGACAAAGAACCTTTTGTTCATTTCTATTTTCTGGTAGTTTTTTCTGTTTTTAGCTTATTTTTCACAAACAGAAAGGAAATTTCATCAATGAAGGTCATTTATTTATATAACCAATATAGGATCAAAACTATGCAAAGTGCTCAAAACAATGCAATACTGAGTGACTCTAAAGCACAACTATCATCACTTTTTAATATAAATTCCATGGTAGAAATATTGTAGATGAGACTAAAATAAGTGACTTTCCTAAACTAGTGAAATGATTCTATCAATGGTATACCTGAAGAAAGGTGAATCAATTGAAGTAGTTCGGTTAACAAACTCTAATGAACCCCCTATATCACACGTTATGTCTGCTATTCCAACAAGTGGGCACCCCTTTCTCATTAAATCTTGTATCTGCTTAGTGCTCAACAACTGAGGAAATCTTTGCTCCCAATACATGCAATTGACTAAGATAAGTAAATGTGAGTGATAGTGCTGGCTAAGAAAAATCAGCTTATTAAGAAGCATTTCAGGCCAAACGTCTCAAAAACAGAATCACTAATATGTGGTGAGCTAAATTGACAATTGTTTAAACTCCTCTTCTTCTAGCAAAAAGCAATATATAATTACATATATCATCACCCATTAAACAACACAAAAGATTTGAGAAAAAAGAAAAAGAAAAATTTCATGCCAATTTATCCAAAAAACAGAATTAATAATACATGGGGATTGGTGAGCTAACTTGACAGTGATTAAAAATCCTTTTGATCTAGCAACATATGAATTACATATATCTTTAACAAAGAAAAACATGGGAGACTTAGTTTATGTTTATAATTCTTTTTGACAAATGTGCAGGAAAACTGGAAAAGTTCAAGAACTAGAAATCTAAACCTACTTCATAAAAATGATTATAAATGAAGGCCAGGCCAACACAAAATTACTAGCTACCCATAACACTGCAGTTTCGTAACAAATAAAAGCATTGAATTTGCTTCAATATCTGCGGCAAGCATGATGGGACCTACCAATAACAGATGCATACGGTGCTACTTTTTCATGGAAAATGGGATTGTAATGCTCAGGATGTGCATAGTAGTCTGCCTGAAATAACCAGATCAGGTTAGGATACTAGATAAAAATCTCAACCCCTGCTTAACATATAAGAGATCAATGTTGTCAAATCAACTACAGAAAATTGACTAGGAACAATAAAAATTGACATAACAGTAAAAAAAAAAAAAAAAAAAAACTAATTACATTAAAATTAAGTATAGAATAGAAAACAGGAAATTAATGCAGAGTATGAATGAGAAGAAATTAACAACAACAATGAACAATTAAGTAAGCATGACTCATGGCTTAAAAAAAATCACATTCGAAGCACTTTTTGTGATGATAAGACCATGTGCAATCCATAGGGCCACAAAGAGCAATGCTGATTGCAAAAGATACAGTTGATCAGTATATTCAGCTGTGTAACTTATGAAATGATAATGGAAATTTAGATTCTCCTGCCAAGACATAAGGCCAGAGGAGCAGTTATTAACCCATGTAGAAACAGTAAGACTTATTGACATCCTTGTAAACAGCATAATAATGATTTTTTTTTTTCACTGAAATAACATGATGATTTTGAATTTCCGTAATTCATCCTCAAAGACTGCCAAAATCAGTGGACGCTATAAGATGAAAATTTGTTGTACAGATCATTTAAAGAAGATTTTCCCAGATTTAAAGTCTTTCACAAATTTGTTGTTGAACTCCATATGAGCCACATGAATGAGGACATGCTTCAAATCCCCATCTCAAGACAGGTTTGGATCCAAAATAACATGCCAAAATTTGATGCAAAGAAGCATTATTAGCAAATAATAGATAATAGTAGATCCCAGAACTCGTATGCCAGATCAACTAACTCACCTTGTCAAACACTTTCGTTGGATCTTTGGGCTCAACCATGTCTTGGGCAGTCACAACACAACCATAAACTTGTAAAACTCTTTTTGATGGATGGTGTGGGTGATCAGCATCCTAATTAGGGGGAAAAAAATGTGCACATGAGATAAAGTACAAAACATATTCTAGGAATATCAAAAGCAACACAGCAACATGATATTTTCAACATATTCATTTATTGTTTTAATCAAATTGATAGTCGATACTTGAATTCCTAATAATTTCTTTTATTTATAACTATAATAGGTGTTTCTCGTACACTTCTATTATTTTCTATGTGAATATAATTGTGATGAACTTGTGAGAAAGTGTTGTATGCTCTCTATGTTCAAACTGCTCAAACTTGTGGTAATTTGGCTTGGAATTTCATAATCATCACTCCAAACTAAAGATGATATTAGGAACATGAAAAAGTTTTACTCCGGATGTCACCCATCCTGATTATGTGCAGCTTCGTATATTTCCTTTTGCTCCTTACATCAGTTTAAAGAGGTAAGTAAAGAATAGGATAAATAATTATTAAGGCTTCATACATAATACATGAGGATGCTATCATACCAAGCTCTAACATTTTGATGAACCTTCATAAAATTTAGTACCACATTGAAAGACTGTTTAAATTATAGGGAATGGGTGGAAAGGGGCAAAAGAGATAAGACTGAACTAATACTCCTATCTATACTGACAATCTAGGTCAAGCACAAGTGTAGTACAACTAGCACAAGCCAACCAATAACACTCCTAACAGGATCATATTCCTTAGACTCTAACAGAAACTTACCGCTTTATGTAGTTCACTTAGTCTACTTGGATCCACAAAGGTATGAGGAAGAAGCTTAAATATCTCTTGCGCACCAGAACAAACTACATTAAAGGAGGAGTTCAATAGTTACTGTAAGAGTCGCTTTTCCACATTAATTAGGCAAAAGTAAACAAGATAATACAATAACAACAACTAAGTAAACGAGATAATACAATAACAACAACTGAGCCTTGTCTTACTAGGCGAGATCGGCTACATGGGTCATTAGTCCATGAATACAGTGAGAAATTTAATTCCATTTAACATTATGTCTGCTTAAGAAAGGATAGGCAATATGCAAAGGTAGAGTATCATTTCAACAACAATGCCAAGAAAGGCTGCATTGCCGTACCATTTCCAGAACCAGTAAATACAAAAACCAGGGGACAAATTCCCAATGGCAATCCCTGGGTTGCAATTTCTTCACCAACCGAAATCACAGCAGCTTTAGCAGCAGCCAATGAAGGGTACATGTAGGATGATCCCAGTGATAGGAAAGGTGTTGAGTACCCAAGACTTAAGAACCCTGGGATATAAACAGATAATATGACAAGTTTGAAGTTCAGTAGATAAATTAATTGAATTCAGAAATAGGATAATCTCCGACTTAGGAGTAACATACGCTGTCCTAGTCCACGCAAGAAGTCAATCATTCCAGCTCTACCAGCGAAATTCCCAAATGCAAGTAACCTCCTCCCACTGTCCCCAACAATTAATTCATAGTCATACAAGGATGCCCTCTCAGCTAGGATCTACACCAATTGGGGGAAAAATAACAAAAATAAGTTAGAAGCTGCAAGAAACCATCACAAATTCAAAGTCACATTCAAACAAGTACAATTAGATATACCTTATCCAGCAAAGGCATGTTCTCTTTCTGTGCCTTATGGGTATGAGAGAAGAAGGCATAAGCTCTATCTGGTAAAATCATCTCTAGCTGCACAAAAGCCACAACAGGAATCATATTAATTTCAGCACATGCTTCTGATCAGTTAATAACACGCGATCAACCAGACACACTCACAGACAGAACACAATTAACAAACCAAAAGAATAACAATAAAAAAAGAATGGAACCTACCTTTGGTTGCTTAATGCCAAGGATGAGACCACATTGTGACAAGTCCTGTGATATCTCACAGCCAACCTCCTCATAGAGAGCATCATGATGGATTCGCTTGGTGCAGGGCTGCACAAGAATTCGAGACACACCAACACCAGTTCCACTGTGAAGTAATCGAGCACAGTGTGTGGGGGTCAAAGGCGCCCTTCTTTCCCATTTGTTCAGAGACTCCGCGAGGATCCCAACAACCCCGTTCCCAAGCATGCTCCTTAAATGCTTCTACCTATGTATCATATATGATATGTCAATTCAATTGTCCCAATCCAACAACTTATTCATTCCCAGCATGCATTAACTCAAAACAAAGTAAACAAACACACAACAACGTTGCCAAAATTCATTAACATAGCTTTCACACGTTGCCAAAATGACACAACAAAAAGGAAGAGATCCTTACAGGTTGTGAATGTAACAACTGAACAGAAAACTAGAATGACACGTTTCTGCAGTTCCTTCTGCTTCTCACGAATGAATCAGTTGTTATATGGGAGTGTGTATGTCAGGTTCAACTTTAATATCAAATATTAAAAGATTGAGAAGTTTGGCTTGAAATGTGAACGATGAGGTGTAAGATAAGTGCTCTATGCATATAAATAAGATGGCATGCCATGGCACTGATACAAGGCAAACGACAACGGAAGAGTGGGAGGGACCCATTCAAAGGGAAATGAACAATGATACCCTCCTAAGATTTCGTACTTGGAACTTGTTTAAATGTTAATTTTCATTAATTATGTTATTATATTAATTATAAAGCAAAGTATATTAAATTTATTGAGAAATTATATAAAATTAATCAAGATAAAACTGATGTTAAACAATCAAGTGCAATTATACACGGAAACTAATGGTGGGGTCGAGTTTAGTGGTAAGTGGGCCGTTCATTTGACGCCACGTGTTTATGGCAATATATATTATATATTAGTGCACGTAACGTAACTAAGTATGGATTTTGATTTCATTCATGTGCGTTGTCGAAACTCGAATCGGATAAGCTTCTCGTGCTATCTGCTTTTAGAGATGCTTACGGTGTCGTGACGTTCTTCCTTCCTTCACAAAGTTAAATGTAAGTACTGATGAATAATGCTACATAATAATTAAGATGTAACCAAACTTTTTGTCAAAAATTATGGGAGTGATTAGAAGATATAAAATAATAAAATTTATTTATTTATTTAGAAATTAGTAATAATATTATATTATTTTAAAATTAAAATTTTGACAAAAATTCTGGATATTTAACATTTTCTAATACTAAATAGACATAGATGTGATTGTGACCGTCCTGCCCTGCATCTCTTCCTTTTCTTTTATAATTTTGTGATGCTAAAGTTTCGTTGCCGTCCAATCTGCTGACATTTCATGTCACGCAATTGTTCATCCATTATTGTTTTTTAAAGATGGTTGATTCATCATTTTTTGATTAATCACATTCCGTTTAAAAATAGGTGCTTGCTCTAGTACATGAGATTTGTCATCTAACTTTTTTATAAAAAATAAAAAAGTATTAGATATAATAAATTTTAAGCCATTTTTTTTTTTTGTTTAGTAACCCTTTTATTTCTTAAAATGATAAAAAAAAATGAAGGTTTTTAACCAAATCATATTTTAAATGGATTGAATAACACAAAATATATTTGCGAAAAATATTAGTATGGACAGTGGATTAGTTGCATACACACTGATAATGAGAATGTTTGATTTAATTTTTGGAATAATTATTTGAGTTTAATTGGTATGTAGTGATAGTGCATTTAAATTAAATTTTTATTATTTTTAAATGAAAATCTTTTAAAAAAATATTTTTAGAGAAATTGTTTTTTAAAAAAATTAATTTATGTTTGATTTAAATATATCAAAAATAAATTTAAAAAAATAATTTTTATTTAAATAAAATAAAATAAAATTATTTTTAATTATTAATATAATATAATAATAAGATTTTCTGTAAATTTTTTTTTAAAATAACAAGTAACTTAAAAAATATACATATTTATTCTCGTACTGATAAAAAAATCTTCGCATCGTTTTTCTCTTGGTTGTCCAAGTAATCTGGATCGTTTTTGATGGGACCCTTTCGTGTATCGTTTTCTCTTGCATCAGTCACGCACGACAAGGACTAAAGGTGTAGGCAAGCGTGTAAGCGTAAAAGTGGCCAATACTTTTGAAACAATTTTTGTAGCATCCTTGAAAAGGGGATGAGGATAAGTCATGAACGCATCATTCGATATGGGCTAGACCAATTATGTAACACCCTCGGGCTGGTTTGTAATAATTTTTGTTTTACAGCTTTTTAAAATAGTTTTAAAAGATAAGTTTAAATTTAATTTAAAAAAATAATTTTTTTTTTTGCAGCAATACTCACAAAACAATTTTTAAAAAGTAAAGAATAAAAAAATTATTTGGATACTTTAATCATATTTCACGACTGGGACCTACACTTTTGATAGAGTTTGTGTCATGATTCTGTATGCTTGGTGTCAATCTCTATAATGGGAATCGAAAAGAGGACACAGCCAAATTTATAAAAAATACCACCATGTTTTCAATATTTCTTCAAAACAAAAAAACCAAAACAACTGTAACCTGTTTTTAAGTTTCTGTTTTTCAAAACTCAGTTTCTGTTTTTAATTTTTGAAAACATAACATACCAAACAAGCTCTTTTGTTTTTAAAAATTGAAAATTGTTTTACAAAACACTTTTCAAACAGCCCCTAATTTCTTTACCTGCTTTTTTTGGGTATAATCTTTAGCTATTTTTTTTATCACGACAAAAACATGCATGCAGAAGAGTTTTAAGTCGATTTTTGTTCAACCATTTTTTTTTTTTTTTGAGATATTGTTTATCCAAAATTTAATCTTAGGAACAACAGAACTTTTATGGTGAGTGTTTCTATACTTAAATAATTATATTGGTGTAATAAATTATTATTTGTTTAAGAAACTTCAGAGAAAATAATTATTCAAAAAGTTTTTGCCTTTTTTTTTTTTCTTGGTTCTGAGCAGCCTTTGGCTTTTAGGAGTCTACAACGCCGAAGAAATTTTTTAAAGAAACAAGCCCAAGCCTATAGTTAATGCAATTAAGCGGTGTAGCACAAATAAGACAATGAGTGGCCCAACTGTAAGCTTACTCTTCGTAGTTTTGTTTGGGCTTGGATTTGGGAGAGCCCAAATGTGTCGATACCAAGGCTCAACGGTAATGTTATCCCTGATTTGCGATTCACGCAATAGTTAAAAAAGAAAGCACATCGATGAAGTAAATAGCGCTTCAAAGAGAAATATTTGTAATGATAAAAGTTGGTGGCATATCCATACTGTTTCTAATGAGCCACTGATCTGACTCCCAGGACCAAGTGAACCCTTAGGTCAAGTGTCTCTTTAGCCCCTTCATTTCCTACACACAACCCAACCCAACGAACATTAGTGACCTAAAACAAAACTAACAATCATTATTCGAAAACACAAAATACATCCCATTGTACTACCGAAAAAACAGTTATTCTTATTCTTATATGAATTTAATTTAAATACATTGATAGTATAAAATAATTTTATACTGTCAATCAATAGAAATAATAGAAAGTATCAACTCATATAAATAACTACCCATTATAATAAGGGACCCATCATAATTTTTTACTTTTCCCTAATTTTATTGATTGATAGTATAAAACTATTTTATACTATCAGTGCATACCAATTAAACTCTTCTTATATTTAGATATGTTTGTTTGTTTGAGCTTTTTTATTTAAGGAATAATTTTAATTAATATATATAATTTAAATAATTAAACATGTTTTAATGTTTCTACAAGTTAAATCATTTATTAACGAAAGATTCTAAAATTCAAACCTGATATTTTCATGAAAAAAGGTTATTAGGTAAACCAACCCAATTAACAAATATTAGCTAGCACAAAAAAAGGAGTTCATATCAATAGTTTTATTTTTTTATTTTTTTTAAGAAAAAGCAATTCACGTAACCTATATAATATATCAATTATTACTATTTATTACTAACGCTTGGTTTTATTTAAATTCTTTGATATTTATTTTTTCATTTAAATTCTTGGATTTAAATATTCTAAATAAAAATTATCATAAATGAAAAATTATCACTTTCCATTTTTGTTATCGCCCTTTATATATTTTTCACCTGACCACATGAAACAAATTAGTCACATTCCGTTAAGCACCTTTAGGTTGCTTATCAGAAGCATTGATTGATATCGAAGTGCGTGGAAATATGACAAATGTGATTGGGTGATATTTCTCTTTCGTGTTGTGAAAAGCATGCAACCGATGCATCCCCCGAATTAAATCTTCGATATTGTGGAGAAATTGATGGACTATGATTAAAAAAACAATTAAAAAAGTGTCCGAAATAATTTGATGCATTGACATTCAGTTAATTGGCTCAGATAATTAACTTTTTAATATTAAGTCGTAACTTTTTAATATTAAGCGGTAACGACAATTGCGATTTGGTGATATTTCTATCTCTCCCATTGTTTGTCATATATGCGATTGATGTAACTCCAAAATTACTCTTTTGTGCTATACGCACAATAATTGATCACAAACAGATCATACTTTAATATGATCTAATTACGTTCACTTGGTTAGTTAATGCAATGTGACAAATTGCAAATTCGTTAACTGTAGAATAAAATAAAAAATAATATCATTGTCATCATATGTCACAATCCACGATTTTACCATTCCAATCACGTAGACAAACACCATGTGTACTTATACGATTATATATTTATTTTTTATTTTTTTTTGTCATAATATAAAAGGCCATAGAATTATCAAACACCATGTAAATCTGTGAGCCATCCTCGAAAGTTCGATAAATGCACAAGATGAAACGCGTGGCTACTGGCTAAACATGTTGTCATAATGACTAAAACCTAAGCTTGGAAATGGATATTTTGAATGGGAACAATAATTAAATTAAATTGGCCAATTATACGTATGCATATGTCACAATCCACGATTCTACCGTTTCAATCACATATATAAGTATGCACATACAAACACCGTGTATGCCAATACGATTATATATTTCTTTTATCTTTTTGTGTTAATATCAAACGGCCATTTGAATTATCAAACACCTTGTAAATCAGTAGGCCAACCAAAAAAAATCATCAAATGCGCAAGATGAAACGCCTGGCTAAACATGTTATTAATATTATTTTTTATGTTAAAAATTTAGATTGAAGAAAAGAATCGTCTTAGTCCCATGCCTTCAGACTCAATAATATAACTAAAGCCAAAGCTTGGAAATGAATAATTTGAACGAGAACAATAGTAAAATTAAGTTGGTCAATTAAATGTAAAAATCACAGATGACATTCGATAGTGTCTCATTCTGTTGCCGTAATTAGGGGAAAATCAAACAAGCAACATGCACCCAGAACATTGACGCGCTATTCAATTATTCTGTCCAACTCAGTCACAAAATTAATACTTACTAGAATGAGATACGCATAATAGGCTTGATTAGATATCGATATTTATGAATTTAATGTTGATGTATTTTTAACATAACAAAATAAAAATTTAAATATGTTTTCGGTCCTTAAAAATATTGCAAATTTTAGTTTTGATCCCTATAAAAAATAAATTTTGGTTTAAATCAAAATATTTCTAAAAATATTTGGTTTTAGTTCCTACCATTATTTTATTTGGTTTTTGGTCTATGTACCAAAGTAATAAATTTGTTTTAAGCCACCAAAAAATTATGATAATTTGGTTTAAGTTCTCTAGAATATTAGTTTGAATTTTCTTCAACCAAATTATCATAATTTTTTAAGGACTAAAATAAAATATTTTTGAAAATGTTTGGATCTAAATCAAAACGAAATTTTTATAAGAATCAAAGCCAAATATTTTTTAAAATATTTGGACCTAAACCAATTTGATTTTTTATAAAGATCAAAACTAAAATTCATAATATTTACAAAGACCAAAAATATATTTAAATTAAAAATAAATGTTAGGACCATAGCTAGGCATAATTTATTATAAGTATTCAAGTTAATGCATTTATTCTTTTCATAAAAATGTTATTGAGTGCCTATAATGTACAGACCTAACCACTACTCTTTAATATAAAATTGTTGTACAACATTATTAAATTATGTATTATCCGCGTCAAAAAAAAAGTTATGTATTATCAAAATATTTTAAAAAATTGACTATCAACATTACCATTTAAAAAAGCGTAATTTTTTTTCATTGATATGCCAATGCATCATTATTAACTATATACTCCTAATGGTATAACAGTATAAAATTATTATTAATATCTAAGTGCCAACTCATTATTAACTGTATCTACTCCTAATGGTATAACAGTATAAAAATATTATTAATATCTAAGTTCCAATAAGATGTTGATTAGAGTAAAACAGGTTCGGATCTATTAAGCATATATTTCTGTCTTTAATTATAGGATTTATATGTATCAAAAAAATATTTATTAAGAGATATATCTACTTAAATATCTAACTGTATCACAAAAAATTAATCTTTAATGTGTCATATAAGAAAATATTCTAGGCAACCAGAAAAAATTATTAATATTCAAGTTATATTGGTACCAGCATTTGCTATCAAAGTTGGCAATATATCTCAAAATTGGGATTGCCAAAAAAGTTACGTTATATGTATATATTTTGTGTAAAATATTATACCAACTGATATCCCATTTATTATTAGATAAGGTGTGAACCTAATCTAAATGAGATCCACACTCCATCTAATAATAGATAAAGTGTGAGTTGACATAATATTCCATACAAAATAGATGCTCATAACATTTTTCTTGCCATAAATGTTAGCGAAAGACCACGATATCCCCCACAAACTTCTTTCTCTGAAAATACACAGTCAAGAGATAGCTTGTTCTCAAATCTCAATCCAAAAAGGCCAAGTCAAAATTGGCGCATTGATGTTGATTCTGAGAGATTCTTGACTGGGCGGTGTATATATAATGGAGCCAACCTCAGCCATTACCCATGCCGGATCCACAAATAGACCACCGAGCTCAAATTCCGCGTTTTTATCTTCCTTTTCCACTCTCACCCTTTTTTTCTTCTTTGTTTCCTTTAGCATATTAAATAGTACATGGTATACAAATAGAGATCCTAAAGCAAAACGGCATGAGAGCAAGCTGTAAACGCGTTTTGTTTTTGTAGCATTGGCACTTACCTAAAAGCACGTCGCTTTTGGCTTTATGACTTTTGAGAAAGACACATTGGGGACCTTTGCCCTTTCGTTTGGTTCTTCATTGTTTGGGATCTGGCTGTGCCTTTGCCTGTGTGCTGAGAATCAAAGCTCCGAAGTTGATGTTTCGGTAATTTATTCGATCATGGATTGATTGAGATAACGTGTCGTATATAACCTTAATTCATACGTTAAGCATCTATTATATTTAGTACTGTTGAAAAAGGTTTACATTTGGGTTAGTTAATTTCATTCATGTGTTTCTTTAATCCAACTGAGATATTAAAGCATCAACCATGCATATATTTATCTAGGACTTATAGATGATAATTTAAGGATAATTGGTCGTAGATGTATTATAAATTATAAGAGCAATATTATGTTATGCTGAGGAGAAGAATGTGTAATTTCCAGATTTTCTTTCTTTAGCTCTGTCTCTTTTACCGTGATGTCCGGTAGTTATCGAGGTACTGTTTATGATTCTTACATCTTACCTTTGGCAAGTTGTTGTGGAGCATTAAGGAGACTTCAATGAGGAATAAGCTTTTTGCTGCCGCTGAATGAGACTTACCCTATTGGCTATAATTAACCTATCAGGTTTGATTGGATATAATTAATCTCGTTAAATCATTTTGTAATTTTACTAAAAATTGACTATGTATTACCCGTCATTTTATGAGTTCTTAACTATTTAGTAGGTAGATTTGTTGGCCATTCTTTTTTTAATGGTGTACAAATGAGTCATGGACTGAAGGTTTTACTACAAAATTTAATTGCTAATTTTGTCAAAGTGTCTCCATAAAGCATATCATAGAAATCTTCTCTACATGGTTGAACATCATTTCTTTAACTTTTCTTCTTCCGACGGCTGGTTTTTACCCGGACTATGACATCTAATTAAAAGTTTTATTTTAGTAATGCAAGATTATGTGACCGTCTAGTTTTTAAAGGTAAACTGGTGCTTACTTTTTCGTAAACTAAAAATTTGATTGTTATACTGCTAATTGTACAATTTTATTATGACAAAAACTCAATCCCAGTCCTAGGTCATAATATCTTTAGTATTTTTTTTTTCAAGTTGTCCCTATAGGGGTAGTGGTGTAATTTCCTTGATAAACCGTAGCAAACAGTTATAGGAGTATTTATTAATTACCATGACCATCATCATGGATCATTGTACCGAATATAATTATATAATTCTGCTTATAAGAATTTAAATTTTAAACTACTTCGGATAACAGGCCTATCAAATGTACTGCTTCGAATTTAGTTATTAATAACCATTACTCCGCCTACGAACTAAAGTCTCGAGACCGAAGTTTTAAATAAGCCATGCATTCCATAGTCAAACTAAATCAACTGTGAATACACGAATCCTATATCCTTTTGTGCTTGTTTCTTGCATACCACTCACATGGTGACGAATTATCATACACAATAATTAATTTAATTTGTTTACATGAAATGAAATTTACTCGCATTATAAAACAACGTCAAGTCAAACATCTCCGCTTATGTAAGATAGATGGACTTGGATAATTTTAATTACTTTTTAATGCCTTTAGAATGCATGTCAGCATCTATTACTTAACTTACCGAAACCATGGGATTCAAAATCTTGGCCTGCCTAGTGACTACAGTATTGGCCTCGGAAAAAGGTGTGGAAGAATGCAAATTCATGGGGCTGCCATGCTCTTTTGTCTAACAGTGAGGAACATGGACAAGCATGGGACACTCACATCAAAAATCAAACTTTTTTAATTTCTTATGGTGGAAGAATAAATAAGATATGATAAAGTGGAGATTTTCTTTTATTTTATGACAAAGCTAAGACAGAAAATCAGAAACAGAGAGCGGTCCATGTTCATGTAGCAAATTGATTTGGTGGAAGCTGTAGTAGTCACAGTGGGTGGGGTGGGGGTGCCAAGGACAAGATGCCTCATGGATTTGCATTTGGATCGGTGCACTTTGCAAGAGTGACAAGCATAGTTACCGCCGACAATTGAAAATTGGACACATTCCTGATTCCTCTCAGTTTTTGTGTAGCTCTGGAATGAATAAAAAAAAAAGTTATTTATGAAAAATTAATTACTGTGTGCTCCGACGCTAAGACATGATTCGTATTCTAATTTATTGGTTGCATCTCACAATTTTTATTTTCTCAAACACTTATTTTTGTAGGTTGCTTTTATTTTCTTAATTAGCATAAAATTAATGTAACATATAATTATAATTAATAGATTAAAGCAAGAGCAATCACTTATTCTCAATGTACATGAGAATTTCTCGTTATCTAACATCTATATTAGACACTTTTGAAGACATATGCTAATGGAAAGTATAAAAATAATTGAAAAAAAAAGTTACAAAGAATTTTTGAATATTTTTTACACTTTATAAGCAAAAGTGTCTTCTAATATTTTTATAAGAGAGTGTACGAATAACAATCCTCCTTTGTGTACACTATATCATGTAAATAGACACACCATTTTACAATAAATGTTTTATTTCTCATGACCAAAAAAACATATACGTTTATTTCTTTTTTTATATAACATAATCATACGATAAAAAATATGAGAATTAATATTATATGCATATATTTACCACGTGTTTGGTTCTGTTTTTATAGAATTGATTTTAGATAAAATTGATTTTGTTATAATTGATTTGGTTAAAATTAATTTTGAAGTAAAGTGATTTATATTTGATAGTTCTTTTAAAAGTAATTCTGACAGATCATAAAAATTTTTCACTTCTCTCAAAATTAATTCTAAGAGACAATAATTGATTAATTAAATAATACAAAAATTCCACACAATCGATTTTCAGCCTCCAAAATCAATTTTGAGAAACCCCACCAGGTTCCCAAACACACACTTATACATATACCACTTTAGATTTATACAAATTTTATTATTTGAGTATTATTGGTACCATCATAATTTCTATATGCTTACACTATAGTTGTGTGACATACACCATATTTTTTGTTTTGGTAATATGTGAGGAGATGTGTGTGCATTTGATTATCCTTTCTAAAAGATATTTAGAATGATATAAATCTAGTCCCTGATATTTAGGTTTACTCATAACAAAATCACGAGAAACCTAAAAACAAATAAGTATATCTTAAATAAAGTTAGCAAAACTCAATTTTATTGCTGGTTATATTCAAATACGAGAAGTTAAATTTGTATTCATACACAATACTATCTGAAAAAGACACTCTGACAACCCTTGCGCCCTTCAACCTTCTTAAATTCCCTCACCAGCTCAGCTAGCCAATACACTCCAACATCTCTTCCCCTCTTTCCCTTATAAATACTCAACATCTCTTAGTTCCTCTCATTTCCCTTGCAACAAACACACACTATAATACCAACATAGTGACAGCCATCGAATCAGTAACTTACACTCTCCCAATAATGGCTCTTTCTTCAACAAAGGAGCCATCAAGAACACCCGCCTTCACATTCACCTTCTTGTTGATTCTGCTCCTTGGACAGTGCACCCCCTTGGTTTCTGGTTCTCCCCCTGGTCTGAGTGGATCAGCATGCCTCAAGGTTTCACCTTCAGAATTCGTTGGTGCTGTGAGGGAAGTTATTGGTGTTCTGGGAGATGTTGCATCCATTTTGTCCAAGTTCAGCGGTGGTTTCGGCAATTTTCGCCTTGCCAACGCCATTCTTGACTGCCTCGATTTGCTTGACATGTCCTCTGATGAGCTTAACTGGTCCCTGTCCGCTACTCAGAATCCCAACAAAGGTACCATTGACTCTACGTGTTGCTGCTCGTTGTGTTTGTCGTTTTCTGTGAAATACTGAAGAGCCAATAAACAACAGTAACATCCTTATTTCTATTTCTAGCAAAATTTTCATTGATAAAACATTGGTCTAAAAATATTAGACATAAGTTCCAGCCATTGATTTGTTTAATTCTACTTCAAAAAGATGCGTTTCTCCAAGCTCCAGTGTCAAATCTCAGTGTTGTGTTCCCATTAAGCCAATTCGCACAAGCTCCATCAGTGTTCTATTAGTTTTTCCTCTGTTCCATGGAAATGGGAAACAGGGGGGTTACGTCCGTAGTTGCTTATCGTGAAATATATCACTTAAAATCCTTCATCCCTTAACACTAGCTATCAGGATAGTAATTTCATGACACAATATCGTAAGCTCATAACATCTAGACTATTTAATTGATCTCTTGCTATTCTTATTCTTATAAATAAAATGATAATTAAATTTAAATATAAGATAAGATGTGCCTGCACATTTTCCACGGATGACAGAGTTGGATCATGATACTTACCAACCAAATTAAAATGTGACATTATTATTGATGTTGCAGGCAAGCATAACAGTACGGGGAACCTAGGCTCCGATTTGAAGACATGGCTAAGTGCGGCGCTAGCGAATCCAGAGACATGTCTGGAGGGATTCGAAGGTACCAGCAGCATTGTCGAAGGCCTAGTGTCCGCTGGCCTTGGACAAGTGACATCGTTGGTGAAGCAGCTCCTCGCTAAGGTCGATGTCCCCAACCATGTCTCCGACAACTTTGCCGCCACCAGGAAGGACCAGTTTCCTTCGTGGGTTAAGCCAGAGGACAAGAAGCTTCTAGAAGCAAATGGGGTGGCGGCGGATGCTGTGGTGGCTGCGGATGGGAGCGGGAGCTACACAAAGGTGATGGATGCGGTGCTGGCGGCACCTGCCTATAGCATGAAGCGGTTTGTGATATACATAAAGAAGGGTGTTTACACGGAGAACGTTGAGATCAAGAAGAAGAAGTGGAACATCATGATGATTGGAGATGGTATCGGTGCCACTGTTATCTCCGGCAACCGGAGTGTTGTCGACAGCTGGACCACATTCCGATCGGCTACCTTTGGTAAGAATAACAAGACTAGCACTGAACTTTTCTACTTTTTCTTTTGATTTTTAATCTTTGCTTTTAATTTAAAATATTAATATTATTTGCACATTGCAATATAACATTAAATATTATAATGCTTTATTTACATAAATATATATAATATATATCTCACTTTAATATGCGTGACTCGATATTTTCACATATTTATATAAGTATATACACCGTATGTATATAATATATATTTTATGTGTTAATTAAGAAAACATTTCTCAAATTTAAAATGGATATCATATATGGCCAAAATTGAAAAATTTGCATTGGGTTCCGTTTTTGTAGAATCTTCTATTTGACGCCAGACGCCTAAAGTTTACTGCTTCTGAGGTAGGGTAATTAACGGGGTGCCCTCTTTTCTGTGTGTGTATAAATAAGAATAAACATGGCTTAGAAGAGAATAATACTATACACACATGGATACAAATATTATTTTATATATTTATATACTGCTCAGGTAGAGAAATGTGAGAGATGAAGAGCGTAAAGGCTTGTAGTAAGCATATTCTTGCAGATATCAGATAGGTTGAGGCTCAAAACTTTTTAGAGAAATGTTTTTTGTATCACTGGGGTAGGTAGACACTTTGGACATCCAGAGATAGAAAGGAGAAAAAAAATTGTAAAAGAAAATGAAAAGAGTGAAATGATTGATGGAGAGAGAAAAAGATGAGAGAGGGTGTTGGGGTGTTAGAGAAAGAGGTATGTACAGATAACATACCTCAACTTTTTAATATGGAATTTGTGCGTAGAACTTACCAAGAAATTGTAGACATATTTACGGGAATATAAGATTTGGTGGAATCTGCCACAACTGATGGCGTTGTCAGAATGTATAAAAAAAAAAGTGTTGTTGATGTACATAAAAAAGAAGAAAGGAGAGAGAAAATAGAGGAGAAAAAAAAGATAAGATAGGAAAGAGATGATTTTGCTGCAATCGGTGGTGGATGCAAAAAAATCTCATATTTCTATAGATGCTCACAAATTCCCATAACTACTATATATTTCACCTAAGCACTATATAAAAAATTATTTGCCTGAAATTAATATTGAAATTAATTCATATTGGATCGGCTTGATGAAATGAAATGTAATGGGTAAAAGCATTTATAACTAGAAAATTATATTTTGATACTGTATTACCTATTTATTGGTTGTTACTTTTCATGATAAATAGTTGAAAATTTTACTTAGTATTATTAATGATTAAATATCTTTTTTTACAGCTAATCAAGGTATTGGTAAAATGAAAATATAAGGAAAAAAATATACCTAGCTCTCTTAAAAGTGTTTCTCTTTTGCAAATTATCATCACCAATTTTAAAGCTATCTTAATTAAATATTAAACTTTTAACTATTATTCTGATAGATTATTTCTATTGAATATTTGCTAAATATATATTTATCCATAGCGCTCTATATAAAAGATAGATGGATGGGGTGGTCAATCCAAACCAAAAATGATTTCAACTGTCAGTATGTCTTATTACAAAACTAATCTATGCCTGCAACTAACTGCTAACTCTTAATGGATGGATCAGCATGATCAAATGAATGAAATGGGCCAAAACAGCTCTGCATCTGATATGATGAGGAACAATCAACTCAGAAGATTCAAGGAAGCGCTTAACATCAACCAGCCGATATTTAAAATTAAATGAGCATGTGCTGCAATTAAAATCCTTAAAATCTCCGTCCCAGTTCTCACTTTCACTCACTCCCATTTTATTCTTATTCTTTGTGTGTTGATCATGTCATGTGCAGCCGTCAGTGGCAGAGGGTTCATAGCACGAGACATTACTTTCCAAAACACCGCAGGACCCGAGAAGCACCAAGCAGTGGCACTGAGATCCGACTCTGACCTCTCAGTCTTCTACCGATGTGGGATCTTTGGTTACCAAGACAGCCTCTACGCTCACACCATGCGCCAATTCTTCAGAGAATGCACCGTCACCGGCACAGTTGACTTTATCTTTGGAGACGCCACTGCGGTGTTACAAAACTGCCAAATACGTGCCAAGAAGGGCCTTCCAAACCAGAAGAACACCATCACTGCACAAAGCAGAAAAGACCCTAATGAGCCAACAGGGTTCTCCTTCCAATTCTGCAACATCACTGCGGATTCTGACCTCGTTCCCTTTGTTAACTCCACTGCAACATACCTGGGAAGGCCTTGGAAGACATATTCAAGGACCATTTTCATGCAGAGTTACATGAGTGACGTGATAAGGCCACAAGGGTGGCTAGAATGGAATGGGAACTTTGCATTGGACACATTGTACTATGCTGAGTACATGAACTCTGGGGCAGGTGCTGGTGTGGGCAACCGTGTGAAGTGGCCAGGGTACCATGTGTTGAATAGTACTAGCGAGGCGAGTAACTTCACTGTCTCTCAATTTATTGAAGGGAATCTATGGTTGCCTTCCACAGGCGTAGCCTACACAGCTGGGTTGACAGTTTAAAAGAGAACTGGCAAATCTTGCTCATCTTGGCTTCCTTGTATACTAAGTAATTATTGATCTAGTGTTTCTTTATATCAAAGAAAAAGAATTAACCAAAAGGGAAAAAATAAAAGTTGGAAGAAATGTTGAAAAATTGAAGATGTGTTGATGTTCACTCTAATTAATTAATTTGTACTTGAATATTATTGGAGGTTTCCCTATGTTTTTGGTCTTGGAGAGATTGGATCTGTGTGATACTGTACTGCGTAGTACCTAGTTCAATTGTTTCACGGGCAATGTGTCATGTGGATTAGTTGATAAAAAGCATTTGTAGTCAGCGCAAATCACCTTTGAGTTTATTTTAAATATTTAATTTTGATGTATTGTAATTATAAAATTATTTTACCTAATTATTCATTTATGTATAATGAAATCACTAAAATTGTTTAAATCTTGTCATAACTATCTGGAAATTCCTATAAAAAACAAGATATGATTATATGAATGGCGTAAAACACTTTAGCGTATATCAAAATTAATATTTTATTCTAACATAGGTTTTAAAGAGAATAATAGTATTATACCAGCAAAAGTTAACAAAATTGTTAACAAAATTTATTTAAAATTTAATTTTAATAAGATACTAGACTAAATTATTTTTTATTTATATTTTATTATTTAATTATATATTATCATATTATTTAAAATATTAAATTTTTATAATAATTAATTCAAAAGTAACATCCATAATAACTTAAAATATTAAATTTTTATAATAATTAATTCAAAAGTAACATGCATAATAACTAGTTAAAAATAAAAAATAATTTATTCTAGTATCTTATTAAAATCAAATTATAATAATTTTTTAAACTTTCACTGGCATAGAATTTAAATACTCTAAAATAAAGATAATTATAAAGTAAGAAAATAAAAAAATATTCACAAGTTACGTATAATAACATAATATTAAAATTAAATTTTATTACTATTAGGTTCATCTTTTCTTGCTTTTTTTTCCTTTTTGGTATCATCTCAAGTTCATATTTAAATTTGAGCATGATAACACCTATATTTTTCAACATATAGTTATAGGATGGGGATCCACTTATTCCAAGAGTAAGTTTTGATATATTTATATCAATAAATAACCTTTTTATAGATATTGAATTTTATCAATCTAATCATTGAATTGAAACTTTCTATTAAGTAGATCAAATGTATAAAATTTCACAAAATTTAAAAATAATTTGATGCTTCATCATACAACTTTATCTTGACATAATATAATTTTGAAAATATAAGTAAATGTCTATTATTAGATTATATACTTATTGATGTTCAAATTTTCTGAAATTTGATAAACTTGATCATTAAGATAATATATCACATAATTTAACGGTTAAATTTATAAAATTTAATGTCTATAAAAGATTATTATGTATAAGACTTACTCTTGAAGTAAGTGGGTTCCACCCATAGTTATATGATTATTTACGTCTTTTTAAACATTCTCTTTGGTCTCTAGAGCATTATTTTACGCAGGTTTCTTTCTGCACTTAAAAGTTTTGCAGTCAGCATTAATGAGCTTCAACAACATTCCACATCAGTTTTGATAGATTTTCTTTGTGGGACGAGTTTCTGTGGTGCAGTGGCACATCACTGAATGAGAAATAGTTTTAATCATATGATCGAGTTGGTCGTGCTAATGAAGTCCCAACCAATCTACATGGCAGAGTGGTGCCAGTGCACTTGCTGTCGCTAATTACATATATATCCCTTTGGTTGCGATTTCACGCCTCCACCTCCAGGTCCCAGAACCGAACTAGATTAGGGGCCGGGGCTCTTTAATATCATAATAATATGACAAAATGGGGAATATTGCACACGTATTGCACAGTTAGAACTAGCAATTCGCTCAAGCGTTTCCGCCAGTGTGATATGCTTTCTAATTAATGCATTTATCACCGGCCAAACAAAAAACTTATATAATATGAATTTTGTTCCCTTTTTCTGACTAATGTATTTCAAATATAAGGATTTGATATTAATTTCAACAATTATTTTTTAGGTTTGAACTTCCTTTCATTCTAAGAATGTCACTCGTTTATGATGGTATTGTTGAATATTTTCTTTTATCCATGATTTACTGTATTCAAAAGAAACTCAAGATAAACAATCATGTTTCTTTCATGCATGTATTCTACTATTTTACAAAATTGTAAGTTTATTTTAAGAAATTTCACTATTTTCATCTAATCATATGTTATTGCATATATGATTTTTGAAATAATAATTATAAAAGTTAAATACTTTTATTAATATAATAATACAAAATTAAATTATTGTGTTAAAAAAATTATATTTGCAATACATCAAAATTACGTTCTTACTTTAAACTCACATTAAAAAATGTAAATATGCAAAGAATAAACAGTTTGATAAAAAATGTTATTTTCCTATTTGTTACCCTCAGCCATAAAGCCCAAGCAAATAATAACTAATGACTCCGTTATAAAGATGAAACTAATTTACAGTCTTTTTTTTTTCAACAAAAGGTATGCAGATGTGTAAGCAATTGAACTTTACAGATTTTTTTTTTCTTTTTCTCAAAAGTTGCTCTAAATGTGTTTTATTTATGTGATTAAGTAAGCTTTATTTTTATATATTTAAATATATATTACATTAACTTAATGATATATAATTTTATGAGAAAATTGTTTAAAAATATAAAAATAATTTTGACTTTCATATGCAAGTCAAGCTATGTTTAGATTGATAAAAAACGATGAAACAATATTGGGTTCCATTGTTTGAATGCTTTAAAATAGTATGGAATGAAATGGATAGAGTGATATTAGATTGGGGCGGAGTTAGATCGCTATGTTAGAAGGAGTCAATATTTAATAGTTAGTTTTATGTAAAAAAAAAAATAAGTTCTAATTTTTACTTTTATAAAAAAATTTAAATAAAACACATCAAAAAATTTTTTAAATAAAAGTTATAATATATGTAAAAAAATATTTTATAATCAAAATTCAAGAGAAATATACATATATGTACAATATATTATTTATACAGTATTCAAACATCTAATAAAGTAAAAGGTTTATAAGAACTAACCAAATAAATAATTTGGGGGGGCCAAATACAAAAATAATAAAAAAATTATAACAAAAACTAAAATTTTAGGGGGGTCACGGCCCCTTTACACTACACTAAGAACTGCCGTTGCTATTAGATGAATGAATGAAACCCATTTTACTCCATCTAATATCCCTATTCCCCCCCCCCCCCTCCTTCAGTTTGGTGAATTGAAATAAAATCAGAATAAATATATTAAGATTCTTATATTTCATCTCTTTGTATTGTATTTCTAAATACAATGAGATTAAAACTTATCTTTATTCCATTTTTTAATATCCAAACAATAGAATAAAATATTTATTTCAATTCACTTTATACCATTCTCTCACATTTCATTATATTCTATTCTATTTATCATTAAATATTCAAACACAGTGGGGCTGTCATCGTATGTGACTGACTTTGATCAAGAAATTGCAATCGTTAACAAGAGAAATGTTTATTGTATATTAAAGAAGCAAGACATTAATGGGACAATCATGAATTGATCAGAGATAGATATGATAAAAAATTTAAAAAGAAAATTTATAAATATTTTTGTACTTATATTTGACTCAAATGTCTCTATAAAAGATGTTGAATAACATAACCCTGTCAACAATAGCATATTTAATTATAAAAATGAAAATATATAGCAAAATGGCAATCTTTTTTTTTTTTTTTCCATGTAAAATGGGGATACCAACAGGTTAGATTTTGGCAGCAAGCTTGTGGACCTTTGTGACATGCAGATTCTGACTTGTCCTGTGATTTCATGATACACAGCTCAAGTTGCATAAAGATGTTCTGCACTAAATTATGAATCAGGCATGCCTCTTTTCCTGAAAATGGTTAGACTCATTTTGTTGCATTTTTATAAGAAGGATTTAATCTTAGGATATTATTAACTAATGATCTGAAAGCATTGTTCATCAAACATTTAACACCATTTATTAAATTATTATAACTATTGGAAAGAAAATATATTCAACAATTTCAAGTTCTTTTATTCCAAGCGTACACGTCAAACAAATCCCAATCATCACCATGTCATGAGGAACACTATGAATCAATGAAGCAGTACAGCTAAGTTTTTGTCGAAACCCATTGATCCTTGGGATTACAGCGGAAAATGTAACCCAATCCTTGCAAGTTGAAACAATTTCATGAATCATGAGAGTGCCATAATCAATGCATTTAACAGTCACTTAGTATATTAGCCACTATGAGAACCCTGCATCTTTGTTTTGGCTGACTAATAATGCATGCGAGACACGATGATAAGTAAATTGGACAATGCCATATATATAGAAATACAACAATTGAACTGCCGAGAGCTTAAAGTGAAACTGTCAACGTATGTAGAGGTCCCTCCGATTAGTGATTAGTAGTTGTCGGATTAAAATCCCTTGTCCTGTCTCTTCATCTCTTATAGTTTCTTTCCACTTAGATATTGATGCCTGAAAAATAATAGGTGATTTTAATTTGCACAATATTGAAATTGATTTGACAAATAAGCTGAATAATGTCAAATTTTTATCCACAAGACAAGAATGGGGACAACAAAATAAGAAAAAAAGATTTGCATAAGTAGGTTTGTACACTAAGGTCTCCATTATTTTCACCGCTAGCTAAAAAAGCCGAAGCACAAGTGGAGACAGTTGCCTTTGTGTCTCAGATAAATCTCTTTCACCGACATGATATTACAGTATCTTCTTAAAGCAACTTCCTACCATATGGTTCACATTTTATTTTTAATTTCAGTCACAGCTTCTCATTCTACTTAGCAATAATAAAAAGTTGATCTCTCATGTAGAGACAAAACAGGCGACCCCCACAAAGCAGAAAACTAGGAAAATTTAACATGGCAGATATTAATTTTTGTGCACCATTCATTCCCCTTGTGCCATAAGCTGAATTTCAAGTTTCCAACGTCAAATAGGTACTGCAATTGTTCCTCTCTCTGAGTAAAAAAATGGGTTAGAAAAGAGAAAAGTTATTTGAATATGCTACGTATTTATAGAGTATAGACATAATATACATAGTTGAGTGGGGGTGAGTATTAAAGTACATATATATCGAAATAAAAAGAGTTATGTATATTTATACAAGAGAGATATTGTATTTTATGTTGGAGAGTTAGATACAAATAATATGACTGATTAGAAAAACTAAAGAGCTGGTATAACACTATCCTGTTACAACTCAATCAAAGGCGCCCTTGTTTTTGTCGATTGCAACCCATGTACCCCAACTCCCCAAGTGCATTATTTAAGTCAAATACTGAAGCTCTTCAACATGTGATTACATTATAACATTCTTTTTCTCCTTTTCTTGTTCGTGTCATTTCATGGCTTCTTCATCTCCTAAACTCTTCCTCCTTCTCTTAACAACCTTCTTCTCACATGCTTGTGCTGTTAATCCCTCCAATGCTTCCACAACAACACTGCATGCAAACCTCTCTTCCTTAAAATCTTTCTGCAGAACTACCCCATATCCTGAAGTTTGCTTCAATTCGCTGAAGCTATCTATCTCAATAAACATAAATCCAAACATACTCAACAACCTCCTTCAGTCCCTCCAAGTAGCAATATCCGAAGCCACAAAGCTATCTGATCTATTCAACAATGCTGGACACCAAAACATCATAGAGAACAAAAGAGGAGCAGTTCAAGACTGCAAGGAACTTCAGCAAATCACATTGTCCTCTTTGCAACGATCATTATCTTGGATTCGTTCCCAAAACTCAAAAAAGTTAGTTGATGCAAGAGCTTACCTAAGTGCAGCACTCACCAACAAGGACACATGTCTAGAAAGTCTAGACTCAGCTTCGGGTACCCTTAAGCCAGTTCTAGTGAACTCTGTGATCAACACTTATAAGCATGTCAGCAACTCTCTTTCCATGCTCTCTAAGCCCGAGATGAGGGCCTCCAAAGGAAGCAAGAACCGGCGTTTGATGAGTGCTCCAACGCGGTTTCCAAGCTTAGATGGTGAAGGGTACAGCCCTAATGAAGTGCTTGTTGTGGCTGCAGATGGAAGTGGGAACTTTAGCACCATCACTGAAGCTATTGATTTTGCTCCAAACAACAGCTTTGATAGGACAGTGATCTACGTCAAAGAAGGGGTGTATGAGGAAAATGTAGAAATCCCAAGTCATAAGACCAATATTGTTCTGCTTGGAGATGGAAGTGATGTCACTGTCATCACTGGCAGCAGAAGTGTCGTTGATGGCTGGACCACTTTCAGATCTGCCACTCTAGGTAAACCCCTTTAGGGAACTATTAATGGATCATCATCATTACACTGATATATGCCTTACAATATTCTAAATAGATCATTTTTTATTTTGTGTATTCTGGCTATCCCTTTGTTCTGTCACACCAATCCGTTTTTGTTTTAGTATATATTTGGATTATCTATAAGCTAATTATCTTATATTAAAAAATAGTTTATAATTTTTTTTTTAATAAACTATAGAAGATATTTTTTCGACCAAAAAATAATGAAAGCTAAACGTGCATTTAACAACAATTTCTCCAATGTTTCTGAATTCTGATTGAAGTCCCCCTGTATGCCAATTGCATGGTTATGCTCAGTTTTTCTCTTTTCAGCTGTGTCTGGGGAGGGCTTTCTGGCCCGTGACATAGCATTTGAGAACAAGGCAGGGCCAGAGAAGCATCAAGCAGTTGCCTTGAGAGTAAATGCAGACTTGACTGCTTTTTACAGGTGTGCAATTTATGGTTACCAGGACACTCTATATGTTCACTCCTTTAGACAATTCTATAGAGAGTGTGACATTTATGGGACCGTAGATTATATATTTGGGAATGCAGCTGTGGTATTACAGGCATGTAACATTGTGTCCAGAAAACCATTGCCTGGCCAATTCACTGTTATAACTGCACAGTCCAGAGATAGCCCTGATGAGGACACGGGCATCTCAATTCAAAACTGCTCAATTATAGCTACCACTGATTTGTATTCCAACTCTAGGAGCTTCAAGAGCTACCTTGGGAGGCCATGGAGGGTCTATTCTCGTACAGTGTACCTTGAGTCCTATATTGATGGGTTTATTGACCCATTGGGGTGGACAAAGTGGTCTAATAATGATGATCAAGGCTTGGACACTTTGTATTATGGAGAGTATGAGAATTATGGGCCTGGTTCAGGGACATATAACAGAGTAGATTGGCCGGGGTATCATTTGATGGATTACAATAATGCCTACAACTTCACAGTTTCAGAGTTTATTTCTGGTGATGCTTGGCTTTACTCTACTTCCTTCCCTTATGACGATGGGATTTGATCGAAAGATACAAATTAAGTAGCTTTTGCTTGTTCCACTTAGTCTTAACTAATGTAGAATAAAAAGGTGTATGGCAAATTTTTATGTGCTGAAGTTATATAAATGACATGAAAAGTTGAGAACTTGTGTTTTAATATTGCGAAATACTTAATAGTACGAAGCTGAATTCGTACAAACGACGCGCGAGTTAGAAAAGTAAGAGGCAGGAGGTTGCGTTTTGTAAGTTACATGTTTTCTTTCTTTTCATACTTCTATAATCACCTCGCCCGCGATTGGTTATACAGGGTTTGTAACATTTTCGCACACAATTTTTCATGCTATCAAGCATTGCTCTTTAATATTTGTGTATGGTATCAATGGCGTTGATATGAATATGCACGAAACGAATTGTAACCAATAAGCTGAATTTTTTGATGGCAATCATGGGAGGAGAGAGAGAAAGGGGGGTCCCACCACAAAAACAAGACGTTCGTGCCAAAAGTTATGAAATGAGTTTCGTAACATTCAGCTTTTTCCTTTTCGTGAAAAAAAATGCCACTCATTAATATTATTCGTGTTATTTATGTGAAAATTGCTTCATTTTTCTTTGTATATTCCCTTCTAGATTTAATAATTTATCATACATATGAAATAATATATATAAATAAATGGGAATAATATAGAATAAGCTGTCAAGTGTGGTTTCTCTTCCACTCCACCACCGTAAGCATGAATTTAGTAATTATTACATGAGAGTATTACTCCATGTCAATAAAGGATCAAGCAACCAAGAGCATCACATTAACTCATTGTCTTGGTCTTCTTCAAATTTTTGAAAACGCATAATTTTGCTCGTCCTAGAGAGAGTATAATTATGCCAGTGGCACATGATAATTTTAGATAAGCCTTGCTTATTTGTTGACTCAGTGGACGGCTTATGTCTTTCACATTTAGACTTTCTGAGCAAAATTTAGGTTCTTCTATAAGACTGAATATAATCCTAGATTGGACAGACTGCATATATTTAGGAGGAAAAGTGAATTTACATCATAGATGAAGCTTTGTAGTTTGTCCTAGTTTTTCATATGTGAATTTAAAAACTTGAAACACAACCAGATATGGCATGCAATGTTTTGGTTTGTTTGTCTACTCGTTTTACTTCTATTTTTGGCCACTACCAAGTTACACCTTAGGAAAAGGAGAGAAGGATATTTAAAGTTGGTCTGAAGGGTATCAAAACCTCGCGGGAAATAAGGTTGGAATTGAAGAACAGAAGCTGTTATCAGTTGTCAAGCATTGTTTTGACCCTCCACCAACTTCCCAAAATAGAATCACCTCAAACATCTCTCGTCCACTAATCCTTTGCCTCCATGCAAACAAGCCACATTTTAAGTACAAAGGATGAAACACACAAGTTGAAAATTGAAGGACCACCCTAGCTTGGAACCTAAGGCAGAGAAGCCTCTGCCTTAGAGAATTCTCACAATGGCATTCCAGGACTTTGATGTCATCTCAGAACGGCGAAGAAATGAGCAGAAGCAGAAGCTGAGGAAGAGGATTCTCATTGGTGTTGTCGCTTCCATTCTCCTTATTGGTGCGATAGGTGCTGTATGCGCCGTTGTTTTGCCACAAAAGAACGATGGCAAAAAGGGATCCCCACCATCTTCCAGCAACAACAACAACAACAACAACAATCATGTTGCACACTCAGAGAAGGTTGTGAAGGCTATGTGCAGCTCCGCCGACTACAAGGAGAAATGCGAAGGACCCCTCAAGGAGGTAGTGCAGAAGGACTCTAAGCTCTCAAACCCCAAGGACCTTCTCAAGCTCTATGTCAAGTTTGCTGGGGATGAGGTTGACAAGGCCTTCAACAAGACCTCCTCCTTCAACTTCGGATCCGCGGAAGAGAAAGGAGCGTTCGAGGATTGCAAGCAGCTCTTTCAGGATGCCAAGGATGACTTGGAGACCTCCATCAATGAACTCACCAGGATTGAGTTGAAGAGAATCTCCACAAGGACCCCTGACTTGAACAGTTGGTTGAGTGCTGTCATCTCTTACCAACAAACCTGTGTCGATGGCTTCCCTGAAGGGCAGTTGAAGAATGATCTTCAGACTCTCTTCAAGGATTCCAAGGAGTTTGTGAGCAACTCACTTGCCATTGTGTCTCAGGTGGGATCCTTCCTTTCTACATTTCAATCTCTTGCTAAGGTTCGTTTGTTGGCAGAGAAATCCAAATCCCCACTCGGTTTCTTGGACAAAGTTGATGGCCTTCCTTCTTGGATTAGCCCCAAGGACAGGAGGATCTTGAAGGCTGCTGATAACAAGCCTACACCTAATGTCACTGTGGCCAAGGATGGCAGTGGAAACTTCAAAACCATCTCTGAGGCTTTGGCAGCCATCCCTGAAAAATATACTGGAAGGTATGCTCCTCTCATCCCTCTTCCTTATTCACATCACCTCACCCTTCCCTTTTTATTATATAGTAGTAACATTTTAAATTCTCATCCCTACTATTAACAAAACCATCTTTTTATCATGATTATACTTTATACCCCAAGTTCAAGTTATTGGTACCATTGTTGTTATTTTAAAGAGAAAATATATTTAGATATTTAGTCATCGACATCTATAAATAGAAACATATCAAAAAGACTGTTGAAGGATTATAGAAAGAGAAAAGTGAGAAAACATATACGGTGGACCCCACTCCTTGTTTTTGGGTGTCACCGTATATGTCACTTCTGCAATGTTCTAATATCAGTGCTCTAATTTAATTGACCTTCATTAGCATTTATAATGTGGGATATGGGAACTCAATCATCTTATGAGAGATCCACATGTTATTTGTATTGATTGTAAGGTGCATTTTTATGTTGTATACGTTTGATCATGTAACGTATGTATTCTTTGCTTTGCGAAAATGCAGGTATGTGGTTTTTGTTAAGGAAGGAGTATACGATGAGACAGTGACAATCACAAAGAACTTGCAAAACATCACCATGTATGGTGAAGGATCACAGAAAAGCATCATCACCGGTAACAAAAACTTTAGGGATGGAACCAGGACTTTCCAAACTGCCCCTTTTGGTAAGTCTAAAACTCCCTTAATAAAAACAGTAGCCTAAGTACTAAATTTGTAGCGGCAAACAGATATCCATATAATAATGCTACACAGCCGAAAAGACTATAACCAGAATCTTTGACATAGATTATAGTAGTTGTTAAATGAAATAAAATGATATGATCCACTTATTTATCCAAAAGTTGTTAATCATGCAATCTCGTTCCGGAAACTAAATTTGGCAAAGTTTCTTTCTCTCTAGGATTTTTCATATCCATATTTGTTAACTAACCCCTTTGGCCATGCACACTGAAGTGGTGCTAGGGGATGGATTCATTGGCAAAGCAATGGGATTCAGAAACACTGCTGGCCCAGAAGGACACCAAGCTGTGGCTGCCAGAGTTCAAGCAGACCGCTCAGTGTTCGTCAACTGCCGCTTTGAGGGCTACCAAGACACTCTATACGCCCAAACCCACAGACAATTCTACCGCAGCTGCGTCATCTCCGGCACCATCGATTTCATCTTTGGCGATGCAGCAGCTGTGTTCCAGAACTGCATCATGGATGTTAGGAAGCCACTGGACAACCAGCAGAACATGGTCACTGCCCAAGGCAGAATGGACCCTAAACAAACCACTGGCATTGTCCTCCAAAAATGTGTCATCAAGGCTGATGACTCACTAATTCCTGTTAAGGACAAGATCAGGAGCTACCTTGGTAGGCCATGGAAGGAGTACTCAAGAACTGTTGTTATGCAATCTGAAATAGGTGACTTCATTCACCCTGATGGATGGACTCCTTGGGCTGGTGACTTTGCACTCAAGACACTTTACTATGCCGAGTACAACAACACTGGACCTGGTGCCAAAACTGATGCTAGGGTCAAGTGGCCTGGTTACAAGGTCATTAACAAGCAAGAGGCTAGCAAGTTCACTGTGGGGTCCTTCTTGAGGGGCACTTGGGTCCAGGGCACTGGCGTTCCATCTGTTCAGGGCTTGTACAATTGAAGGGTTGGGGTTGAAATGACCCTTCCAATCCACCATACCTGTTGTTGAGTTGAATGCTTGAGAGCCAATGACATGTGCTACATGTTGTTGAGCACAGTGGGGAAATATCCATGTCACTTGGCGTTAATGGTGTTGCTCATTTTGATGGGAAATTTTTGCCTAGCGTTGTATCACCATATGCTAAAGTGAATAGAATTGTATAAGCAATTATCTGTTCCTGGCCTGCTGATAAAAAGTTGAGTCTGAGGTGTTCATATAGTCTTGCCTTTCGTATTTGCAGATGTAGGGGAAACTAAAAACTTCTCTTTTGAAAGTATAAAATGTGCCCGAAGTTTTGTCTTTGCATCTTCTTCACTGGTGGTAATGCAAAATAGCAAGCCAATAGTAGGACTGTTACTCATTGTTTCTTCATATATAAGCACAAGCCACTTGTTTTAATAATCAGATACATACATATGGTGATCCCAATTTTTCTTTACAGCAACAAAGCTAACTAGACTGCACTAGATATGTGGCTCTCATCAAAGTCGACGCAAAAAATAAAAATGGGGCAAGATTATGACCTGTTAATATAAATTTAAAATCCGGGAAAAAGTTATATTTACAAATTTAGGATAATATTTACTATATTTTATTTATCTGATTCTTATGTATACACTCGTGTTAGTCATTAGAGCATAAAATGAATCTCACTATTTTCAGAATACCCATTTTCTTATTTTTAATTTTGCTCCCATATAATAATGGTAAAATTTAATAATATACATAAAGGTTCAATTTTATACATGTTGTTGATAACTACCCTTCAGTCCAGGTTCAAGTTTAACTAGGAGCACTTCCTGGTTACGGCAAATGCCTGTGTCTGAGTGGGAATTGGTCCCACGCCTTTTGAGTGTGGAGCACCTTGATTATGATACTAAGCAAAAATAGTAACCATTTTGCCAAAAAAAAAAAAAAAAGAAAGAAAAAACACTATGAAATGCTATGTTTTATTTAATTCATGCGAAAGCTACAAGAAATTGATTAATTAAAAATTACTCCATATAGAGTAAAATTATCAGTGGCCAAGAACAAGTGGCATATGCTTTTCTGAAACACAAGGTAAATACTAGTGGCGAAAGGTAGATATTATCTTACACCATAAGATAAAAAACAAATGCACCGTCATGATCCATAAACCACACACCCATTCCTGACAGTCAAAAAAAGAAAGCCACCAACATAATTTAAAGGTTACTTACCACAAACAAATATTATTCTGTGTGCAATCAAAACTGGCATCCACTTTGTTCATTAATTAAATTAAATGGCTCAGTAGCTGACAAACATTTGTTTAACATTGTATTTGTCCATCTACTAGTGCAGTTTGTCTGCCTTATATATACATACAACACATGCACAGCTCCTGAAACAATCACGGGCATAGATCATAGATGGCATCAAGAAAGGCTTCTACTCAAATGCGGGTTCTGCCAATCTTGCTGATTAATTGCATTGCTTTGGTGGTTCAATGTGCTAGGCTTCAGAACACAGAAGAGGGAGATGATTTGGTCACTGCAATTTGCAAGCACACCCTCCATTATCAAGTGTGTGTTTCTTCCTTAAGATCGGTTCCTAGTAGCAAGACATGTGATCTCAAAGGGCTTGCCAAGATTGCATTGAATCTGAGCACGCAAGATGGTGAAAAGACTTTGTCCTATGTTTATGAGCTCAAGTCCTCAGCTGCTAGCGGCACCAACAACAACACTTACATGTCAAGTTGCTTAAGTGACTGTGCAGATGAATACTTGGAAGCCATAGAGAATTTACAAGATGCAGCACAAGCACTTGCCAATGGAGAATATGACAAAGTGGATGCATTGGTCTCGGCTGCTATGTCAGATGCTGAGACATGCGAGGATGGCTTGAAGGACTCGCTCAGTGATAACAATGACTCCTATTCTCCTCTTACTGAGCGCAACCGCTACTTCTCTGACCTGTGCAGTAATGTTCTAGCCATTGTAAAACTACTAGTTTAACTAGACCCCCAATGACCTGTTATGCTTTTGTTCATCCATATTGTAACCTATTGGGATTCAAATGTGCTGTTCTAATTTGTTTGTTTGTTTCTGGTGGATTACCTGTTGAAGCGTGCACTCACTGCTGTCATCCATACACATATGTTTCCTTTTAAAAATTATGGTGTTGATTTATTGATTTAGTGATGCCTTCTCTGATCCCCCCCCCCCCCCCAAACAAAAAATATCGAAGTTCTAACTCCCATCCCCGGCATATAGTTTTTCGAGTGAAAGATTACTCTGGTCTGAGCTAATAGACAAAATTTTCAATTATATATCCAACATTCAACATTCTTCTTTCACAAATAAATGTTGATATCGCTATTTAAACTCAGAAGCTTATATATATATATTCCTTATTCAGAAGTATCAATGTCAAGAATTGATTGTCACCTAAAAAAACTGTCAAGTGATGATTGAGTCATTTCCTTTCACTTTCGTCCGTAGCAGTCCATATTGCTATATGCAAACAGCAATAATACCTCACTGCGACTCCGAAAAGGTATGCACAAAAGCCTAATAGCACGCAGATTAAAAAGAAAAATAGTAGTATGTAAATTTATTTTTTCTAACAATTAATAGTGTGTATTATGTACAGTATATTCTTGAGGAAAAAATAAAATCATTGATAACTATTGATTAAAACAATAGTAATTTAGATTTTATTATTATACTAATTTCACTTGTGCAGTGTTCACTATAGCATAAAAACTAAAAAAGTGATCAAATCAATTTTTCATCTACAATAGACTAAACTATATCTTTTTTTTTTTTTGGAACACAAAACTCAGCAAAAGTAAAACAACGCCCAAACAATAATGCATTTTGGAAGGTAAAGGCCCTTTATTATATTTTTTGTCATTTTGGGGGAGGGTCATTGGGGCTCTGCCCCTGGGAGTCGAACGCGCTCCCTTTAAGTATCTCGGGTGCAGCAAGAGGCTCTGGCTTTTGTTTTTTGGTCGTGAGAGGCTCTTGCTTAACCATATGACTTTGTCTCCAGCTGCAAAAGGCCCTTGTATATCAGCCATTTGATTTGATAAGGTCGCTTTTCAAGTCCACAAAATGAAAAGAACGTGGGCTTGTCTTTGCTGTTTTTGAGGCTAACGAGGAAGACGTGAGTCATTACCGACAAAACACTAATTTTGTTTAGACCCAAAAAAAATCTTTTTGTTACTTGTTTTGCAACAAAAAAGAGTTCTTTATTTTATTTTTAGTTTCCATTTTCTTGGTAATCCCCTAAGCTTGTTGAGCAAGCCTATTCACTACATTTTTTGGCGCCCCTCCATTTACTTTTGAATTCCCGCCTTCTTCCCTCCTTTTGTATATCTCTTCTTCTTCTTCCTTCCATTCCCTTCGAAGTTCAAACCTTGTTTGTTTTTCTGTCTGTGTAGAATTCACCTTCTTCCCTTCATCCCTCCAGCTCTCCGTTTTTCCCCCCAACGCTTCAGAAAGATTGGATTTTTGTGGGGTTCATGCTCAGATATCAGATATGTCAGCAAGCATGGAGCAGCAACGCCGCCAGAAAACTGCCCAACAACAACAACAACAACAACATGAAGAAGCTGAAGAGATGCAACACGGCCCTTTCCCCGTCGAACAACTTCAGGTCATCAAATCAACACCCTTTCCTTCCAATTTCCTTCTCTACACATCATCTCTCTTTTGCAACCCAATCGCATTTTTTGCCCTAATTGGGTTCCCCCACCCCCTCTTCAAGGGTTATTAAAAAATTCATTCTTTTTTATGATTTTGGTGACCCGTTTCCTTTAATTTCATACTTATGATGGTTCCTTCACTGAGATGGGTTGAGTGCATTGACACCCATACGGCAAAAAAATTCCCCCTTTTTTTTCTGTTTTTTGTTGATGGTTGTTGCTGACGATACTATTATTGATATGGGTTTTGCTTCCATAATTCCTTTATCTGTTTTGGAATTACCCTAGCGTACTATATCGTTGTTGCTTCATCTATGGTTGGGTAATTACAGTAGATGATGGTTCGAGTCCCTGATACTCCTTTTTTTTTTTTTTGGTTGCTTAATCGTGATCTCAGGCATCAGGCATAGCCGCGTTAGACGTTAAGAAGCTTAAAGATGCGGGTATTTGCACAGTTGAATCTGTTGCTTATACTCCTAGGAAGGACCTTTTGCAAATCAAAGGCATCAGTGAAGCTAAAGTTGACAAGATTATTGAAGCAGGTATGCACCTCCCCATTTTGTTTCCATTCAGTAATTTTTTCGATTTCAAGACATGAGGGCATTGGCCATTACTTGTGAAGATGTACTGAGTTTGTGATGCTTGTTTATTGACAGCTTCTAAGTTGGTGCCTATGGGTTTTACTAGTGCTAGCCAACTCCATGCTCAGCGGATGGAAATCATTCAGATAACGACAGGATCAAGAGAGCTTGACAAGATATTGGAAGGTGAGACCCGAATTGTAGAGATATTGTTTATGTGTGGGTTTTATGCATCATATATTTCACCATTGAAGTGTCATAACATAATATGGCCGCTTATACCAGGAGGAATTGAGACAGGTTCTATCACTGAGTTATATGGTGAATTTCGATCTGGGAAGACTCAGTTATGTCACACTCTCTGCGTCACATGCCAAGTATGTAGTTTCCTTTTTGTTCCATTACCTGTTGTTCTAGTGCTTTTGTATAAAGTGGTAACTGAATGTAGTCCAGGAGAGCATAGATAGACAAAATGATGCTCCCTTTTTAACTTGGCCTGCACCAGTTAGAGTATTATCCATGGAAAATACTTGTTTTCAAGTGCAATTAGTTTCAAAATTTTGTCATAGTTGGCATAAGAATTGAGTTTGTGAAGGTTTCGAGTCATGACATGAACATTTAGTTCTCATCTATCTGTCACTGTATTATGCCATTACCTAATATTTGATTTATCTGTTCATGTTGTAGTTGCCCCTAGATCAAGGGGGTGGTGAGGGAAAAGCTATGTACATAGATGCTGAGGGCACATTTAGGCCTCAGCGACTCTTACAGATAGCAGATAGGTATAATGATTGTTAATATGAACTTGCTATCGTTTGATGTTTGCATTCAATATTTATGTTGCTGAATGCTACAGGTTTGGACTGAATGGGGCTGATGTATTGGAAAATGTTGCTTATGCTAGAGCATATAACACTGATCATCAATCACGGCTTCTGCTTGAAGCAGCTTCAATGATGGTGGAAACAAGGTGTGACTTCTGATGGTTCCCTTTGCACAATACTGTTAACAGCAGCCAAAGTTTAGTAACTCATAATGATGCACAAGTGCATAGCGGCATAATTTCTGTCATATTGCTTTATCATAGGCTAGCTTTATTACCCACTGAAGTCGCTGTTTATTTATTCACCCCTCTTCATGTCTTTAATTATGCCATTGTTTGTATTATTATCCTTGACTACTGATGTTTGACTCGATGAGTGACTCAGAATTGGACTTTATAATGCTTACTGTTTTTGGCTAAGTAAACTTGCTTTTGAGGCTTACAGTTTGATGGTATATGTAGGTTTGCTGTAATGATAGTAGACAGTGCTACTGCCCTCTATAGGACAGATTTCTCTGGAAGAGGGGAGCTTTCAGCTCGGCAAATGCATCTAGCGAAGTTCCTTAGGAGCCTTCAGAAGTTAGCAGATGAGGTAAAAGTCCATGTCAAGCTGGCAGTGCAGCTAACCTTCTAGGTTGAACTAATTCAAGACTCTGGTTTAGATCGTTAAACTATAGGACATACTATGTTTGACTTTTGTTAATAAAGCAGTACAAACGTTTCTATGATTCTGCAACAGACATACTTAATCAGTTTGGAACTAACAGATTGTATTGATATTCTAATTGTAGTTTGGTGTGGCTGTTGTCATAACAAACCAAGTAGTTTCACAAGTAGATGGCTCTGCAGTCTTTGCTGGGCCTCAAATCAAGCCTATTGGAGGCAACATTATGGCTCATGCCACAACAACAAGGTCCAAACTCTAGACTACCAAGTGTTTACTTTTAATTCTCCCCCAACTTGGTTCTTACCCTGCTAGTTAATTATTTTCTTATGACAGGCTAGCTCTCAGGAAAGGAAGAGGGGAAGAGCGCATCTGTAAAGTGATAAGTTCTCCTTGTTTAGCTGAAGCTGAAGCAAGGTTTCAGATTTGTGGCGAAGGGGTTTCAGATGTTAAAGACTGATCAATTTTGCAAGGCTGAAATTTGAGTTTTTTTTTTTTTTTTTTTTGGCCACCCCCGGGGGGGGGGGGCGGTTGTCATTTTGTAAGTTGTAATAGTTGATTTTCAAGGATTGAGTGTCAAATATTATATATCCGTTTGGTGGCCCCTATTTTTTGACAGTTGGGAAGTTCTTTATCCCCTTTCTTTTGGTTTCTCTATCCATTTTGTAATATCGTTCTTAAATTTCTTGCACTGATGATTGTAGAGTTCTGTTACAATGAACTGTGGAAACTGGATATTGAATTGTTAAATATTAAACCAGTTAAGTATGAATAGTGCTTCTTGCAGGGAGAACCATCATTTCGGCCCTCAAAAGATCAGATTGTTGACAAATAACCTTTCAAAGATGGAATATTAACCTGTGGTACTCATAATATTAGTTTCGTTTGACAAATCCATCCAATTGTCAAATGGGCTTTGTTAACGTTAATGAAAATGTTTATTTGGCACATTATCTTTTTATCTGGTATTGATACTTTTTTGATTTGGCAATGCTATTTAACAAGTGGCATTTATTCAAAACTTTTTCATAATTCAAATTCAATTATTACCAACTTTTAATAAATTAATAATAAAATTATAAAAATAAGAATTAAAAATTTAGGCTTTATTCAAATGTGGCACCCTTTTGAACTCTACCCCTGCATTGTTGCTAGTCACCTAAACCATCACCACCACCACCCATCCTACTCTACCATCACTATCATCATCATCATCAAACACCTAGTCGCCCAAATTAAAATGAACAGACACCCAAATATGGTTATAGATTTAGTTAAAATGAGAAAAACATATTCCTAAGGCTAGATCTATGGCTACAGAAACCATAGGTTTGGGAGATAAATGCAACAACAAAATAACCCAGAAATATCAATTCAAGCAACAAGTTCAATTTGTACAAAACCAACCTCTTTATCTACCCTTCTCCAGTACCTCATTATGCTGCCGCCGCATCTCACTACACGTCTGATTTAGAGAAGGATGTGCTAGGTTTTCGATGGATCTTGCTTCTCAATTGTTTTGGAGTTTTGGGGTTAGTAATTGAAGGCAAGTTCTTCAATAAAATTGGGTTCTTAATAGTTTAGGCACTGACAGTCAAGGATTTCCCTTCCTCTTGCTTGACCTCTCGATGATGTTGAAGCACTTTGGCTAGACCCCACTTCACAGTTTATAGTTCTAGCTAATATCTGGATTTAGGTTTGCTTTTTTAGTCGTAGGTCTCTAGAATTTTTTTTTTCCCTAAAAGATTGGATAAAGAACAAATTTTAACAAAAATTAGCTTGAGACAAAGTAGTGAGTAATACAAAATCCAAATTGAGAAAGGGAAGAGTTTGAGACTTTCTTCAATCTTCATGCTTGTTTTGCTTTAATCAATATCTAGATGGTTGATGGTGCAAATGGAAAAGCAGCCACCTCCACAGTGGCAGCAGTAATTGTCCACTAGTACAACTCACCATAAGTCTTAGAAGTGGTGATTAGCTTGTTGATGGTGGGAAGAAGACAGGGAGAGAGCAAATGCTAAAATGGGTAAATCTTTTATAGTGTATTCTTTTACAAATATTAAATTATAAATTTAAATGTAAATCTCAATTATTTTTAATTGTTGATTTAGATTTTAAAGGTTGTGATTTAGTGACCATAATGTTTACTAACTCAACCCTCCCCATCTTAGAATCTGCTTAGATAAAAATGCTAAGTCAAAAACAAACAGTGCTAGATAGGCACTTCTATTAATGTTAGCAAAGCTCAATTGACTATTGAACAGATTTGTCAAATGGAACCAATCCTTTGCATAGCCCAGGTTAATATTCCATATTTGAAGGGTCAATTTGTCAATGTTCTAATGTTTCAAGGGCCGAAATTGCAGTTCTTCCGCTTCTTGTACATCATATATCGTCTCACATCTCTGACATCAGTCGCAGAATCAGAGTGTGTCGTATGAAGAAAATTACTTGAGTTCAACCATAATCAAAAAGTGAAACTTTATAGTTAGGTAATATGTGTGCAGTATGGATTATATAGCGGAGCATATTTTATATACTTGAACGATGTCCGAGTAAGGTGTTATGGTTACGAAATGTAATTAACAAGAGAATCATCTACCAATTATATCTAGTAGAAAGTTATTGACAATCAATAGATAAATACATTAAGATGTCTTTTAAACTATAAAATGTTAAGAATTCTTAATTTTTTATTAAAATATTTTGTAAAGCTGATATATTTTTTATTTTCGTTCATAATATTGTTATTTATAAACATTTAGTATTAATTTTAAATAAAAATAAAATATTTTAAACATCTTAATATTACAAAAACAAAAAAGAACAAAATATACTTTCTGTTTTTTGGTCAGCAAAACATAAAGAAATATACTAAGAAACCCCCAATTTGTAATTTCATTTCAGGCAATATCCAAATGCAGGCCCGTCAGTGGACGCATTAGAACCGGCTTTAGACTAGTTGTTTGACAGACATCCCCGGATGGGCTTTCTTCACCTGCTCGATGTGGGTTCTATTGTGGATGGTGTATTTTCTTTTTCTCAGACCAAAAATAGTTTTTCTTTGTTGACCAAAAAAACAAAAAAAAAAAAACATTTTTCTTTCTTCCGTCTAAGCAACTCGCAGCGTTTCCTTTCAAACACAAGACAAAGGAGCTCCTCGGTCGTTGAAGTGAGGTGCTTTGTAACGAAAGGAAGCAGAGAGAACAGGGTGAGAGTTTGGAAGAACTTGGAAGAAGAAAATGGGAAGCAGAGGTCCACCTCAATCCCTTCCCAATTCCGCTGCCATTTCCAGGGGTTACAACTTCGCTTCCACTTGGGAACAGGTACCTTCCCCTTCCCGTTCCCCTTTCTTTCTTCTTCTGTCACTCTTGTCTCTTTCCCCCGATTTTCTGGATCTCGTGTTCTCCAACTGCATTTCCATCCGATTCCACCATCTCACTCCATTTTCTCCTAAATTCCACTCCCTAATTCATCAGATCTGCCGCGTTATGCGCAGTGATCTGGTTCCATATCCAAATTGAATTGAATTGTGTTTGTGTTTTTTTGCAGAATGCGCCTTTGACAGAGCAGCAACAAGCCGCCATTATATCCCTCTCTCATGCCGTTTCTGAGCGACCCTTGCCTCTCAAGTTGGTAAAGCTTCCTCCCTAAGCTTCTGCCATTAACTTTCGATTGCTATTCCAATGAAGCAGCTGTTATTCACAAAATATAATTGCATTTCGTAGGCTCAGGAGAATGCGACGGTGCAAGACAATGCCATGTCGGTTAAAACCAAGGATAGCTCTTTCGATGATTCTGGAGCTATTGAAGCTGTTATGGTCAATACCAATCAGGTAGGTACCTTATCATCTGATTTTTCTGGTTTTAATTCTTTGGTGCGATTTTTTATTTTTATTTTCATTTATTTTATTTATTTTTCCACATTGTTGCTGTTCGCTTTGGTGCAGTTCTACAAATGGTTTACGGATCTTGAATCTGCGATGAAATCAGAGGTTTGTGATGTCTTGTTATGCCGCTGGTTGAGACTCTGTTAATTCTGATCGTGGTGTGGAGTCTAACTTATTCTGTTTCCTGTTTTAGACAGAAGAGAAATATCAACATTACGTGAACACTCTGACGGAACGGATACAAACATGTGATGATATTCTCCAACAGGTGATTCTCTATCTGGTTAGTTTGTTGGAGCAATTTAATTTGGTGACTATTCTTTTCTCATTCAGTTTTCCATTTGGACCTCTTGATCTCATGCAGGTCGATGACACCCTGGACTTATTCAATGAACTACAGTTGCAGCATCAGGCAGTAGCTACAAAGACTAAAACGCTTCATGATGCATGTGACAGACTGGTATGGTTTCATTACTGACCACCTTAATCTGATTTTCATTTTTTGGGAAGTGTTGTATCTTGTACGGAATGATTGCATAAGCCATATTGTAGGTAATGATTGCATAATCTCTGATTCCTTTAATAGTAGTGGTTCATGCATATGTTATTTATTATTATTTTTTTTTCTTTTTTTTTGGGTGCATGGTTCATGTATATGTTAAACTAATAAATAAGAAATTCAAGTTAATGGAAGGTGGGAAAGTGGAGATTTTAGGTTGCTTTGCTGCATTTCTCTGTAGATGTGATTGTAAAAATTTCAGCTGAGTATAAATGAGTTGTTGTATCTGTTATTCCTATTGGGAGGTCGAAAGGTCATGATTTATTGATTTATTTATTTTTGACTCATCCATCTTGATTTCTTCTTTAGCTGAAATGACTGATTTTCTCGTGCTTGTTTTCCTATTACAGCTACAAGAGAAGCAAAGACTAATTGATTTTGCGGAAGCACTTCGTAGTAAACTCAATTACTTCGATGAACTGGAGAATGTAAGGTTTGACTGCTGGCTTGACTGGAGCTTTTCTTAGATTTATTTTCCCATCTTATCTGTTTTTAATTTGTTAATATAATAGCATATTACTCTCTGAAGAATGTGAACATGCTAATGGGGTATACAAAATCTATATTCTTCTAGTACCTGACAATATCTGCCATTGAATGGTGCCATTCTGGTAGACGTCAGGACAGTGCAATAATGAGCGCTAGGACTAGTAATTTCCTGCGGAACATGTAATTAAGGAGGCATTATCTTCTCTAACATTGTGAAATAAGTGTCATACCTAAGTCTCTGTTGAAAAACTCTGACTACTACCATAGGAAACTAGCATCAAACTAGTACTGTATGAAACTTGTATCTTTTTTGGGAGTAAGGATATTAGTTGCACAACATTCACTTGACTGATATAATTATCACTTCTTTAGTGTTACTGTTATGACTTATGAGTTATCAAAAACATTTGTTGCTGTTGCTGTTGCTTTAACCTTTCTAATGTTGCATGTTATTTTTATCTAGCATGCATCTGCTGGTGGAGCTGGTAGTATTTTCACTTTAGCTCAAATTGAAATTATGTATGTTTTTTATATAGAGGTTGAGAAGGTCTTTGTTTATTTAGAAGCTGTGAATGTAATGCAAAACTGCAAGTAGTAATTGTTTTTATAAGTGATCTATGTGGCTTTTTTAAACTCTGTTTTGCAGGTTTCTTCCAATTTTTATTCTCCAAAAATGAATGTTGGAAATGAAAACTTTCTCCCGCTTCTCAAAAGGCTTGATGAATGCATCTCGTGAGTATATATCCAGTTTCATTCTTGTATTTTGTTCCATTGGCATGCTCAGTTTATATAGTGTCACTAAGTGTTATTTATCTTCTTTTTGTAATTGAACATTGAATGTGATCATTGACATTTTTAACTCTTATTTAAGGTATGTTGAAAGCAATCCACAGTATGCAGAATCCAGTGTTTACTTGCTTAAATTTCGACAACTGCAGGTTTATAAATTTACTTATAGGAATTGTTAAGTAATGTTACAAGCAGTATGTACCACTGTTTGATAAGTATTTAGCCTTTCATAATTTGTAAATGTTGTTGTTTTTGATAGTCTCGAGCACTTGGTATGATGCGTTCTCATGTACTTGCTGTTCTTAAAGGTGCCTCTTCTCAGGTGAAGTTAATTTAGGATAATATATATGCATATATGTATTCTTCAAGGACATCAATATTTAGAATCTTACGGTAAAGTAATTTGGTATATACCTTTGTGTCAGGTCCAGGAAGCAATCCGTGGAAGTGGGGGTGGCATAGCATCTATCTCTGAGGGAGTAGAGGCATCTGTAATCTATGTCCGCTTCAAGGCAGCAGCAAGTGAGGTAAACCTCTCTTTTTTGTTCAAAATAAAACTTTGGATTTGACGGTTTATTACAAAGAGAAAACACAATGGTCAGTGTTAATAAATATGCCTTTTTCAGTAGGTCTCTACTTCTCATCCGTACAGCTGATTAAGAATTGTAACTTTTGCAGCTTAAGCCACTACTTGAAGAAATTGAAAGCAGGTCTTCAAGGAAAGAATATGGTCAAATCCTTGCAGAATGCCACAAATTATACTGTGAGCAGCGCCTCTCATTGGTGAGAAGATACATGCTTGGTCATTGTAAATTGTCTGTATTTTTTCTTTTTCCGTATTATTGGGTCAACTGATTGCAAAATTCTTTGTTTTATTCCTTGAAGATAAGAGGTATTGTTCAGCGACGAATATCAGAGTTTGCCAAGAAAGAGTCCTTGCCATCACTGACTAGATCAGGATGTGCATATCTCATACAGGTAGGGTTATTTTTAATGTTGTGATGTCTTTCGATGGCTTTCAGTCATAAGTGTAAAAATGGTGGCATAAGGGTGCAGAAGATAAAAGATGTGGAGTGCATTGTGGGTGTGGTTATATAGAAAAATGACCTTAACTACCTCCCTGTTCTTTTTATTATTATTGTTATTAGAGATGTGTTTTGATGATGCTAAAATATTTTTATGTTTAAAATTGCAAATCTTTTTTTTTTTTTTTCCCCCTGATAAAAGAATTTTATTAAGATGAAGAGTGGGAGAATACAAAGAGGTAAGAGGATGAGAGATCCTCTTTATAGAAACAAGAACAAACAAAGGAAAAACCATCAATAAAGCATTGCTTTCCAATTGCTCAACATGTCTAAGAGAGAAATCCCTCAGAAAATGCCATGTGCTTTACACCAAGTAGAGGTCAAATGCTTAATTTTATCACACAAGACTTGTTTGTCCGAAAATCAATCAATAAAAATAATTGTGCCACAACCAAATATATCAAATAGTGGCATTAATATGCACATTGCTACAAAGTTATGGCTTTCTTCCTTTTCCTAAAACCAACAAAACTAGTCAACGGGAATTGATCCAAGGTTATAGGGCATACTCATACTCACCAAAGATACCAAACAAATTGATCTATAAAATGCCAGCTATAGAACTGTGCAAAAACAGATGTGGAACTGATTTGGAACTCGCACCAAACAGAAAACACATAAGGGGAAATAGCCTTGTGTAGCCTTTGAACCTACAACACGTCATTGGTGTTTATTCCATTAAGCACAGTTGTCCAAATAAAGGATTTAACATTAGAGGGAACTTTGAACTTCCAAATAGGTTAATCAAAGTGGAAAAATGTTCTATTCAAGGAATGAATTAAGAATGAAAAGTAAGATTTACAAGAAAATATCCTAGAGGAGTTAAGAGACCAAGACCTTCTATTTGGGCTAAAGGAAAATGACAGAATCAAGGAGACCCAAAACGATTACTAATTCTGAGGATTCCTTAACATATACATTTTGAATGAAATATGTTTAAAATTGCAAATTGTCTGATGTTCTGAACTGAACATGCAATATTATACAAGGCATACTTATTATCAACGGAAAAAAAAAAAATGAATCTGCTTGTAGTTATTCTATTTATATGTTATGCTAAATGTGACTTTTAAATGATATTACTTGCATCTTATTTTTATGGTGAAAAGACTTATTAACTGTAATTTGAAGTGCAGGTCTGTCAACTTGAACACCAACTCTTTGATCATTTTTTCCCTGCTTCTTCAAAGGATATTTCAAGTTTAGCTCCATTAATGGATCCTTTGTAAGTTTGTATTTCTGTTACTTAAGAGTAGTGCAAGTGCAGGAAATCTTTGTGTGGGGGTCCTAGGAAATGTTTTGGGCGTGTAGCAATGTTCAAATAATCTCTGACAATGACAAAGGAATTAAAGAAACATTAGAAGAGTATTGGTGCTCAATGCATGTCCAACTTGCAATGTGGCACCCTCCTTAGGTTGTTGATACTTCCCAGCTTATAATCCCGTAGTTCGTTTTATCAGTTCTTATTGTTATTTGTGAATGTTATTCTTCAAAATCAAAATTTCCATGCTCTCTACATATGTGTATAGTGTCGATCATTCTCATGATTTGATCAACTTTGCTTGCAGATCAACATATTTGTATGACACACTGCGTCCGAAACTTGTTCATGAAACAAATATTGATTTTCTTTGTGAACTTGTTGATATACTTAAAGTCGAAGTCCTGGGGGAACAGCCTAATAGAAGGAGTGAATCACTAGCTGGTCTTCGTCCTACATTTGAGAGAATTTTAGCAGATGTTCATGAGCGGCTTACATTCCGTGCTCGAACTCATATCCGTGACGAGGTACACTTACTTTTTGGTTTGTTTAAATACTTGATTTTTGTTGTGCTAATTGTGCTTTTACTGCTAAAGGTATTTCATTTTGCTGGATTTTGGTCCTTCTGGTGTTTCCCCATCTCATTGCTGAAAGGACAAAAAATCACTGTCAATTACATTCATATTCTAAATTTCTGTGTTCCATATTTTCCTTTTTTGAAAGAAATTAGACCATTGTTTGCATCATTAAATGGCCAAGTCTCTTGATTCATGTTCAGAAATGAATGATCTGGTAATCTTGACTTTTTCTTGATGTTTTTCAACAAAAATGCTTTTCTCTGTTTACCCAGTTGGTTTTTAGTTATCGTGTCTTGATTTATTGGTTCAACAAAGCATATGAATATCCACAGCCTTGTACAATATGAAATCATAGAATGTATATACCCAAGTCACAGTGTGCTTGTCTAGGGATTAGAGAGATGTCAAGTACTTCCGGACATATGTAGATTATTGAGGTAAATGATTGCTAATCATAAGAAACGTACTGAGATTTAACATAATATTTATTTTCTGTTGCTGATTGATAAATTTGACTCAATATTTTTACCATTGATGTGGTTATTATAATAAATTTCACTTCTTATATCTTGAATTTTGGAAACCTTTTTCTGGATCTTTATTATAGATTGCGAATTACATGCCATCTAATGATGACTTGGACTACCCTGAAAAGCTGAAGAAATCTGCTGCAAGCACATCTGAGATCAATCCTGTAAAGTGTCTTTCTCTTTCATTTATTGTTTTGGCTTGAAGATGGATAATTCAGCTGTTAATGCTCCTCTATACTGGTTACTATTGCATGCTGTTTTTCTCCAGTAATGCTCACCAGGCATATTTTATGTTCTGAATTTTGGGTGTTTGCTGCTGCATTTGTTGCTTATTGAGTTATGTGAACTTGGTCACAACTATGGGATGATTCTTTGTTTGTTTGTATTTTTTTCCCAACTATTTGCTCTCTGAAGAAGTTACCTTCTCTGAACTGGAAACTGACATGGCTTATGGCATATTGAAATACAATGCCAAGACATGTTGAGATTTTCTTGACACCCTGTGATGAATCAGTTATTCTTCCCCCAATCCCATCATGCTTTTACCCCTAATTTCCTTATGAAAAGGTTTTTTGTGTATTGATTCAGCTCAAGTTGTCGACTCGACTCATTCATGAACATGTCATGCCTTGTAGCAGACACAGATGCATGCACAGCTTGTATGTGTGATGTAGCATATTTCTTGTTTCTTCTTGTACTGGAGATTACAACCAGACTTTTATCTGTTTTGTGGTTATTGCTGGATGTTTTCCTGTAGTCACTCTTTTGACAAATTGCCATATGTAATATTCTAGGAGGGTATTCTATTTGTTTGTCTTCCGTCTTTTGTAATTTGTGATTTGCTTTAAATTTGCAGGCTGATGACAACCCAGACATATTTAAGACATGGTATCCGCCCCTAGAGAAAACAATATCATGTCTTTCAAAGTTGTATCGTTGTTTAGAGTCAGCAGTTTTTACAGGTTTAGCACAGGTATTGTGGTTTTATTTTAACTTTGTTTTGTTTCTTGTCTTGTGTTCCCTTTCTTTAAATATTTAACTTACTATCTTTTTGTTATTTCAATCAGGAAGCAGTGGAAGTTTGCTCAACTTCTATTCAGGTAAGCCAAAAATAAGTTATGCAGACGTAGGGGCATGCTTTCTTTTTATCATAGATTATTTGGATTTGATGACTCTCCTTGACATGTTAACTTGCTTCAAGGTTCTAATATTAGCTTGTTTTATGATTGGTGCTTCCTCTTGTCTGCCACAGAAAGCAAGCAAATTAGTTGCAAAGAGATCATCCCAAATGGACGGACAACTCTTCCTTATAAAGCATCTTTTAATTTTAAGGGAGCAGGTAATCCTGCATCTGCATGTTAGACCTACCCTTGTAAAGTATTCAGTAGATTATATAATTTGTGAGTAATCATTTTTTTGGTCTTCCAGATTGCACCCTTCAATATTGAATTTTCAGTCACACAAAAGGAACTTGATTTCTCTCATGTGCTGGTTAGTGTTTCTTAGCCTAATAATATGCTTTGTGAGCTGAGCGCAATATATGCTTGTTCTTGGTTCAAGTGCTTGTCAAGTTTGCACTTTATTTCATTGTCTGTTATTTCTGTTTTGTTGTTATTTGAGGAAAAAGAAAGAACTTGGCCAACTCAAACTTCACATCAGTTCATTTCACATAATTCAAATTCAGTATATGGACTCACGGGACTTCTCTCTACTGTAACGGTTAGAACCGTGAGATGATTGTTGCTTCATGATTCAATCAAAGGAAGCCTACTGAGAAGACCAAATATTCTTGAAATTTTGCCCACCGGTGCAACCATTGATTAAATGAACTAATTACTAAGAGGAAAGTACTTTTTTTTTTTAATTTACAGTAAAAGTATTATTAAATATAGATAACAAGTATACTAGGGCAAGCATAAGGTATCTAAAAGGGCTGTAAAAATAAAACAATAAAACAAAAGAGAAGTAAACTAAGGACTGAGGTGACTAGGCATGCAGTTCGGAAGTCCAATGTCTTTGCAAATCAGATAACACTATCCCAAAGCAAAGGGGCAAGTAGATTGACAAAGATGCATGTGTTCACTCCACTAAGAGCAAAATTTGTCACTCAATGAATATTATAAAACAAAGATGCAGTTCTAGAAGTGAAATTACCAATGATTTAACAAACTACAAAATTTGTTCCTTGTATCCTTGGATCTACTACCTTAAAATTTTTGATTGAGTATATAGATGCAAAGTGTTTTTAATCATGGAGATTGCCTGTTAATGTTTCTGTCATCACTAGACACATTTGAGTTTGCTGCTTTAGCTTTAGTATCACTAATGTAATATATTAAAGAATATTCTAATTTACATATGAATACATTGAATATTGTTCAGGAGCATCTACGAAGACTCCTGAGAGGTCAAGCTTCACTATTTGAGTGGTCAAGATCAACTTCATTGGCGAGGACATTGTCTCCAAGAGTTTCGGAAAACCAAATTGACACCAAGAAGGTTCGTAACTCTGGAATTAATATTGTTTGTTCAATGACTTGTAATGCAAACCCCTTGTTGATGTTTTGGTTGAACATTCTTAGTATGTTAATATCATCCTCATATCAAATTATATAACAAGCTATAGAACATTAATTAGACCTAACCATCCCCAAAATTGAAGAGTTTAAATTATCTTCTCTGTCACTTGGTCCTTGAAAATAAGTTTCTTATTCAAAATTAATTTGGTTTTGATTTGCATATATAATCAGTCAACCAATATGCCATAAGAACCTTCCTTGTTATAGTCACGCCAGCAATGATTTCCTGCTTTCTTCAGTCCTGGTATCTTTCTTTCTTTTCCAGTTAGCTCAAAATTAATTTCACGACTTCACTACTGAGTTTCTCTGCTACTTGTACAATTAGTCATACTTAGTCATGTATGGAAGCCCTATGGCTGCTGATAGTCTTTACATCAGCATTGATTGATCAAAGAATTATTAAAATGGAATTGTCAGCAATGATGAGGACTTAATGGGAAATATAAACCACTATAAAATATGGACTACATATTAACCACATATTGACCACTCCTTATTCCCCAATCCCACTAGTGTCCATATCTTTGTTAACATTTCTTTTAAGTGATTCTCCTTTAATTGTTTAATTTCATGTGCTGCATAATAAGATTTAGACCATTATCTAGTGCCTTTTGACATATATTTTCCTGTTTCAGGAGCTGGAGAAAAGCCTTAAAGCCACTTGTGAGGAGTTCATCATGTCAGTTACTAAGCTAGTTGTGGATCCTTTGCTTTCATTTGTTACAAAGGTTTGTGTCTGTAGCCAAGTTATTTATTGCTTTGCCAGCTGGTGAACTGGTAACATAGATTCTTCGCTTTAAAGTGAAGGCACTTTGTAAATATAACTGGTTCTTAGAACTTTTTATTTTAAAAAAAAAAAAAATTGCATGCTGCAAATATCACGTCTTAGTTATGCATGTTACATTTTTTATATTATTATTTAGTAACATAACTGCTTCTAGACAACAATCACTTCGAAGTCTAATCATTGGTTTAGCTATTTCAAATACCTTTAAAAAGAGAAATATTTTTGCCAGATTTTCCATGTTGTTTTTGTAGGTTACAGCAGTCAAAGTTGCATTATCTTCGGATGGTCAGAATCAAAAGCTAGAGTCAGTTATGGCCAAACCTCTAAAGGATCAGGCTTTCGCCACTCCAGATAAGGTGGCTGAACTAGTTCAGAAGGTGGGTCATTAGAATATACTTCATTTATTCATTGGACAAAGAAAAATACTATTCTGAAGGGATGTCTATGATGAATTCTTATTCTTGGTTAATCAAAAAGAACATTTGGCTGAATAATTTCTCAATTGCAATGCAAAGGCACCAGGAACCTGTGCTAGTCCTGGAAACTTGCTGACTATCTTCAATGCTCCAATCTCTCTCTCTCTCTCTCTCTCTCTCTCCTTTTTTTTTTTTTTGGGGGGGGGGGGGCTAATGCTTCCAATTTTATCTTTGAAATAAGTACCACGTGGCTTTAGATAAAACAGAAAGCCTGAAGGTCTGTCTCCCAAGAATCATGCTGTTCTTCATTGCCAACCAGTTGTCCCTTATCTTAGAGCATGTGATTTTGCAGAAACTTGTCTACACCTTAATGCTGTCATGTCTGAACAAAATACCAAGTTAAAACAGAAAAAACGTTGTTCGTTATGTTATCTTGGTTTTTGAATTATCTGTTTTTATTCAACTTAGTAATTTATGGATAGATGAGGTTTTGAATATAAAGGTTGTGAATCTCGTTCTTTTATCCAGCTTCATTGTTGTTCTGTGCTCTTTTAATAGGTCAGGACAGCTATTCAGGAGCAACTGCCAGTGGTGATAGCTAAGATGAAGCTTTATTTGCAGAATCCATCAACAAGAACAATACTTTTCAAACCGATTAAGTAAGATTGCATGTAACGTAGAATTACAGTCTAAGCATTTTCTGAATACCTGTGCTGTGACATGTGAATCTTGATTATTATTTTCTATTTGTGTGATTATATCTCCTCCCATTGTGTGATTATATTTCCTTTTTCTGCATACGCATGCTTAATGTTTATGGGTTTGTGTTTCAGAATTTGTTAGTAATGCAGGATCTTACCAATCTTCAAATGCTGTTTCTCCTCTTATTTTCATGTAGGACAAATATTGTTGAAGCCCATACCCAAGTACAATCTCTATTACAAGCAGAATACACGAGTGAAGAGATCCAGATTATTAATCTGAAATCCATACAGGATCTGCAAACTGAGCTTGATAATCTCCTCTAATCTGTATGTAAAGCCCACTGAATAACTTCATATCCATTTCTTTTTCTCAGCTGGAGGATCTTGAACAAACGGAGACTAAGTTACAGTACTATATTGCATTCTAGATAATTTTGTAGAATTATTAGCAAGAGATGGCGGAGTTGTTGTGGTTTTGCCGCGGAGGATCTGTGCATTTTTTAATACACCGGTGGATATTTTTATGTTGTACATTTTATTCATTAGTCAGAAACCAACCATATATTTCGCTGGCATTTCGCTGGTATTTTTGTTGGAAGATACAGTTGGATCTGCGTTTCTGGTTAATATGGTTGAGAATGCCCTTGCTTTAAGTTCTTTGATGCTACACGACCCCATTTTCGTGCTGTTTGCAAGTTACGGAGAACAATGTAAGGGCCTTACGGGAAAGTTAAACGATGTTTCTTCAATTTCAATGTTTTTATAGTTCCCAGTGATTTGTTGTCTTTTTCTTTAGTTCTTGTTGCAGGCGATGCTGTACTTCGATGTCTCCTGGAATAATTTTGCATGTGAAAGTAGTGCGAGTTGCAGAAATTTTGTAATTTATAATAACTGTCTTTTTGAAGTCCATAAATTTTACTTGGTGTCTTATTTTAACTAGTAGTTAATTTTAAATGCGTCTCACGTAATTTAAATCTTTACCATCTCTTTAGAAATCATAATTATTATATGAAATAATTAATAAAAATTCATGTATTTTATTTTATCCGTCTCTGGGTGAAGAATCATCTCCATATGTGGGCATGCTTCTGTGCCAGACTTATCTTCAGAATCATCCCAGCAAACTGCGACAACTTAACAAAGTTTCCCCGTCGTTTCTTGAAGTTCTTCATCGGCATCCATAAAATTTTATATTTTATGGATTATTGTAAACATTAGTAGCCTTCTGCTGCTTGTGATTTCTCGTTTGAATTATTATTATTACACGCTACTATTTCACACACGGGGAAAACGTTTATACAGAGGTTGGAGCAATACAAAAAGCCTTCAAAAGGTTATGATAAAGTTTGTAAACCAAAATTTTAGGACATGCGATTGACAAAGCAAGACAAAAATACATGATATAACAATTGAAGGGGGCAGAAAATAAAAGAAACAATTCACTGTACAATTAACCTTGATGGATATAACGATCTCTGGTCTTTTAACGGACTCAAATTAACAGCTGCATTTATCAGATAATACAATGCAGCAGACAATATTGTGTATAAGAAGGGAATAGACAGAGAACAGACAAAGGATGAGAAGCCCATGTTAGTGGAAGCTGGGAATCTTAACATCTACAGAATTCAAATTTTGAACAGATCAGTGAAATGGGCACCACCTCATGAATTTTCATCACAAAGGTCAGATTGGGAGCCACTGGGGTGCAAATCTGGAGGAGACCATTGATCTGGCACCATGAGAAAATATGCACTCATTGCTTTCCTGAACCGTTTCTTGTATTGCTGAGGTGATATAACAGTCGGAGAAATATTCCTAGGTCCACCAAGAATGCCTGAGGTCTTCACCCAAGTCTCAAGGTGTTTATCCCATGTATATTGCCTCATAAAATCAATGATACCTAAAACAAGCTCATGTTTCTCCTCATCAACACCAACCAGCAATGAGTAGTCCATCACATATATTGACTGTAGCAACATATACGATACTATATTAACAACAGAAAATATATAGGAAAAGTAAGCCAATGTAAATAAAATGTATTAAGTAGAGAATATTCTAGCAGTGGACAAAGCAAAATAGGAAAATAGAATAAAAAGAAAGGGAAGCGGCAAGATGACCCACAAAGTTATAGTATAATTCTACACTTCAAAGAATGAAAATTAACAACGGCAATCAGACTTACTGCAAGGAATGCAGTATCATTCCACACGGCCCTCTCAAGCAACCGTTTTGCCTTGTTCCCAACAAATATTGGAGAGGTTGGCATAGATTCAATGAGATTCTGATCCAGCAGAACTTTATTGCTTCCACTTGTATCTGGATTATACCTTGATCGAGAAGAACCTTTGAGATCATAAAGCCGTCTGATGTTACGCCTATAAAGAAGATTTTCCATAACCAAAACATCCATTTTTGTTTCCTTCCCCCCTTTGAGGTGCTTTGATGTTACCTTCAAAGACACACAAGCACACCCAATGAGAAATTAAGAACATATTAATGGTGGTTCACAAACAACAATCTAGTCAATCTATGATGTAACAACTTATTTGGTTGCATTGGTATGACTGTTAATATAACAGTTTCTAGAATATTGGATGGAACATGAATCTGACAAAAATACTAGAAATAAGTCATTAGTAAAATTTCTATATGCTATCAGAACAAAAGCTAATTTAACAAAACGTACCTGATAAATGCCGAAGATCTTTGCTAAACAAGTTGGGCTTCCTGTACTGATTGACTCAGATAAATACTTAAAATAAGCAGGTGCAAACTTGATGAATGACTCAAGCTCTGTCTTTGTAACCTGCTTGATTATAAATCTATCGTCCAGAGTTTTTGCAAAGAAAACATTGCTCTTTCCTCCCTGGGCCCCCCACTTCTTAGAACGACTAAGGGACCGCACAAAATCCAGCTCAGAAGGGCAACAGGTTCTTCTTAGAGCCTCAAATCTCTTTGCATAGTAGCAAGTTACTGTATATTTTACCTTTCCAAGGGAGCTACTATCATCAGTAAAAGAAACCCTTGCATGCAAATCCTTTGTGTATAAGAGCGGGTCACCAACCAGCGAACTCCGAGATCCAGAAGTGGATAACACACTCTCATCAGAAGAGCCAAGACTCCTGTAGCTATAAGCAATTGTCTCATCGAAAGAGCTAAGAGAGAGTAGACTTGTTGAATCAAAGAGTGGCAATGAAACTGAACTGTCAGCGCTGTCTTTAGGTCTGTCAGATTCAGACATCTGGATATGATAATCCATAGACACAAGCACATATGCTATAACACTAGTGGGTTCATCATCGTAGACAGCCACTATGGTATCATTTATACCAGCAGGCAGAAGCAGTCTAGCACCAGTTTGGCGCTCCAACTCTCGAAACGATAATATGTGGACTGGGTTGTACTCCACAAGCTTCTGAATATTCAAGGCAGAAGTTTTGTTGATTGAACTAAAAAGGTTAGAAAAAGGCATCCCAGTCCATCTAGTATCAAGCCCTTTGGAGAGCAATTTAGAGTCATCAGTGCATCCTGTCTCAGTCCCACCTAGACCAGCAGTATAATTATCAGAATTTGGTTTTGCTGTAACTAAATTTGCCACAGGTGAATGAACTGTCACAGCTGCATCAGAAGTTAGACAACCATTTTCTTTGTGTGACAAATTTATAGGGTGACCTTCACCAGTCCATGCTGCATCAAGGGTATCAGATAAACTAGTCATAATAGGAAATTCCCCCTCTGATGAAGTCCTCCGTACAGACCCTCCAATCTCCAGAGATTCAGATTTATCATTGATATTTGCACCACCAGAGAGAGAAAGATCACCCTCATCATGAGTTGTGTCTTTACCCTTGTCCTCGCCTTTAATCACTTCACCAGGCAGACTAAGGTGGCTAGCATTTTCCAGATTACGGCTTCCATCAGGTTTTGTTTCTGAAACAGATGAATCAAAACTACTATGGCCTCTTGCTGGCCTGGCAGCCACATCTGCCTCTACAACCTTTTCCCTAGAACCAATTGACTTCTCTCTCTGATAGGAATTCCTTGAATCTTCTCGAGAAGTTATTTTACTTAGATTGGATATATATATCAGGCGCTGGTCCCAAACATAAGAATGGAGAAGGATATGCCTGCGCAATTTATTGAGCTCTAGAATATCAACCACAGGCTGGCTGGCTTTGACCTCTTTATGTATCACCTTTTGTAACAAGTCCTAAGTAATACAGCATTATAAATGGGAAACCAAGCAATAATAAACTATCATCTCTTAGTCAAACAAAGAAAATCTACAGGAGTTAAATGAACCAATTCCTTATCAATTAAAACTGTTCAGGAAATTTTTTATTGCAAGCTAGTTTGAATCCAATATGCTTATTCAAACACACTTTTAAGTGGAGGGATAGATCAAAAAAACAAAAGTGTAGTAGAAATTTTTTTCATTGTGATCATTCGGGAACTTTCATCTTTTGTGCCAAGAGAAAAAGGACGAGAGAGAGAAGAGGGGGGGGGGGAGGGGGTGAGGAGAGATGAGGATATAGTTGGTAGAGGAGTAATGAATCTCAGTTTCAAACCACCAACCTCAAATTCTTCTTTCTCTTTCTGCAGCATCCCTTTTAGTTGAAGAATTAGATGCCTAAAAGCTGACACTTTATTTCCTGCCTCCAGCAGCACTGGACCTGATACCTTCTCTGAAATTTGATGTAATGTGTTGCGCACTTCACTAAACAGTACTTCAGCCCTATTCTGCACCTGGTGGACAAGATCAATAATCTCATAAATACAGAAGCACTCAGAAGTGGATGCAGTATCTCAACAAAGTTTAGCTTATCAACCTCAATTGCTTCTTTCTGTAGCCAGTCCTGACTATCATAGTTGAATTCAAGTTTAGGTGGGGGAAGATAAACAGAATGGAGGTCAATAGAAGCATAGCTAAAGCAGGCAACCATCTTCCCAAAACTGCATTAGAGCACAATGATTCAACAAGACAACCAAAAGTTGGATATATATGTCAATTTTATTGGGCACAAGTACTTCACAATCAAGGGAAGAAAGTGTTGATTTTCAAAAGAACTGTTCTTCTAATAAGTACAAAATGCAATGTGAGAGTAATTTACTCTTTAAATTATATCTGCTTGAGTTTTAATAAATGACTCCCAAAAAAAAAAAAAAAATTCATTCAACAACCTTTACCGTTCCACCAAAAAAAATTGAGCATACAAGTAAAAAACAAGTAGTGTGTCCAGCAATCATTCTTCTATCATGTTCTAGAGTTGTCAAATGAATACATGTCCACTTTATTAAATGAACAGGGATAGCTGATTAAACAAAAGCACAAACATTTTATGCACATCAAGTTCAGCACACTTTTGCTCATTATAATCTCCCATCATACCTCCTTTCAACCTGTTTGATTTAGGTTCTCTTCAATGCGAAATGGCATTCAGAAGAAGGAACCCACTACTTCCTTTCAAGAAACTTCGTTGAAAATCATATTTTCACTTTTGTGTTGTAAAACAAACAGGCACTTTATCATAGATTCAATTTAGGTGGAGAAAAGCATACCCATAGAATCTTAAACAGTCTCTGTGGAGAGAATGACCACAACTTGCAACCCTGCTTGCTGCTGCATGATTTGAAAAACTCAGCTCCAAAAATTTCCCAAAGGACAAGCCCCAAGCAGCATCAGACATAACTATTCTCCGTGTAGCAGGAGGAAAACCATTCACACGAGGACATTTCAGGCACCTGTGCCACATCCAGATTTTACCTTCCCGTTCACCTGGTAAAGGAAACTCCAATAGTTTCTTAACAGAGATTGTCAGGCTACCTTGCCGGTGAGTATAACAATGAACATGAGCTTCAGATGGCATCTCACATGAGCGGCATGTGTAACTCTACAAAGAAATATTAATCTCATTTGAGTTTGAGGTCATAAGGTTGCCGTTGGTGATAAAATTTAAGAAAAAAGCTAATGTGGAAGAAGAAATACCTGATCAAATAGTTGATCTCTCAAAAATCGTCCCAAAGGCTTATCAGAACTTCCATAGTATTTAATTCGTACAAGACGGGACCTTTCACAAACAGTTCCTTTCCGCACACAACGTGTTGATAAAAAGACCAAGATACTCTGATGGTCTGAAGTTGAGGGAGGAAAATCCTCTTTTGAATGTATCACTTCATCATAATTATTATTATTGTTATCGTGTTTTGCATAGAGCGGCTCAGGGTTATCTCCCAGATTTGCAGCCAATGCAGCAGCTCTGATCTGGTAATTGCCAACTTGCCCTGAAGGCTCCAAGGTGCCAAAAGAATCTGAATTAAGATCATTGTTCAACATAGTTTGCCTTCTCTTATCTTGTCTGTATTGAAATAAATCTGTAGGACATTTATTATCATCCTCCTTGGAAGCACTAATTGGGAGGAAACTACTGCAACGGAAAGATGGCATATCTTGAGCTGGTTTGGTAGCACCACCAGAGACTTCATGCACGTGAATTGAGTCACCCACCAGTGATTTTTCAACGGAACCACTGCAGGTAGATGGGGCATTTTCTGTCTTGTGGCCATAATTAGATTTTCGTACTTCTTTAATCGGCTCAGCTCCCTGATGCTCTCTAGCAGTGAGAGCAGAATACCCAGCAATAGTAGAAATGGATCTTTCAATAATACTAGATGGTTTATCAGGTAATGCCACGGTTATGGGAGATTTCAAGGGAAACTCTAGAGGTGAAGCACCTTCATCAGCCAGAAAAGATGTCTCTAGCGCCAGATGATAGGCTGCGAAGACTCCATATTGGACCACATGTTTCACCTTCTTCAACTCATCTCCATTGGCACCCTTGAGCAAGATCTTCAAAACACATAATAAAAAAATAAACACAGAATAAAAAATTAAAGGAAAAAAGTAAAGCAACAGATCAACTCAAAGTTTCTTTACAAATTATTATTCTGAACTAATTATGTTAAATCATGACCCTTGTTAGGATAACCGAGAATAGAAAATACATATAAATATATTGTATTTCAACCAGTAGAGAAACAAGTAAAACAACTAGTTAGGAAAAGAAGCACTAGAGAGCAACTCCCACAGGCTCAGACGGATTAAAAAAGTTTTGAACGAAATTTTCATTAACATGATTTAATTCACGCAAGTAGCGTCAACCACATTATTAGTGCGTTTGTTAGTGCTTTTTTTGGGTAAAAAATCACTTTTTTCATTGAAAAAAATCAGTTTTTATATATTTGGATAATTTTTTAAAAATAATCAGATTTTCAAAAAAATCTATTTTCAGCTTTTTTGGATAAGCTAAAAAGAATAACTTCTGAAAAAAAAAATCAGTTTTCAACTTTTTCAGTTATACATAAAATTTAAGTTTCAAAATCACTTTTTTTCAAAATCTGACACAAACGCACCCTATAATTGAAATAGCCTCAATCTCAAATTCCATTATGCTATATTGTTATGTAACTTGCAAATTTTTTTGCAATCTTATTATGATTTTTGGTTCCCTTTGCCATCATCTTTTAACCTTTTACAATGGTTACACAACATAATGTTTAATCTGTAGTTTGAAAAGGCAATAATTCATGCTTGAGTAACTATATAAATTACACAAAAGTCTCCTTCTTGTGGTTGTCACCCGTGATTTCTACTTTTCTTTAGGTCAAGGTCATGGGGAAGTATTGGTAAGGGACCTGTCAGCCAAAAGTTTGGAATATAGGACTGACAGAGCTTTTCATATCCTATGTGCAATAATGCGTGTATGTACTGACACTGATTTTCATGTCCCAAAATATTTCAGGTTATAGAACTTACAGTGCAACCCAAAGGTTTTGGGCAACCCTCAAAGAACATCAAAGTTTTTGTTAACTTTTTCCCAGATTGCCCAGCACTACCATGCACCTCAAAAAATTTGTCCACGTGGAATGATTCACAGTACCCCAGCTTTTGGGAGGTCAGATGATCAATTGAAGGGACAATCTGTGCCCCAGTGCAACGGGCAATACGCTCTAAAAGCGGGCTTTTAATATTCAAAACAAGTGAGATGTCTTTAGCAAGAAGGTATTCTTGAGCATAACGAGATACTGACTTCTCTACCAAAAGAACATTGGGGTGATGAGCATCAATCTTTGCAACTGCCATCTTCAAATGGTCCATCTCCTGGGGAGGAGTAAAAAGATCATGAAACTCAGAACTATTATAATAGAAATTAGACAAAAACAACAAGCCTTATCATACTACATGCAGTCAAATAATAGAAATCGGATCCAAGGGAAAATTATTCAGACATAAGCATCAAGAACAGCACACGCTTGGTATATAATTATCAAGTTTTTTCTATCCATAAATATGTGTGTGTGTGTGTGTGTGTGTGTGTGTGTGTGTGTGTGTAATTATCAAGTCTTAACAGATAGGTTGGGTGGAGGGAACCTGCTGTAACAAAGTATCAACACTCGATAACTGGTTAGAAACACGCTGATACTCCAAAGCCCCTCCAAGTATAAGAAAACGTGGTTTATCAAATTTTGATGTCATTCGCCGATGAGCCACATTCTTCTTACAAACAACTCCTTTAACCACCATGCTGGAAATACAAAACTAGAACATCAAGAATACACAGAGACAGATAAAAGAAATAGTTAATAAACTCATAAAGCAGATAACATACATTTCCATTCACCAGCCTGCTCAGAAAATAATCTTTTATTATTAAAAAGAAAAAAGGCTGCCACACCCATATACTAAGTCTATACCATCTTCAGATTCCCTTAGCCCCAGCAGCCCACCCTCTAGAGCAAGCATATTCAAAAGACAAAAGATGTACACGATCATGTTGTACAATCAATTATATAAACTTCTCACCAGAATATTTTTGTTCAAGGAAGGGGGGAATAGGGGCAAAAAGAAGAGATGAAACTATCAACTGTCCTTCAACAAAATGGAATCATTCATCTACTACATAAAAATGGTTTTTAGCAGCATAATCCTTACAGATATGTATTATTATTATTATCCATATAAAATAAGGGAAAAAAAAGGGTAAAAGCAATATGCATGTTGTTTCTTTTTGTATTTTCCTTTTCCATCTCAAGAAGGAGAAAGAAAGGAAGGGGGGGCATATAGTATTATTACAATGTTCTTTTTCAAACTATTTCTTCTCCTGGTACAGGTAAAATTCTGGAAGAAATCAGCAGAATTATTACTAGCACAAAGCTCAAAATGAGACACCGACATGATTTACCAAAAGACTGAAGCAAGAGAACACCACATAAGCTCCAGAAGCATGCAGGTTAATATATCATTACCTTTCATCTCGACGCCCACAAGCTATGCATTTAACCTTTACATATCCACCAGGATCCATACCTCCACCCCTGCTCATATCAGGCTTCAGAAGTGTAGCAGCTTCCCAAGACAAAGCTGTAATTATATCCAACCAACTCTCTTTGCCATCTTCATCACAAGTAGTTAGGTTTTCCACATGCAAAAGCTGAGCTACCAGAGCTCTAAAATGCCCTTCCACTACATTCTTCATTGCCTTCCTATGCTGCTCACTTGATTTATCTCTACTACGGTATTCTCCAGAGCCAAAGCTGGTAGAGGATCGTAGATATCCCCATTCTCCAATTGCAGTACCTTCATCTTCGTCATCATCAAAAAGAACAGCTTCTCTATCATCCTCTTCATCTTCTGGCTCAGGAGGGAGCCACAGTAGCCCATTATTCTCAAAATCCACAGGCTCAGCATTATTGCTTGCCTCATTGTAAGGAGACGTTTCACATCTATCAACATGATCATGCTCATCAGCTTCTTTTCCATGTTCTTGAATTCCATCTACTCCTTCTAGATCAAGATTTGGAGGTGACGTCAGGCAACTCAAACTTTTTGCCTGAGCGTTATCTCCATTAGGATGCATTTCATGTGGTCCATACACATGGTCAATCCCATGAACGTTAACTGGATCCTCATAGTCATTAACATGAGAGTAATGCCTTGATTCTGTATCAGAATGATAAACACCATAATCATCATCCTCGTCATCACTCCTGGTTCAGAAGAATAAACATAAAATAACAGTAAGAACAGAAACAATAAAACATCCGATGAAACAGCAGATTTACCCTCACAGTTTGATGCACAAGTCAAATATATTTTTCAAAAAGTCAATTAACCAGGGCCTTTAAATAACATTAAGATCTAATGTGAAAAAGGGTCCTATTCACACACCCCCTTTTTTTGTTACAAAAACTCACACAGGATCACATCAAAACTTTTCTGCACATCCATATAAAATCGACAGCTCTGCACACATACAAAAATACATCCTTGCAACTCTAGCTCACTTTCAACCTCAAATTCATCTTTACTTAATATTGACTTTTACGTCAGCATGAGAAATGTGAGGACATAAATGAAACTGAATATTTAGGAGAACAGAAAGACAATTGCATCCAGCAATCCCCAAAAAAAAAAAAAAATGAACCATTAATGAAAAAGATACCTGTTGAAGCAATAGCCAAATTGGTTGGAAGCCAAATCCCCTACAGCGACAGAAGGATTTGTACTCCTATCAGAATTTAAAATTTCTTGCTCATCTGTTATCACATCCATTTGGGGAGATTGATGTGGACTATAAGGCACACGCTGATAAGGACCAGTTGAGTAAGGAATTGAACCAACAGTGCTGCTGCTGCTACTATGACAGGTGCAACTGGACTTGGTGCTGACCAGGCTTGTCGCAGACGGTGATGGGCTGAGACAAGGGGTGACTGGAGTGCCATTATCAACTGTAGCTAAACCCTCCTCCCATTGTTTAAAGCAATAGTTACATACCCTAATCCTCTCCCAATCTTCACGGCCACCTTTTGGCTCATCCGATGGCGCAGGAACAGAATTGGCAGTGCACTTTGCACAGAAAACTCGGCCACAGATTCTACAATGATGCCTGCGATTGAATATTGTAAACTGCAAATCACACTCATAGCATACCCTACAGCTCTGATCGGGCATCCAGAAGTCCCTCGACACATTTGGTGGCTCAGCCCTTCGAGGGATCCAAGACCTAACTACATGAACAAGATCAGATATCTTCTTGTCAGGGGTGCCCATTGACTGCGATTGCGCCCAAGCCCACTCATTATGATTTATGAGTCCTTCATTGACCAGCCTTCTTAACATTCCATGTATCTTGGTCCGTGATGCTGAAGAGAAGCATATGCATATAAACAAAAACAAAATTCTTCAGAAATTGAAAATAAGGGGAATCCACCAAGGATAACCATTTGGTAGCCAATGATATTCATTAAATACTAGTACAGAGGAAGGAAATTTATTCAGAGAGGGCAATCAAGTCAAAACTAAATCAATAGATACATGAACACTAATGATAACGCTTCAAAGTGCTGAAATTCAACGTTGAACAGAGAACAATTGAATAGCAATAAACATAAAACAATCTCGATCACTTCAGTAAAACTGCTACAGCAATCTTGTCCATAAACACCAACAACCCACAGCAAAATTTGAATCTAAGCAGCTAATAAAAGCTAAGACCCTTAATTCATCAAATTCACTTCTTGTCGCCTGAACTACTCCAATCCCCCAATGACCAAAAGTCCTTAATTCATTAAACCCAAAACCTTAACATCACTTAAGAAAAATTATATCACAATAAAACTTTCATCTTCTTAATTCACAATTAAAATGAACAGATAGTAAATAATTACCATATAGGCTTGTTCAGATTCAGTTCTGGACCAAAGGGGCAGAGGCCAATACTGGCCACCGCCATGGAAAAACAAAACCCCAACTATTCAGTTCAGATGATCTTAGTCACTTCAATGCCTCAATTTCCAGCACACCCCGGAAAGCAAATTCAATACAAAACAGTGACCCAGATGCAACAACAGCAACAACAGTGACCCAGATGCAACAACAGCAACAATTCAAGCAAACAAGCGCAAGCTGCTCCTCAAAATTTTCCCTTTCTCACTCACCAACCCACAAAGCGATCAACCATAAAACCTCTGAACATGCATGTAAAGACAACAACTTTTTCTTTATTTTATTTTATTTTTTTGGGAACTGAAACCTCAGAAAACAGTGACTGTTCGGTTCTGAAGTTTCCCAAGCATGCGAAAACTGCAATCAGATCTCGCACAGCTTCTCCTGTAAACCCCAGAGAGTAATAATTACAAAGAAAATAGATTATTTTTTTTGAAAAAAAATTGAATAATGGGAAACTCAAAAAACAGTGTGAGAGACAGCAAATAGAAAAATCCCCATTCGCTTGGCGCCACACCTTATCACGTGTGTATCCGACACTTGCTACCTCATGGTATTTTTTATTATTATTATTATTATTATTATTATTATTATTATTTTGGGTAATTTTAAGGTCAATTTTTTGTCTTTTTATTTTTGAGATAATTTTTTTTTCTTTTGTTTATAGTTGATTCATTATTTTTTTAAAATTTTGTTTCGGTTAATGTTTATAGTGTTTTACTGCAGGAAGCAATCAACAGCCACGCACCGACTTTATCGGAAATTCTACCAACTTTTACAATTACACGTGGTCTCTGGAATAAATGTACCAAAAAATATGGTTTACTCTTTTGGCTGTTTTTAATTAATTATTATCATTTTCTATTCTCTTTTGGTCACGATTATTTGTTTTATTTGTTTATGTTTTCTTTTCCCTTTCACCGTCACGGGAAATTTGACCTACTTTCATTAACATGGCATATATCATTTTAAAGTATCAATTGCCATAGATTTTATTTTAAGTAGAAATTGCAATAAATTTATTCACATCAATTTTTTTCACCTATACAATGAGTGAATGTACCTTTTTTTTTTTTTTCCCTATAAAAGAGAGTAGAACCACTAAAACTAGTAAACGAGATGGAACTGAAATATAGAGAAAAAGAATGAATAGAAGCATAGAATTATTTTTTAGTTTAATTAATATATATTGATAATATAAAATTATTTTATATTATTAATTAATAAAAATAAAAAAATAATAAATTATAATATTTTTTATTATAATAAATAATTATTTATGTAAATCAATATTTTTTTCTATTTTTATCAATTTATAATATAAAATTATCAATATTTTTAAATTAAATTTATTATTTTTTATTCATTCACTTATACTTTGCATAGTTTACGGGGGTAAAAAAAGAAATAAATTATAAATTAATAATATTAAATCCTGTTTGAATCGTTATATTTGAATAAGAAAATGTTTTTCTCTTGTAAAAAGAAGATTCTTACGGAAAAGTCCAAGTCACATGACAACTCTTGCAGTTTCAAAAAGTTGGAAGCATTATGATGCGAAAAGGATTTGCCATTGGTAGGATCAAGCTCGGTTGTTGACAACATGCCATATTTCAGATCCATTCAATATGCATCTTAAGAAGAAAGAGCATAAGAATGGAAGCTTTTAAGTAAATGCTTAGTATTATGGAATTTTATAAAACAAGAAGAAATAGATAATTTATCACCCGTTGAGCTGTAAATTTGTTGACTCAGTGCCTCTAAAAGTGTGTTTGTGAAGTACAATTTTAGAGGAGATAAAAGAAAAAAAAAATATTTAAAGAATAAAATAGGCTCTATTTTATTTTTTAAACTCTTTTCTTCTTTTCACTCTCTTTTAAACCTCTAACTCACCAATATATTTTAAAAGAATCAAAGATAGAAATATAATCACACCACCACCATAACGGCACTTCATAAACAGCATCTCAAGTAAGCTACCCGTGAAAGTTTAAAGCTGCCAATTAGAACACGTAAATTCGGATGGATCAGCAGAACTAGAACCTTAAACGTGGATTACAATTTACTGTTGGATCAAACGTCCATGGCTGACTTGACTCACACAAGTCAAAAAGTAGTTACCCTTGACGGAGCCTGGAACTTGCCCATTACGAATGTATTTACTTTTATATAATTAATTTTAGATCAAACTGGTTAAAATTAATTTTTATATAAAATAATTTATATTTGATAATTCTTTTAAAAGTGATTCTAATAGAAAATAAAAATTTTTTATTTCTCCTAGAATCAATTTTAATAAACAAAATTTATTTTAAATTTTAAAAATCAAACATCATAAACAATTGATAAAATTAATTCTAGGACTAAAATCAATTCAACCTGTCCAAATACAGATCCAAACATGCTACTCTCTCTTTCATATATATATATATATATATATATATATATATATATATATATATATATATATATATATATATATATATAGGTGTTATCATATTTACTATATCAATCAATTACATTTATTCGTCTTATTTATCAATTATGTGCTTAAGCTATTCCTTTTAACCAATCATAGTTTATTTATTTATTTATTCTTCTTTTTTAAATACTGACAATTACTTGAGAAACTTCGTAAAATAAAAAAGCATGCTTTTATGGGATCTATATTAATTAATTTTTTCAATCTTTCAACACTCAAGTAATAAATGGTTGAAGCTACAATACGCAATATTACATACTTTTTTTAATTAATAAATTAATAAAAAGTCATGGATTTAATGGATCAGAAAGCAAGGAATGGATAATTTTATATACTCTTCAAAACTTCATGATAGATTGTAATTTTATAAGATACTTAAATAGCCTAAGCAATTTTAATAACATATACACAGAATAATAGTCATAGATTGGTTTTCTAAATAATATTGATACCTCAAATAGGTGATACTATGTATTACATAGAGTGACACAAAAAAAAGTTTCACTTTGAGATGATACTTAATATACATTATATAGGTGATGTAAATATATAAATTTGTCCAATGATTAATATAAATTATAATATTAATAATTAAAAACAAACTTCAAATTAAATATTTGAACTTTGAAGTATATAGCATATTTTAAAATTATATCAATTCAGTATTTTAATTATCAACTTAAATTATTGTTAATTAATTTTTTAATCTTACAACATTTAAATTGTAGGTCTATATCATACATTAATATATAGAAGATCATATATTTGAAGCTTTACTATGCAATATTATTTACTTTTTTATTAATAAAAATATCATAAATATAATGGCTCAAAAAGTAAGGAATGAATAATTTTATAAGTTTTTTAAAATTATTAATAGATTGAAATTTTATAAGATTTGTAAATAATCTAAGGAATTTTAATGATGCACATAAAAAAAAATAATAGATTAATTTTTTAACTAATATTGATACCTCAAATAGGTGATATCAAACATATATTACACTAGTGATGTAAACAAAAAAAAATGTACTTTGAGATAATACTAAACATATATTACACGGTGTAATACAAATATATAAATTGCATCAATAATAATTTATATGAAGTTACTAATAAATAAAAACAAACTTCAAATTAAATATTTGAACCTTAAAATTTATAGCACATTATAAAATCATTTCGATTCATTTTTTAAATTAGTGATGTAAATTACTGTTAATTAATTTTTCTAATCTTACAACACTCAAATTGTAGATTTATATCATATATCAATGTCTATATATATATATATATATATATATATATATATATATATATATATATATATATATATATATATATATATATATATAGATTTGAAGCTATAATAAGCAATATTATTAACTTTTTTATTAATAAAATGTTATAGGTTTAATGACTAGAAAAGTACGGAATGAAGAATATTATAAGTTCTTTAAAAATACTCACTAATAGATTGGAATTTTATAAAATCCATAAATAACTTAAGGAATTTTAATGATACTAAAAAGAAATTATTTATAGATTAGTTTTTTAACTAATATTAATATATCAACTAGGTGATACTAAATATGCATTGCACAAGTGAGGCAAACATAAAAATTGTGCTTGGAAGTAATACTAAACATATAAGTTACACAAATAATGATTAATATACACTACAATTATATAAGTCTTTTTACATTTAAATTGTGTAACATTTCCCATGCATCGCACAGGTAACAACATTAGTAGTTTACCTATTATGGAGTCCTATTTTTGTTTTTGACCAAAAAAAGGATCATATTTTGTTATTTGCTATTATCATTTTTATGTTATTAACAAAAAAAACAAGTGGCGGACTCCATTCAGTCGGCACTCTTTTCATCTTCACATTAAATTGGCTTTAGATAATAAAAGGTAAAAAGTAAAAGAATTCAGCATACTAATATAACTTGTTTCATCAATCGTTTTGATGTCGATCATATTGTGAAAATCTGAGTATGAATTGATGGCTTGAGTGTTTATTATCATTTTAGTAATGCTTGTCACAGCTAATCTCAATAATATTTAACGTCCTGTATTCAGTCCATGATGTTGCTGATTTTTAGTAAGCGAATAGCTTTTGTTTTCAGAAAGGTTCTGAATTAGATGTGACGCTATGCAACTAGGTGATGTTACTGTGTTAAACTTCAATATTTGAAACACTATTAGCGTTAGGTTACATCATATGTTAATTATAAACAATTCTGATGCTTTTTACATCTCTTCATGTTGCTATGATATGGGTAATGTTAAATACCTGTGAAAATATACAAACTTGCATATCTGAAGTAAAGGAAAATGTACAAGAGGTATTTGGAAAACATATTACTATCGAGATTATTTAGATCTTTTGCTCTATATTTTCTGAAGCTGGAAGTCCTGTTTGATTGTACAGATATCTGGTTTAGTCTAGTGTTTTTTCCAATTGGTCGTAAGGTAATCTTTTTTACGTGTAGTAGTAGAAGTAGGTTTGCTCTAATAATAATATGTTTTGATAATGACAAATACAGTTCCATATGAATAACATCTTTTATAGAATATATCTAGTTACTCTTCATCTATGTTATAAGGAACTAACATTGAATATGTCCCTATGTCAACAAATGCATGAAGCATTTTTCAGAGTTATATTCTTAGAAACCATACATATTAAGCAAAAGTGATAATTGATAAATATCTTAATTAGATATGTGCCCAGAGGAATCTTAGATGCATGTTAGATTAATTGAGTTATATATTTATGAATCATGCATATTAAGATATTGAATCATCGAATTGGGCTAAAGTTTTTCAAGTGAACTATCTTGTGCAGGATAGTCCAAGTATCAAATAACTTGTGTAGGACTTTCTTGGACTAACAAAGTCCTCTGGATGACTTCAGCAGCCGAATATAACTTGTTTCATCAATTGTTTATTTACAATTATGTCTAATAAAGTATTCACATCATAAATTTGTGTATTGAACATTTGCATAATTTGTAATAAAATGTACAATGCATGACCGAATTATAAGCACATAGATCCCTCGTCAGTATGAACCAAATATAGAGGACTTCAAATTGGGAACGGGAATCACATCTCAGAATTCCATGCACGAGCTACAACTGTATATACACCAGGCAATATTGGACATGCAGCTGACAGAATCTAAGGTGCAATCTGCAACTGGAACCAGACCTAGTGGCGTAAACTGGAATATAGGTCTCGAAGACTGGTGTATAATGGTTCAGCTGCCTTTGGTCTGTCCACCATCCCTAGTAGAATGTCAGATGTAGTGAGATAAGGATCACCATAAAAGCGCAAATTGGTATCCATCCTGGTTGCAACTATATTTCCTTCCAATGACACTCCGACAAATGCACCTACAGTTTGGCAACATTGTGTTAGCTATACTTTCAAACATCACTCTTCCACAAACATTTATCAGCAGAACAAAATAAGAAATTATGATACAAGTAAAGTAGCAGCCGATAGCACCAATAATTGATGAATTGTCAAATATTTATTAGTTCGTGGTTACATGTGTTGGACTTCCAAAACCCTGCTCACTTTCCCAGTTAAGTGGATATCTACCAACGGCTTCTCTTTTGGTCAATAGTTAGCGATAAAACAAACTTTCTGCACAACTTACTGCAATTTCATGCCGTGACAATCAACCATTTCCAACACTAAAGAAAATAATACATATAAAGAGTTGAGAAGATCAGGTTTCAGAATACACCAAGGACAAAGCTAGGCCATTTGTGACAGATGTGGAAACTATTCGATTTTAAAGCCATAGTATGGATACTAACATGGTAAGTAATAGCTCCAATATTGCCATGCATTCAAATGAACATAAGTTAAAAATGCCTGTGGCATTTCATGCAAAAAGAAGATCCAGAGAGGGAGAAAAATATATTCAAAACTACCTTTACTGCAACTGTAAGTATAACACATGCCAGACCCCCTGTCACCAGCACGAATATCTGCCTCAAGCACTCTTCCAAGAGGCCCTGCTGCAGCACTACAACCAGCACCAAGAGAAAAGTGCATGCGACTGCAGAATGTCTTCACAGCTTTCATATCATGAAGAATAACTATAAAATCCATAAGTTCGCCACCAATCTGGGAATACATGATAAGCATACATTTTTCAGTCAAAAATGAATTCATAACCAAGTCAACACAATCTTGCAAGCCCTGGACCTGGAGAGATTTTTTTATATTCTCCACTTGATCCTCTAAGGGTAATATTTAATTAATTGATAGCTTAGAAATGGTTACCGCAGATGCAATAGAGTTTTGTAAAAACAAGGTCACAGAAAAAATATTCAGGTCAATCAAGATTAAATAGTAAAAGAAATTCTAAACATGAGCACATTTTAGAATAGCTCCACCTCCATTCCTTCTACTCTTTCTCCAGTTATTCAATTAGACCTAAACAGTATGCATAACAATAGTGACATAAATCTACACACGAACTAAACCTGCATACATTTTCCTTACCTGAGCACCCCATCCTAAACCCAAAGAGAATACAGCTGACGGTGCAGACCATGATCCATCCAATCTTCGAGCAACAACCAAACCAGTACCCAGTTTGTAAGAGACGAGTGCACCAGCTTTGGCAACTGTTAAAATTGCTAAGCCTTTGGCACTTCTAAGAACGGCTAGAGGGATGGACCTCTCAGGATTGGATTTGGCCACCTGCCCATTTAAAAAATTATTACACATAAAAACAATATAGGTACTCATGCCCAGAAAATTTCATTTGGATGCTTGATGGATACAGTAGGAAAGAAGTCAATGTAGAAATTTAGTCTATACTAATCTATTATCATTCAGATACATCAGTTATTCAATTACTTGTCGGTAATTAATAGCATTAGCAAAAACCATTCAAAAGGGGCCATAAAAGGGGGAAAAGCATTGCTATAATTGGAATAATATCAGAAGTCGCTTGCTCCATGAAAACTTAAATGATTCTTTGGGGAAAAAAAAAAGAACCAAAATAAAAAAAAAAAAAGAAAGAAAGAAAGAAAAAGAACAAACCTGACAGTAGTTTCTCAATGTATTAGATGCTTTATATATCTCATGCTCCATAGATAAACCAATAGGAAGATTAAGCCAACCTCTAGCACAAGTCCAATCCATCACATCGTGCTTAGCTACCTGCACAGCATTGCTTATGGTGTTGATAAGAACACCCTGCAAAGGATCAAGCCTATCATAGCAGGCATCGCACACCCTCTGAGGATTCCTTTCCCTGAATCTAACAGGCAACAAACACCGCCCTTTCGTACAATTTCGACAGAAGATCCCTCCACAAAACCGGCAATGATGTCTACCGCGGGTAAGCGCAGTAAACGGGGCAGTACACTGCATACACACAGTAGCAGAACTATCAGGGAGCCACTCAGGGGGTTCAGCCTCCAAAACCTCCTTGTAGGAACTATAATCAGTCCCAGATGGATCACAAAGTGGTGGTGCACTCGGCGTGTACACCGAAGAGTCAAGGAAAAGATCTCCATTCTTTCCAGAGCCAAGAAATGACACATTTGAACTAGGTAATTGCTGCTGGTTTGCCGTAATCCTTGAAACCTTGTTTCTTCCAGTCAAAATAGCAAACAACCCAGAGAGCACATTCTTCAAGTTCACCTCTGGAGGCATGTTAGAGGGCATGATGCTACCAGCATCATCACCTGATTCATAACCTCCATCAAACAAATCATCATCCTCAGAAGGGAACTGATACAAGAACTCTTGGTTTGAGGACTTTGAGCCTAATGGGCCACGCGTGGTGCCAGACTTAGGCTCAGACCATGAAGTCTCACCGCCATAACGATTCATAGCATCGTAGCTGAAATGGGTATTCTCCTTTTCTAGCTTAGAAAGGGAAGAGTAGGTTACCCTACCATCAGAGGCTGCCATTCACCACCAGCCAAACAAGACCGCATGTAATTAAAGACAGCAATACCAAACTGCAATTGAAAACTCCAAGTTACAAACTTTATTGAAGGGAAAAAAGGAAGAGATAATATAACAAATCACCAAAAGGAACTAATTTTCAATAATCATAATAATAATAGTACGATTATCAAAGTTATTAATTCGTAGGGAAAAGAACTGAACAGGGGCGTAAAAAGTTTAGGGAAAACATAAATTGAGAATCGAATTGCATGCAGGAAAATCAATCGCGCAAGGAAAATACGAAAATTGATGAAGGAAGAGGATCGCGGGAGTAGTGAAATTAGGGTTTTCGATGGATAGGATAACCAAATTAAGGATGAAAGAGTAGAATTAAATGAACAAGAATTATAATGAGAACCTTTAATTGGAGCTGAATGAGTTGAGGCAAATTGGGAATCGAAACGCTGTTGCACCGCCAATCGACGTGGAAGAGCAAAGATGAGAGAGAGAAGGAAAGAGAGCTACGAATCGAGACAAGACAACCTCAAAGAATTCGAAAATTATACGATAAATTGGTTAAACTTACAGGCAATGGCAATGCAAAGCCTACCTAGGATAGCAATAGGATGGGAGGTCAGCTAATCACACGTCGCAAGTTTGCGTACGCCTCATGGCAAACGACGTCGTTTGATGCAGCGAGCACGTGCTTACGTCACTCGCACCGTCGTCTTTCCTCACTTCTCACCACCATTCCAATAGAAAATTCCTAAATTATTCCCTCACCAAAGTATTACGAGACAAAATAGTTCTCAAAATTTAAAGATCTATTCAAAGTCTTTTATTATTTAAAATGTGAGACATTTTAATTTTTAAAAATAAAATGAGAAACTTAAATTTACTTATTGAGGAATTAAAATATCTCATGTTCTAAATGAATATTTAGATTGTGAGAGACTACTTTATCATCTAATATTTTGATGAGGAACCAAGTGGGGGTTTACCGTCTCATTTCAATTCCCCGCCCTTAACAGTTAACAATGTACCCACTGATACTGAGCAAAAGATGTTCATGTCCTTCACTCTCATGACACGGCCTCGACCAAAATAAAACGATCGAAATAATTTAATTTATACCCTTGAAATAAAATATTGAGATATAGTAATTTTAGTCCGTCTTTTTTTTTTTTTCCCTCCGAATTAGTCCTTTTCTCAGCTCTGAAAAAACAAAAGAGATAAATTAGTCGTTTAATTAACTCGTGACTAGAACTCTGTAAATTATCTTTTTCGCTGGGCAATTTGGTTACGTCTTTAAGGAAGAATTGCCAAATCACAAGACACTTGCATGAAGTGTTGACATAAAGTAAAAGTTGTACTTTTCCGGGTATAGAGACCAAGATTTCTTATTTTTTTTTTTTTGGAAAAAAAAAGCCAGTACTCTATAATGTAGTCCAAGCTTGCTTATTAAATTATGGTTCACAGAATACAGACTGGAAAGCCACGTCACATAACGGTTACCCTTAGATTCTATCCTCCTACGAAGAAACTAGTAGGTGCAAACAACAGCATCGCGTGTAGATTTTGTTACGTTCCACGCCATTTAGCAGACATGGTTTTATCTTGGTGCCATTTATCTTCGCTCTATGGAGAAGAAAACAAAACCTGAATAAAATTTCTATGGCAGGAAATCAAAAATAAATTTATTCTAATACGTCACCGTCTTCGGGTACAAATGGAATTCGCATCTCATTCTACAAATATTACAAGGCTAAGACTCATATTCGAAGCTTCTTTCCAGGTTGCACCTCATCATCATAATGGTGGCCACCTTCACCACCATCCATCTCCTTCTCCATCTTCTTCCTGGCAAGTATCTTATTGATCTTGTGCAATTCATTATTGAGCTTCTGGTCCTTGTTCTGCTTTCGGGTCTTCCGACCATCTTGCATCTTCACACCAAACTGGAATGCAGCCTTTGGCATTGCTTCCTTCTGCTCATTGTAAGTGGCCCATTCCTCTTCAGTTTCAAAGTCCCATCGATGAAGACGACCCTTTGCCTATCCAGTGCACATTTCATTAATGTCACTTTAGACACATCATCCAGTTAAAACTTCAAAGCGGACAACACTATGCCTCAATCAAACCAAGCAGTTTATCAACATGATTTTTTCTCCACGCGTTATCTTAAGATAAAAGACAGTCTAATTATTATCAAGTTTTTTATATTTATATAGCAGTTTTACTAATATCAGGAAAATATATATTATACCTTACACTACCTGAAATTAAATAAAAAGCATTGCAGACAGTTTCCTCATGATCATAAGCAAAATAAAGGTAACTTAAATGAAAACTACTTACCCTTCCACCCATATCCATTTTGGACAAGTCATCTTCATCGTCACTGTCTACTATTTCACGGTTATATTCTTGATACCCTGGGTAACATTCAGAATAACTCTCAGAGATGAAATTGGGATCTTTTTCACGAGCATCTTTCTCCCTCAGCTGTTGAAGTCTCTGATCATCTCGCTTAAACACAGATCCTAAACCTCGATCTTTCTCTTCTTGTGTCATAAAACGTGGATCTTGAGGAATATTTAAACCTGCTTGCAAATCATAAGCCTGCATATCTGGCTGAAGGTATTGATCAGTGTAAGCCAGTTGTTCAGCATACTGGTACTCCTGCCACTCTCCTTGGTAGCCACCGGCCAAGGCTTGTGTTTGCAGTACATCATATCCATTCTGAGGCAACAGAGTCAAATCAAAGAGGATAGAAACTCAATAAACTATGAAATGTTGAAATATAAAGAGTAAGTTTCTTGACGAGCTCTAATGTTCATCTAAAAATTTATGGAGAAGAAAAGGTAATGAACAGGGGAAACTTTCCAGTCATATTCCACAAGCACCAACTTACTGATTCTTGCCATCCTTGAGGCAGCACGGCGGGTGGCACGGGACCATAACTAGGTTCAGCAAAATATGAAGGTTTGTCCTTGTTCCTGGGAGACTCTTCCATGTCCTCAGAAAGAGGGCTTTGGCTCACATCTTTGCCAGGTACTTCATACTCAACACCATCACCGACAAAAATGTCATCATGTTCTGCTCTAGCAACAGCTGGGCCTTGTTTCTCTCTTGAATTAGCATGATTTTTCTTTGATGGAGGTGGTGGCGGCGGGATGAATTCTCTTTCAGTTTGATTCTTTGGCCTCCCACCTTCAACCTTCGATGATGGCTTATCCTCTTCATCATATCCATTACCAACAGCCAAATTCTTTCCTGTGTTCAAAATGGACGGTGCCAAGAACACATTAATTATTAAAAATTCCATTAAAATTAACAGAAAAGTGATAGATATAAGACGATAAGAAGAACAGTATCATCTATGATCTCCCCGAATGTTTCTTTAACATTGAGAATGAACAAGGAGGAAAGTAAGGATAGAAAAGTGCTTCACACCATTGACATATGTTACAATACAACTCATAACAAATTAACTAAAAAAATCTTCACAAATAATGACCTTGAGAACAGCACCATCATAATGTTTTTCACAGACAATAATTAAGCCAAAAATGCATGAAATTTACCAAACTTAGAACTAAATAGTGCAAGCAAAGTTTTGATGAAAATTGCATGAACCGATACAACCAGGCATCTACCCTACACAATAACATCCAAAACTCCCAGATTATCTGCTCAGTGCAGTGATTACCTTTTGCATCTTTTTCCTTCTTTTTCTTTTTTAAAACCTTCCCAGAAGAACCAAGACGAAGATATGACATTATTTTAGTAATCCGATCTAGAACGGATCCATCAACATTAACTGTAACCATTTCCTGTGAAAAATAAGATCAAAGTACATCAGCCAACATATATTAGGCAAGCTATACAATGTAGAAAAACAAATGTCACCAACGAATCAGCAAGATCATAAACCTCTGGTACTGGACAATCAGCCTTACTACGATGCAAGGTCGTCGGAATATCATGAAAATATCCACTCTCCTAACAAATCAAAAGTGGAATCTGTCAGAGAAGTGCTTCTAGGGAATAATAAATAAGCTTATAAAGGATTAGACTAATCGGTCCATAGATATGAGTTCTAAACCTGAACCTGCCAACATAGCTACCCTATTTAGCTAAAGGTCCAAAACATTCCATAACTGATGTTCATGATGATGATTCTACATTGGGCAACCTACAGCACTAGTAATGCATAGACATGAGCAGAGAGAGAAAGATGCAGAGAGACACAGATATCCATAGCCAAGATGCTCAAACTAGTCAACAAAGGCCACATGGTGTATTGGCTTCTAACTTTCAACAATCACCTATATGATAGGAGGAAAGCAAGTAGCAATAGGCCACATGTGAGGGAATCCATATATTGCCAATCAGGGCGCACACTCACTCGCACATGCTAGTGGCCACAATAATTATATAATAGTATAAGCAAATAATCAACAAAATCAAATTTCAAACCAAACAAGGATAATCGAAAATAAGATACACTCATGATGAGACTCATAAACACCAAAACCATGTCAAGGATATGGAAATTCTCACCATGTTAAAAATAAATGTCATTCGACCAGGAAGGAACATTTCATTTGTCTTAATGATGGTCTGAGGCTTCACTATCCACTGATAAACTGACTGAAAGAAAGAAGAACGAAAGGTATTTATACCAGCCAGCTACAATAATTCTTAACACTCAAACTGTAAAAAATAAAAATGCTCGAGTTCATATTGGATATAAATCTTCAAAAGAACCTTTGCAGTTGCTGTGCGAATTGAGACTTGTTGGTCTTCCTTGGATGCTCTGTCAGCAAATCACAAACAGCTATTAAAGCTTATATTCATTAAAGAATTCATAAAATGATTTAATGGTTGATATACAACAGAATGACCACTATTAGTCAATTACTGACAATTTTGAGTTCAAGTTACCTGGTCTTCCCATCAACATCTTCCCCAGCATCTGGCTTCTTGTCAATCTCGCTTCTTACTTTGTTTAGCAATGCATAATCCAAACCTTTGACCAAATGCGTATGCTCTACATCACCTGTCAAAAATCAATAAAGCCAACATGTTCCATTATTAGCATGAGAAATCCAAAAAACATTTAATTTCAAGCTACACCGAAGGCTATTCACATATATATTGACTCCACGGTCATTGCCAGAATAATAGAGTTGAGGACTCTATTCTAAGGCAAGCAATATAATCAGAAATAAAATAAGTAAATAACATGTAACAGACAAAGAAAGGTTATGGAGGCATTTGGCACTGGGAATTCTAAATTCCAAGTACCTTGCAACTGTATTCACAAGATGTTACAGCTTAAGATACATGGAAATCTAAGATCACCTAATCTAGGGATGACAATTGAAACATGGGGAATCTAGATTTTCAAAATATCTTCTGCACTATACTTGAAATATTGATTACCAAAGCCCTCTGAGAAGTAAATATAATTTAATAATTAGCATTCATTATACACATATAACAATACAAAGGCCTCAATAGTTACTGAGAAAGCAAACTTCAAAATACTTGTTTCTTTCCAAACAAGATAACACAAAATTGACAAAATAACAGGACAAATGCGAACCTCCTAGGTACTTGCTCTTCTCGATGGATAATTTGTGTGCGTCAGCTGACCTACAAAATATTATCAGATTGTTAGAAGACTACACAATGGCATGTAACGCAAATTTTGTTTTCCTTTCATCTTCTTTATTTTGAGCGAGGTTAAATGGAAATCAGGAACCCAACCCAAAAGATGACTAATGAGATATCTGATCACAAATATAATAGAAAGCAATTGAGAACTCACCTTAAATCTACAGTACCAGGAGGAGCAACAGCATGAAATGCCAGTTCCGTTGGTTCATAATCAGGATTTTGATCTTCTCTACGCTCTTTAGCACGGTCTCTATATTTTGGTGCTTCTGGTTCTTCCGGTTTCTCTTCCCTGCGCAAAGCACGTACTCATCATACATACGATGCAAAATTTAAGCACCACTCCATCTAAAAATTTTTCTCCTAAATAAGTATAAACAGAACTTCACAAATATAAAGGCAGTTAGATGAACCTTTTTAAATTTATTTTTTTTGCAGCCATCACAATAAACATTTGTAAAATCAGTTCCTAAATAAGCTTCATTCATGTGGAAAATTAATTCATGCACAGGTAAATTGCTCTCAAAATCCAAAAGGTGCACATAGACATAGCTAAGTTCACTTGTGGTAGCTTACATTCTAATACCTAAATATGAACCGATTCATGCAAAACAACGTCGTATTGGGGAAAATGTTGCATGGAAATAAGGAAGAGTTAATGTCATAGGTGCCAAAAACTATGGTGCAAAAAAAGCTTAGATTTACGATAAACGTAAATTGGATAGAGCTTACTTGCGACGAATGGGTTTCTCTTTGTAATTTCTCTTTGACGCAGTCATTGGTGAAGTGTTATTATGTCCAGCAATTGAAGCTGGGATTTCCAATTCGTCGAAAGCTTCGCGGTTAGGGTTTTGCGCTACGCAGAGTGAGAAAGAGAAAGAGAAAGAGAACGAGAAGCAGGGGAGTGAAGTTAGAACCACAAAGGATTGGGAATTTGGGAGCAAACTCTAAATTACGGTAATGTCCTTCCCCTAGGCGAGCGCGGGACAAGAAAAAAAAAAGGTGTAAATGCATAATGAAACGATGATATTTAACTATATAATTTTTGTTAAATATTTAACCATATGATTATCTGTATGTTTAAATTAAATTATTTTAGATTTAAAATATTTTTAAATTTACAAAATTGTGAAATAAACTTATAAAAAAAGGTAATTATTTTATTTAAAATTATCCTTTTTAAACATACTATACATAACCAAATCCCTAACCAATGAAATAATATAAATTTTAATATGTGCACACATAATAAAAGACAACGTAAAATAAAGAAAAAATATCTATATTCTATCAAAAATAAATATCTATATATGATTAAGTAATAAATGCCTTACCCAAAACAAAAAAAAAGTTGTACAAATGAGTGTAAACTATAATTTGGACATATTTATTAGTATTTTGTTAGTTCAAATAATTTGTATTTTTTTATTTAAGCAAAGTTTCTTATTTGGATAGTATAAGTGAAACATTAATATAGGAAGAGCTTTAACATATTGTGACTCGGCCCAACTTAAAGTAAATTAGTGTGAGTTTATTAAATATCATATACTAGGAATTAAGACAAAAAAGAATTTGGGCATTTTTTCAAAAAGTACGTTCATATTGTGTTTGGAGTTAGTGATTGATCTTCAAACACTACGATAAAAGCTTATCGACAAAGTGGGAAAACCATTAGCATAACTATTGGAATAGAATATAAAAAGAAATTAATCTTAGAAGTGATTTATTTATAACATATGAACTTAAAAATTATATAGATAGAATCTAGGTAATCTAAAAGTTCAGACAATCCAAATTAACTCAATCAGCTGCAAAATTAACTCGAATAAAATCATATTTGTCAGTGGATATAAATCTAACTATTTTTCATGATTATGCATGTCACTCTATGCGAGGAATAGGCTAGAAAGTATAAAGTTTGTGTTATCAATTAAGCTTGTCTCCTTTTAATGTTGTTTGCCATATCCCAAAACTTCAAACATACTATAAGCCAACCAAGTTGAGTACCACCAAGCAGCTTCAGCGAAGAACTGTTCTCACTTCTCATAAACCTCAAAGTCAAAGGGTTCAAGACTTCAAGTTTTCCTTTTCCAGCTCTAATAAATACATCCATTAATGATGGTATGCAATGTAATCCATTAATTTCACTTAGCTGGTGCTTTATACCAATCACTATGGAAGCATAACCAATCAATGTTTGGTTGTGAAGGAGTTGAGGATGAAATTAATGTATACGATGGAAGTAGGCCATGTAGGACATATTTTCACATGTGGGGGCAAAACGGTAGTCAAAGTACAACAACTGTGACATTTGTTGTATGAATGTATAGTTGGATTGGATTCTTTGTACTGAACAAAATGTGTATTTGGACTTTTCATTTTGAAACTCAAATATTATAGTTTGGACAAGAATTTTCTTTTTTTAAAAAAAAGGGGAAACTTTTACCCAAACTATGGTAAGGAGATTTTCAAATGAAAAATGGAACATATTAAAAGAGGGTCAATGAACAAATCAATAAGGCTTTACGGAACAGACAATAATCATGCAACATAGTAAACATATTATTCAACAATGAGACTATACTTAATGAGACTTTTTCTTTTTGTTATAAACATACTTAATAAGACTACGGGTGTGCTTGTTCCAAATTAAAAAAATAATAATTTTGAAACTAAAATTTTATATATAAATAAAAAAGCTAAAAATTAATTTTTTTTCAGAAACTACTTTTTTCAATTTCTATAAAAATGTTAAAAATAATTTTTTTTTAGATTCTAATTATTTTTAATAATTTATCAAATACGTCAAAAGTGATCTTTTAGGCAAAAAAATCTTATCCAAATGCATCCTATGTTTTTTCACTAATTCAACTCAGCATAATTTTAATTGAAAAAGAACTATATTTTTTTGCCGGAGAAAAATATTAAATTTCAATTTAATGATAAGATTAATTCTGAGAAATTACAATTGGTATATACTTTTTATATAAATTATGTACTCAGATAAAAAAAATAGTTTGTATTTATTTTCAAAATATTGAATACTTCATGTTAAATTATTTTCGAATGTAAGCATAACAAATAATATAAGGATTAACATACAAAGGGTTTGAAAATGCTCAACTATTTTTCTGTATAATTAGAACATTTTTGGAGATTAAAATTTGTGTCAAACCAATTGTCAATTGATGTATACATATAAAATTAATTAATTCCCCTGTGTATTAGGCATAGAACACGTATATTTAATTTAACCTGCTAAACCAGTAAATTGAGTTGGTAAATACGACTATGTTATTTAAACTTTTTTTTTTATTTTTGGCTTTGTAAAGATATTAATTTTAATGGTTCATATATTACTATTTGTATAAATTTTAAGATAAATAATATAATAATATAATAATCAATCATTTTTTTTAATGTGGAATGATCAATCATTTTTTATAGTGAAATAATGTATGATTGAATATTTTTACGAAAAAAGTTATATTATTGACATATTAAAATTAATTTTTTTAATCAGATGATTTTTAAATCAACACACACGTCCTTTAACTAATTTACATTGTCAGAGACAAGTCATTTTTATTGAGTTTTTGTGACTCACAAATATATTATTTTTTTATTTGATGTGAAAACTTACAAAGATATTCTTTTTTTTTAAATGAATGTCTATTTTTTTTTTAATGAATCTCACAAAGATATTCTTATAATATAGGTAGTTGACATATTTAATAATCAAAATTATAATTGTGGATGTATCGAAACACAACATGCTTGTTTAAATCAAATATCGAGAATTAATTGTTATTTTTAAATCATTGTAATCAAACCTTTTTCTTTTTAAAAAATTTATCGCCATTCTTGCAATGTCTAAAATTTGTTTAGCAGTGGGATAATTTGATAACAACACGAATATAATAATGCCGTCCTAGGATAATTAAAGTAGTAAACTTTAAACGTGCAAATTTAATTTTTCCTACTTCATCCTGATGAGGGGTCGTCGCGTGGAAATTTAGATGACACGTAAAGTTCACATTTACGTCGGTCATTGAATATTACTCAATTTATATTTGCAGAAAAGAAAATTCAAATATAGGTACATATTTTATTTAGAAAATACCTTTGCAATGCGCGTATTTACTCTTTATAAGTTTTTTATTTTTGAATTCTAATATGTGGACAGAGCATGCACGCTTCAAGATTAAATTATTTTTTTTCATTTTTTTTTTAATTTTTGAATTTGATGTGGTTTTGATTTGTTCTTCGGATCTGAGCTTTCTTCCTCCCCTCTCCCTTTCGTTAAAGGGAAAAATTATCTTTTTAAATAAAATTAAAAATATAAAAAATAATAAACATTGAATCAATAATTAGAAGCTCTTCTTTCTGCGCTCATGGTTTCAACCTTTTTGTTCTCGAACCTCCCAAATCTTCTCCCTTTCCAATTCCCACCGAGTTTCTGAGCTTGATCTTCTCCTCGTACCTTGTTCCCCTTTCACAAAAAGATTCCATCTTCAAAATACCCAGATGATGTTTCCCCCTCTATGCTAAGGTACCAATACATGTTCCATTCATTAGCGCACACAAAAATTTTCAATTTTTCTTTGTGGGGTGGCGGTTTTTCGATCTGGGTGTGTTGAAGCTTGAGTGAGGAATAGTGGGTCGTTGTTGGTTTCAGGAGATAGGTGGTGTAGCAGCAGAGGCGGTGGTGGCGGCGATGATGGTGGAGGAGGTGGTGGTTCTGGTTGGGGAGGGTGGTGGAGCTGAAATTATGAAGAAAGATCAATAATTTTGAATCAGTTGTGATGATATAATGCTGTATCTGAAGCAGCCTAGGGTTCAGGATATGGGTTTGTGTTTTTGGGTTGTGAGTGTTTTCCAATGCGGTGATTCTTAAGTTTGGTAAATTTTTTTAGCACTGTTTTTTGCATGCCGTTTTGATAGTTTCCCTGAGCCTGAGGCTCGGGGGATCTCTGAATATTGACAAAGAAAGAGTCATGGCATCGTCAGAGAATGAGCCTACTCACTCTCCTTCTGCCTCTGGTGAAGTTCCTCCTCCTTCCTACGTTTGTATGCAGAAATTCAGGCTCTATGAGACTCGATCGGTAATGCCCTTTTCTTATTCTTCCCATTGTTTTGCAACTTTTTTTGTTATAGATTGCTCTCTGCTATTGTTGTAATGAGATCTCTTTGATTTTGTCATGTGATTAGCTTGTTATGTGTTGTAGAATAATATATGTCAGTAATTTTTATTTCACTGCAGGTCAAAAGTATTATCAGTCTATTCGTTTCTTGTTCATATTCATATACAGTGATAACATGCATGTCCAAGGGATCTTAACAGTTCAGTGCATTTATTTTAGTAGTTATACAGCAGTCATCATCTTACAAGTGGCTAGTTTTGACATTGTACCGTTGAATGTTTTTTGATGAAGCATGAAAGCAGCTAGTCATTTAATGCATCTTGCATGGTAGACTGCATTATGTGTTTTGAACTTCCCTGCATTTGTTGTTTTATAATATAAGAATCAGTTTGGTTTGGCAAAGTGCGAAGTACTCCTAGACTTTATAACCTCATTCTGTGTTTCGATCAAGTGCTAATTCTTTTTTTACTTTAGTCTTCTGATATATGGCTTTTGTCTTTCTGAAATGCATCTGAATGTAATTTTTCTTTTCATGTGAGAATCTATGTTGATGCATCCTAGTTCTTTTTTTAAAAGTGGTATTTATCATTTGCCTTAACTCTTAACGTTTAAAGTCGTTCTTCTCCAGCTTCTGTTCATGCTTTAGATGCTTAGCAGTATGAATTGTCATTCCTGTGCAATCTAATGAGTATATTAAACTTGGGATATCCCATTGGAGTAATATTGAGTTATAAGATTGGACACTTTGTTGAAGTTGCAGTGTTTATTGTCCATTTCTTTTCTTTAAAATATTTTCACCTTTTTCATTTGTTTTATGTTTTATGGCACAGAACTTTTACATGATAGGAAGGGATAAGAGCAGGACATATTGGAGAGTGCTAAAGATTGACCGTCTAGATCCTTCGGATCTAAACTTGCGTGAAGATTCCACCACATATACAGAAAGTGAATGTTCTGATCTGTTGAGGCGGATACATGAGGGGAACAAGGCCACAGGTGGACTGAAATTTGTTACAACTTGTTATGGAATTGTTGGTATGTAGATCTATAATTTCTTGTCCAGTTGCCTGTTGACAAATTATCAGTCCTTATCTTGATATGTTATTCTGCTTTTCTACTTTTAGGATTCATCAAATTTTTGGGGCCTTACTACATGCTGCTTATTACAAAAAGAAGGCAAATTGGTGCAATCTGTGGTCATACAGTATATGCTGTCTCAAAGAGTGAGATGATTCCACTGCCAAATTCTTCGGTTCGGCCTAACATCATGAATTCTAAAAACGAAAACAGGTCTTTACAATCTCAGATGTTATATCAATTTTAAAACAAAAAAAATTACTTCAGCTTTATTCTTATATACATGCGTTTATAATGATCTTTCTGTTTATCTTCCCTATCCATTGTTAAATTATCTGCATTCTCCTCTATTCATCGTTCTTTTAAGTTAATATTAAAATGAATGGAAATCTCATGAAAAATTTCTTGATTACATCCCTTCCATTTGAGTCAAATGTATAAAATTACATGTTAAACAAAGTATCAGATTTGTTGAAGAGAACTTATTTTAGTGGTGCTTTAGTGGTTCTTATTCTTATGCCATCTTTGAATTTAAACACAGCGTTTTGGCCTCATGTCAAATTTTATTGTTCTAAACATTGTCAGGTTTTGTATTGATTATATTCTTTTTTTCATTGATTTTTTAGATACAAGAAGCTCCTGTGCACAGTCGACCTTACAAAGGACTTCTTTTTCAGCTACTCATACCACATTATGCGTAGTCTTCAAAGGAATGTGTGTGATAATGAGACAGGTCATGTTCTTTATGAGACCATGTTTGTCTGGAATGAGTTCTTGACTCGAGGAATTAGGAATCACCTCCAGAATTCCCTTTGGACAGTTGCATTAGTGTATGGCTTTTTTAAACAGGTGAAAATAAATGGCTCTTAAAAATCCATTGGATAATGTTCATTGATTGAGCAATCTTGTTAAATATTTAGCTAGTTTACGATTTACTAGTATTTCCTACTCTATTGAAGTAACTTTATCATACTGAGCTTGAGCATCTGATGTCCATCTGGTGGCTTCACTAGGATACACTTATGATATCTGGGCGGGAGTTCATACTTACGCTCATAGCGAGGCGATCACGTCATTATGCTGGAACTAGGTCTGTAAATTTCATCATGTTTTCTTTCTAAACGCATTAAGTGCATTGAAATATTTTCTAATGTGACTATGTGCTGTATATCCTTCAGTTGGTTATACATCTGATTCTATGGACTATGTTAAATGCATATTTGCTGGTCTATCAAGTGCCTGCTCTCATGATTATATCCTTTTTGTCACTATGTCTTTGAAGTTGGAAGATAAAATGGGTATATGATATGAAATGACACACGGAGTAATGTATCTTTCATGTTCTGATGGCGAGATGAATCTTTGTTTTCCATTTGCATGTTCATAGGAAGGAGAAGAGATAGACTAAACATATGCCTTTTAGTATATAAAATGATTGTTAGCTTCACGAAATTGACCATGAGTAAAAACTTGACAGCAATCATTATGCAAGATTTTCCAGCGCAGTTAGGAATTGCAAAGGAAAAAATTGCAGAGTGCTTGCGATACAATCTTGAAAATTTGAAGGATGGGTATGGTAGAAAATGTTTAAAAATGAGATATACAATTCATGGCTTCATTTATTTTATTGTTTTGGACAGGTATTTGAGACGAGGAGTTAACAAGAAGGGCAGAGTAGCTAATGATGTTGAGACAGAACAAATTGTGTTTGAGGATATTTCAGAAGGTCAACCTGAACAAATAAGCTCTGTCGTCCAGAACCGTGGGTCAATCCCTCTTTTCTGGTCACAGGAAACTTCACGTTTAAATCTTAAACCAGATATTATATGTATGTTCCCATTTCATGAATATTGTAACTCTTGCGATGATATATTATCTTCTCTACTTTCATGCGTTAGAGTCCATACGTTTGCTAATATAACCACTTGTTCCTCCCAGTGTCAAAGAAGGATCAGAATTATCAAGCCACCAGACTTCATTTTGAAAATCTTGTGAAAAGATACGGAAATCCCATAATAATTTTGAATTTAATAAAGGTAATTTCCTTTTTCATGTAGTAGGCTATGAAGTTATTCTCCTTCATTTATTACATATCATAATCTAATTTCTGCAATTTTGAATTTTCTTGCATTGGGGTTGTGTTAAGACATATTGATGTTATATCTGGTAATGTCTTGACTAGTTTTATGCTGTAGTATTTTATAAACAAAGAAAGAGCAGATATTATAATGACAAAGTGAAATTCTGCTAATAGACTCACTGTCATATGTTGATTTGTTTACTTTTTAATAAGACTCTTGGGGTGATTGATATTGTGTTTTTAATCAACAGACCCATGAGAAGAAGCCTCGTGAGTCCATACTTCGATCGGAGTTTGCTAGTGCAATAGATCTAATTAATAAAGATTTACCTGAGGAGAACAGGCTTAGGTTCCTTCACTGGGATCTGCACAAACATTTTCAGAGGTTGACGTCTTTCATTATATAATTTATCCTTCATTGCAAATTCCGATGCTTGTTCTGAGTAAGCTGATTCAAAAGGATGCCTTTTTATTTTTATTTTTTTTAAAAAAATCCAGCAAAGCTACAAATGTCTTGCTGCTTCTGGGCAAAGTGGCTGCATATGCCTTGACATTAACAGGTTTTTTCTATTGCCAAGTGCCACCAATCTTGAGGCCGGAAGACTATCTAAAATGGCCACGTACAGAGTAAGTTTTGCATTTTGTTACAAAATTTCAATTGCTTTTTTCAACATTTTCTAGATTCATTCTGTTTACTTAAACTTGTGTAGTAGCTTGAGGAAAAGATAAGAAGAATTATATATATACTTATGCATAGAATAAACTGAACAATTTTAACAAAATAATAATAATAATAATGCTTTATGGAGAGTTAGAATACCTAAAGTTCTACCACTGACATTTCTTGTGCACTGATGTTAAGATTTGCATCCAGCAATGTTGATAAGGAAAGCTTTTCACCTACCAGATCTGATGGTGATGACAATGAGGATGCTAATAATTTACAGAGGAAACCTAGTGAAGGAAACAATGTTGCCGATGGAAATCATTCTGTCAAACCACCCATGTTGCAGAGGGGGGTGCTCAGGACCAATTGCGTAGACTGCCTAGATCGCACAAACGTTGCACAATATGCATATGGGTTGCAAGCTCTTGGGCGCCAGCTCCATGCTCTGGGAGTTATTGATCACCCCAGAATCGACATTGATGACCCCGTAGCTGATGATCTGATGGGGTTTTATGAGTGGATGGGTGATACACTTGCACATCAATATGGTGGTTCTGCTGCACACAACAAGGTGATTTCTAGTTGTGAGGCTTGTTTCAATTGCTTCAGTTTGCAGGTTTCAATTTAGCTTGTGAATTGATATTTTTGCTATATCATTTTCTTTCTTAATTACTTTTTGAAATCATTTAAATAATTTTTTATAAATTGTTCTTATGTTTAAACTTGGCAATGGATAAGATAATCATCAACCTAATTAAACTTTCTTTGGGACAAAGAAAGAAGACTTCTTTAATAATCACCCTCTGAAAATTATTTAGGGGTTAACCACATTTAATAGCTGTTCAATTGTGTAACCTGCGCTGGATGCCGTACAATTGCCTTGTTAACTTTCTTGTATTTCATTTGTCATTTTTAGAGCACACTGAAAAGTTTGGCATTGTGAATAATGCTAATTAACGTTATGCATAATGTAGAGTGTTAGAAACTTAGAATTAATCTTGCTTTCATGAGAATGGAGTTACCTGCTGCTCATTTAGATCCTTCTTTATTTCTTGCCTGTTACATTCCACTTTGCTGTGTTACATGGGCAGAGAAGCAGTGGCCATGGGATTTTCTTGTTAGAATTTTTTATTGAATTCGTAGAAACGTAACTATTCTTGTCTGAGGTTTTTTTTCCCCCTTTAACTACTGTTTCTATATAGATATTTTCTGAGAGGAGGGGCCAGTGGAGAGCTGCAATACAGTCGCAGGAGTTTTTTAGAACTCTTCAACGCTATTACAGCAATGCATACATGGATGCTGAGAAACAAGATGCAATTAATGTGTATGTACTGCAGTCATGCATTTTCTTAGTTTTCTATGTGCCTTCCAAGTTATATTTCCAGTGGTTGGATTTATTATTTATTTATAGCATTTCTGCTTATCTAGTTTATTTGTTGTTTCTTGTTCTGTTTCTATCTCTCTCTTATAGTGAGTTTTTGTTTTGGATAAAATTAAACTCTTTTGATGGAAAGAAGGGTTATACAGTAGGATTAGGAATCCTCCTCATACGTTGCAAAACAAAAAACAAAACAGTGTCAATGCAACCGACCTCTCCAATCCCTCTGCATGTCTGTATGGAATTGTAGTGGTTTTTGTCTAACTATTTTTGGCAGCTCATAATTTTAAAATATATATTCTGTTTGTAAAGTTCTTAACTGACCATTCTTTTCTACTAATTATGAGATGATCTATTTCTATTTTATTGGGGCAGATTCTTGGGGCATTTTCAGCCACAACAGGGTAAGCCTGCTCTATGGGAGTTGGGTTCAGATCAGCACTTTGATGCTGGGAGATATGGAGATGATGATGCAAGGTATTTGAATGTAATTTATGAGGAATACCTTTTGTTTCATAATCTTCTATGAACTGGTGCTTGATTAAAGGTCTTAGAGTTTGTGTTAGGGTTTTGATGCCTAGAACTTTGGCTGTCCACCATCCCCCTCCTTATTTCCTAATCATGATCTATGAAACGCAGACACCTCAAGATAACAAAACCTAAAATAAAATTTGATTTTAGTTTAAAAAGGCCTAGTGTTAAATTGTTGCATTTAAGAGATATTAGGAATGAAGAGATCTGATACAGAGCCAATAGAGTGGTCAGTGGTGATCTTTTTTATGACGGCCAGTGAAAAATAGAAGAAATTAATAGATCTAGTCCTAAATATCTAAAGTAAATTGAATAACTAGAAATAAAAGACAATGAAATGAAATGAAATAAAATAAAATAAAATGAGGCTGCTGCAGAACATTTGATCATAATTGACCCCCTTTGTCGTGCATCACAATGAAATGACATGACATAATCATATATTTTTTAAAAAATATCCAATGTATTAATACATATAGGTGGGGCAACATCAAGAAGTATATGAAGTAGGATATAGCTAGTATATGTTGGGACATTTTTTAGAAAGTGCTTAACAATTGTCAAATATTAAAATGAATGCCCTTTGATCCTTAAGAGTACTTTATGGAGGCGTGGGATATTAGCAGCACTAGCGTCGTCAAGTTCTATATTATATACCGTGAACAAGGCTAGAGAGTATCAGAAAGAATGAGGAGGCTCATCCCAATCAAAGCCATAATTTGCATGATGAAATCATGTTGTGTTAATTTTGGGTCTGTCCTAGTGATGAGTTTGCTGATACTACAGTCATTGTGGACGCGATGCAAATGTCCTGATGGCTTGGAGCATGTACATTGAAAATGCCTGTAATGAACCCTTTGTGGTAACTTTGAAATTTGGTTTCTTAGGTCAATTTTCAAGAGATCCTTCTCAGATGGAAACATACTTCGTGAAAGTTCTACACCTATGTCAGCCTCAAATGCCAGGCATGAATTCTCAAACTCAAGTATGCCAGACCGATCTGAAGGAGGAAGCAAGGCTCTTTGTGAGTCATCACCTGACATATCCACTACTGAGAGTGACATGTCATTTTCAAGGTTTGTATTCTCTATTAATGTGAACTTAAAGTTCAATCTGTTTTGGAGTATACAGGAGGAGATAGATTGTCGGCATCCCATTTTATATGTCCTGTCTCTTTTGTACTGCAATTACTAGTCACCTTATTCTAGATAATTTTATGCCGTGTCATAGCAGGCCTTTCTGTTGGAGAACTTCTTTATAATAACTAACATGATAAATATTCTTAGCTCATTTTCTGGAAGATGGAAAAAGTTTATTCTATTCTGAGGCACTCTTCTCAATTCTTTATCCTCTGCTGTGTTTGAATGTTGGAATGCCAATTACAGAGAGTGCAATTTCTAATTTGTAATCTAAATTGTGTCAGTGGGCTCATATGATGCTGATATAAGTCGGAAACTTATGTTGATGTTTTGCCATTTGCTGCTTCATTTTGTCTATATAGTCCACGTGTGAATGATATGCATTTCTTTGTGTAGGTATACTCCCTCAATGCCTCGGATACAGCTTTTTGGAGACGTGCAAAGAGAGCGTTTCCATGCAAGTGAACATATTTACTATTCTGATCATGGGGATTCCTTCAGCTGCTCCAACTTTGTTGACCTGGATTGGTTATCTTCTTCAGGAAATTCTTGTGAAGAAGAGCCATACGAGAGGTAATGCTTTCTAATGAAGCAATTCTAGGCCATCTATCAAGAATGCTATGTTGTAGGAATTTTTTATGGCGAGAGAAGGGTGTGTTTGTGAGTTGAAGTTTTGAAGGGAAAGAGAAGGAAGGGAAAAGTTTGAAAAGTAACTATGAATCTATTTTACTCTTCAAATCCTTTCCTTCTCCTCTAAAACCTCAACTTACAAACACATTCTAAGGCAACAAAATAGGGTGAGGATTAGCAAATAAGGAATATAATTAAGACTTATGAATTTTGTATGAGAGTGTTATTGCCTGGGGGTTTAGGGAGTACCTGTAGCTCCATATTTTTGATGGTTGCCAAAATTTGTCCGTATATTCTTGTTTTATCCAGAAACAATTGTGTTTATATCAGAGGCCTATTTCTACTGAATGCAGGTCATCAATTACCAACTCTCCGGTTGCTGGGCTTTCTTCGGAAAATATTATCAATGGAGTGACGGTAGGAGAAACAACTCCCTCCACTAGTGATTTGGGTATCTCCAGCCTCAAGGTACCACCTATCAGATTCAAAACTTCCGAATTCCTTAGATTTATTATGTAACAGATTGAATATTTAACTATCCATGCTAGTCTACATTCACTAAATGCAATGTATATAGTTTTGTACTCCAAAGTTATAAGCAATAAACAGTTTTGGTTGTTCTTGGACTGGTAGTACTTAGGGGAAAAGAGAGAAAAAAAGGAAGGGGGGGGGGGGAGAAGTAGGTTTTACTCTGATCTGATAAAAAGATGATATATCTGGTACATGTTGCACAACAATTTGTGTTACTGTTCTGTTAGGACCTGCATGAGTTTCATGTCAGCTCAGAGTCCTTCCAATATTTAACTGTTTGACTTTCTAAGTTACTTGGTCTTTATCCTAGAACACACAAACTAATTCTCTGTAATATTGGCAGGGAAGGGAACAAACTGAGCCGGAGTTATCCTATAGCAATGCGCAAAGTGATGCAGAGTCCGATGTGCCAGAAGAATTCCCAGATACTTTTGTGCAATGGGTAACTTATGGACAGACACTTTGCCATTGAACTTTTGCAGGCACTGATATGTAATCAACATTTTTTCAATTGACTTTGCTTGGTCTGCTGATTAGAAGAGACTAGGAAGAGCTCGTGATAAGGAAGCAGGTAAAGGAAAAAGGAAAAGGCATTTTGAGTAGGCTTCTCTATAATAAGATATGCTAAGAAGGAATCCTGTGGCCTTTCTTGGTATTGACGTGCAGCATTAGTTCTGTGGTCAAAATCTCCATCAAAATCATGAAAAGCATAGCGTAAAGGAGTATATAGCAAACGGTTGTAAAATTCTTATTCTCTCTCTCTCTCTCTCTCTCTCTCTCTGTGTTGTTGTTTCTTTGCAGCTCGCTGTTTTTTTTCACCTTTTTCCAGTTAAAAAAGCTCATAGTAGGTGTACTTGTAAATATTGTTACCCTGCCTTGTGGGAGCTCCACTTCTAGAATTGAAGTTAATTGATTCTTTTTAAGTTACGTTGCTTATTGTAATGTACAACTCATGCCCACCATCATATGCCAACACTGCTATCTGGGTCTACCTAAAGAGGTGATTTTTCTGTATTGGAGTTCTTGCAAGAAGCAATAAATTTCCGTTAAGCTCCAAATTACCTAAAGCTCCGCTGTGTTTTGCTGCTGATAATTTTGTTAACTATTGGGGTATGTATGTACTGCATAGTCCAACAATCAATAAAGCTGTTAATGTAGCAGATGCCGGTTACTTAGCAGCATATATGGGGATCTATGAAGTTTCACATAGCAGGGGAATCTGTTGCTATATGTGTGAACTTATCACGTGATGCTATATGTATGAACTTAAGAAGAAACTCGTGGACTGATCTTACATCTTAATCTAAAATTTCAAGACAGTGAGTTTATGGGTTCAATTATCTATAATGCTTCTACGTGGGTCCAGCTCCTCTTTTTTTTTTTTTTTTTTTTTTTAATGTATGACTTCTCTTAGTAAGTGAATTATTGTTTTTCACGCAAGGATAACATTCATAGAAAGGCACAATCCCCTCAAGCGGAATATCTAGCAGTCAGTTTCTACAAAAGTTGGCTCAATCTTTCTTGGTGTGACAACTAATACCAACAACTGCCTCCAAGTAATTGTTTTATGATTGAGTGATTAGCCTAAGAGGTACAAAACACTGGAGAGATCAGTGACTTGAAGAAGGGAAGACACGAAATATTACTTTGGGTAAACATCGCTTTCAGATGTCAGATGATACATTAACGTGATAAATTTCGTTTGATCCACATGGTAATAAACCACGTTAAATACTGAGCACGCTTCGTTTTCTCAAATATGGATTGGCGCCACTGCATTTCCATATTTCTTTAGGAAAAATACAAAAGCTTTAACAGAAGTTACAATAATGCATGAAGTACACAATAATAGCCGTTTAAGACATCTTTTGCCAAGTTTTCTCAGTAAATAAAATTTATTTCTCCTTCCGTTTCTTACCAACGCCTATTCCATGGATTTTATAATCACTCATAATAAGCACTCTCTTCGGTCCACATTAACTATCCCTTTGCAAAATTGTTACATCCTTAAATTAATATATCTGGATATAGCAATATGCACGAGAGGGAGTATTTCGTAAGAGTTTCCTGACTAGTAGGGAGGAAAAGGACAAGTGCAATGAAAAAACAGACCATCTATTCATCGAACTAGTTACCAGTGAATAATAAAACAAGTTAAGAAAACAAATTTTCAGACATGAATGCAAAACATGGGAGTGAACTACAATAGCTTTCCACTAATTCTCAAATTGAAGCATCCAAGGGGAAGGGACAATGTAAGATTTTGGCGCAATTAATCTCAAATCTGCAAATCTCCTCTGGAATAGTCCTCCACAGAAAAATCAGCTGAGAATAGGGAAGATGCGAGTAATGTGCTCCAGTGGTACGCTATCTGCAGAGTTTTTCTTCAAAACCGGGTCATTAAATTCATTTCTGGGAAGGACAATGAGTTGACCCCTGCCTTGGCTCTTCTCAATAGCCCAACCACTGTTGGCTACTTGGTGCTCGAGGAATTTGTCCAAGGATAAACCTTCTATGTTGATTGCCTGTGAGTTTCACATAGAAGAAATGGTCTCGTTAATGTAATATGAGAAAGCAATTTACTCTTTGACGATCATACAAGTATCTGAGTCATAAAAACAAAACTTCCACGGAGCCCACCCTCTCAACGAACTCCAAAACACTAGACAATGGTTTGACTCAAAATTATACTAACAAGCTGTGGAAGTTTTCAAGAACCATTTAACTGCTAAATAATAATGAAAAAAAAAAAAAGATTATACCCATGAATCTAGAAGTGTTGTATTATTAACATGTCACATCAAACATGAGTTCAACTAGCAATTAGAGAATATATTTGTTGGGGTCTCTGCTGGCAGCTACTAGCTAGAGGCGAAACAATATTCCAGTAATAAATGAACCAGTGCTTCAAATGGACAAAACTACAGGCAACAATACAACCATACCTCAGCAAGCACAGTTCTAGGAACCTTTTGGTAAGTCAAGGAAAGGACATGAATGGCATAGCCTTGGATTGCCTGCTCAAATCCTGCAATTGATTTCCAATTAAGCCAGTGTATCACTATGCATCAAAAGTCGACACTAAACAAGACTAGTTGATCAAGATAAGCAAAAATCTACACTTGTTTCCAGAAAATCAATCATTATCAGTCACAAGATATTGCTGCAGCATACTAAAAAGATTGCATAGCATCAGTTCAAGAGAAGGTGGGCATATGGCAGTATTCTGTAAAAATTTATCCAGTACATGATGTATGGCACATCAAATGATACATGCTTCACTTCATGACAAGCAAGATCACAAGGCTTCTAAATGGCACTTGATGCTACCAATCAGATAGAGCACACTCATATTTAAGCAGTAAAAAGGCGTCCAAACTAAAAATTTTGTGAATAGAAATTTCCAATATATTGGTTACATTCCTCAAACTTCATTGGTCAATAACAGCTAATAATTATTTCCTAAATTATAATATACAGTACCTCTGGCCCACTTTATTTGTCACTCTGGCAAAAATTTTTGGTCCCTAATATTTATCATTCTCACATGTCAATGAAGAATTTATTGTTAACTTCCCAATTTTACCCTTCACAATTTATAATTAATTGAAAAATGTAGTGTGACATGAATAGAGTGATGTAATTTGATGTTGAAAATTGAGTAACAGTATTTAGGTAAAATAGTTTCACAAATAAGCCTTGATTTTAAGTTTCTTAGTTCTCATGCATCTTGCTAAAGTGAGGGAGTACTATATAATTACCTGGAACAGCTTCAACTATATGACGACTTTTTGCTGCTTCATCCCAGAACTGCCGAAACCTTCCCGTCTGAAGAAGAGACATGGATTAATATTAATATCTAATTTCAAACAAGTGCTTGAGCCTCGAGTAACTATAGCTGATGCATACCTCCAAATAGTGTGACAGAACAATCAGTGTCTTAAACTGCTCCTCCATTTGCTGAGAATCATAATAAATAAAAATTACTATGAAAAAAGAAACCAAAATGCCACACAGTGTAATAAGATGGAACTGAACTCATCTACAGTAGGGCAAATTCAAATACACAATTCCTAGTAGGCTGGATGAAAACTGAAGACTCATAGACGCCCTAAAAATTATTCCACGTTAATTTGGTTAAATGTATTAAATTGCAGATGATTATCATGTCCTGCTTATTCAAACACATCTACTATGAGTGACTCAGTTATCCCGATATCTAGTTATCTCTGCACAAGAGCAAGAAGAACTACCGCAAAGAAAAGAATAATTCCATAGAAACGTACCACACGTTCAGGAATCAGAAAGAGACACAGGCTGAAGTCTGGGGCTGGCATTGCCATGAGGGCCTGTTCAAAAAAACACAAATGAAGATATGAGCATGTGCTGACATCCACTATTTCATACCAAGTAATACAGCCAAAAAATGCTTAACCAAAACCTTAACCAATATGCGGGCTACAATCTGAGAACTCATTTTCTCCGGTTCAAACTGCAATAACAAATAAACAAACTATTACTCGTAACCTACTAAACACTTTATGAAATAAAATAAAAATTAAATAGCAGAGACTAATAGGGGGGAAAAAAAAAGAAACTACAATAAAAATACTAGAACAGAGTATTCTCTCTAATGTTGATGAGCATGGAGATGAAAATACCTGGTAGAGGCGAAGAAGGCAGAGATTAGCGTCCAGGCTGTATGTTTGAGAGGAAACCTGGTGAAACAAAAACATCATCATAGTAAAAAGACAAAACCGTTATGTTGGAAGCGAGATTCAGCATTATACAGGGTTTGCTTCAAGCTACAACAACAAATAACATTGAACATGCCCGTGTTGCTAGACTATCGTTTAGATTTCAACATATCGATTCAACAATCATTAGAAAAAGACAAAAAAAGGAACCAATTGGGAAAGGGAAAATATATAAAAACCCTAGAGAAAGAGGAGGAAACCTGTTCGTTGACATAGTTTTCAAGATCGGGAAGGATATCAGGATTGTATCGATTAAGGGCAACGAGCTGCTCCACTGTGTAAGAGACCTGCTGCTGCTGTTGCGGCTGCTTTGGGGTCTCTCTTTCTTTTCCCATCTTTTTCTGTTTCTCCCTCTCGCACTCACTCCGAGGTGATGCACAAACCCTAATTAGTTACCTCAACAGAGACAGAAAGGCCTTGGCCTTCCACAGAGTTATACCCCTTGGCCATAATCAGTGCGGGGAAATTAGATGCTTATTTGAAAGTATTTTTATTTTTTAATTTTTTTAAAAATAGTTTTTGGAAAGCAAATTTAATTTTGATTTTAAAAAATAAAATAATGAAAAAATTGTTTGGCAACATTATTCTCAAAATAGAAAAAATACGAGGAAATTTGTTTGCATGACTGTTTTTAAAATTAATAAAACATAAAAAATTGTTTGATAAACATATTTTATAAATATAACATTGATAAATTATTATAATTATATATAACATAATTTAAGTCAGTAGGAATAGATTGATAGCAAGTGGTTTGGGTAATTAGTATAAGGTCATATGTTCAAATTTTATTATTATTGATGTATAAAAAAAAGATTTAAATATATTTTTAGTTTTTGTAGATATAGATTATTTTAATTTTAGTCTCTTTAATTTTTTTTAGCTTTTAGTCTTTTTTTATTTAATATTATATTTTTAATCTCTATCATTAGTTAATATTATTAAATAATAATACTTATAAGGATAAAAAAATATTATTAAATATTTATAAGTCAAAAATAAAATTTTTAATATTTATAAAAGTTAAATATATATTTTAAAATAATTTTTTGATCTACAATTTAAAATGATAAAGACTAAAAATATAATATTAAAAAAAGAGATCAAAAATAAAAAAAATATTTTAAAAAAAATTAAAATTAAAATAATATAGAAACTAAAAAAATATTTAAGTGAAAAAAAAAACATAATTTAACAAAGAAAAAATTACAGCTATCCATTGAGTTCTAGCAAAAACAACAAACTCCAAGTTTATCACAAAAAAAAAAATATATAATAATTCCACTCCAAAACCACTTAAAAAGAAAAGATAGTGACAGAATTGCTAGAGAGGTAGCCGGAAATGGGTGGTCGGAGGCAGTGGTACGCGCCTTGATGCGCCATCACTTGGACAAGAAGACTAAGAGAAGGCCACGCCCGTGGTAGCGCATGCGGCAACGATCGGTGGCTAGCCAACGGTGGATAGTCCGATTGGAGCTCTTTGGTCAAAGGTGGTTGCCAGTTGTGGGTAGCATCATCAATGATAGGGCAACGTTTGAATGAAGCAACGAGAAAAAGCATAATGGTAAGCACGGGAATGAAGGACCAAACCCACAAGAAGATCGAAGGGATTGATGGCTTGAATTTGTGCATCTCTTAGGTGATTCGGACTTAGATAGAGTTCAATTTCATGGAGTTCTAAATTTATTTAGGAAGTCAGCAGTGAAAAAGGGCAATACAAGTCATGAAGAATGATTTCGTAATGGTATTTAGAGATGGTAAAATAGATTTAACTCGTTTAATCCATTAAAAATGACAGGTTGGGTTAGTATTTTTGAGCCGTTAAAAAATTTCAGCTTGTTAATTTGCCTTACCTAACCCAAGAAAAGGCGGTGCAAGGTGGATTTGATTTGCGAGTCTTAAGCTTTTTTTTTTGTAATAAACATAAGAATTTATGAATTTGTGAATTTTTTATTATTTTTTATGATTAATTTGTAAATATACTTATAATTAATTATTATTTATGGACTTCTTATTCATATATTTTAATTAGTTTATAATATGTGTTTGAAATTTTTTTGATCCTAAATTAGTTAAGAATATTTGTGTTTGAATTTGGACATAAATTATGTATTTTAAATTTTTTTTAAGTTTATATGGAAATTATCCTATTATATTTAAGTTAAATTTTTATTAAATATATTTTTTAATTTAAAATTTTTTTAAATAATTTAACTCATTAAAAATAATAAAATAAATTTATTTATATTTTTTATTTTTTTAGCATACTAAATTCACTAACTTGCCAACTTGCTCACAAATAGAACAGCTGGCATGTATGTCCAACCCCTTTTATAAAGCAGGCTAGCCCCGCCTGCCTTGTTTTATGTAGGTTTTTGGCGAGTTGGGGTGGGATGGAACGAATTCACCCACTTTACCATCTCTATTGGTATTATATTGAATTTGTAAAAACAAATAAAAAAGGAGGAGTGTAAGATGAAGGAAACACCAAAATGTGGCAAAATCGTTTAGGTCTTAGTTCAAATTCTTGAGTAGTTAGGTATAGATACCCAACACTATACCTAGCCTAAATCCATATTTAGTTTCAAGGGCAGATAATTAACGTATAGCTATTTCCTAAGGATCTATATGTTTCCAGTCCCACACGTTCAGCACATGCTAAAACCCAACAGCCATACATTTTTCTTAACATTTATGAAACTACTTTATGTTACATCAAGAAAAATGAGTGGTCGTAACCAACTCGTGGAAACATTTGTACGAAGTGTTTTCCTACTATTTAGCAAAGCTCATAGTTTTTCTATTTTCTTTTCACAAAATAATGCGATGCAATTCACATGCAATTAGCAAAATAATCCCAATATATATTTGATAGAACTATGACATAAATGAATTGCAGCTACAATATTTTGTGTCTACAAATTTAAAAGATTGGATATGAAGTTCCAGCCCCCCCATGTTTTCTTATTATAAGGGCTTGCAAAGTTTAATTCGAACATGTCCTTGCTATTTTCATCAGATCCGCAGAAATCAATGAGCTTTGCTACAATCTCAGCGCTTTCTTGCACATGCAGCATGTTATAAGGGTCAGTCCACAATTTGTTAACAAATTGCAGCCTCCTTTGCTTTCCTACTGGAGGAACTTCCCATTTTGCATAAAGTAGTTCCCTCTCCTCTGCTGTAAGTTTAGAGTTCACCCTCTTAGCTAGGTACTCTCTTTCTTGCTTTAGAGCTTTGATGCTGCATTTGACAATCAATCAATGAACAGAAAAACATTAATACCATTCTCTGTTCAGACTTCATAGTCTATATATATAGGCCAGGTACTAGTTATCATTAAAATTTTCTGAAGCCAACAATTTGAAACACATTATATATTTTTATAAGCCATTCCATGTAAAAGGGATTATCAAAGGACACTCGCATACCTTGCCGAAACAGAGCTTGCAGGCTCATCACCTAGAAGTGCAGGACTAGCATTCCCAAGTTCTGCCAGGTGCTGCTCCAACCATGTCAATCTTCTAAGTTCAACTTCCATATATATCTGATCAGAAGGATCTCCCCTTAACAAAAGATAAAATTGTGTTCGATGCACAAGAGAAATGTGGCATAAATGCCATAACATGATAATTTGCTGTCTCTGCTGTTCAAATAGTAAGTCCCAGGGTAAGGGAGATCCACGAGTGGTATCTGTTTCTTCATTTGCAGACTTGTTAGCCTCAAGCTCCAAAACCTAAAACCGGTGCAGGGGAAAAAAAATGTCAACAGTAATACATTATATATTCAGTAAACATTGGTTGAATGCAAGAAATATTTTCACTAAGACGAAGAAACGGACGTGGCACCATAGTAAATATTGGGCCCATTTGGTTAAAAAGCGAAATATTGGCACCATAGTAAACAGAAGTGTTTCTTAAAAGGTAGAAACAGAAATAGAAGTAGAAGTAAAAATAAAAAATTATTTTATATTTGAATATAACTGTATAAATATTTTATATCAAAATTAGAATTTATTAAATTGTTTAGATGTCATAAATATAGAAGTACGTTATTTAATTAAATTATAATTAAAGATATGGAGAGAGAGAGCATAAAAGTGGTAGTTTTTAAAAATTTTAGGAATAAAATTGTAATTAAGTAGTAAAAAAGTGATTGATAATTTTAAGGAGTAATATTCTCTCTTTTCTATTGCTTCTATTTCTAGGAGAAGTAGCTCACTATCTACTTCTTAAAAAAATAAAATAATTAATTATTTTCTATTTCTATTTTTTTTAGAAGTATAAATAAATAACATTAAAAATTTTATAAATATTTTTTAAAAGAAAATTAAAAAAAGTTACTTTTTTTTTTAACGAGAAGCACAAACAAACGCACCCATTAACTAGAGAAAATCGGTGAAATATTTACCTGGCAAACGAGAAGCTGCTTCTGATAATGCAGTTTTGCCACTAGTTCTTTCAATTCGGTAACATAAACTCTGAAGCTCCGAATGTTCTCTTCAGCAGCATTCTTGAACATTTTCTGAATCTTCTTCACATCCACTGATTTTGATTGTCGTGTAGCTGGGCTTCCTTCCCTTGACAGAACAGAATTACTACTTTCATCACCCTTTCTTGGAGTATCTTTGTGCAACCTTGCAAATGTATCAGTGCCAAAGAAGGCAATGTTATTGTTTGTGGGTACCCTGTTCTCAATTTCACGTTCCATTGCTTTACAAGAAGAGGAGAGAGGTGAGCAAGGAGCTCGTATTATATGTTGCATGTTGGGGCTGTTGCTTAAGGCGAAAGGAAGAATTTTTTTCCTTCTCAGCTGGGTCTTACTGTCTGGTGTCTCCTTCGTACTAAAAGCAGAGACAAGCTTGTCTATAGATTTTTGAACATTCTCCAGTTTCCTTTCTAAAGATGCAATGGTGTTTCCTTGATTTTTCAACTGACTTATCTTTTCCATCAATCCGGCCTTATCTGCAGTCACAATTTCTTCTGGAGTAGAGCCAGCAACCACCAAGTCTTTTATTTCAGACAGTACTTTTGACATTGTTTCAGCAGTTTCTTGATTTCCAAGTTTGTGGGTTGCAAAATCCTTGTGCAGAACTTCAAGTGCTCGATTTGCGTCCTCACAAAGCTGCAGCTGGCGATGCTCAAGCTTCCGAATTTCACCGACCAGTATGGATGGATCAGGGGAAGCCAATAAATTTTTCAGCATTGCGTGCCTGCCTACTGGCTTTCTTTGGTCGGGAGTTTGTTTACCAATAGCTGATTCATTTTCTTCAGGAAAAGAAAGACATCTGACAACCTGACTAGAGGGCCCATGATCATTTGATCCCTGCAAGAATCATATAATTTGAGTCAGAAGAATAATCTAGGGGTTAAACTAACGTGGTATAATAATTCCAAATACCTTCCGAACTTTATTTGCTCTTTTTTCATGCTCTAGTTGAGATTGTGCAAGGTCTCTCTGTCGCCTCAGGTCTTCCATATCCCTTTCCATCTGCAAATTTGTGTTTGTCAGCTCAACTCTATTAATGCAAAACAGAGCGAATGCTTATAAAAACTCAAGAAAAGTCAGCCTTTTTAAGTCGGTTATTTCACAGTTCACTCCTGTCTTCTTGACTAAAGCCAGTTCTCAGGATTTGATCCATTATGCAATGTGAAAGTCAAGTGCATTGATTACATAGACATTTAAAATGTATTACTATAGAGAAATCAATAAAACACATCGAGCACATCTTGAGGCAAGAGATAATGCAAGAACTCCAAAGGACACCATTATAATATATAACTGAAAGACTAATAAAGTTCACTTAAAATTTTTAACTAGGAAAACCAGTACTGGAAGAGCTTTACCCCTATAGTGAGCCAATGCAGCTCACGCTAGATTAGTTGGAGTTTAGTGGACTTCGGATAATGATGGTTTAGAACAAAACAAAAATTTTAACTAGGTGAACTCAGATTTTAAATAGTTAAGACCAATAACAGAAATTTGTACCTGCTGAATTTTCAACTCCTTTTCAGCTAGCAATGACCTTAGACATGAAGATGAAGAAAGTTCAGGGCTTCGTAACTCCCCTTCAAGCCTGGCAACTTCCTTTTGCAGCTGTCTAACTAGTGTCTTATCTGAAACAACCTGTTGAAAAACCACCATCAGCTTAATAAACAGGCTTTTCTTAATAAGATAATTTTCTATTTGGTGAAAAATATAAAAGCATTTGACAAATGAGGTGCCTTCATAAAAGAGGAATTTCACTCAAGTGATGCTAGAGAAGGATAGGTCCATCTTAGAATTGCCAATACACTAAATCCTGTGATTAGCCCTTCAATTTTCTTATGTGAAAATGAAAGAGAGGATGCTTATTTATGAAAATGTGAATGCATAATTTCAAAATTTATTATTATAAAGATACCCTGCCACTAGCCAAGAGAGCTACTATCTGGAACTTATATTTAGTATCACACTTATCAATCAGAGTGTAAGCTACCAAACTTCTGCATGCTTCTTTTTAAAAATGAATTTTTCCGAAGAAATAACTGTATATAGTAATGTAAGAACGATTTCCCTCAAAAAAAAAAAAAAGGGGGTAATAGGACGAACATGGAAGATATTCATACTAATCTATTCTTCAATCAGATCATGTTTAGGCATTTAGTCATACCATATTCACTCGGGCATTATTAACGACTTCCTTTGCACTGGTAGCAAATGTTAGTGTATTTTTCGTTTGCTCCACATGACTTAGGGACGGACTTATGGTACATATAATCGCTGTTCGAGCATTCCCCCCTAGTGAAGACTGCAATATTCGTGTCAGTTTTGAATCTCTGTATGGTATGTGACCACGTTTTCCACCACTGCAGCCAAAAGAACTCCAAAAGCAGAATCAGATTCGTGTATGTTGACCAAATTAAATAGCACTAATGGTCTTTACTATATCATAATAATCACTGCAATTTAACTATATACAGTCAACTGAATTGAGTTCCATCAGTATATATTAGTTGTCGTTCACTAGCGTTTCAGTATAGTAGGTACTGTTTTGCAGCTTAGTTAGGTAACCACCAAGACCTTTCAATAATCATGGCTGCTAAAAAAGTTTACTTGTGATCATGATTCTTTTGCACGAGAAGAACGATAAGAAACAGTAGCCACATTAATTTGGATATGTTTCAAAAATCCATAAATCTTTGACCTTAGCTTCCTAATGACCGTCGCCAGCGTCAATAAACTTCGATTGATGTGGTTGCCCTCCTTCAATCTTGTTCCACACGTGTTTGTTTGAGAGATGCGTTCACTTCCAGCAAGATCCACAAAATTCTATCAAGTTACAGAACACTCGTCAATATGACTAGCTCATTATCAAGAATTTCAGGGCAAAATATGCAGATATAACGTACCAAACTGGCGATATAAGACTTTACATGACCTGAGCTTTCACGAAGGCTGCTCTCTACATTCTGAAATATTTTAAAAAACAAGTAAATACTGTGATTAAAGAGTTTTGTCTCTAACCTCTGCATAAATGAGCTAAAGAAGAAAAATGGAGAGGTTAATAACCAAGACTATCATCTGAAAAGATGATAAATGAAAACTTATATTTCATTAGTTGAGCTTACCAGCCTGATTATTTGATGTGATCTTGAGCTTTTATCATTTAAAGCAGTTTCCCCAACTTGCCTTTGCGCTGCAGATACAATATGTTGTAAGAACAGTCATAGCAAAAAAATGACTGCCATTTTATATGTAGATAACATTTAAAAAAAGGAAGCATGTATGCCTCACAAAACAAACTAAGCTACATTTTAACATTACCTTCACAGATGCCAATTAAATGCCTTAGATGTTGACCATCTTTAGCTACTTCTTCATTCAGCTTTTCGACAATGGTCCCTTTCTGTATCCAAATTAAAAATAAATAATATCAATGGAAATGTATAGAGTCCTTTGATCAATTCAAGTATAAGTTTTATAAGTGAACTATACCTCAGGATCATCCAAAAGCCGGAGAGGACCAGATTCACGATTTAGTAGGTCTATAACAGTCTCATTATAGATTTCCAAAGCGGCGATTCTCAAGATAAAATTCCTTTCTGGTGTCTGTGAGTTGAAATCAACACAAAATGTTCAAAAATGCAAGCATTTACAATCAAACCCTGCAATTAGACTTGGTACCTAGGTACGTAGGATTCAAATCACGAATAGCCTTTCTATTTTTGTTTTTTGTTTTTTCCCCAATGCATAAATAGTCATGTGCTCATCCACCTTCTCTTTCCACATATGTAACTGAAATAAATTTTGGCATCAATAGTAGTAACTCACATTCTTGATGTACTCATAGATGTCCCTAATAGCATTTTCGGTGATGCCTCTCATAGTGAATGTCTTCCCACTGCTAGTCTGCCCATATGCAAAAATTGTGGCTGCGAGGAAAATGATATTATTAAATAGAATCAAAAGAGCCCTAAGAAAAAAAAGTCTTCAAATTAGATTTAGCTCAAAATAGGATACCATTGATTCCAGAAAGTGCTGATAAAGCCACATCCCTAGCCCCTTCTTCATAAACCTTCTGTGTTGAGCATGTAGGAGCAAAAACTTTATCTGTGACATAATAAATAATTAAAAATAAAAATAAAATGTTATACAAAAGGAAACAGACACTTAACAAACACTAGTCCACTCCAAGAAACATAAAAGCAATAAATGCAAGAAGAATCAATATCAATATTATTAATAACCTGTAGTTTGCCAGACAGTTATTCTCAAATTAATTCCCATTTATAAAATTTTAAATTCATAAATTTCCATTTATGAAAAATTCAGTTGCAAAAAAAGAAAATCAAAATATTGAACGGAAAGAAAAAGTTGTATCAAGTCACATGCAAAGCATGAGGACTTCGATGCAGGACGACATTACCGAAGGTGTATGGTGTTACAGGCCTCTCTTGATTTGGATTCTTGAAGAGAATGGCGTGCTCATCCAAGCAATCCCAAGCAATTAGGTCATACATGGCTTGCTCCTTCCGGTTGAGTGGCCTCATCCGAACCGTCACCCGAATTTTCTCCTCTCGAACTTTGGCACCACCAGGAGTACATGGCGCGTTCCTCTGTATCTTAGACAACGGCGTTACCGCTCTAGGTGTTTCCGTCATTGGTCTCCTCTGTAAATTTCTGCAAATTGATCACAGAACACACATATCAGCAATAGCATTTTCCAACACTTGCTTTCAAAAAAAAAAAAAAAGGTTGAGAACTGAAATTTGGAAGAATCATTATGAACAATAACAAAGCTAGTTTCTACATTAGCATCTATGGTGCATTTTACAGCTCACTGTGTTAACCGAAACCGTTTTGAAGGGAATGCGGATCATGACAGTAGCAATGGTCCTAATGATAAAGGAGTTTCCGCCTTGGAAGAGAAAATGAAAATGCATATCCAAGATTCATGGAAAATGCAAAATGAGATTTATAAATAAGCTGAAATGCAAAGAGCGACTGCAGGTTAAGCTGGATAAAACCTAGCATGACAATGAAGCTTCTGAAATTATGCAACTCCGCCAATTTACAAAGGCGATTTGAAATCTGTGCTCGTGTGATGTGATGTGATGTTTCCTAAATCATTTCTTCTTCTTCTTCTTCTTCTTCTTCTTCTTCTTCTTGATCTTTACTATTCCAATTTTAAACACATTTCTTCAAAAAGGAACGGATCACTGTCTTCAGAGAAAGAAACATGCTCTGTGAGAGGAAAGAAAACAAGTACTTGGAAGTGAAGATCGAAGAGCTCGGTGGTTGACGGCGGCCAGTGGATTCGCCGGGGAAATGCAAAACGACGTAGTCTGTAGTCCAGATATCAGATTCTTCGGAAGAGGAATTGCAATGTGGAGAGAGAGAGAGAGAGAGAGAGAGGGAGAATGAGGCACAGAGAGAGGTATAGTAACGGCTACTTGTGTCGTGTGGTGGCTCTTTCCGTTCAGTGCGCGCATTGCCCACGATGAACATTAAACAATAAACGGACTTTTTAAATTCTTGGGTCCCACCACTCACTAAAAGACACATCATCCACTTTTATGGGCCTTTCTTCTCTTGGGCTGCTTGACTTTCTAAGCCCATACTTTTGATATTCTATAATAAAAGCCTTGTGTTAGCCCACTCCATTGATTCACCAAATTCTCTATTATTGGGCCATTTGCTCACGACCCAAAAAGAGGGTCATTTGCAACAATAGTATGATGAAAATATATTTTAGAGTCCCTCAAATTAGTCTGACAATATTCTTAGGAGACATATTGATTTTTAACAAAAATAAATTGATTACAAGATCCTGATAATTGTAAAAATTAGATACTTTAATTTTTGGCTCACTTACAACTATTAAAGAGTATACTGTGTAGATTGCATACTGATTAGTATATCTTAACATTTTTATTTGTTATTGATCGAGATACTTGTTATACATATAACATCAGTCTCAGTATAAATATTTAAATAGTCACAATCTTGGTATAAAATGTAGAAAAACTAAGAAACATGTATGCTTATCAATAAAACCACTGCTCTAATAAATGTCAATTTATCAAGCACCACACTACTTAATAATATCCTTTCTTATCATTGTTTTAGCTACGATATTAGAGAAGAGATGTAATTTGAAAATTTTGAAATGTTAGATTTAGGGCTCAATAGGTAAAACAGTGATTTTAATTTTTTTTTGCATGTTTGCAATATTGGTTCTACATGGGATGGGATTAAGATATCCTAATAATTAGCATACAATTTATATATCACTATTTACTAGTTACAAGTGAGTTGGGGACTAAAATACTTAATTTTTACAATTATTAAAAATCTTGAAACTAATTTATTTTTATTAGAAATTAATATATCCATTAAAAATATTGCCAAGAACTAAGTTAAGAGTTTGTTCTATATTTTAAGAATCATCAAGTCATCATGAGCAAATAGAGCTCCGGGAAATCATCCTGTTCCTCTTATCTAAAGGTGGACGATTTTTATTTGTTTGGCATGTCCCTTTCATGCTTCTTATTTAAATAATCGAAATGGAACCATCCATATGGTAAGTCTGTGTGTGTGATGGTAACCGTTCAGAATGGGGAGGGCCTAAAAAATGGTTTTTCTATGAAGAATTTTAAAGCAAATGTGGCGTAAATTATATGATAGAAAATTTGGTCGCATTCATGGCCACGTCACTTATCACGCCTGTTCTCTTCTCTTACATGAGTAATTAATTGATTTCCCCGTCGTCCATTTTTCATATGCGTGGCACTGAGGGTGAAATTGGCATGTAGATGGCCCAACGTCTTCATTCCTGAGCTGGATTATGAGAATTTTATGTATAATAATCACCAATGTAAACGACTGCATCTATATCATTTCAAATAATATTTATATATCAATATTTAATTAATTTAAATGATTGACCTTAATTACAATCCCGTATTCATATTTTATAAATAAAAAAATTATCATTGAAATAGTTTTATTTTCATAGTAAATGAATCCAAATTCAAACCAGATTATTTAGTATCCCTCCCGTAAATATATATATATAACTTTAAGAGATGACATCATATTCGATGTCAAGATGCCCAATCTCTGATGTTCTAAAAGATTTTGAAATTTACTAATCATAGCATTCTTTTTATTGTTTAATAAAAAAAAAAAAAAAACTGATACGTAACCCATAACGTAAAACCAGTCCATCATTGCTCCAATTCCTACATGATATGATTCGTGGCGGAGACATTCAACGTTTTACTTTTCAACTTTCCAAATTATAAATAATGTTGGCGAAGTTAAAAGAAACCAATGGCAACGAGACCCATATTATGGGCCAAGAACATTGTTCTAGGCCGGATCAATTTGATATTATTCAATTCTCCTTCGTTTTTGGCTGCGAGGCCATAAAACAAAGTGACGAAACAAAAGGGTCAAAACTCAATGGCTCAACAAGTGACGAAACAAAAGGGTCAAAACTCAATGGCTGCGAGGCCATAAAACAAATTGACGAAACAAAAGGGGCAAAACTCAATAGTTTCTAAATAAGCCATGGCCTCATCTTTACGTTCACGCGCAAATACAACATGCCAAACATCTTGCGATCCTTCATGTCATTTAGAGTTATCGATCAGAAACAATAAAAGGAAGACTTAGGAGTTGTGAGTAGCTTTCGAAGTACAACATCAACGTGGAACTTATCGAAATTAGTCCACAACATAAAGCCATTTAAATCTTGATGGCATGTTTTTGTAAGCCTGCAAAGTATTGCTCAAAAGTGACAACCTCCTAAAATGCTTTAATCTTTATTTTTTTCCCAGCTTTGGTTACTAGGCTTCCATGAAATGGCCTAAGCTGACCCACGTCACTCGCCACTTTTATATGCCTTTATAAGTGGACTTTTTTTTTAAATAATTCAAGTTATTTATTTGCCAAATGATAATAAAATTAATTAATGAATGACAGATGATGAATATAAAAATTATCACTCAAATTATAATTTAATTAATCACTTATCAATTGACTAATTTAACTCCAATTGTGACTCTCCCGTGCGAGTTGTAAATATGGGCTTCTATTTGAGGCATATACTTCATTTGATTTACATATTAAATTAATAAAATTATGAAAAGAATATTACTTTCCACACCAGTGCTTACTTTTGTGTGTGGGCTGCAAAATATCTCCTGAGTCCAAGCACAATGATCAAACTTGGTTGACAGCTATGTGTAGGCTCATTATTACCAGCTTGACTATGAAAGAAGACACAGCAACAATCGCGCTGGTAACTTTCAGTGCTGCGTGCAAACTGCCCATAACCCTCACTATACAATAAAACTATTCATGTTACCTTTGATTGAAACCCATATGAATCATGCGCTAATAAAATAGTTTAATTTCCAAGCAAATCAGAAGTTGGTTGAGTTGAGCCATCCAACTCCTAATAAAAGGGGAAGTATTTACCCAAATCAGTATTAATGAGTAACGCTTTGAGTGTAAGAGAAGTCATTTTGCACAACCACAAATGAAAAGCCAATACATGAGATCTGTGTCCCTACAAAACCATCTAAGTGGCCCATTGATTTTCTTTAAGGCGATTATAAATTATGCTGTATGTGCTGGGACTTGTTTTGCAACTTGCTGGTCAACGACCCCACATGTTCTACATTATCCAATCACCACAGAATTTATTTGGGAATTTAAGGTTTTGTTTTTCATACTATAATTTCTCACTCCCGCTCGCTTGAATTGCACGCAGAAACGTGAGTTGTTCGTTCGAGTGCTTCTCCTTCTGCTCTCTTTTGTTTAATTTATTTATTATTTTTTGATATCCTCACGTACATAAATAAACCGTTGTTGGCATTTAAACCTTTTTATAATGTTATTAAAAATATTAAACTCTGGCTAATACGGAGAGATCATATTTATATCCAGACGGGGGTGGAATCTTTTCTTTAGTGGGAGAGATTGGACTTCATGATGTAAAAGTGAGTCTTCCCATTTTTTGCATAGAAATTATATTATTTTTCATTTCAATATAAATGTATTTTATATATTTTATTGTTAAACTTGTTTAGATTTTTTTCTATATTAAGTTTACATCTATCCATAAGGAGTTTAATAAGTAACGTGACATAAAGTAATAAGTAATTTAGTTTAACTAATAAGTTCTATAATTATATTATGAGTTTTTAAATTAATTAGATAAATAATTAATGAATTAGTTATAGATATTAGTAATAAGTAAAGAAGTGATTAATTTGGTTTAAAAATTAATAAGTAATCTAAGTTAACCTACCCCGTATAGTGCGATTCTATTATAATGTGCTGGAATTATTAATCTGTTAGTGCTTTCTTTTCAGGACTTATCTTGACACGAAACAGTCATTTATATTGATATATAAAAAGACGACGAAAATATATACAAACAAATGATATACTCTCATTGATGACGATGTAGAAGAAAGGCGCCTAAATTTTCCACGATGCTATGCCTTGTTTTAAATAAGCTAAGTCGCAATCCGTATTTTTTTAGTGTTACTAATTAACCATTGTTGAATGTGGGCAAATAACTTATGGCCGTGAATGCCAGCTCAAAAAAAAAAAAAAAAAAAACTTATGGCCGTGAATGTCACATAAGTATCAGTTACCACAATGATAATATCCTTCTTTTTATCATAATTTAAGAAAGCATATATCCACGCGAACCAAGAAGAAAATTATATGTCAATGGCGTAAGATGTTATATTAAGAAGGTATGTTATTTGAGCATATTTATTAGACATTAATTATGGATATTATGTGAGATTTTCTTTAGATAGGAAAAAAATATGGATGTCACATAGCTACCAGTTACCAAAATGATAATATCCTACTTTTTATATAATTTAAGAAAGTATATATCCAAGTCAAACATTAATTAATTATGGATATTATGTGAGATACATATGAAAAAATATTCATATATATTTTTTTAAAATAATATTATATTTATTTGTTACTTAACCTATAAAATATTTAAAAAGATGTCTATAAGTATAAAAATTTATGGCCGTGAATGTGGCAAATAACTTATGGCCGTGAATGTCACATAGCTACCAGTTACGACAATGATAATATCCTACTTTTTTATCATAATTTAAGAAAATATATATCCAAGTCAAACATACATATATATATATATATATATATATATATATATATATATATATATATATATATATATATATATATATATATATATATATATTTTCTTTCTTGAGAATGATAAGTTTGGTTTGGTTGTACGAATTTTGCCGTGGATGATAGCCCCAAGCTGTCCTGAGTTATAGTAGGCTGTGCTGGATGGGGATATTAATCATAGTCTTGACTTCTAAGTTAGGCGTTAGGCGAACCAAATTACCACTTAGATATTTTGCATAGGTAAACAGCTCGTCGACATTGCAAATGTTTTCAAGGGATTTAACATTAATAAATATCGCGTTTCCAAGGGAACTGGGAACTAATTAGTTACTGAAACAAAAAAAGGCAAAGAAGGGTTGGTTTAACCTAATTGTTTGGTCTGCAGAGATCTCACACTCCACCCCCATTTGTCTCTAAGCTTGACAATGACACGAAATTTTATTTTCTTAACCCAACCGGCCACAACATGCATTAACTCTAAATTAGTACTATTCTTGTCCGTAATCATCCCGGTGGGTAGGCATGAAAAATATGATATGCTTTCACTTGAACGAGTGAATTAAAGCTTGGTTTTGTGTATAAAATTTGAGTTTGACCTATTATGTTTTAGGAGGCTTTTCTATTACCTTTTTTTTAAAGGATATTGGTACCTTTAACTAATTAGCTTTTTTTTTGTTAAATGTATTTTTAATTTAAATTATAAATTTTTTTAAAAGTATATTTTTATTTTAAATATATAAGATATATAAGATATATAATTAAACTTTATCCATTAATTATCAAAATATACTAGTACTCTTTGAAAAATAGGGATACCAAAGAAATTATTTATTTTTAATGTATATAGATTTTTTTTTCACTTAGCCTTTTTAAAAGTTTTGCCCATCTTAAAAGTTTAATTTACATTAATACATTTATTTTTTTGTTTTACCATTTTTTTCGCTGCATTTTTATTTATATTAAACAATGACGTACTGACGCAACCTGAATTATTAATTTCTACTCATGTCGTCAGTCAGCTCAACCGCTGTTTTATTATTTTATGTGACCCAATTTATTTATTTTAATATTTTCATCGACGAGCGAAAGTGAAACTATAAGATAAGTTAATGAAAATAATATAATTTTACATATATAATAGCGGTGGTTGATTTTAATTAATATTTATCTAATTATGTGACACATAAGAGAAGTTCGTTCGTGAGTTTGACGAATTTATTGATTAAAATATTTTTATACATTTAAAATAAAAAAATTCTACATTAAATAGAAATTAAAAGGAGAAAATAAATTAAAAATATAAAATATTATAATGTTACTTGCATTTATCAAATTCATTTTAAAATATTTGAATTTATATTACAACATTTTAATTCATAGCCACATGTAACTTTGGTTTTACTATATTAAATTGTATATTATTATCAATATTAATAATTGAGTATAATAATAAGCGATGTGTTTTCAAAGAGAGAATATACCAATATTCAAACCATAAAAAAATTAACTATTATGAGGATTTATTTAGTTATAATAGTACTCAATAGTTTATCAATAAGGTATTGATTCTAGTAAAAAAAATTTGAGTACTTTAAGTATGATATCCTAGGTTTAATGTTAGTTGTTTAAATGTATGAGGGCATTTAGGAAGATTAATCTTTTATATATTGAATAACAAAATACTCTGAAAAGTTAAAAAAAAAAATCTCATAATAATGCATATATCCTAAAGGGAAAAAAAAAATCGCACATCTAGACTAGACGGCTCAACTGGCGGTTAAGGAGAGACTGAAATTTCTCATAAGTAAAGAATAAATGACTCTTGGAATTTTGCATGCGAAAAAGATTGAAAGAATAAAACAAAAAAAACTGACCCCTCAACCTGATATTGCATGCTTCACGTGGTGTATGTATGGATGCGGATACCACTCGAGGGACAGTTCCCTGTTTTTTTCGCCTTATCATATAAGTACTGTACGTAAAGGAAGCTTGAATTTTAAAAATTATATAATTTCAATAATTTATGGGTACTAAGTTCCAGGAGTATAGTTTAGCATGTACGGTAGTATTACTGTATTAGCATCCACCTTTTATTACGAGGAGCGTATCAAGTTCAAATTATCCCCTCCTCTTACTCGATTGGCAAATGGTGTTAATATAAAGCTCCCCGCTGAACAAGGAGTTGTTCTTGATGAAATTTGAACTATGTGTCAAAAATAATACTTTTGACAAGATTCAAACCTGGACATTATTTTAATAAAAAAATGGACATTATAAATACATTTCATATGAACTAATAATTTATTACGTCTATTACAATAAATTACTTTGATAAATGAATCATCAATTCTTAATGTATGATAAACAAAATGCTTCGGATAAATTGGAACTAATATTCAGTTAGATACAATATTCTTATATGTTAATGCTCATTTATGAATTATACTGTTAAAACAAAGTGAAAATTTTAAATTCTACTGACAACAAATAAGATGAAATTTATGTAAAAGAAACTTAATATACTTCCATTTTTTCCCTGCTTTTATTTTTCAATACATTACTTTCTTACCCATTATATGATTGCAATGTCCCCAACTAGCATGTATTATTAAAATTCAATGTAATGTGCTTGTGCGGTCAAATTGGAGGTATCTTGTATTAATTTGATAAGTTCTAATGTATGATAATTTTCTATGGCACACGTAGGGAGTGGGGACAGTAGTATAGTTGGCTTAAAGGTACATTGATATGAGTTAATAGAGTAAGCTGAGTTATGTCTGAGCACGGGGACGTACGCATCATGAAATTTCCCTAACACATTCTAGAAAAAAAATGCATTTAATTGAAGAGGAAAAAAAACATAGACAAAAACAATGAGATCTATGTCAAAGTACATGCCCGCCAATTTTAGGGTGTATTGTTTCAGCTTTTAAAAAAATTAATCTTAGAGTTTAAATTTTGTATATAATTAAAAAAGGTTAAAAATTAATTTTATTTAGAAATTATTCTTTTCAGTTTTTATAAAAAAATTTAAAATAAATTTTTTTAAAAATATAATTATTTTTAAAAAAATATCCAGAATATGAATATTAATTTTTTTCAATAAAAAATAATTTTTTATTAAAAAAATCCCAAACAAATATACCTTTAATTTATTTCACTTGCTTACTTTTTTATTGATTATAATTAGTATGTCCACTTCCCCTTATTATTTTTGGCAAAAAATGAATTTATTTAATCAAATTGAATGATATATTTTCCCTTTTCGTTCATTTTCTGTTCCTATCAAACTTTCATGAACAAAAGGGGATTATGTGTCAAGGTATTTTGTCATTGTCAACTAATGTGATGTAAATAAAATAATCATTTGATAACATCTATACATAAATTTTTTAAATATCCCTTTTTATCAAATCATGAATATGTTAATGACTTATCCTTTCTTGTTAATTTACTTTAACACATTCAAAATTTTCGTCATCCATTCATTTTCAGCCTCACGACCCGATGCCAAGGAATATCTTTAGTGGGATAGGCAAAGATCCCAAGCAGAACAGAGATATCCGTGGTGCATGTACGGAAAAATGATTTATTATAGTGGCTGCTTTAATGAAGTGGAGCTGGCAAAACATGCTGGCCAAACTGGAGTGTAACATTATGAGAATTGAGAATTGAGAATTGAGAAATTAGAAATTAAAAAACAGCAGAAGAGAGTCACAGAGAAACTGGCATCGTTATCCATTCCATTGGGACAGGTTGGACCGAGCCCAGGTGGGAATTCCACGTCTTAAGTCTTAACCCCACCCAACTACTCACCACCACAAATTTACCCACTCTCTCCCCACGCGTCCCCATATTATTGCACTCTCATAAATGTTTCTTCACATACCCCACGGAATTGTCACTGTTTATCGAATAACCCTAACCTGACGTTCGTTTTATGTGTTGAAAATTCTGAAGAATTGTTTATAGTTTTATACGAGGGGTTAGACACTTTTTAGACTGTATAATTGACATTGTAGAGAATGAGGCAAAAATTTATGAGTAAATAACTTTTTTTAAATATAGTAATGGTGATGTTAATTTGATTTTAAATTTTTTTTATATTAATTTAATTTTAATATTTTAAATTTCATATTAAGTTAATTTTTAAAATAATTTTAATATTAATTTAATTTTAATATTTTAAAATTTGATATTAATTTAATCATAATACATTCAATTTTAATATCAATTTAATCATAATAAATTTTTTTCATAAAATCAAATTTTTTATAAAATTATCAATACATTACTTAAATTAATATTAAATTTTTAAATATTAAAATTAAAATAAATATTTACTCGAAGTTTATTAACTTTGGGGACGCCGTTCCCACCTGACAGCGCGACGATTAAGCCAGGGATGGGTGATTAATCATATGCTCAGTCAAAAACTGTGTTCTCTTATTTATTTTTTTTTTTCTGACATGAAAACTGTGTTCTCCGTCGGTTTGTTAGTTATATATACATAAAATTAGCTCTCAGAAATCTATACCCATTTTCATATTGTCTTTCGTAAACTAAATTCTTTTCCAAGTAAATGATGAAACGTATACAATTATTCAATTTTATTTAATTTACATAATTTAATGTGCATTTGAATTGACTAACTTTTAATTCAAAATAGTATACAATTAAAGATTTCTTAAAATAGTTTTTTAAAAAACTATATTACCATAATAATTTTTTCTCAAACATATATTTAATTATATGTACGTATTTCTATTTATAATATTAATTATTATTTTTTTATAAAAAATTAATTTATTTTTAAGCGAAAAAATGAGAAATTATTTACTCTTAATTAAATTAGTAAAGTTTATTACACGTGAGACATACCAAATAATTTTTATTTGTCAAAATCACGGGTAACAAAGGGTTTGTAATTAATATTAGATTAGAAAAGGTTTATGATCACTATATAAATGAATTTATTTACAGCTACTTAAAAGCCTCAACTGAATTAACATTAAACTTTAGAATATTTTGCGGAGTAAATATTAAATACTTATATAGTTATTTTTTCAAATATATATTTAAGCCACTCAATCATTAATTTATTTAGCATTCTATTAATGATCATGAATATCATATTTAATAATAAACAGTTTTATATTCTATAAAATATGTTACATGTTAAAATAAACTAGTACGCTGAAATATAAAATCGTTTAAAATAAAAAAAAAAAACTTTTTTAGAAAATCTCATATGCTTCATTTCGATTCAACAATTTCATTGATGAAGTTTAATGTTCAAAATAATATTATTTAAAGATACAATGTGCTAAAATTCACTCATAAAATAAATAAATGTCCCCTTATTTTTGAGATGAGATCCCCGTAATTTCTTTTATTAAATTATAAAATCTTATCACTTTTATGAGGTGAACAAAAAAGGAAAAATACACACACTAGATCGGGCAAAGGAGGACAAAGGAAAACACATAAAGCTTGTGGGAAAAAAATTGGAAATTAGAAAACAGCTTCTCTCAGTTGCATCTATGTTATTGTAACGAGCGGCTTGACTGGCACAACATTTTTTATTTTTATATATTACTATAATTATATAATATAAAAATTGTAAAAATTATTATATTATAATAAAAAGTAAATAATTAGAATATGTTATTTGGTTATCCAATATTTTTATTGAAAACATTGTAACATAAGTGCAAGTGATAATAGAAAAATAAAAGGAAGTGAAGTGAAGTGGGATTAATAGTCGAATAGGCAATTATATATATAAAGCTTAAGAATTTTTTACTAAATCTTAAAACATGAAGAAAAATATCAAAATGACGTTTTCTGTAATTATTAACAAAACATATTAATTCAAAAATATTTTTTACTGTAAAATAATTTATATTAAATACAATAAACGATTTGAAGAAGTAATTCTTAAATATTTTTATTATTCTTCAAGCAATAAATACTTTTTGGCACTCTTTAACATTTATATAAAAAATAAAATATCATTAAGTAATTAATGTTGGTAGAGACTGGTAGATATGATTTTTGAAACATAATGTATTATGTATACTTAAATCCAGTTGAAAAAATCCATTATGGATCTACACAATTGATAAAAGTAGGTTTTTTATTTTTAATGCAGGATTCGAGTTTAGTATTTTTAGTGTTATGAGATTTGGGCTGTATTTATAGGAATATAGTGTGTAATAAATATAAAAATTCTGATATTTAATTATCAAAATTTTTTATTCTAAAATTGGCTGAAATTGAAATTTTTGATTTCATACAAAAATTATATACATATAAAATCTTCCCAAACCCGGTATTATCATACATTTGTAAATCAAATCTCATATAAAAAAAATCCATAAAAGTAACATTATTTTAAATAAAATATAACACACCTTTTTGTTTTTTTTTTAACTGTATCCGTATTTAAAAATTTGTCAAAGGAAAATGAAGGTTAGAGATAGATGTCGGTCGTTAATGCCACGTAAGACATCGGGAACTCAGCCACCGTGTCTTGCATTTCTGAAATATGCGAGCCCCACGTTGAGGCATCGCTTAACGTTGGGGCCCACGAAGGGGTACGTGTCAGGTGGGGACCATGCAAAATTATCTTAAAATCCCACACTTATATAACAAATATTTATATAATTTTGAAATTCTATATGATTATATATTTATATTATTAATTAATTATACAAATATATTTTATATAAAATTATATATTAATAAAAAATTTTACAGAAGGCACAATTATATAATTAGTTAAAAATATAATTGCATAATATTTCTTCTTCTATATACGAGAAACAGGAGGCATAAGCCTGTCCTGTTACGTCAATGTCCGCTTGATCCTCCAATAGGAAATGGACACGTCATCGTGTAGTAGCAGTTTGCTTTTCCGACATAATGAAATCTATCGTCCCCCCACCACCTACCATCGTATTCGTACCGTAGCTGGCGTAGCTTCGACTGTCACAGGTGGCATCTTATTTCCAAGTCCCAACTAGATCTACCAAACAATTATTTATTAGAAAAATTATATAATTAGCATTTTTAATAATTTTTATAACATTTCTCTATTATAAAATAACAAACCAATGAGCAGTTTAGAGGATCAGACGACGGTATTGAGTCAAGGACTACAGGAACCATAGAAAAACCAGGCCTGCTTAAACGAATTGCATTGTTTAATAAATAATTATTTAATCAACTGGGAGTAGACAGAGAGATTATTAATAATAAAATAATAGTGTACTGGACCTGGTTACAAAACAGGAAGAGTAAAGTGGATAAGGAAGCGAGTTAAAATATAGTAGTGATGAGTCAGAGAGAGAAGGGGAAGGGGTCGGGGTTGTTGTGTGATGGAGAAAAGTGGTTTTGTGAAAACAACAAAGAAACCACAGGAAGGTTGGCGGTAATAATGAATGTTCCCTTTCGAGGTTACCCAGGGCAAAAATGTTAAATCTCAAATTCGGACCTTGTACCGAGTATACTCCTACTAACCATAATACATGGAGGATGAATTGGACTATATTATCTCATTATCCTTACACCCTTTTCTTATTTATGAGTAATTCTCTCCTATATCATCAATCACTATATAAAAGGGACTCCCACACGCCATCTTCTTCATCATTCACTCATGTTTCCATTCTTTTGAGATATTCTGCTTCTATTGAGTTGTTTTGGCTGTTTGCCTTCACTCTTCTTCTGTATTTGCCTCCCTTCGCTTGACTCCTTCGTTTGCTTTGTATCCTCCTCCGGGTTCTGGCATTTCAAATTTGAGGTATGCAACTTGGTGTTTATAAACAGAAGTTTATATATAATTTATAACGTCCAATCTTGGTGTTTTCGGTATTTGTTTGGGGGAAATTGTCATGTAGTCATCATCACTTAGCTAGTTAGATGACTTGCTTAATTCGCGGAGCATATTCTTTATGAGGTCTCCCTCAGGGTTGAAATATCTAATTATTGATACTTCTTGTTTTTTAGTGATATTTGTTATATTTTCTACACATGTGTACTACACACTGCTATCATAGTACTTAATTAACTTTAGGAAGCTAACAACGGTCTGGGCCAGTCTTTTTATCAATGCAAACCCCAATAACTGGAGCATGGGGTTTAATTAGTAGGTAAAATAAAAATAGCGCCAAAAAGTCCATGCTAGTGACGAACACCACAATGCACCTGCCGTTAAGGTCACCACATTTCTTTTTTTCCTCTAAATAAGCACAATTCAAAATTTTCATCAAGAAAAGGTTGAACATACTTACAAGTCGTGGTAGCTATCAGTCACATGCATTATGCACACCTTTTCAATTTTTATATATGTCTATTGTACATAAATAATACTTCAATTCAAATTTCATTTTCATTTATAGCTATTTGTTAAAATGAAATAGAATTAGTACTTTGTACATTATAATATGACTAGGAAAAGTTGATTTTGCATCATAATTTTAATTTGAAAAATGTTATTTGAATGTATGCAGAGTGATGCACACATGATGCATTAGTGTATTTTTCGGAAGTCCATCATATATCTTAAGTATTGTAATGCATTTTAAATATCTCCTTTATTGCTTTTGCTATGTTGTATCGCGTCGCATGAACATCACTCCATGCACATTCAAATAACATTTCTCTTTTAGTTTTTTTCTCCTTATAGTCTTTAAATAGAGAATCCAACGACGTTAGTATTTTGGTGCAAAATATATTAAAGATATTTTCCTGTGACAAGATATAAAACAAAGTTGTTACTTACAGAGAACACTATATCTAAACGCTACAAAGTACACTTCCTTTACTAAAATAAATACATTAATTTAATAAATTTATAATCTATAATTTATAATTTATAATTTATATTTATGTCATTATTATAGCAAACCACTTTTAGGGAGATAAGTGCATCATTTGCTTTAATTATTATTATATTCATTTAACTGGGAAACTGACTTTTTTTTTTTTTTAACTAAAAAAGTTTCATTTTTGGCCCAAAATCAATGCTTTCTTTAGATTGATAAATCCCTTGAACATCAGCACCAATAAATCTTGAAAAGTTTCGTGTGCGATATTTATCTAAACATTAGAAAAAAAAAAGGGACCAAAGTAATAAATAAATTTCTTATTGTAAAAAAAAAAAATTTCGAGCAAGTTTTGAATTTTGGGCTTGTATAATAGTATTTGCATTGTTGGGCAGATGTCTTGAGCATCAATAACTTATATTTATTTGGCCACGCCTTGATTTTCCACTATGCGTAGCTAACAGAAAAGTTGTAAATGAATTTCTTGCGCACGAAGAAGCAATATTGTAAAGAGTAAATTTAGTCTTAATTTTTTTAAATATATTTTCAAGAGATTTATGATATTAATTTGATCTAAAAATAAAAAATTCTGTTATCATCAAAATAAATTTTTAAACTTATCATAATAAATAGTAAATAATAAAGTTTGGACTAATTTCAATACTAAAAGGATTATCATTAGATACTAAGATTAATATAACAATCATTTGTTGATACCGTATCTAATATTCATTTAACATAAAAAGTTAATATTTCAAATTAGACATTAAAATAGATTTATTTTCAGTACAAAATAATCTAATTATATATTTGCAAATTAATTTTTCATTGATAAAAAAAAGTCTTGTCGCTCTTAAATAATCAATATCTGTATTCAGTAAAATAAATTAAATTTTCATTCAAAAGAAATACATTTTTATGATAAAAAAATGAATTCGGTAATATAATAGAGATATTAATAAGATACGGATATGGTATATCTATCCATCATGTGTGATGTATTTACTAAAAAGGAGTACATATTCTACTTTAAGCTTCGCGTAGAATTAATACACCCATGTACATTCTGCATTTACAGAATCACCCTTGTCCTCTACTCCCTCGGTGGGGTAAGAATGAAGAAAGAAAAAGCTCATTGACCTTTGGTGAATATCATAAAATCAATTTTCCTTTTATTATTTAAATATTATTTTTCTTTTTCATTTTTTTCTAAGATATGCGTTTCTGTGAAATTCCCATTCTGTGTTGGCGCTCCTTGTCTATAAATGGAGGCAGCTACCACCTCAGTTTCCATTCATTCACTCCTCTTCTCATTACCCCCCCTCTTTATTTTGCGTTTATTCTGTTTTCATAGGTATTGTGTTGTTTCTCTCTTCTTTTCTTTTCTCCTTTTCCTTCTTCTTGCGTTGTTTTCTTCCTTTGTCTTTGTCTTTTCCTCGTTGTTGTTCTGTCCCTCTGCTGTTCCTCACCCTTCCCCTGTTTCTGTGCTCTGTTCACCACTACCATCACCCCAGAACCATCTAGATTCTCTGCATGCACATTTTGATCGCTAGATCAGGCTCTATGCTCTGATCCTGAGCCTCTCGAGCGATCTTTTTGATCCATCTCCATCTCTGATGAAATGGGGTGGTCTTGCTCTGCTCTTAGTCTAGCTCTGTTTCTGGGGTGCTGTATCTGTTGAATTTTATTTAGTTTTTTACTCAGAATTTTTCACTGTTCACAAATCACACTCTACTCGGTTTGTGGGAACAAGGTTCTGTCGGTTTGTTTTGTTTTTTTCTCCCCACCCTCTTACCAGTGAAGAGAATTTGATGCCGAAAATGCATGTCTTTTGTTAAGGAAAACAAAAGAAGGAAAAGTTTCATACAGCCTGGCCTTGAACAGAGAGCTTCTTTGTTGGCTTCTCATTATTAAATAAATAATTAAATTTTTGAACGAACAGTGTGCTTACTACAACTTGTGGTTTTATGAGGTTTAAGCCTGGACTGGAACAGTCAATTTAATTTGTATAATGGTCTTAAAGATCAAGCATTTTAGTTATGGCAACCACTTTGGTTGCACTTACTGTTTTAATTAATTAAAGAAAAAGAAAGGGCGGTTATTCTGATAAGAGAAAGTGCGTGCGTCTTGCAATTATTCTCCTGCACTGTTTAAGGTTGAAATCTCAGTTGAGCAAAGGTTGAAGATCTGAAATTAATTTTATTTTTTTGGGACAGCTGGTTGGTGAGGGTGGGTGGGTGGGTCTAGATTGGAATCCAATCTAATCCGGTTTTGTAAAATAATTCTATTTTATTTTTCACATGTCTGGACTATTGGCTTTGTGAAGATTGTTGATTACCCTTCTCTTTCCATGGTAGCCTATTGTGGACAATCTTGATCTGTTACTTACACTGTTTTTTCCCCCCCTTTTTTTCACTTTTTATTTTTTACGTTGTTGCAGGCAATGGCCACAGATCGTCTGACCCGTGTTCACAGTCTCCGTGAGAGGCTTGATGAAACCCTCACTGCTAACAGGAATGAGATTTTGGCCCTTCTCTCAAGGTAACTCATCTAGACCATTTTTTTGTTCTTTGAGGAACTTGAGACCGTACAGTGGTTTTAGATAGTGAGTTAATGCTAAAGCATCATCTGATCTATGTAGCTGACTCATCTACTGGGGTCAAGGCTTAGTTGATGTTTTTGTTTAAGCTACTAGAATTTGTACTAATTGAGTTTTGTGAAAGCATGTGCTTTAACACTTAAAATGTTATGGTTTTTTAAAGGATTGAAGCCAAGGGCAAGGGAATCCTGCAACACCACCAGGTCATTGCTGAGTTTGAGGAGATCCCTGAGGAGAACAGACAGAAACTAATTGATGGGGCCTTTGGAGACGTTCTTAGATCTACTCAGGTAACTGTTTTTGAGCATTCTACCTGAGATTATAAACTTTTAAACAAGCTATGACTTGTGGGGTTTTGTTGGATTTTCTCATTTCATTGTTTGTCTACACGGTAGGAAGCCATAGTTTTGCCACCATGGGTTGCTCTTGCTGTTCGTCCAAGGCCTGGTGTTTGGGAGTACCTTCGTGTGAATGTACACGCTCTTGTTGTTGAGGAGTTGCAAGCTGCTGAGTACTTGCGCTTCAAGGAGGAACTTGTTGATGGAAGGTAATGTTTTGATTTGAGTTTCTAGTGTAGAGTTTTGTCTTCCATGGTACTTGTTATGTTTTGACACATATATTAAAACGTTTCTCTCACTCTTGATGCAGTTCTAATGGCAACTTTGTGCTTGAGTTGGACTTTGAGCCATTTACCGCATCCTTCCCTCGCCCCACTCTCAACAAGTCAATTGGAAATGGTGTGCAATTCCTTAACCGCCATCTTTCTGCAAAACTCTTCCACGACAAGGAGAGCTTGCACCCACTTCTTGAATTCCTCAGACTCCACAGCTACAAGGGAAAGGTACCTAATTTCTCACCCATATTTAGTGCATGCTTCTGAATTATCCTATTTAGCAGTCGCTGACATTGTTAGACATGAATAAATCCTTCTATGGTACCCATATTTAGTGTCAACTAGCGGTAATTGTGTTTTGAGGCATGTTCTTCTATAGTTTCATGACTTGAATGTACACATGTATGTTTAAAACATGTCTAATAACCAGATCTGGAGTACAAATCTAATGATTGTACAGCATGTATTACATTTAACCAGGGACAAGTCATTCATTCATCTGTTTGGATGTAGTTTTGATGTTGTTTTTATGTGTCTGCGTGTGTGTATCTTGATCTTACTGACATAAGGTTTGTTACATATGCAGACCTTGATGTTGAATGACAGAATCCAGAACCCGGATTCTCTCCAACATGTTCTGAGGAAGGCCGAGGAGTATCTAGGCACACTTCCTCCTGAGACACCATACTCAGTATTCGAGCACAAGTTCCAGGAGATTGGTTTGGAGGGAGGGTGGGGTGACACCGCCGAGCGTGTCCTCGAGTCCATCCAGCTTCTCTTGGACCTTCTCGAGGCCCCTGACCCTTGCACCCTTGAGACCTTCCTTGGAAGAATCCCTATGGTCTTCAATGTTGTTATCCTTTCTCCCCATGGTTACTTTGCCCAAGATAATGTCTTGGGGTACCCTGACACTGGTGGCCAGGTTAGATGATATGAAAAATGCTTAGGGTGTGTTATTTTTCATGCTATGTTTACCTTCAAGGTTAACATAACTCACATAACTCACATGTTTTTTCTTGATTATGTGATCCAGGTTGTTTACATCTTGGATCAAGTTCGTGCCTTGGAGAATGAGATGCTCCATCGCATTAAGCAACAAGGATTGGATATTGTCCCTCGCATTCTCATTGTAAGTTCCTATTATAGTTTTGTGAAGACTACTTAGCTTACTTTGTGTACAGTGTTGGTATATGGTGTGGATATTTATCTAACTGGTGCCTGTGGATGTTGTTAAATGCAGATCACTCGTCTTCTCCCTGATGCAGTGGGAACTACTTGTGGCCAACGTCTTGAGAAGGTGTTTGGAACCGAACACTCCCACATTCTTCGTGTTCCATTTAGAACAGAGAACGGAATTGTTCGCAAATGGATCTCGAGATTCGAAGTCTGGCCCTACCTGGAAACTTACACTGAGGTAAACTTTTGGCTCATAATTGGTACATGGTTAAAGCATTTTGATGTGTTCACTTGAATCTAACATCTGATCCAACTATTCCTTTTTCATTAGGATGTTGCCCATGAACTTGCCAAGGAGTTGCAAGGCAAGCCAGATCTGATCGTTGGAAACTACAGTGATGGAAACATTGTTGCCTCTTTGTTGGCACACAAATTAGGTGTCACTCAGGTTCGTCTCCAACAACACTTACTCTCAGTTAAAGGTTGTAACCTTTTATCGACTATATTTTGGAACTCTAGGAGCCTAAGTTTTTTCCTTTATCCATTGTAGTGTACCATTGCTCATGCACTTGAGAAGACCAAGTATCCCGAATCTGACATTTACTGGAAGAAATTCGAAGAGAAGTATCACTTCTCCTGCCAATTCACAGCTGATCTTTTTGCCATGAACCACACAGACTTTATTATCACCAGTACCTTCCAAGAAATTGCTGGAAGGTGAGCCAACCCTTCGTTGTTCAATATGTTTTTTTCCTTAATTGATTAGCGTACTGAAATTCTTGTATCCCCTTTATATTTGAACAGCAAGGACACTGTTGGACAGTATGAGAGTCACACAGCATTCACCCTTCCTGGACTCTACCGTGTTGTTCACGGCATTGATGTCTTTGATCCAAAGTTCAACATTGTCTCCCCCGGTGCTGACATGACCATTTACTTCTCATACACCGAAACTAGCCGCAGGTTGACATCATTCCACCCCGAGATTGAAGAGCTTCTTTACAGCTCAGTGGAGAACGAAGAGCACATGTTAGTATCTCCCCCTCACACTCAAATTAATTTCTCCGAAACTTTCTTCATGTTGTCATGGAAACATGTCTAACATGTATAATGCCATCGTTGTAACAGTTGTGTGTTGAAGGACCGCACCAAGCCAATCATCTTCACCATGGCAAGGCTTGACCGCGTCAAGAACATCACCGGGCTCGTGGAGTGGTACGGCAAGAACGCCCGACTCCGCGAGCTGGTGAACCTCGTCGTGGTGGCCGGAGACCGGCGCAAGGAGTCCAAGGACTTGGAAGAGAAGGCCGAGATGAAGAAGATGTATGGCCTCATTGAGACCTACAAGTTGAACGGCCAATTCAGGTGGATCTCATCACAGATGAACAGGGTCAGGAACGGAGAGCTGTACCGTGTGATCTGTGACACAAAGGGAGCATTCGTGCAGCCTGCAGTGTATGAAGCATTTGGGTTGACAGTTGTTGAGGCAATGACTTGTGGGTTGCCAACCTTTGCAACATGCAATGGTGGTCCTGCTGAGATCATTGTGCATGGCAAGTCAGGGTTCCACATTGACCCTTACCATGGTGACCGTGCTGCTGAGCTCCTTGTTGACTTCTTTGAGAAGTGCAAGGCTGACCCAACTCACTGGGACAAGATCTCCCTGGGTGGTCTCAAGCGTATTGAAGAGAAGTAAGAGCGCGCGCGCACACACACACTCTCTTGGCTCTAACAAACGTTCTGTTGTGTTACCTAAGTTGTTGTATTGTTGTTGAGCCTTTTTCTTTTCTTTTTGTGTTACTCAGGTATACATGGCAAATTTACTCTCAGAGGCTTCTGACTCTGACTGGTGTGTATGGCTTCTGGAAGCATGTGTCCAACCTTGACCGCCGTGAGAGCCGCCGTTATCTTGAGATGTTCTATGCACTTAAGTACCGTAAATTGGTATGTTGATGTTTCTTATTATGCCATTATTATTACCCTCTTGAATTTCTGTGTCCAAATGTATTGTTTCAACTTTATTAATGGTGTGTGTTTTGTCGTCATTGCTGTGACATCAGGCTGAGTCTGTGCCCCTTGCTGTTGAGGACTAAACTGTGAGAGGCTTTGAAGAGTAGATACAAGGAAATATGGAGGAACCGCGGCTTTTTCTCAATTTGGAGTCTTCTTTTCTTCGGTTTTATAAATAATGTAACGTCAATGATTTTGATTTTGTGATTAGACTATGGATAAAATGGGGAAGCAAAAGTCCTTCTTGTTTTCTTATTTTAATATTTTTCTTTTTTGCATGATTTGAATCTTGATTGGAAAGCTTTGAATATGGGCGGTTTTGCCCATCAATTCCGATTTTAAGCCTTGCCTTTTTTTCTCTCTGTCCCCATTCCTCTCTTACTTTTCAACTGTACATCACTTTGTCCTTAAAACTATCACCAAAAAAACACAACAACCAGAATAGTCACGATCAAAGAGCCTCCCGCAATTTCATCGTTTATTTTCTATCAATAGAAAAAAGAAAAATGATTAAACAAAAAAGTTGACGTTAGAAAATAGATACAACTGTCATTGGGTAATTCTCACTATTATTCTATTAGTATAATTCACGGATGGCAATTTGCAAAGCAACTTCTTTTCAGCTTGATTTATGTGGATGGGTCATGAATTATACGTGTCATGTGTCTGTGGGAGCTGTTTGGGGGATCCCCCTCATCCAACGGGCCCTGCACGTTTTAAGGGCCAATTCCGGTAAAAGCCAATTCTTTGTGGGAAGAAAAGAAAGGCAACTAAACGTTCTTTGGATTTGGCTTACACCTTAGTCAAAAGAATTCTGCTGTGAATTGCTAATCCTTCTTTATGCTTGGCTGCTTCCTTCTTATAAGACACATAAGGTGGGAGGAGCATCTTCTTGTGAACTCTTTATATCATTAAATTGGATCTATTTGGAGATGATCTCTAAAAAGAAAAGGAAAATGCTGTCCGAATAGGCGAAGTTTGCAATGTTTCAGTCTGATTCCTGGAACACCGTGTACTACTTTTTTTCTGGTTCCTAACCGGTCGTTTAATTTTTGACACTGCAAAATGACAAAATAACCCATATTATAAAGAGTATTTCACAACATTGACATGTACTCTTTTATGGCGATTTTTGTGTATACGCGGTCGAGATCTTCCAAAAAAAACCACTGTGTCTCGCTCCCCCCCCCCCTCTCTCTCTCTCTCTCTCTCTCTCACATATCCGTTGGTGCTTTCCCTTTGAAACATTTCTATTACATAATTTGTATTATTTTTATTTAAAAAAATAAAAAAAAATTAATAGCTGTATAATATTCCCTTTGTTATATATTTTCCGACTTTTATGTTCGCACATCATGTCTCTTAGCATTAAATATGATATAATAATAAGAAATATAATTAAATAATGACTTTTGTTAATCACTTAGTGATGAATTATAAAATAAACACTATTATTTAAATTTTATATATTTTAATAACATTTTACAATGGTTTATTGCTTTTACTAATATATAATAGTAATTTACCTTAATCAGTAAATATTATTTAATACTCTTTAGTTATTACTTTTTAATGAAATATAAACAAGAAATTTCAAAGTGAAAAACAGAGTTCTTACACATTACAAATTAATCAGATCCAAATTTATATCATTACAATATTTGATTTTATCTATTACTTTTAATACATATAAAGATTTTAATGAATAAGTTATTATAGGACTTATTGTAGCACAAAAAATTTGACAAATTCATAATTTATTATATTATTTTGTCCTATTGTTAATATATCATATTTAAAAGGGTGGAGTTATTGGCACTTCCTTTTGTCTATCCACACTCTTTATTAATAGCATATCCTAAATTATCATTGTGCAAATGTATTAGTTTTATTAAAATTAAATTTTAATTCATACATTCCCATTTGCTATTCACACTTTTATTTAATATCAATTATTCTCACATTTATTTTTGAAAAAAAATGCTTTCCTCTACTCCTTTGCATCACCTGTCTCTCTGCTCTGTTACATTAGATTTTTCTCTATATTATCACATAGAGTGCTTAATTTATTCATATCTTTAAATTTATTCAAAATTTCTAAAAATTATATGCAAATATTTAAGATAATAGTCATTTAAAAATATAAATTTTAAGTAAATGTTTATGATCAAAATATCACAATAAAAATTTAACACCCAATAATTACAAAGAGGTTGCAAAGAGAATAAAAGTGTTTGCTTTTTAAAAGTTAGAGTACGAATTTAGAACGTTTATTACTTAAAGGATGAATTTGAAAAGAGAAAATAAATTAAGAGATGAATCAATTATTTTTACCTTTTATTTACTTATATCTTAGCAGCTTTAAAAAACTAATACACCGGTGTGGCAAGAATTAGACTGTAACATTGCAAACATCACCGTCGAAATATTGTACATATCTTGAAACGAATGAATTTACAATAAAAACAGGTAAACTTTTATGAATAAAAATCTTTTGGAAAAATAGGATGAAACTTATTTAAATTTTCACACGAATTTTGAAAATTTTAATTAACTTTAGTTAACAATTTTATTGTTTTAAATTTGTTGGCAATGAGACTTCAACGTAGCATCTTATATATATTATTCAAATCCTTTACTACTAAATCACTATTTATACTTCATTTTACATTAGCTTTAGATTAGTAGATCAAATATCAAATTTTTTAAAAGGTAAACAAAAAGTAATTAGTATAATAAAAATTAATTACTCATTATCATCTACTGAATAAACTAATCAATTTAAATCTATTGAATCATTTATTAGCAAATCTTTGACAACAAAAAGGAAACTATTAGATCATTTATTAAAGTTTACAAAATAATAATAATATAATTGGAAAAAAAGTTCAGGTGCCTATTTTTTTTTTGTCCAAAATTATTTATCTACTGCTACCTTTTTTTTTTTTGGGGTGACTTATCTACAGCTACTTTTAATAAAAAGCATAACAGTGGCTTCTTAGGATCCCTTGCTGCCTCCCCAACGTGTTGGCTTATTTGAAGCCCTTGGCTGTGATGTCCAACCTATTTGCACAATTAGCAGTGGGCCCTCCAAGCATTAGTTCTTCCCCTTTTTTCTCGCTTGTCATTTTCTAAATTCAAGAAGAAGGAATATCCATTTTCAGAGGATAACAAGCCCCCCCCAAACCAAAAAACAAAAAAAAAAAAACAAAAAAAATAAAATAAAATAAAATAAAGTTATAAAAAAAATTAATGACTATGATTTCTGGTTGTGCACGTGATTCTACTTGCCCCGACTAGTTACTTGTGATGTGCATGTGTGGGAGTGCACTTATCAGTATCACTAGTCTCATGACACTTGAAAACGACAAGCTCCAAACCACAAAATCTTCGATTCGGAGTGCTCTAATCCTATTGTGCTTTCAACAGCCAACTGGAACCTTAATCATTTGACATTTCCGTAGCTTTTTGTCCTTAACCAGATCTTATGCAACATAACATTGTAGCCATACTGGGATCCTTCTCTCTTTTCATTGTTTCATTGATTTTGTTTGCTGATTGTGAAATGAAAATATGTATACGGCTGAAAATGAACAAGTTAAAAAAGAAAAGTCTGAAACATCTCATCCACTACTTTAGACAAATGACAGATAAGCCAACTTTTTGCATTTGTACTGGCTTGCTTTCTCCGTTGCAGTTTGCTCTATAATTTCCTTTTTTGAAGAAATATTTATGTTCTTCATTTTCTTTTTGATTGGTGTTATTTAACTATACTTTTAACTTTTTCCCATAAACATGTTCACATATTTTATGTTGTTAAATGTCAATTAGACTAAAATTACCTTTATATAATTTATTCGCATTAGATTTGCACTCCATAAAATTGTGATTGGGTGGCGACGAAAACTATGTTCGATGTCATCCAACGTTAACGTGATTTTGTCTTTGAGAAATGTTTTTTGTACCACTGAGGTAGGTAGACACCTTGGACACCCAGAGATAGAAAGGAGAAAAAAAAAATTGTAAAAAAAAATGAAAAGAGTGAAATGATTGATGGAGAGAGAAAAAGCTGAGAGAGGGTGTTGGGGTGTTGAAGAAAGAGGTATGTACAAATAACATACCTCTTTGTTTTTTAATCTGTAGGAGAACTGACCACATTTGAGAATTGGTTTTAATAAGCACCCTCGGTTGTTAGGAAGCAGAGTTGGGTTGGAAAATAATTGTCAATATGAAATCTGAGATAACGTGTTGTCATATCATCTACAATACTTCTATTGGAAATTTTTTTTTAATTTTTTTTCTGGGTGTTTTTGGTGGGGGGTGGGGGGGGGGGGGGGAATATTTAGGGGCAACGGGGCTCTATCCCGACGACTCAAAATTGCACCCCTTGAGTCATACACCTACTTCTTTAAGGCCAATAACTTTTGCCAATCAAACCCCGGCCTCAGGTGCTCCTACTGGAAAATTGATATCAACCAATTTGACTTGCTATTGTAGCTACATTTCTTTTTTTTTTTTTTTTTTGGTCATAACACACTCACACACACTAGGGGAGAGGGAAGGGTTGATCCTCTAGATTGAATCCAGATGTAACTACTGATAGAGGCAAATGATTGCCACTCAAGCTAAGGCCTCGGCCACTATCGTGGCTCCATTCAAATTGTGCTTATTTTGATTGTGGGTAACAAGCCACTTACATTTGAAGCTCTGTGGGCCGTTTATGCTGATTTTCCTGGCTTTCCGAATATTTTTCATAATGCTTGCAGTTAAGATTGGAGTGGCATTCAAAGAATCCAGAAAGTATTGACCTAGAAAATGGGGAAAAAAAGAAAAGGAAAAAAAAAAATACATAAAGCGCAAGGGGATGCAAATATTTATGGGAGTGTACTTGTTTAGGATGCATATCCTCGCAAGCATATCGGATGGACTGAATGTTGGGTCTGATGCTCAATGGTGGAATCCACTGTCTGGTTACTTGGGATACATCCATGCATACAATCTAAAGCTCAATAGCGTTAATGTTTATTGCCGAAATGATTAAGAATGTAAAATACTTTATACCCATAAGATATCAACTTACACCGTGTTCATATCATGTCGAGTGCTCTTGTTAATGTCTATACTTCATGAGTTACCTATTGATTCAATTCCCACCGTGTGTGTTGTGTGCTCTCAAACCCATGAAGAGTAAGTATAATGGATGGAATCTTATTGCTTTGGAAAATATTGGAGTCACGAGTATTACAATACAAATATACGCCTCTGAAAAAGGCAAACAGAGAAAGAAAAGGAGTAAAACAAAACTGCAAACCCACCTAGGGTGCTATATCCTAATTCCTATCTCTTGCATCACATCGCGTTCTGATAAACAGTCAGTGACACAAGTGGAAAAATTTACACTAACCCCACTGTACACTTCGACGAGGTGAAGAAGTACAAAAACAATACATGAATAAACATTGTACACCTCTAACCTTTCTACTTACAAAATTGACCCTGTACAACATGCCCAGAATCTAAAAAGCCTGCCACTAGGCTCCAGATGAGAATTTAGCATGATACATAAAGAACTGAACCCTTCAATTTTCCAAAGTTTCATCTTTCTTCGTATGCCCCTCAATTACTGACTTTTCCATTCTGTACTCAAGAAAAGCTCGTACTGTGTATAAGTAGACTCAAAATGCCTCGCCAACCACTTCCAATGGTTTTTCACCGATAAATTTTCTACTTATTCCTGAGCTTCCCTTTTTTGTGAAGTCTGTCTGGGGTAGAGAAGTATCGCCAACAATAAAGAAAATGCCAAACCAACTAAACCACTAAATGGTTGAAATGGATGAGTGCCGGTTACCCAGAGAGGAAAATTGCCCCTATTATTATAAGTTAAAAAACCACCCTTTTGCAAGATAAAAGTGGATGCCATCATCCCAGTGCGTATCCCTATAGGGATGGAGAGGCTACCTCCATTTCTCTGTCGAGCACCTGACAGAGACAAAGATAAAAGCCAGAGTCCTGGTATTGCTAGTAGAGACCTGAAAACCCCACCAAAAGAGAGTACAAGATATTGACTTGGAAAAGGAGAGTAAAACTCATGTAGGTTAAAATAAATATATATTGCATTGTAATGTTGTCTTGTAGATACCGTTACTCACAACATAAACACAATCCTTTAAAAAAGAAAAAAAAAAGGAGAGAGAGAGAGAGAGAGAGAGAGAGAGAGAGATTTTATTAGGACATATCCCATGTTAAAATGGGAAGAGAACTACATAAAGGTGGAACTATATAAAAGGGACACATAAAGAAAAGTATGCTTTGACCTTTCACCGCATAAATGGTAAAGATATAGCCATTTTTCGTTCAGCATGGACCAGCCCATCAAGAACTTAACTTTGTTGGTAAGCTTTTATTGAACGGGACTGCAAGGACTGGACATAATTCTCAGAATTTAAAGGAGTTCTGATTTATTGCATTAATTAGGTGTTGATTTGTGTTTGCCTACTTTCTTCTCTGTTTTTCTGAATTGGTGTTGATTTTGTGGCTTGAAGAGAGTTGGGCACTAGTTGCATGGCAAGGGAATTGAGTGTATTGTTGGGTGGTGTGAGATCCAGGCAGTGGCAAAAGCTAGAAGAAGATCAAGGTAAGCAGAATATTCATACAGATTTTGATCCTCTAAAGTGAAATTCTTTGTAAAGTGAGAAAGTGAGGGATTATTCACTCTCATATTATTTGGTAGGACCCACACAATTGAATATAATAATCCAAGACTAAATAACCCCTCACTTTCCCACTTTGCAAGAAATATCACTTTAAAGAATCTTAATACCTACGGATAGCATGGGTTGTTTTTCTTTGTAATAAGCTGAAAGTCTCTCAGCTTGATGGGGGTTACTATAACCTAGAAAGTATTCTAAACAATTCAGTACGGTCATATGAATTAAATAGGGAAGTAATGACCAAATCAAAGGTGATTAATTGTGGATTAATTATGAGGACTTGATTAGAATTTGATTGAAGGCTGATTGATAAATAGAATATGCTTGTAATGTTCCTCCAGCATTTAATATTAATTAGGGTGTAGGCTAGGGTAATTCACACAATGAACTTCCGCCTACAGCATTTCTATGTTATCTCCATCTCCCTCCCTCTCTCTCTCTCTCTCTCTTCTCCAAGCTCTTCTTTTCTCTCTAATTTTTCAACAGAAACAAACAGATGAATAAGGACAATAAAGAAGAAAGCATACAAAACTAAAATGGAAATATTTATACAATTAAGAGTAGTCCTAGACTGGAAATACTTATAGAATGAGGGATTTCAATAAAGATCATAGACTTATAAGTGTTGCTGGTGAAAAAGGGAAAAAGAAACCAGATATGTGTCCTGTAAAATCCAAAGTGTAATGCATGAATAATATATTCAAAACACGAGTCCAGAAAGAAAACAAACCTCTGCAAGAAAGAAAACACTAGCCCTGAAATGATAATTCCACGATGATATCCCAGATCAACTGCAATTTCTTGAGGCAACCATGACCTAAAAAGCAATTCTTCCACCAGGGCAATACTGCTTGCCATTATAGTTCCTTGAACAACCATCAGAACCATTTGTCCATACACTTTAAACCAAGCCATGGCATCTAAAGAAGGTGCTGTATGAGGCCAAGAGAAACTTGCACAACCAAGAAATGCATTCACAGAATGGATTGAAAAAACAAGTATGACTCCACCAAAGAAGCCTTTCAAGAATTCAAATACCTGCAGGAAGAACCCAAAACTTTAGCACATTCTTCATTCTCATTCCCTATACCTTACAGAGATATTATCTATGATAATGATTTATGTAATTTCAATTTTCATTATAGATATTTCAGGGGAAATAAAGATAAAAACAGGATATTGACAATTTTCTCCAATCCTTTCTTCAGAGACTATCCCCAGACTTGTCAATTGATTTTCACCTCAAACCTGTACCTGACACGATGATCTCAAGTCCAGCCCATACTGCTCAAATGCATTTTCATACCCACGGATTCTTTTCCCCCATAACATGATAAGTATCATCGTAGCAGTATACAGGCCAATAATGCAAGCAAACTCAGCAATTCTGGAAGGTGTCTTTGTTGTCCAGATCTGAACCAATGTTGGAAGCAATGGAATAGCAACAGGAGACCATAGAACAAGGATCATGCCAACAAATCCAAGAATCCTAAAGGAGGGAAAAAAAGTGAATTTTGAGAGCTCTGTAAACATATGAACGAATTCACCCTCATGCTTTATGGATGAATAGTAAATTGATATATATAAAAAAAAAGCTACATCGCATGTTTATAAGAGGAATATCTAGAGATTAATAAATTCAAAACTCAATTCCGAGATCACATAGACCAATATAGAAGGGCTCCAGAGATAGGCTTTTAATATCTACCTATTTCTACATCCTTAAAACTACGCAGAATTTAGCAGGCATATGTTCCTGTTGTTTTATATTCATATAAGCAATTTACTGAAAGGGTTTCATTAAGATGAACTAGTAGACCATTGAAAATTATCACCCAAATGATAAGTAATGACTGTATATCCTCAACCTTGAATATTACCAGAGAAGGCACCATATCTTTATTTGGTGCATATTGTATGAATTTGTTACTATGTTCCCCACCAAGCCCCTTTCACATGTAAAACAAAAGAGCCACGTACCCAGCTTCTTTTTTTTTGTTTTTTGGGGGGGGGGGGGGGAATCAAAAAAAATGAAAGCAGCAATGCTTATAACAAGAAAAGGAACAATGACGCAATTTACTGTTTGAGCAGTTGATCTCAATCATAACAACTTGCTTCTCCATATAGTGCAGCTCAACAAGACCAGTAAGGCAGTTTGAATATGGTAAATATATATTTTAGTTTTCCTTAACATCAATCATCCAGATTATTTTGGAGGACTACACTTGCCTCAGACGACCATGAAATTCTACAGCAAGAATAAACTAACATTGGATATAGCAGAATCAAGTCAATGATAGACTTAAAAGGTTAGAATGACAGAAAAAAATACTATCTTGGCAGGTTTTAAAGATCACTCTCAACAGTCTCCACATAAAACATCTCAAGAAGAGATAATACTTCCTTTCTAACTAGGGAAAAGGCAATAGGTTTTAACATTGTTGGCTCTCAACTAAAGCTAACCATTGGTTACAATATGTTGTGGCTGAGTCATCACAATTTCTATTATTTGCCAGGTAATTCCAAAATGGAAATGCCAACACTAGCATCACTGCATGATAACATTGAATGGGAATGTAGTAATAAGCATCGACCAGTTCAATTACCTCTGAAATAAGGGACGTTCAGCTATACGCAAAAATGAGATAAGCCTGTCTGTCAAACTCATTGCACCACGTATACCACCCCATAGCAAAGCAATCTTTCCAACTAGCCTCAACAAACCACCTTTCTGTCCTAAATCAGCAAGCATTGCAACCAGTCTGTTCATGAAGGGAAGTTGTGTCAAATTATTATGACAAAAAAATGAGTGATTGCATCTTGGTATATGATGTATCTTCTGACCTCTCTTGATCCACTTCACCATCTTCTTTAGTAGGCACAACTGGACCGGCAACTGACATCGCTTTCTCAGCAAGGCTTGCAACTAGGTTATTCTGGTTCTTCTCAACTTCCTCTCCAAGCTGTTTTGACCCTTTTTGATGTTGATCTTTCATTTTCAAAGACAATAGTGATCTTTCTGCAGTTCTGTCCCCTTGCTCTGGACCCTGGAACAGAGCAATTGAAATATAAAATTCAGACAACTCTGTTCTACATGCAACCAGCAGTTTAATTCTAATGTAGTATACAGGTATTCATCCCCTCTGCTTCACCACTTTCTGTTCTATTCTCCTTTTTTGGATACACACAACTTATGTGGGTCAAATATCAAGTTGATTCTTTCAAGTTTAATAATCAAGCAAGAAAAATCACACATCAGATCAACTTTTGGAAAAAGTAAATTGTGTACATGGAAAAGAGGTAACAAGAGAAACACTAAATAATAAGTGAGCCAGCACACAACAGAAAAGAGACCAATTAACGACTGAGAAATATATAAGGAACTGGATACATTTTAAGGTATTTTTAACAACAATTTTTTGAGAGAAACTGAGCAGCACCGACATACCTCAATGCCATACCTATATCTAGAAAGATAGTTTAGCAGATCAAATACTAAGATAAAACTTCACCCCTATCAGCATGTGTAGATGTTTGCAGAGACAGCCAAGAACACAGAAAACATATGAAGAGATTGAACTACTACCTTCTGTTGCATGAGTAGAGCAGAAGCCCCCAGAGCAGCTGTAACAGCACCAACCATGACTGTATTTTTGCTTGAATCTTCTGATTCACTTTCTGCCACATCTCTCTTGATGGGATGCTCCAAACTAGTCCTCTCTTCAGGTACTTGATCTATATCAGCAGCACTGACATTGCCATAATTCTTTTTGCCAGGTTTTTCCTCGTCATCACAAGTCTGAGATCCTCTCTGGCCATTATCTTGAAGTGTAGCTACATTAAAATATTTCCTCAAGGCAGCTAAGATGGACCCTACAATAACACCAACAGGCATTACTCGTCTCAGTAAGCCCGTTTCCTGAACAGAGGATGAAATTACCCTAATGATATGTTCCCCATCAAGAGTACCAATTTTTTCTATATCACCATCGACATTATGAACTTGACTTTCGGCATATAGTTGCACCTTACTATGCACAACAGCCAGTGATATCGCATTTGCCACATGTTCCAGATCTGTTGCAACCTTCGATTTCATTTCATTCATTTCTGATGCATTCAGCTTGCGACCAACTTCTATCTTCAAAGATTCTAATACTTTCTTTTTCACAAATTGGATCAATTCCTCTGACTGATCACTAGTATCAATCATTTTATTCATAGTGTCTGTTGTAATGAACTCTTTAACAGGTTCTTGCTGCTTTTCAGTATCTAATATTACATATGATGGTTCAATATATTCCTGTGCATCAGAAGATTTTGCAGATGAGCAGGCCTTCATCTTGAACCCAGCCTCCTCACTAGTTGCAGTGTTACAAGAAGCATTTTCCAAGTTTTGTGGTTGTTCAAACTTCCATTGACCTTCTTCAGGGAAATAGTCAAGCAATAATGCAGTTGTTGTGTCTAAATCAAGTGATTTGGTAGGAATCCTTGAAACAAGACATCTACGGAGGTATTCATTGTAAAGAGAGTCCCCATATGAACCTACAGCTATGTACTGTGGCATCCTGTTTACGTGTTTGTGTCCATCCCATTTGTCAAAAACATATCTCTTGTCAATCAATTGACCATTTGTATTACCTTCCTTTTGAACTATGCAGTTATTAGAGTTACAATCTTGAGAATTGGATACACTGCTCCCATTACTTGTGCTGAGGCTTTGAGTTGGTTGCTCCTCCGTATGACAAGAATCACTCTCCAAGCGCTTGGCATTTTGGTGATCATCTGCAGATGGACCACCAGACATGTTGGAATCCATGCTTTGGCTATTACATTTTTGCTTTTCTCCTAACTTGTGTTCAACATCTTTTCCATCCTTGTCTTCACCTTTGCTGTTTGAGCTCTGCTCAAGCTGAGATAGCATATTTTCTATTACACCAAACACACTATTAACAGCTACTTGGGTGGAATCATCCATCCCTGTCAAGGCATCCAATGCTTGAGAAACACTAAAGGCAGAGGCACTAGAATCAGAACTAGTAGAGTTAGTTTGATGTGAAATGTGCTGTGTGTTTTTGTTATCTTTCTTCTCATTATCATTACCTTCCCTTTCTACTGTTTGGTGCTCAGTGGACATAGGAGGTGAAGACGGTCCTTCTTTTGCATCAGTTGATGTCATTTTACTTTGATCACTAGAGAGATCCTGACTTTTCTGCTCTACCTTCTGCATATTATTTTCCTCTTTTGTATCTGTTAGAGCTATTCCACTGTCTGGGTTTTTCTGTTCAGCAACAGCTGCTGCTTCATTGCCACCTACCCCATCAGGATAGCTGGGAGGATCTGGCTTTGAACCTGTTTCAAATCCCTTCTCACTGTGATCAATATCAGGAGTGGTTTTTCCTTTTGACTCCACATTTGTGTCTTTATTGTCTCTAGACTCGCCAGTTTCCTTTCTGGAAGAACCAGAAGAACCAACTTCATTGCTTGATTCTTGAGATTGGGTTAAATTTGCCAAATTCAGTGACTTCTCCAAGGGAAGAACTTCTGTTTCTGTTCTTTCAGGAGTCTCACCCATGCCACTTGGAGCATTATCAGAGCCGTCGACAGAACTACTAGCCTTTCTCATCTGATTCAAAGAGGACTGATCTTCAGACATACCTCCTGTGCCTGATAATCCACTGAATTTTTCTTGGTTCTTTTTCCCTGATAATGCTTCTGGAGCCTGAGAAATATGAAGAACCCTATCAAACTTCAAGTCAGGGCCCCGTGCATGCAAAATTCCAGTCACAGCATCTGTTAACTTCCCACGAACATCTTCTGGCACAGCATCTTGCATAGCTTTCATGAGTGTCTCACCTTGACCCACAGCAGTTAATACCTGGGAATTAGTAGCAAATGTCACTGCAATTACAAGACTCTAAAGAATTCAGAAAAACCATTACAAATGTATCACAAAACTAAAAATAGAATACAGAAAATATGCCAAACTTTTTAAAGGCTAAATAAAGGCGCTGGTGCTGACAAAGTGCACATTAATGATAAAGAACGTAAAATTTTTAACATCCTCTTAACAACATGAAGCATCACACACACACATAGTTCAAAACAAAATCGAGAAGCACACAACTTGCAAATAGAAGAAAAATAACATATTCCAGTGGGTTCTGAAAAATTCAACAATCTTTAATATTTTATAAAAGGAAAAAAAAAAAAGAAAGAAAAAAAAAACAGTGAGGAAAGAACATAAGTCATTTTTCTGGTATAGTACAAAAGTTTTTGGTAAATGATTGATAAGCTCCAAGAATGAAATTAACCAAGTAATTGTTTCCTTCTATCTATAAAAGCATCACTGAGCATAAGATACTTTCAATATGCTCTCCTTCTATTCCGAAGACCTTTAACTGAGAGGTTACACATAGCTCTGCATCCTAACATGTATTGCTTTAGGCCATTTTCTTCTATCATATACCTACTTTTAACTAGAATATAAAGTCCACATTACAAATATTTCACTTATGTTCGAGTAACTCAATGAACGCTAGTCCACTGCCCATGTGGCTTGGCTTATCTGAGTTAGCTTGAGGAAGTTAGACCTGAATCAGATTCTGTTGAGGTCAGTTACAACTGACTCAACAGCTGATACACTGGTATATAATCTTCATCACACTCAGTCTCTGAACTAACGAATCATTATCAGATTTCTCTCAACACAGTTCTTAGATTCTCTCTCGCTTTCTCTCACTTTCTTCCACTTTCTCTCACTTTGTCACAGCTCATAGAATCTTAACATTAACTTAGAGATATTTTGTTGCAAATAACTTAACAAAAACTTCATTGTAAATAACAACATAATAAAATTTTGAAAGAATATATAAAAATGTTTAAGAAACTAACATAGTTGAAGAAGATTCACAGCAAATACCCCAAATATTCAGAAGGAGTGTATGAAAATGAACATGAAGGATCACAATTCAAATCCGAATGATATAAATCTTTGATATGATTAAAAGAAAAGCTTCAACCAGAAGAGGGATGTTCAAACATATATTGCAATTAGAGGGAAAGATGAATAGACTCCGGCATGACAGAACAATAAACAAGACCAACAAACGGAGAAATGACACCTAGCAAAAGACACTACCTTTTTCTTCTGCTCTTCTGTTAGAGTACCAGGCATGGTGAAGTCAAGCATATTGATTACCACTTGTGCTGTCTGTAGGACTTGACCATTTTCACCATCTATAGAGCCAACATCCCCCTCTTCAATCAAGTCTGCATCAGTGGAGCTTGTCTGCTGTAATGGACCATTTTTTACTTGCAAGCTCATACCTTCACCCTGAAGGTTACTTTGTAAATCATGTTTCGACCTAAAGTGAAGGCTAGCATCATTCTTAATTTCTTCAAGCAGATCTTGAGTAGGATCAACAGAGTATCCATTAAATGCATCCGATCGTGTAAGATCCAACAATTGTCTCACTTTATCATTTTTATCCATTCGTATTTCCTCTACAACAGCTAATCCTTTAGAAGGATTTACAGTAACATCTATATCTGTCAGAAGAGGATGACGTCCCTTTAAGAGTCCAAGCTCCACAGCTGTAAGCCACTGCATATATAACACATATCAGAATATCACTTGCAAGAATAGAATAGGAAAGACGATTACAAGAACTCCAAACTCGAGGAATGTTACATAAATGAGATAACAAACTCAGCCATAATTAGATGGTGAGAGAGTTACCTCAATTGTTAGAAGCTGGCACCATGACATAGCAGACCTGCCAGTATCAATAACACTAAATGGTAAACAAGAACATACGAGCAGGCTTGTGTACGGATTTTCTGCAATCAGATTGCGTGGAACTGAGAAAAGTGGGACCATCCCATTATCACTCTGATAAAATTTACCACTGGTAAGACTTTTGTTAATACTTAGCAAATAACAAATCATATGAAAAATGTCATTGCTTAATCAAACCAATGTAATAATATATAGAACATTTATCCATGTCAGACAGAGCTAACACATGTCATGAACTGAGGTTTATAGATCATTTGTTATTTCCTTCGGCGCCTTCCAGTCCTACAGTGAAGCGGAAGGAAGAAGAGAGAGCGGGAGAGAAGCAAGGCAATCTTTTATATACAGATATAAGTCAGTTGTAATGGTTCCATCATCTTAGCTACCATGAAGCATTGAAATACAACTGCATACACTTCTTCAGTCTGTAATGAATAATCAGGAGTATGCTACTTTCTCCCAAAACAATTCCATCAAAAAAATAGAGCACTTAATAAATAAATATTTAGCGAAATGTACAAGACGCAATTATTCAAAGTGTGAATTTGAATGAGATGGCAGCATAAAGTAAATGCATGCTTACCTGTATAAAGAGAACAGGGACTTTAATATCCCTAATTACATTTCTTGAGCTGGATTTTGAATAAAAATCTTCTATAGTGTCAAAGCCATAAGATACCATAGATATTGCTTCTTCAAATTCGCGTACAGATTTTGCTGACAGAGCCTTTTCCACGTCAAAACCTTTTGTTTTTCCTTGGAATAGCGCCTACAGATTGATGAGTTTTTAGAGAAGTCATAACCAATGGCACTAAGAGATATTTGGAGTATAATAAAATAAAAATATGTTTGTTGAATCAAATTGCATGGGATACCTCAAGCAGACCAGGTGAAAAATTGGAAAGAGGTGAGTGAAGATTGAAAGTAACCAATTTACCTTATTGGTTTGTAGAATATCTGTCAGTCCACTGGTGAGTTTCTGATCGGTAACAATGTGATAAGGAGATGTCCTTGTAGCTTCATCCAAATCAAAAGGATTGTCTATACATGTGGCAGCTGTCAGCGGTGTTCTTTCCCCAACCTCTGCCAGGTATTTCGTCAGCATGTTCGCACCGTATCCCCAGCTGACACCCATCAAGGTTGTCCACGGCCTCGCCTTGTTGATATAAGTGATAGCCGTGCAGATATCATCGCTGTCAGCAGCCGTAAATAACCTACATAAAATGAAGTATAGTTAAAAAGTCCTTACTATTTTATCTATCTTTGCCATAAGTCTCTAAAAAGATGAAAAGTTAAGTTACTCCCAATCTACACTGCCAAATTCCCCATGCATGTATGCAAATTGTCACCTTGTGGGACAAGATTATATGTTTGGCATCTATTTGGTACAAAGCATATGATCCTTTTAGAGGATTTTCACTCTTAGATATGTTGAACAACACTATGATTATACAATGTCACAACTCACAGATAAGACACTAGTTAGTAGTAACTACTCCACACTTTGTTTTCCATTGCACTAATTCCAAAAAGAAGAAGCATATGAATGAAACATATCTATATGATCACATTGAATTGAATGATACAATATATAGCATAGCAATGATTAATGAGTTGAATTGAGTGGAATATATATTACCGGGGAGTGGTAAGGGGTGAATTGGCACATCCTCTGGGATTCATCACAACAGGGAAGAAACCTCTCTTGAGAGCTTCAATCACAAACAACCTGATATTCCTGTCAGTGCTGCCTTCAGTGGTGCCGGGAACAAGCAAAAGAGTGGAGTCCAATCCACGCTCCTCTTCCAAGTCCAAATTCGAAGGCCAATCCAACGAAACCACACCTCCATCCCCTCCACTCACGCACACTCTCTGATAACTCAACCTTTCCAAGGCCTCACCCTCCTCCTCAAAATTCCTAACCTCAATCCTCCCACTGTTGATGCTCACGTAATGCCTCTCCTCCCTCACCAGCTTCTCGCTCGCGTCGGCCCCAAACGACAACGTAGGGCACCGCAGCAGCACGAAGCGGTTAAACGGCGTCGGACTGGAGAATAGGATCCACTCCCCGATGTCCGTAACGGCCGCCGGTTTTTTCGGGGATTTGAACTGCGACAGGTAAAGCGCGGCGCCCGAGGCGAATCCGAGAGCGGGAGTTATCAAATCGAGAGAATTAACGTTAGGGTATTGGGTGATTAAGCTCTGGAAGAGGTTCTCGAAGGGTGAGGGTGAGTGTGACGATGGTGGCAACGACGCGAAGAATCTGGGCTTGGGCTTGGGCCTGGGCTTGGGCTTCAGCCTCCGGCGCCTGAACACGCGAAACTCGCGAGGTCGAAAGGGTTTAGAAGAAGAAGAAGGTAGAAAGGGATTGAGGGTGTAATTGGAACAAGTGAGGCTCATCGTTTTTTATTGGAATTTGTTGTTAGATGGAATCGAAGAAGAATTGGCGGAGTTTGAGGATGCTGTGTTGTTGTTGTTGTTTTTAACCCGCCAAATAGAATGCCATGGCCCATGGGAAGGAAATATATGGCTCCGGCGAACCGCCATCAGGAGGGAGCTTCCTCTACTCAACGGTCCAAATTAAATTGTCCGTTAGTCATAAACTAGGCTTAATGCCGACCCGGGCCATTGAAATCATATCATATCGTGTCACTTCATTAATCACCGCATGTTGCTGTCACCCAGATTGCTCCTTCACTTTTCATTTATTTTCCTCTGATTCGTATGCAATGAAAAAAAGAAGAGCTAGATTGTTCATTTTGTTTGTTTGAATTGAATTAAAAAAGTTTAAGAAAAGAAAACTGATTGATTATGAACCATTGAGTCCAATTGTTTAAAACAATAATTTGTCGTGTTGTTATCCTGTGAGTGCGTGTGCGCTTAGAAAACTAGGAACGATGTCCTCCGTTCTTTTTTTTTTTTTTTTTGGGTAAACAGCGATGTCCTCCGTTCGAGAATGCTCGCCAATTCCTGCTCCGTTCTAGAATGATGTAGGAAGGTTACGCAGAAAAGCCCAATTTTCGTCTCCGATATTGGACCTATTGGGATTGGAGTCCATTCTTGATGACGACGTTCGGAATTGTGAGATGTGCAGGGGCTTTTGAAACCAAAAATGGGGGCTCGCGAAGGTCTTGAAGCATTTCCATACTGTAGAAGCCCATTTAGAAATTCCAAATTACAACTATATTGATTTACTGGTTTTCTTCTTTACCAATAATAACTTATCACCGAGAAGTAAAATTTTATTCATACCAAAAAAAAAAAAAAGAGAAATTTTATAACAAACAAAATAATTCGCTCTCAATTTAAAGAGAAAAGAAAATGGTAGACGCTGGTAGGGTTCAAAACTAGCTATTAGCATAGATAACTAGCTAGATTGCTATTTTGATATATATGGTCTACGCGCATTATGAGATATTGTGCCCTCCAACTGGAGAATCAAATAGCATCACAGTCGAAATTCTTGATTTTGAACAAATCAATTGTTTTTAATTTAATTTACACTTTTATATCTCCAAATTCCAATATATTAGTCTTTCATGTACATATATCATTAATATTAAGAAAAAAAAATTCCAGTAGTTAATGAGAAGAAGTCAAAGAATATTAAACAACTGGAGTCCAATTCACAAATTCATAAACTATAACCATATTTTTTCACTGAACACATGATCTCCACTTATACATGCCTAGGTAGGTGCATTATAATTTCTTGGAGTAATACTAATAAAAATTTCAAGATATGAATTAAGAATTAAAAAATATTTTGTTTAGTTATTTTAAATTTCTTTAATCGGAGGCCCAATTTCAATTCAAAATGCAAAACCAGGCATAATATATTAAATTCTAATTTATTTTGTCCCGACCTCGTCCAAACTCTCACACACTTGTATGCATGGAGACAATATTGATCCATTCACGAACAATTTCATGCTGCCTTGTTCCATCTTATTAATTTATTTCTTTTTCCTTCGAAAATATAGTAATGCTTAATGAAAACACTGAAGATAACATTTTCTATCTTGATGGCAGGAGAGAAGATTTCGTAGCCAAGAAGGGGGAAAAAAAGGCGAATCATATTATTATCCGAGTATCTTACTGCAACGCTGCGTACTATAAACTAAAACATTGGATATTCGGCAAAAAAAGTCTCATACCGAAGCCCAAAAGCATACACAAATTCTTATCCGTTTGTCTTGGCGTGGGGAACTTAACTAGGAGTATGGATATTTTTGAGATTTTTCATCAATCTAATTAATCAAGAAGTTAAATGTATATGGCTTATTATTGAAATGATGATAATGATGAATCCGAAGAAAAGATTGTCTCGACAATCTGACATACTGCACATACAAATCGCCTCCAAAGCCCAGATTATTCCGTTTTTCATGATAATGTTAAAACATATACAATCAGTCATCATGTTGTAGCGACGCTGATTGATCACCAGAAACATCAAGCACATGGGAAAGAGACTGCTGATCCAACAATATGATCCACATACCTCTATTTATAATCCATCATCTGATTCTCTCACAATGCATGAAGCCATCCTAAATTGTCAGCAGTTATCGCCTCCAAAGCCTAGATTACAGGATTATTTTTTATTTTTTTAACAATTTATGGTAATTGTGTGTTCAATCAATCAGCATGTTGTAGAGATGCTGATTATCACCAGCAATAACATCAAGCACATGGGACATAGACTGCTATTCCAACAATAAAGGATCCCCACACCGATTCAGGTTTTTGTTTAAATGTAAAGCATGCACATGCTTCCATCACTTAGAATGAGAAACTATATACTGATATTCTTGCCTTGTCTTGTTTCTATTTTCTTCAATCCGGCTCGCTTGTCTCTTTATACAAATACAGTGTTTAGAGGTCGTTAGGGAATTAAAATTAAAATAATCTGTAAAAGAGAATGTATGATACAAACTCGAAGTAGCCTAGTATTATGGATAACTTGATTATGCTAACAATATCTTATGGTAAGGTACCGGGCACAATCTGCAATGCTCCTCGTAACTAAATGAGTGTGGTGCACCGTGCAGTATGACCGGTTATTAGAGGAATTATACGTCAATATGGAACGACGTCGATTCCTTTAGCTATGCTATCTTATCCTCCTCCAACGCCTTCGTTTGTCTTGTTCTCGCTCACTCTCTTATCTTCTTCCATTCAAAGCTTAGTTTCTCCAAGTTTGCAACTCGCTCTTCAGCCTCGCGTTCGGCAGCCAGGGCTGCACCTGAGCTGAGAGACCATTGGGGTGACCTTGAAGTTGCAAAACACTTCTTAGCTTGAAGCGTTTACGGCAGAGAGGGGTTTTTGATTGGGGTGACTTTACGGCAAGTACCGAGGTGGTGGCTGAGGGAAGCAACCTGTTGGTGAGTAAGCACCGCAGAGAATGGAGGATGCATTTTAAATTTTAAATAAAGATTTTCTTCTTTTTTGTTGGAAGTAGAAGATTGGGTTCAGTTCTTTAGCTTGAAGGAAGGATTATCATTCAATCTCTTAATCTCATATTGTCTTCATTCTGTCTACACTACTGCAACATATGGGCAACACCATTGCTAGCCAAATTTGACATACAGCAAAAGCTAATATCACTAAAAAAGTGCAATGCTTCCGACAACTCCAAAATTTATGGAGCAACATTTAATCACACCTTCAAAATGAAATCTTCGTTTCTTATGATGGCAGAAACCAGAAAAAGTTTGAAATCTAAGACCCAATTAGATATGAGAGAGTTGAAGGAGAAAAATAAAGAAGAAGTTGGCACTGCCAACACCTGTCATTGCACTTCACTCTCCATTAATACTGTTTTTTTTTTTTTTTTTTTTTTAAACATCGACCGCACCTGTTATTGCACTTCACTCTCCATTCATGCCCTTCCCATCTTCTTCCTCAATTATCATTTCTGTTGATCGACCAAATTAGGCTACTTTATTTTATCTCATGGCTCAATAATTTTCATCTACACAACTGCAACAACTTACTAATTTAACTTTAGTTTTCATTTCCTGCCAATGAAGTCTTCTCAATTCGCTCATATCTATCGCCAAGCACCTACCTATCATCTTACACTTATGTGAGCTTACAAATTCATGTAGTTATTATGGCCAACAGCATCCATCCTCTCACCGCAACATAATTACCACCACTACACATTCTACCATAAATAACCATACTTTACACCCCTATATGTAAATTTACATTTCAATTCTAAATCAAAGAAATTACAACGTAACAAAAAAAAATTGTTAGTTTCATATTACAATCTACACATCTCCTTGTTCTATCCCCAACATCATGCCCATCACTAACTCCTCTATTTTGCCTCTCTTTGGTTAACTCCCCCACCGGTTTTGATTTCCACCTCCGTAGTCCTCCCACACTTTCCACCAGTTTGGATTACCGACGCCACTAACGTTTCAACGCTGCCACCAACGTCAATTATTTCCATCAACCCCCCCGCCCTACGGCCACCAATGCCATCTCCAGTTAACACAGCATCTTCAATCCACACTGGTTTTCCTTCGTCCGCAATCCAAGCCACCCAACGTGCCTTGCCTCCTTTACGCAGTTGCGAGCTCTCCACATTCTCCACGCCGAAATTAGTACCTTCATCAGAATGACGAAAAAAGGAATTAGGGTTTACAAATGGACCCTGAGCTACACCAAAGACAGTCTTGGCAGGTTGCCGTTCATGAATCTCCACCATTCATTGATTAACTAATAATAGATTTGACGACCCAGATGAAGTTGCAAGTCACGGAGCATTGCACATATTACTTGTCGCGGCGCATGACAGAATCCGCCTAAGGTATTGTGCCTCCACTTGGAGAATCAAATTGCATTATGATCCAAAATAACTTCTGTTCACTGATTCTGACCAAGCCCAATTTGTCCCCCTTGGAGTCCAACTCTTAATTTTATATCAAATAAACTATCTCTAATTGTGTTTAAGATAATAATGATGTACAGGTTTTTTGATACATAATTATGAGCAGTTTTACTATATATTAAAGACATTAAGAATCTTTAATGCGTACTTTCAGACCTTTGTTGAACATTCGCATTATTTTCTTTCTTTGAAATGCCTATTTATTTAATTATGACTTTGACCTTTGCCAAACTTAGTGTTTTTTTTTTTTCAATAAGCAAAACACCGACATAACTTAAGAATGCTATATTAATCATTTGTAATTTCCTTAATTAATCATCACCTAGAACTTGGTCATATATAACATGACAAGATTCTGTTCGGCGATTGATATGATATGGTTAACATTGTTTCTAATATGTTTCTTTGGTACATGCATGCAAGATATAATATATTTTGAATTATGTTATTGAGATTGATTACTCCGTGTATAATAAATCCAAAAATATTATGTGTAATCATTTTTTATTTCTAAAATAATAAAAAAGCAATTGCGAGATTGAAACAATAATTAATGGTTATTGAAGATTTCATTTCAAAAATTAAATTCAATTTTCTTTTTGAAAAGTGCATTTTTTTCTTTTTATTTAGATTGTGTTTGTGAGTTGAGATTTAAGAGGAAAAGGGGAGGAGAAAAGAGTTTAAAAAATAAAATAAATTTATAATTACTTTTTAAACCCCTTTTTTTCCTTTTTTCCCCTTTAAAACCTCAATTCACTAACACATCCTTATATAATATCACAATTATAAGTTATTTTTCTCCTATAATTTTTTAGGTGAACTTTTTCTCCTATAATTGCACTTAAATCTTTAAGACAAATATGCCAAATATGCTCAACTATGGAGGTAGGGCATTCAAGAAAAAAAAAAAAAGATTTACATGCATGAAAGAAAGGGGAAAGAGAACTTTCTTATGTAAAAATTAGACATGACTTAATTATGTGTATATTTTATCATTGATTATATTAAATTTTATTCCTTACATTTTTAACATAATCAATAATAAAAATATATACATAATTAAGATATATATAAGTTTCACGTAAGTGGATCTTATCCTTATTGTGCGTAACTCGTTTCACACTTTGAACCTTCACGAACATATATGCCAGTATTCAAGGAAGTAGTCAAGTACATGGTCATAAATTCTGTTTCAGGTTCATAGAACACCGACTGGAATTTGTACGACATTCACATGGCAATGCATTAGCCATGAATATAGGTGCCATGACTTATTAATTAATCTCATATATGTACGAGGGTTCTATCCACGAGGGTTCGACCATATGGGACATGCTGAGCCCATGTGTTGCTCACATGGCTCTGCCCCCAGAATGCCGCGTGTCTCTATCAAGGATTGGAGCTGGCCAGCGTCAGAGAAAAATTTGCCTGCAGTACCTATTTGCCCTTAACTTTTTTCAGGACAGTAAAAGGTATGTTTGGTATGGAAAAAAAAATAAGAAAATTTTTTTATGGATCTTATTGGTGTATAATTTTATATATTAATGGTGTCCATGAAAATTTTCTCCTTAATTTTATCCATATACAAACTAATTTTCACCCACTCACATCTTACATAAACAGCATACAATTATTTAAAAATTCTTGAATAATTTTTCTCTTTCATAACGGAGAGCTCTAATGGCCATTTAAATGAATTGGAATGGAAGAATTATTCACCTTATTTTTAACCATCAGGTGTATTTGATTGACAGGTAAAAATGAGAGGAATATTTTTATGAATAAATTTTATATATGAGTAAAATTATACATATAACTTATTCAAAAAAAAAATTTCTCTATTTTTATCCACATCTAACATACCCTTATTTTTAGCCACAAATGAGCTGTGTCGTGCTTATGTCTTACACAAGGGTTTGATTTCCCAGACTGAAACACCTTAAAACATACCATAAAACATATGTTGTGTTTTGCCTTCCCTTCATGTCCTTGACAACTTACGAGCATTTTAAGGGAGAAAACAAACCAAAGGTAAGGTTTCTTAAGATCAGAGAGACTGAAGCACCAATAGTAAGAGTAAGAGAATTAGTTAGTTCATCTCCCCCAAGAATCTTTCAATCATGTACAATAACTTTTTTTAATTAGCTTAATAGATATTGACAGTCCATATATAATTGGTCGGGCGACACATTTTAAAATTTCTAAAAATCTCACCTATAAAATATTTTGAATATTAATGCTTCCTTAATTTCTCAACAGCAAGAAGGTGCTTCCTTTGGTATTCTTGCTAAATTTAAAACGAGGTTAGTTGGCACCACCGGTTGGTTGGTGCCAATTCTAAAGAGAGCAAGGCATTGTCTTTGTTTTTGTAACCCAAATAATAAAATTAAAAACAAATGAAAAGGGAGGAAGAAGAAAACAAACAATGTGGTCTCCTGGACTTGGAAATATTACATAGTGAAACCAATTAATTAGCAAGTCGAATTATTGATTAGAAAAGATAATGTAGGTTAATAATAGGTTGGAGACGTTGGCAACATACTTGCACATGTCTATCGCTTTCGGTGCCAAATGAGAAACAATAAAAAGGATAGTAAACTATTTCTATTTGGAAGTCCAGTGTGACTGATAATCAACAAAAGACAAAAAGTAAAGCAATGAAGAGTTTAACTCACAGGATATTCTCACAGACGATAAAGATAGAAACTTTGATAAAAGCGGTTCCAAAAATTATTAATGCAATTTTATCCATTTACTCATAAAATAGTTTCTTTTTCAAAATAAAAAGTTAGAATGACTCAGATATATATTTATATATTTCATAAGATAGTTAACCTGATTTCACTGCAAAAGAAAGAGAAGACATATTTAAATATGATGCTTCTCGAGTTCAATATGTTTCTGCATCAGGGATGGCCTTTACCTCTGGTAATAAGTTTTGATTTTTGTGGCTATCAAAAGTGAATAATTTAAACGAGCAGTAATGATCGGCAGCCTGATTTTGCTTTAGTTTTTGAACTCTTATTTTAAATTTGGGTTTCATGTTGCACGTGTGTGGGCCTAGCAGGTAAAGGCGCTAATAAAACAACATACTCATGTAGCAATAATTTCTGCAAACTATACATTGCATGTAAGATTGCGTGCTGAAGCTTTAAACTGCGCACTTAGGCGGGTGCAGTGTGAATTTAATTAAAGATATTGTCATGGGCCAGTCCAGCATTGAAGCAATTTACATTGCTAGCTGTTGGTAGCTTTGTTTTTCGGAGATTAATATTTATTTATTCATACCATATTCCTTTAATTAGTTTTGGATTGATATAAAACGTGTACTCATTATTTACTCAGCATAACCAAACGTACTCACGATCGAATATTTCAAAAACTACAAATTGTAACTTGAAAATATGATCCGAGAGAGAGTAAGGAATTATAATAAATTATCAATTAAAAAGAAGTTTTAGCGAGATAGAAATATATTTTAAGAGAAAAAAAAGAATTTTTTGTGAAGAAAAAGTTAGAGAGAGAACAAGAGAGAGGGGTCTCTTATCACCGGAGGTTAAACCTCCAACCCATGATGGTTAACACATGATTAACTTATGTCAATTGGCAAACTAGATGAGTTTTAATTTAGTTGTAAACTAATTATAGATTGATCAGTAGGTTAGCATCTGGATAGTTAGTTACTGATAAGTGAACTCTTCACATCCATGTATAAATACTCTATATCCGTTGATTGAATGAATGAGAATCACTTTCTATCAAATTCTGTCATGTTATCAGTGTGCCTGTGATCCTCTCTCCAATCTTACTCTTCGTTTTCCTCCATCTCTATCTTCGATCTCTTCGAGCTTCTTCTGCCATGGAAGCTCCTTTTTCTTCTGTTGTTCCTCCACCTCCGGTGCCTGTTGCGTTGCCACCTACGATGGAAAACAATCAAGATCTGTCCAGCATTTACTTCTTGCATCTTAGCAAGAATCCTTCTCTAATTCTCATTTCTACTCCTTTGAATAGTTCGAACTGCCACAACTGGGCTCGTGCTATGAAGATGAGCCTCATGTCCAAGAATAAGCTCAAGTTTGTCGATGGATCGATTCTTGTGGCTCTTGCAACCGATCCTTTCTCTTTCTACCTTGGGAACATTGTAACACCATGGTTCTCTCATGGCTTACATGCTCCTTGGAGCCTTCGACTGCTTAGAGCATCCTCTGGATGGATAAGGCCTACAAAGTTTGGGACTAGCTTTGTGAGCATTTTTCTTAGGGTGATCTCTTTCGCATTGCAAATCTTTAGGATGAGATTTTGCTTCGAAAGTAAGACGATCTCAATGTCATAAGTACTTTACCAAATTGAAAACACTATGGGATAAGTTGGAGATTTTTCATGCTCTACCTATTTGTCGTTGTACCTCTCCATGCATTTGCAGTGCTGTTGGTAATGTTAAGTCTCAGAGGCACATCGATCTCGTGATCAAATTTCTCAAAGGCTTGAATGAACAATTTGCTACCATTCGCTCTCAAGTCATGCTCTTGGATCCATTTCCTCGGTTGAACTAGGTGTTTTCTCTCATAATTCAACAAGAACAACAATTCTTGACCAATGGTGCCTTGGAGACGCATTCTCTTGTAAATGCGGTTGAAAGTTCTTCTAAGTGCTCCATTGGATATGGACCTCCTCATTCTCAATCTGGATCTGGATTTGGTGCAAAGCGTCTTTGCTCTCATTGTGGCTATACTGGCCATACTGTGGATATGTGCTACAAAAAGCACAATTATCCTCCTGGCTACAAGCCAATAAATCCTCAAAGGAGTGCTAATGCTGCAGTTACCGATCTCGGTGGTGTTTCCGCTATTAATGATACTCAAAGTCCAAGTTTTACTTTCACTGAAGAGCAATATCACAATCTGCTTGCTTTGCCCCCTCAGCATGCTCCTATAACAACTTCTATCCCTGGTCCGAATCGCATGCAAGCCAATTTTACCTCTATCAACCACAACTCAGTCTCTGATCCTTCTTTAAGTGTCTCAAGTATTGATCAATGGATCCTTGACACTGATGCCACCAATCATATCTATAATTCATTGTCATTTTTCATTGCCTATGAGCTCATTAGTCTTGTGTGTCATCATATTTTTGCATATTATTTTGGTATTGTCCATTTTTCACCTGATCTTTATTTGTATAATGTCTTGTTTGTTCCTCAATTTTCTATCAACCTAACTTCTGTTACTAAGCTAGCCTACACCCTTGAGTGCAAACTAATTTTTTCTTCTAGATTTTGTCACATCCAGGACCTTCATCCTTCAATGATGATTGGACTTGCTGAGGTTGTTGATGGATTGTAGCAGCTAAAGTCTTCTGCCTTCACCACTTCTGCATCTTGTAATAACTTCACAATAAACTCTACTCCCACTCCCCATCTTGATGTATGGCATAAGTTAACCATGTGTTAACCATCATGGGTTGGAGGTTTAACCTCCAGTGATCACCTACATTTCTAATAATCATCTACGTCATATGAATAATGTTTTTCCTTACATTTCAATTCCTAAAAATAAATCAATATGCGACATATGTCATTTTTCGAAGCAGAAACGACTTCCTTTTCCTGTAAATGATTTGAAATCTGAAAAACCTTTTGAGTTGATCCATTGTGATATTTGGGGACCCATTGCTACTTCCTCTATTCATGGTCATAAGCACTTCTTGACAATAGTTGATGATTTTATTTGTTTCACTTGGATTTTTCTGTTAAAATTGAAATCAAATGCACAAATTATACTTAAACACTTTATTTTTTAAACTGAAACCTAATTTGACACCAAAGGTAAGCAAATACGAACTGATAATAGTCCTGCATTTTCCCTTCCACAATTTTTTGCCTCCAAAGGCATTCTTCTCCAAACCTCTTATGTTGAGACACGTCAATGAAATGCTATTATGGAAGGCAAACATTAGTCCATTCTAAATATAGCATAATCACTTTTATTTCAGTCTAACCTTCCAAAACCTTTTTGGTCTTTTGCGATGTTGCATGCTATTTTTCTTCTTAATCACTTGCCTACTGCTGCTTTGCATAATAACTCTCCATACCAAAAGCTATTTAGTAAACTCCCTGATTTGTCTTTTCTGCATGTAGTTGGTTCTCTTGCTTTTGCTTCGACTTTAACTCATAATCGCACTAAACTTGATCCAAAGGCTCGGAAGTGTCTCTTTTTGGGATACAAACCTGGTACTAAAGGTTTTTTGTTGCTTGATTTAAAATCAAAAGAAAATTTCCTTAGCTGCCATGTTAATTTCATGAAAATATATTTCCATATTGTGCAACATCTAATGGTGATCTTCAGCAGCCTGCACCTGCTATGCCCATTCCCTTACACACTCCTTTGCCTGATGATACAATCCTCATGACTCCTCCACCCCCATAACACCTTGCTCCCATTCAGGTTCGTCTTGAGACCATTACTGCTTCTCAACCTCAACCTGCCACAACCACAAATGCTCACCTTCCACCTCTCTGAAAGTCCACTCGTACTAAATATAGCCCAGCTTACCTTAGAGACTTTTGTTGCAATCTTTCAACAACCTTTGGTAGTGCTCATGAGTCCTTTTGCATGGATGTTTTAGGTTCTACTCCTTATCCTTTGTCATCACCTTTTTCTTTTGCACATTTATCTCCCAATGAACCCAAAACTTATTCTCAAGCCATCAAGCATAGTTGTTGGTGTGATGCAATGCAGGCTAAAATTAAAGCACTTCAGGATAATAGCATTTGGATCTTGGTAGATTTGCTCCTTGGAAAATCACCAATTAGCTGCAAATTGGCCTACAAGATGAAATTGAAGTCTGATGGATCCATTGAATGCTACAAAGCATGGTTGGTTGCCAAGGGTTATACACAAACCCATGACATTAATTATCTTGACACCGTCAGCCCTATGGCCAAGATGTCCATTGTGCATCTACTCCTTACTGTAGTGGCTGCTAAAGGATGGTTTCTTCACCAAGTAGATGCCAACATGGCAATCTTGATAAAAAGGTCTACACGACTATACCTCTGGATTTTTCAACTTCCTCTCCTAATCAAGTATGCCGCCTACATAAATGACTCTATGGAATCAAACAAGCAAATTGCTAGTAGTTCTCTAAACTTTCTTCCTACCTTATTTCCTTTGGTTTCACCCAATCTCAATCTAATCACTCTGTTTACCAAGGGCAGTGGCAGCTCCTTTATTACTCTGCATGTTTATGTTGATGACATCATTGTTGCTGGGACTAACCCCTCTCTCATCACTTCTTTAAAGCAATTTCTTGACGCCAAGTTTAGAATCAAGAACCTAAGAAACCTCATTTTTTTTTCTTGGCTTAGAAGTTGCCTACTTCAACTTTGGTATCTCCTTCTACCAACGCAAGTATGTTCTTGAATTAGTATCTAATGCTGGTCTCCTCGGCTACAAGCCCTTTAGCACTCCCATGGCAAGCTATATTTGCTTATCCAAAGAGGGTGGTGAGCCTCTCTCTGACGTTTCAGCTTATCAGCGCCTTATTAGACGTCTTATATACCTTACCACCACTCGTCCAGACTTGTCATTTGCTGTTAACCAGCTCAATGAGTTCCTTTCCTCCCTAGTCACTTTGCATCATCAAGCTGCCACCAAAATCCTGCGGTACATCAAAGGTACTCCAGAACTTGGCTTGTTTTCCCATGCTACTTCTAATTTACATCTTTGTGCTTACTATGATGCTAATTGGGCCACATGTGTTGATACCCGTCGCTCCGTGGTTGGCTTTTGTGTTTATCTGGGAGATTCCTTGATTAGTTAATACTCTAAGAAATAGCACACTATTTCGTGGTCCTCATGTGAAGCTGAATACTAGGCCATTGCTGTCACCACTTGTGAACTCCAATGGCTTACCTTTCTTCTACAAGACCTTCAGTTACCTATTCCAGACCCTGCTTCCATCTATTGTGACAACACTTCTACCATTCATATAGCTCACAATCCTTCCTTCCACGAATGTACGAAGCACATCGAGCTAGACTATCACTTGATGCGTGGAAAGATCCTACAAGGCCTCATTCATCTCCTTCCGGTCTCTAGCAAGTTCGAACTTGCTAATATGTTGACTAAAGCTTTGCCTCCTTCTTCCTTCCACACCTTGCATTCCAAGCTTGGCCTCCTCAACATTTTCCAGACTCAATCCGGCCCAGCTCGTTGGGGGGGTTCTCACCGGAGGTTAAAGCTCCAATCCATGATGGTTAACTTATGCCAGCTAGCAAACCAGATGAGTTTAATTTAGTTGTAAACTAATTATAGTTTGATTAGTTAGTTAGTTAGTTACTGATAAGTGACTTCTTCACATCCATGTATAAATACTCTATATCAGTTGATTGAATGAATGAGAATCACTTTCTATCGAATTCTGTTATCTTTTTTGTCAGGTTATAAAAAATATCCAGGTGAATATTTTATTGTGGCATAAATGACTTATTTTAACTCGATCTGAGAAACAAACACTTAATCACAATTTAAAAAAAGAAAAAGGAACAACATATTTTTACAAGACTCATAAAAAAAGGACTTGTTTTTACAAGACAAGAGGATATCATAAAAGAAATAGACAAAAGTAAATGAACATGAAATATTCTTAGCAAAAACGACGGTTAAAAGTTTGGTTGAAGTTAATGTTCACACAGTAATGTCTAAATGCTAAAAAGTGGAGTTCATTTACATTTATTTGATCCCTATTATCTTTACATATAAATTTAAATTAATGAGAAAACCCGTTTTAATTTAAAATAAGAAACGAACTATTCATACGAATACATATGCATATTTTAATTTATTAATGAGAAAAATACAAAAATCAAACCCAAATCACATTTAAAATTAAACCAAAGGCCAATAATATGAATAACCCTAATTGTATACATCATCTTCTCTTGTTTGTTATTTTTCGGTCCAAACCCTTATCAATCAAGTCCTTTTATTTTTCTTTTGGTCCAAACCCTCATCTTACTCTTTTTTCTCATGTAGGAGCATTTACTGAATACATCCATTCCATGCGGGTCCCCTCCTCTGGGGCCCTCATTTGCATATAGCAACCCTTTTCTTTTCCGCATTGACCATTTCACCCCTCACCCGCGCCCCTTTTTATACGAACCTTCCTTCACCCTTCCATGTAGCACCTTCGTTCTCCCAGTTTCTCTCTTTTTCTCTTTGAGTCTTTCACTTTCAATTCTCATTCAACTTCCTAAATAACACACCAACATGGCAAAAGGTGGGAAGCTTACAAAGCTGAAGTCAGTGTTGAAGAAATGGAACTCGTTCGGCAGTAACAGCGGCAAGCACAGCCGCCACAGCATCAGCGCCGTCGCCGACGACGACGAGTCGTTTTCCTCCTCTTCCCGATCGGACCTCCACCCCGTCTACGTCGGCAAGTCCCGCCGCCTCTACCGTGTAACCTCCGACATCGTCGACCACCCCGTTTTCCGTGAACTCGTCGAGAGGTCACGTGACGAGCACGACACTACCACCGCCAACACCAACACCGCCACCATCAACGTGGCATGCGAGGTTGTCCTCTTCGAACACCTGCTCTGGATGCTCGAGAATGCCGACCCACAACCCGAGTCCCTCGACGAACTCGTCGACTTCTACGCTTGCTAATGCCCTACATCATCACCACCACCACCACCACCACCACCACCACCACCACCATGCATAACCATCATTTCATATTCAAAATTACATATGTTTTATATACGTAATAATGCTTGTTTATTTTTTAATGTAATCTAATTAGTAGTAATAACTACGATTAATCAGCGGGGAGAGAAAGCGAGAGAGAGTGTGTGATTTGATTCTAAGTTGACCTGTGTACCTACGGCGCGGTTCTTCTTTCGCACAAGTTTCATTTTAATGCTGTACATTTTTTTTTTTTCCTTCTAAAGTGTTGTCAATAATCTTGATTGGTTAGTTCGATTAGAAATGGTACATTAGTGGTTAAGATTTTAGTTGTTTGTTGAGTTGAGCGTTGGAGACTCCAATGTAATGAATTTGGATATTGTACGCAATGTAATTAAGTTGGTTGTTTGTTTCCTCTACATGGGATAATATTTTTGTTTTACCTCCGGAGGATCAATGTGTTTGTCAATTGATAAGCTTGCCTATGTTCTTCGGCCAAATTCTATTAGAACTGTCTGATTAGTATAACGTGAATGGGATAACACCAAAACGCTTTTGTCCAAGAAGCATATGTTGCAGTGGTAGCTTCAATTTTGGAACTTTTTTTTAATTATCAGACTCCCAATGTGATTGTCTGATTACAATAGAAAAGCATTATTGGAATTGCCCATAAATTTGGTCCAGAGGAGACCTCATTTTTCTAACGGAAGAAAATGGAAGTTGACATGGTGGCTACAGTTTTTCCTACTTACCCTTCTTTGGATTCACTAAGAAGATGCCATCAGGCTGTAGAAATTGATATATTGATTGGCCCCGGATCGCGGGTTCAGTCACATGATGCCACACGTTGCCTCACTACATTCACTTGTTACATCGCATACAGTTATTGGAGACAAGGTAACATGTCTTGTGTACAAAGTACAAACAGGGCCAACATGTATTTTACTGAGCTACTGCTTTAAATTTTCAGTGGAGTCTGCTGTAGATAGTGCTTCCTCATCTCTCTCTTATGTCCCACTACTAAAGACAGTACGACTATTCACAAGACTCACCCAAAAAATTAGTCAATTTTGTATGATCGTCAAATAAATTTACTTCTCCTTTTAACATATAATCTCTGCTAAATATGAAAGTTAAAAAAATTCGTATTTACTTTGATTTGTATCGTTTCTTTAAAATTAATACTAGCATCTTTCAGGAGATACTAGAAAGAGGTTTTGCTATATATGGTTAATTACCACCAGCCATATTGAAGAAAAGGTGATGGTGATCCTTCAAAATGTTAATCGGTCCATGTCAGTGACTTCGTCCTTGCGTCATCATTTCTGCTTGACACTGATGAATCAACATACTCTATTCGTCTAAACTCAAAAATTAGCATTAATCACTAGCTACTACACCAAAACATTCATGGGTTGGTGATGTAATTAAATTTATTAATCTTGGTTGTTGGCTGGGGCAGAGAACACGCTATGCATCTGAGCCACACAAACTACTTAGAAAGATATATACTATATATTATAAAATATAGCAAACCTGCAGCAAGAGTTACTACAATAAAAAGTTCATATTCGGAGACAGCAGTGAAGTCAACCGCTTTTAAGGATGCAGACATCAGAAAGTAAAGCTTCTGCATACAAAAAAAGTTGATGAGATTATTTAATAAGGGGTCTCAAACATTAATTGTTCAATATGCTAATAGGGAGTAGATATATAATATTTGCCAAAGATACGAATATATTTTGAATACTAATGATTAGGTAGTTAGAGATGCATTTGTTTTTGGCCAATATACTCGCACGCTCCCCTTAAGCTTTGTTGGTTAGTGTGCGAAAGAAAAAGAAGAAGAAGGCTTTTGGTTAACCTGATTCAGGACTTTAGATTGCGGATTAAGTGGATGACACGAAAGTCGTTTAGTACACGCATGAGTATCTATAAGCTGTATGCAACGCGTTGCCAAGCTGCCATTGCCACCCCAGAAAGGTGTTGTTGAATTACTTCCACACCACAACAATATTTCTATATATGGTGTTAGTATCCGATAATCACGATTTAGATGAGAGAGGCTGTGCTTTAAGTTACTTGGAAACCATAATTTTTGCCCCGGCTCCTTAAAATTTTGTCCTTTTGTTTTGGTTTTAATTTCTAATTAATGGCAATTTTTGTGGGGTGTGCATTGCAATACAACAATAGGTGGCAGAGTCCTTGTTTCTCTTAAGAGGGTGGGATTGAACTTTGAACATAAAGGAGTTGAGCAGCCTGCCAGCTATAGTGTGTATCTTTTGTGTCTTGAGAATTTAGAAGTAACCACCCACCTCTCACCATTAGAATACTCAAAGGGAAAGCAAAAAATGAATAAAGAATAAAAGGAAGGTGAACATAAAATAAAAAGGAAATAAAAAAGGAGTAGGAAAACAAGGAAATAGGGGATGGAAGGAAAATTAGTTTAATGGAATGAAGACATGTTTCCTAGAGTGGGGTCAAGTTGAATACGGTATACAAAAACAGTTTTTGTACAAAAAAAAAATGTTAAACAGTTTCTTATATTTGTTAGAAGATTATTCTTTCATTCATTGTGTTTGTATTTATTACATGGACTTTTCTGGGGAAAAGTTACATATTCTGCAATTGAAAAACTAAAGCGCTTTGAAGTTTGACAAACTTGTATGGTGAAGTCATTACTTACTTGACATTTATGTGATGTACTACATTAACTATGGTATGCGGTATGTGGTGTATCATTTAAAATAAAATGGTGTCATGGTCTTTTACTACATATTAGGGGTTGTAATTCAATAACTTTCTATCTCTCTCTCTCAATCACGGCTATGCTCTCAAAAATGGCAACTGCTTCCACAACCTTCTGTCATATATTGTTTGCTTTCTCTTCTATGGACATTCCCATTCTCATTCCCATCCCTTCTCTTTTCTTCTCTCCTCTCTCTTTCCTTCTTTGTCCTCCATTCTATTGATTTTAATTCATATGCAGTGTTAAGAAATTCACGTGACTCAATTCTTGCCATATCAACCTTTGCATAGTTTGTATTGCTTGTCCAACAGCTTGCTTCCTATAATTTTGGTAGAGGAGGTCTTGGTCAATAAAGGTTGATTGGGAATGAATTTAAAAATAAAGCCACACCTATGACACCAGGGTTGAATTTTATCATCATTTTTTTTGTATAAATAAATTAAAAAAATAAGAAAATTATATATCACGAATCTAGAGATGGGGACGAGATTGGTGTATTTGTACGGAACTTCAATTATAGAGTTGGTTAGGCTATGTGAGGGTCGGGTTGATTTTGGTGTTGGGGGTTGGGGGTTAGGGGTGGGACGAAGCTGCTATGTATCAATACATAGTTGTGCAACATATTGAACATAGCCTCTCACCCATTGTCTTCTTATGCCCTTAGTCTTGAAACTCCCTAACCAAGTCACTGCCATGAATGATATAGCATGGGTGGCATAGCTCAAGCTTGTTGGTGGCGCGGGCTAAGGGAAGGGATGATGGCGGAGTGGGCAGCAAAATGAAAGAGCAAGAAAGAAGGGTTAAAGGAGAATGAAGAAGATGATGTAAAGAATGCAACCAATTTAATCTATGCCATCAAATATTACTAAAATGCATCAAAGGTGTGGATGCATCTAGAAACATCATACACCATAGTTAATATAGTACACTGCACAACTAGTTTACTTCCCAAAGGTTTTGTAGTCAAATATTATGCCCTTTTTTACTAGAGTAAAAAAAATGCTAATGCAATTAACAAATTTTCTAGGTTATAACATTTTAAACTTACTTGTAATGTTATCCTTCCCCCCCCCCCCCAAAAAATTCGATGGAATTAGTTAGACGTTTTAGTTAGAAACAATAAATCATCAAATGCCCTCAACTAGTGAACGGACTAAGTGTTTTCGTTTTGATCAGGCACTAGTACGCACTATAAAGCACACTGAGATTTTTTTTTTTTTGTGAAAAATAAGATTTAAAAAATCGTTTTTATTTGTACAAAATACTACAAATTAAAGAAACAATATAGACAATATAGACAAAATCCTAGCTGGTGATGATTCGAGCTAGCAATGGACAAATTCATGCATTCTACTTGAATCAATGATATTGCTAGATCATTGGTCGATTTTCCTTAGTCAACCATGAAGAATGAGGGACTAAAAGTTAAAGTTGGAATCTAGAAAGTTGCGGGATAAAGCAAATTCCAAACAACCAAGTAACCCATGTAGGATAAAACTTGCCAACCCGGTGTGGGGTGTATTATCACTGCCCTGTAGTTTATTTAAACCAGAAGAATACGACTAACCCCTTCTTAGTTCCTATGACGCTGTTTCCTTATTCTAAATATAGCAACCATCCTTGCATGTGGAATTAGGTCCACTCCCAACCCCTTCATCATACATTCTTGTATACGGTACGATCTTAATTCTCAAGTATCAACCGGTTAATAACCATTGTATTCACAAGGCCAGGCTTACTCAATTTCCAAATTCTAACATTTGCTATATGTTAGAGATGTAATATTTAAAAATATAATAATAAAAAAATTCATGTGCCCTTACTTTAAAAATTAAACCTAAATATAACAAAAAGATAAAGAAAAACCTATAATTAAAGATAATATGGTATATATGTGATAAATCTGTTATCCTTACTTTCTATCTAAAATATAATTGCCCTAATGTATTTAATGTTGAGGAAACTGGCACAATGCCTTGAACACTTGATGGACTTGCCACTGAAAGGTATATTTATCACCTCATGGGAAGGGGGTAATCTCCGTAGAGCATGTATCATATTCCCATGGGAAGTTTTGGATCAATCCTAGCGTACCTGGCGATAATCCTCAGCAATAGTAACAAAAGGTTCACCCTACTCTCGCCCCCCACAAGGCCCTTTGTCTCGTCCAAGTTAAGCCAACCTATCCTATCCTGAGCTCTATGTGGGGGTTCACATGATCATATTTGCCACCACCCCATGTGAGCAGAATGGTTTAGCCATTGAACGCTACCTTGGATTCATATAACTATGGGACAGTGGCAGTACGGGAGGTGTTAAGGAATAGGCCACTAGTGGCATGAACTTATTAAAGCCATATATATGTTCACACCAAGCGGCAACTTTCAAGCTAGTGTACACTTTTAGTTAGTTATAATTTCCGGATTTTGAACCAAACCCCTGCCCAATTAATAGGTAACATTCGGACTCTAGAGTAAAGAATTGAGGTTTCCTTCCATACTTTGCCAGCAAAACTTCTGTTACATAATGAATAAAGCATTTCATAGCCACCTTAGACACTTGCTTTGCCAACTGACCCGGGTTAGCATATGTCTAAATCCTAATCCTATATTTTAGGTTACAACGTATGTTCCATGATATATATATACATATATATACATATATACCCCGCTAAAAGGGTTGCCATTGAAAAACAAATTGTTGGTAGATAACCAATCTTGTCTTCTTGTCTTATATACCATAGTTGGGTAGAAAAGTTCGGTGATGGACATTTAAAGTAAAAAGTAAATGCAAAGTAAACTTTATATTATGACAATTACCTTCTCATTTCAATCATAGTGATAACAAAATAACAAAAATTTAGTAAAAAGCATAAACGCAAGTTTCTTTAGCAGTAAAGATAAAAGGATGGAAAGTCAGTACATTGTTGGCAGGGATCAGATGGTGACTTGTCAGAACCGAAAACGACGAACGCAGATCACATATAATAAGTGAGGGCCGCATTTTGCGGGCTTTGGTGGAGATGCTCCCTACCAATCACTACACTACACACAAGGTTTCAGTGACCTTTTGTTTTGTATTTTAGTCACAACAAGGAGGGTATTTGTGTCTTTTGAGAAGTCAGAGGGTCAGAGACAAAACCAGGCCACATGGGCAAAGGGTCTCTCAATCGGATTTAGCATCATGGAGGGGCCTTTCCTTCCTTACGCACGAGTGATTAGCCCATGTTAGTGCAGGAATTTTTGTCTCTATTTTTTTAGGTACAAACACCGCACGACGGTATCATATTAATGCTATGTGTCTCTCCATGCATTAATTCTTGGCCGCTCCTTTCATGTCTTCTTTTCTATTTAATTTTGTCCCAAAAATATTAATTATATTATTTTACTCAATATTATTTTACATAATTTAGAAATTGATAAAATGAATTGTTTTTTTTTTGGTAAATTGATAAAAGATTTAATTACTCTGCAAATCTTATTGTTTTATTCAATTTTTAAATATATTCTTATAATTTAAAAATTTATAATTAGATCTCTATAATATATAAATTTTTTCAATTAGGTTCCTATCATTATAAAAAAATAAAATACTCATGAAATATTTCATTTTCATCTCCCTCGTCACCCTCCGCTGTACCACCGATCCATAGCAGAGTGGAACTTGGAATATGGAACCTGGAATTGGGAACTTGGAATTCTAAAATTCAATATCTTAATGTTTAGTATGAAATAGATGTGGAGTAACCCGAAACTCGGAACTTGAAACCCTAAAATTCAATATGTTAACATTTAATATGAAATAGTTGTGCCCTACTAAGACTTTGTTCTCGGTTCTGCTGTGGGAGGTCGAGTTCAATGGTGGTGGTGGTGGTGGTTGTAGTTTACGATGGAGGATGATGATGATGATGTTAATCTAGAGTAGGCTACACTAAGTTAGTGTATTAATAGTCTATACTAGTTTTAGCCATAGATTTTTATTTTATATATATTGAACGGTTTTGATCAATAAAATATGTAGTATACTTTACTTCATTAGATGTATTATAGTATTGCAAAGAATATTTTTGTAATGGTGGTTAACTGTAGGGACTTGACTGAAAAATTTTATATAATATGTGGAGTTGATTACAAATTTTGAAAATATAGGAACCTATTGAAATTGTGTAAAACTAAAGGGATCAGCAGAATAATTAAACCTTGATAAATGATTTGTGAGCGACGCTATTCTAAACCAAAATGTTATGATACTAGATGCCTCCAATTCATCTAATTAATTTTTTGGTAACACTTGACTCAATAATTGATTTATTTGCAAGATTTGGTGGATAATCTTCACTCATTATTAGGAGCTGAGATTTGTGGTTTTATTATGTTGGATCCTTGTCGAATAGTTCACCATCACCATTAACAATAGGAAAATACTATTTAGTACGAAACTGTTTCCGTACACTTGACACGACCAGTGTTAATATATGACAGTTTTCTTCCCAACTTCCCTTTTCTTCCATGATTTCCGTCAAATGAAGCATTTGATTGGTGCTAGATTTTTTTGTGCAGATTCGTCGCAATGCTATTCGTACTAAATAGCAATGCTCTTAACAATATACTATTAAAAAGAAACATTGCCGATCCCATATATAGCGCTTCCTCAACTGATACAATCATAAATCATTGTCTGAATTCAGTTACAATAAAGATAAATTGTTAATTAACGGGATGATTCGGGAGGGAGAAAAAAAAATTTGGTCTAAGGAGAAAATTTTGTCAAGCATGACAATGTTACCCCAAGAGATGAATTTTTTTTTGGGTCTAAATCACTTGTATTCAAGTCAAAGTCAGCTCATTATAAGGATAAAGACGTAAAACTCAGTCCCAATTTTTTTTTCAATTACAAAACTTGATGTAGACCTTACATAAAAGGAACAAGTGGCGAATCACTTATACCAAACAAATGTTGGTCAAGACATGAACTATTTAATTGTATAAGATATTAGGCTGCATTTAAAATATTATTTAATAAAATTAAATATTAAACGTAAATAATAATACTTTCAAAATATATTTAATTTTCCCTTGAAGAAGGCATGCACAGCCGCTAATTAAACTGAACCGGACACCAACAAATAGCTCATCATCATCATCACCGTCTTTTGCGCGTTGGCCTTTTGAGCCTTTTGAGCTTTTAGTTGGGTTTCTGCCTTTTGAGCTTCATCATCACCATCTTCTGCATTTTGGCCTTTTTGAGCTGATATAAAGTTCTTCGTTGCCCAAAAAAAAAGTGATATGTTATGTGATCATTATAACCTAACATGAAATATGTATAAAAAAAAAAAGCCTAACATGAAATATAAGGGTTTTTATTATCAATATGATAATTCAATGTGATATATACGTTGATATGGGATTATAGACAAAATTACGGGAATATGAAATCAGGAAAAACTGCCAATGGCGGTTTTTGCTAGATTCAGCGTGCATGGAAACAGTGGCATGCAGAGGATGGATTCAGAGGCATGGAAATCAGAGACTCTAAAAAGCTGCTGTACATTGACAAACAAGACAGACGATGGTTGGACGCGTGGACGGCCCCCAAAAACCACTAGTGGCAGTTTTTCCTTTGACCACTACAGGAATTTGCTTTGAAAAAGCTGCTGCAGTTGTTGGAATCTCAAAAACTGCCAATGGCGGTTTTTTGGCAGCGAATCTCTGCAACAACGCAACGTGTTGTCCCCCCGTGTGTGTGCATGCAGCCGTGCCTCATTACATATATGTGGGAGGAGCAATTTTGAGGGAGAGTTTTCAAAATCGAAGAGAGAAAGATAGAAAGGAAGGAGGAAGAAGAAGGAGTTTTGAGTGAGGGAGTTTTGTGAGTGAGTGAGGGAGTTTTATAAAAAAAAAAGGAAGAAATTTCTTTTTATAGAAGGAAAAGGAAAATATCAGAAAATAAAAATGGTTCATGATTTAATTACGATTCCACACAAGCATATTTCAGAAGAGATTTGTGATCAAAATGTAAGTATTATTTTTTTAAAATATTTTTTTATTTTGTCTGTGAAACAAACTTTACTATTGATTATTGAATAACATGATTAAATTGTTAAAAATAATTTTTGATTTGGATGTATTTATTTTTTTATTAAGTTGTTAAAAGATTATTGTTATGTGTTCTATTTTGTTATTCTTAACTATTAGTTTAATGGATTAGTCTTTTAAATATTATTGCTAATATAATATTAGTGTTGTTTGATAATGGAAACTTTAATCATATGAGATTTAACATTTTGATTTTTAAATGATGTTAAATATAAATTTAAAAGATATTTTTATCAGTGAATTTTTTAAAAAAAATTAAATTTCTTGTTTATTCTAATTATGGAAAAAAATATGTCCTTATACTAAAATATTAATTTTTTTTTACATTTTTAAAGTAATAATGAAAATAAAATATCATATTACATGCTTTATTAATCTCTGTTAATTTACTATTTGTAACAGAGAATGAGGCTATTGCACCCTCGTCACTTACGCATGATGCCACCTAGGGCCGAAATACGTGAGCATTTACAATAGGTTGGTATTGATCGTATTGCACAAATTTGTCAAATACAAATAAATGACCCCATTATTAATGCACTTGTTGAACGGTGGAGGCCGAAGACACACACATTTCATCTTCCTTGTGGGGAATGCACAATTACTTTAGAAGATGTAGCTATTTTACTCAGACTCCATATCGATGGCCTGCCAGTCGTTGGATCTACTAATCCCAGCACCGTAGCCCTCCAAAATATGTGTGATGAGCTACTTGGTGGTCGACCTGGTCGATATGATATTGATGGATTTGAAATAAAATTAACGTGGCTCACACAGCATCTTGGTTCACACCCTATTGATTTTGACATCGCAAGAGCACAACATGTTCGTGGATATATGTTATCTCTGTTGGAGCACATTCTAATACCGACCAAGAGCAATTTAGTAATCCATGAAAAATTTCTACAATTGTTGGTGAATTTAAATGAAATTGGGCTTTATAGCTGGGGTTCAGCAAGCCTAGCTTTTCTTTATAGAGGACTAGATCGGGCTACACGTAGTGATGCGAAAGAAATTGACGGTTGCATGATATTGCTGTAAATGTGGGCGTGGAATCGGCTCCCATGGTTGGCTCCAATACCAGCCAAACCAATGGCTTTTCCTCTTGCTCTCAGGTAATTTACATTTAAACAAATTATTAGTCTGTTGTAATCAAAATTGGCTCTAATTAATATAAGCTTTCATAGATGGACACAAATACAGTATCCACATAATACTCCGTTTAAAGATCTTGGGAATATCAGATAGGCATTAGATCATATGGGAGTTCATCAGGTTTGCATTAATATTCCACAGTATCTCTCGTAATACCACATATAATACTATTTATAAATCTGATTTATTTTTAATAATGCAGTTTATGTGGCAACCATATGGGGATGACGCTATTAATGCACATATTCTAGATGACGTCAAAGGCGAGCGGCTATTGTGGCCAACTGTTAGCCCATTGATCTGCTTTGAGGTATTAGAGTCACATGCAGCTGATCGAGTAATGCGTCGGTTTAGATTTGCTCAGTATATTCCTCTCCCGCCCAAAGTTTAGAAGGGTTTTACAACAAAGACTTATGAGGAATAAGAGAACCAAAAAATTGGAGAGCCTTACATGAAACTGGGTTACTTTATAGGACCACCGATATAATTATATATTACTGGGAATTGTCATTGATAATTATAATCATTCTCCTGAGTATTGGGAATAGTATACACAATATGTGATCAACTGATTTTGGTTGTCCTCAAGAGATGCAAAGAAATACTCCCAAAGAACAACAAATTCCCTATAAAGCTGCCCTTTCCTCAACAGCAGTTGTTCCCTATTGAGCTGCCTCTTCCTCAATAGCAGCAGTTCCCTATGGAGCCACCACCCTCCCAGCACCACCATTATCATGCACCAGTATCCTGAGCGGCAATTTTCTGCACCTTTGGCACAACTGAATGAGGAGTTGTATTGGTCTCCACAGAGGGAGCAGTGGCGTCCATTTCAATGGGATCAACAAACCCTACAACAGCAACCAGCTCGAATGTTCGTAGATGCATCAAACATTTGTTGTGCTTCAAGAAGTAGAGATTCGCGAGGGAGAAGATCTGTTGACTGCAGCAGTGGCAGTGGAATATCTCATGGGTTATTATGCACCTACAATTTTTTCATTGATGATGCTCAATCTACCCAATGAGCAGTAACCCCTTATGAGTTTAACTTGAATGAATAGGCATCCGTGGAAGAGGTGCACATAGATCCGTACAAGAGATGGGAATATATCAGGCACCCATAGAGGAGGATGTGTACCGACCAGAGATGGTAACACCTGCTTATGGGATTACATCTTAGCCAATATTCTTATCGGGTGATCAATGTTCGGTGCCATTGATGCAGTACGAGATGCCATAACAAACTATGGAAGACACATCTATATCTGCCCATGCAATGAATCTCGAAGTTGTCGGAAATGAGGCTGCACAAGATGAACATGCTGGAGATCAGGGTGCAGGAGATGATGGTGGTAGAAGAGGAAGACCAAGGGGACTCGTTTCTCGCCTTTTACGTCCATTTACTTATTCCCCTATTAAATTTACTCCCCAGAAATCAATAAGAAAAAAGGGAAAGGGAAGGAAAAATAGTGTTCTTTAATATAATTAAGTAGAAATTTGTTCAACTAAAGTGTTGTAATATAAATATTGTTCATCATTTTCCATGTTTATGTATAAATAATATCTTATTGGTATTCTTACCCTTGTTGTTATATCTCTTATTGTTATTCTTTCCCTTATTTTTATCTCACTTGGTTAATTGCTATTTCTAATTTAACAAAACTTAAATGCATTACTTATTTTAAAGACATTCAAAATAGTGGCCATTGAGTTTAATCAAGCAAAGTCTAAATTCCATAAGGTTAAGTAAAGTTTTAGTTCAAGTAAAGTGATATGATAACTCAATTCAGTAATATACAAAACGATAATAATAATAATAACAACAATGACAATCCAATTATAACTACATCCACATACAACAATAACAATTTAGTCATCATAGAATAAAAAGCAACAACAATCTAATCATCACCGCTCAACACTATGAACTAGACTCAGGAGTGTTTGGAAATCGACTGCGACTATGCCTCTCTCCTTGACAAAGACCGCACCATCGTGGTCCTCTCATCTCACTAAGGAAACGGGTTGATTTGGGACAACCTTTTATTGTGCGCTTTTAAGGCGGGGTTAGGACAAAGTCTTGGGCCTCTATACTAGGGCCATGTGCTTTTGTTCCCGATGACTCCAAACTTCTTCTTGTAAACTTTGCATATTTCATTAATCTTATAGACATCATTGACATAAGATCATCAGTCAACATTCTGGCTAGAGCAATAAGCAATTACGTGATGACACGGATATCGATTTGTCTGGAAGTCACCGCAGTCACAATACCTTTGCCTCAAATTAACTCTATAATCTTAGCTGCTAGATAGCTCTTGAACATGGAAAGCCTCATTTTGCCTATCAAATCGACTGACACGGAGGATTCTAGATGCCTGCTCATTTGATTGAAGTCGAGTCGTCACAATTTCGGAGAAAATACGTCTAGCATTTAATCGTGCATTTGCCTCGCTACCTTTTCGTGCAAATAACTCTGCCAACCGAAAGTAAGTTGCTCGAACCAATGCGGTGATGGGAAGATTGTGAGCCCCCTTTAGCACAGAGTTCATGCACTCGACTAGATTCATGGTCATGTGAACCCATTGATGGTCACCATCATATGCTTAAACCCACTTTTGCCATGGAATTTCATTAAGCCAGTCTATATATACCTCTCCACGTTCCCGCATCCGTTCGTAATGAATATTAAATTCACGTTTCGCCCTCGAATACCTTGGGAAACATAGCATGGTTGATATATTATATCTGAAAATTGCATTGACAAATTCACAAGTCCAAAAATATAAATTACCCATGTGGACGACGAGTTTGTGCAAGTAAGGTGCCTTGAATCTATGCAAGAAATTGGCAGTGATGTACCTAACATAATACATGTGGAATGCTCTCGGAGGTTCCCATTAACCATTGCTTCACCTTATTGCTGCATTAATTGACTCGTGGCGATCAGAAATAATGCCAACTCCATCTCGGGTCACTACATGCTTGCGCAAATTATCCAGGAAAAAATTACATGCATCTGCAGTCTCGCCCTCGACAATAGCAAAAGCAATTGGTAATATATTTTGATTGCCATCTTGTGCAACTGCCACTAAAAGAGCTCCTTTGTATTTCCCATACAAATGTGTCCCATCAACTTGCATAAGTGATTTGCAATGTCTGAATGCTCTAATCCAGGGACCAAAACTCCAAAACACCGAGCATAATATTCGCATGTCCGGAACTAGCTCATCTTCGTGGTAGGCCTCTACAGCATCCACTTGAACAACAGATCCTCGAATAGCATCACACATTGCTATACACCATTGCGAAAAAGCTTGAAACGAGGCTTCCCATTGACCGAATATTTTTCAATTACTTTTTGCTTTGTCATTCATGGTTTTTGGTATGTTGTTGTATATCCGTACTGAGACTGAATATCTGCAATCACAAATTTTATCTTAAAAGAAAGGTCAGATTCTACCATGGGCTTGATACATTCTGCAATTGTATCCGAATCTAATTTTATGTGATCCTACAAAATCCTTGCCCTAGTGCAAGTGTGTGGGTCATTGTACTTTCTAATTTCCCAATAATACTTATTCTTCCTAAAACTGGCTGTAACAAGCCATCCACAATCTATGCCATAGCGTATGCATTTACAACAAAGTGTCATTGGGTCTGACTCATACACTTTGTAATCCACTCCTTTTGATATACTATAGCGTCTACTTGCCCGTGCAACAGCTTCTCTGTCACTAAATTGCATTCCAATACATAATTCTCCATCTACAAAAAGGTTACCTATGACATGAAACATGAAGATAGAATAATAAATATTACAAAATTAAAATGGCAACAAAATTAAATATATAACAATTAATCAAGAAAATATATTAATAGGAAAATAAAGATTAAGATGAAAAATAATGATTATGATGAAATGTCAGTGACTACATACCCAAGTTCGCATACTCTGAAAACTCAAGTGCTTGCAAAGCTTCAAGATTTAAATCACGCATGAATGATGGCTCTCCAAACGGATGCTGACTAACCACCACCGTATTTGATATGTGCAACTACTCGTCATTTATATCATCATCCACATTATCATCTGTACTATCATCTCCACTTCCATATTGGTCTTCAAAGTCTTCGTCATCACTTTCACTAATGTTTTGTTCCCATTCTATCTCTCTTTCTAAAACTGTGTTTGGCTCAGCTTCTTCCTCCTCATCGTCAGCTTGATGATAAAAAACAATAGCAGCTTCTTTAAAATTAACGTACAACTCAGCAATAGAAATTTGTACTTGATGTTGCTGATATACCTAAAACATTTGTTGAAGGTCACCATCATCGCTTATTGGAATTGTTTGGTATTGCATGAAACCGCCAAATATTGAGATTGGACACCTATATGTTATTTTGTCCACTATTTTTGGAGCCTCAGCTTCTATGTATTGACAAAACCCACTCTCTAGATCTGCAGATAATATAGTATTCTAACACAGAAATATACTGGCTTCTCGTATATAAATATCATACCTTCACTCGTGTTTGTAAGAATGTCACTATTAAAATATATTACTATATTTGCACTCATTTTATGCTACTCTCTACTTTACACTCTCCACTTTTGCCTTCAATTTCTGGCAAAACCTCTGTGGGTTACAATGAGCATGAGCCAAGTTATATATATTAGAGGTTCCTAAAAATCACTAATGGCATTTTTTGAGAGTCAAAAATCACCAATGGCATTTTTTGCCAGTCAAAAACTGCCAACAATGTTTTTTAAGATAACAAAATAAAAAATTTGAAGGTGCCAAAACCCACCACTGGCTGTTTTTAGCATCCAATAATTTTCAAGTTTCAAAAATCGCCAATAGCGATTTTTCCCTATTTCCCGTATTCCCGAAAACATCCCAGAATCCCATATGCATATATATTATACTTGTAAAAGCCATATAGAAAAAAAAGACGTGAAATATAACATTTCTTTTGTGCATACATAATATTTTTCCCATATATATATATATATATATATATATATATATATATTGGTATTCACACACACATTATTACGGAACTCATGGAATGGTTTAAAAATGATTTTCCAAAAAAAGTAACGGATAGAGAGAGACTCATTCATGATTTGTATCCGAGACTGACAGGGACCAAGTGGAAAACCAATGGAAAGAGATTTGCAAGGCAACACAGAAACTGAACTTTACACAAAGCTGCAGGTCGAGGCAACTATGTTCTTAGCAAAAAGGTCGGCCAAGTAACGCCGCAGATAGTGTCCAAATGGCACTGGACAAGCAATATACGCAAGTGACGAAGCGCTCAGACAATTGTGCGTCGCTGTCAGAGCTGGCTGGCAAAGACCCTAGAGACAAGTTTCCGTTCTTGTACAGTGAATTAAAGTAAGAATTGACTTGCAAACTGGACATGTGGCGCATGACTTGACTGTCGTCTCCATGTTGAAAGGGTTGCTTACGATTTCACACGATAAGGTCCTAATGATTGTCTTCATAAATAATTGTCTTATTAACGTGTATGCATTAAAAGGATTGGATTGGGTATGATTTTTTATTTTTATGTGAATTTAAAATAAATATAGTAATGTAATTGGTTGAAGATGCGTAAAATGGAGATAATCATTAAATAAAAAGGAAAGAGAAAACGTAACCCAAAAAAAAAAAAAAGGAAAAGGTAAAGATATAATAAATCATTATTAAAGCCATTGTTATTACCGACTTTTAATGATAAAAAAAAAAGTGCCATCAATTTGGTGTTCTAATAATACAAAAACAGTCAATTTTTTTTAATTATTAATTGAGTTCAGTTAAATTGATCAAATGATGCTATTTGATTTTATCATATTTAAACCACATTTAAACAAGTTATTGAAATGAGTCTAATGATAAATATATCAATATAATTATTGAGTATCTATTTTTTTATATTTAATTACAATTTTTATGTCATTTTAAAGGATCTTTTAAAGGATTTATGATTAGAAAACTCAATTAATTACATTACACTATCAAATGATTAAAATATATGCTTACTCAAAAATTATTAAACTTATTTTTTTTTGGTGAGTATTAAACTTATTTTTAAATGAGCTTTTTTTTTGTCTGCTATTTTTAAATGAACTTGTTAAAACATCTTTTGGTAGAATTAAATTATGTCAATGTCATGTAGCTGTACATGGTGAGATGAAATTTGATTACTGTGCTAATAAGGATCGATTTAGCCAGAAGAATATCAAACAATGTCAACTCAAAAGTACAAGGTTTTTTGATTGCCGCTCATTGTAAATCTAAATAATTTGTATATAAATTGACATATATAAACCATCTAAACTACAATTTGTATGTTAAAACTCTGCAATAACATTAAAAAAAAAAAACTTGGTCTTTCATGAAAAACGAAGTTGAAACTATTTAAGCCTCATATTCCCTGACATTTGGAAATGCGGCAAGGAAGTTTTTCAAACAAATCTGACAAGGATTTATAACATTTATCATCACGCCACAAGAAAAACCTCCATTTGTGGGTGAAAGTTTGCAGCAGCCTCCAAACCGCCGCAAATTGCGGTGATTTTTGCAATGGGTTGTGATTTGGGAATTTTGCGGTGATCAAAACCCACTGCAATTGAAAATTAGGGAATAATTATTTTTTTTTAAGAAATTAGAGCTTGTGGTTGTCTAAGCCGCCGTCATGTTGTGATAGAATTTCTAGCAGTTTCGTCACCCACAAATTCCTAACGTGAAATATTTCTTAGGGCATACTTTTTTTTAATAACATGTTTTAATATAAAATAAATTAATTTAAATACAAACTAAATATTATACGTAATAAATAATAATAATAAAAATAAGCAAGTTTAACCTAAACGATTGAGGAGTTTAATTTTGAACCTTTTTTTTATATAATTATTAGACAAACTCAAAACTTTTCAAAAGAGAGGAGCAAGATATACCAAAAAACAAAAAAGACATCAACACAAAAAATTCCAAGCACCATGGCTTCAACCTGATTCAAACCATCAGTCCTCCAAGATAATATTACGCCTTCTAGCTGATGTCATTGCCAATATCTACCTAGTCTCATCCGTATGGTTTTCTACAAACACTTGAAGCTGCAAAAATCTCCAAGATAAAAAAAAATTGTACATTGATCTGAAAACCTTCCTATGAGAACACCAACACCAACTCCCTGACACCATCTCTGACAACTAAACTCTGCCCCACATCTATTCAAATCACATGATCAAACATCCACCACCCAAACAACCCCACGATAACACTTAATTTTGAATGGTAGAGATTTGTGTTTATGCAAATGAAAGGAGTAGGTCATGAATTAGCTTGAAAATGAAGCAGGACATGTTGACTACTAACTTTAAAAAAAAGTTAGAGTTGTCAATTCATTAAGTTTTATCATAGGTTGGCAAATGAATCACTTTAGAAGTAAACTAAAATAATTTGTAGCCCGTCTATTAGCTTCCGTAATTAATTTAACTTAAAAAATTATTCAAAAAATGATGAGTTTGGTGGGTCAATTACAGATTGACATGCTTAACTGATCAAAAAAAAAATAAAATAAATTACATATATAATAAATAACCCGAGAGGCTAATATTAGATTTAAGAATGTTCCTCATTCGATCCGTTAGTGTTAGTTACTTAGGACAACTAAGGGTTAGTTATTTTTGTACTGTCAGTTAAGTTTAGTTCCCTTTTAATCATGCCCACGTGCAACACCAGTGCACTCACTCTCATGTATATATATCTGATTAGTCTCATTAATAAGATTGAAGTTTCCATTTCCAATACTAAGCATTAGTTGACTAAATTCTCTCTTCCACGTTCTCTTTCTTCCCCTCATCTTTTTCCACTTTTTCTCTAAAATTCTTCTCATTCTTTACTTTGTTCTTCCATGGATGATCCTACAAGTCCTTTCTTCCTCCATAGTTCAGATCATCCTAGTTTGGTTCTTGTCTCACAGCACCTCACTCGAGAAAACTATGGATCTTGGAGTCAAGCATTCAAGCTTGCACTTTTTGTCAAGGCTAAAGTTGGCTTTATTGATAGATCTCTTCGTGCTCCTAATGCAACTAAAGAACTGCAACAGTTTCAGCACTGGATCTGCAACAATAACATCATAATATCCTAGATCCTTAACTTTGTTGCCAAAGAAATTACTCCTACTATAATCGGTTATAGCACTGCGGTTGAGATTTGGAATGATCTCCGAGATAGGTTCAAACAACAGAATGGACTAAGACGTTTTCAGATCAAGAAAGATCTGATAAATCTGCAACAAGGAGCTCTCACTGTGAGCCAGTATTTCACACGATTAAACGCACTTTGGGAGGAAATGAATGAATATAAGCCTATGGTTGAGTGCACATGTGGAGTATTCAATCGATTCTTGAACATTTTCAATCTGAGCAAGTTATGCAATTCCTCATGGGACTAAATGATCAATTTGCCGAAGTAAGGGCTCAGATTCTGCCAATTATGAAGCCTATATGTTCAATTAACAAGGTTTTCTCATTGGTGATTCAATAAGAAAGGCAATGATCTATTGGTTCTTCCTTTAGATAACAATAATGATGCTCAGCTTGCCTTTGCAGCAAAAGTTGCTCCTCCAAAAGCAAATGACAGAAGAAAGATTGTCCAATTTGTTCACACTATGACATTCCAAGTTAGACTATTAACAAATGTTTCAAGATCCATGGATACAAGCATAAGAGCAAACAATCTTCTTAACACACTACAAACCAAGCCGTAGTTCAAGATTCTGCTATTCCTGAGACTCTAGTTGTTATTCCTGCAAACTATTAGCAACAACTTCTGGCTCTTTTGGCTTCTCACATTGCTCAAACCACTCAGACTCCCACGGCCACTCGTGATTTCAACAATATTGTGAAGTCTGGTATTGTGTTTACTATACATAATTATTTTACACATTCTATATCTCATTGGATAGTGGATTCAGGTGCTACATGCTATACTGCTCATAATATTGCATCTTTTAGCAATATTTTACCTGTCAATGGCATCATTGTTATTCTTCCTAACAAAACTAAAATTCCTATTCAATTTATAGGATTTGTGAAGTTCAATTCAGATTTTGTTTTGCACAATGTGTTTTGTGTGCCTAACTTCAATGCCAATCTTTTCTAGGTCAGTGTTTTTCTTAAAAAACCAAATAGATTTGTCATGTTTTTACCTAATAGCTTCCTTATATAGGACATACAAACATTGAGGATGATTCGTAGGGGTGAACTCATTGAAGGCTCATATGTCTTCAAAGTGAACCAACTACCTTAACCATCATCCAATGTTGTTTCTATGTTTTCACAAATTTCTGTTCTTGTTGCTTGTAATATACAAACTTCTAATAAAGTGCTTATAGATGTAATGCATGCTAGACTAAGTCACATTTCTGATCAAAGATTGAATGCTCTCAAGAAGGATTTGAATATATGTACAAAGAATTTTATCAATATTCCTCATTGTTCTGTTTGTCCATCAGCAAAACAGAAGAGGTTATCTTTTCCTTCAAATAATAGTGTTTGTGCATCTATTTTAACATCATTCATTGTGACATTTGGGATTCTTTTCATGCACCTACACATGTTGGACATAAATATTTCCTTAGCATAGTTGATAATCATTCGAGATACACTTGGATACATTTGCTCAAAACCAAATCTGAGGTTACTAAGTTGGTAGAACAATTTATTAACTAGGTTCAAACTCAATTTGGTGTTGTAGTGAAATGCATCAAGTCTGATAATGCTTTAGAACTAAGATTATCAAATTTAGCACATAAAGGCATAGAATATCAATTTTCTTGTGTGCAAAGGCCACAGCAAAATGTTGTAGTAGAAAGAAAGTTCAACACTTATGAAATGTTACAAGAGCTTTGTACTTTCAGTCTCGTGTGCCTATCGGTTTCTAGGGTAAATGCATAGCTATTGCTACCTATATCATTAATGGAATTCCTTTATCTATTCTAAATTATAAAACTCCTTACTATTTTTCGCATAAAACTCAACCTGGTTATGCTAGTATGAGAGTATTTGACAGTTTGTGTTATACATCAACCTTATTGACCAATAGACACGAATTCACACCTAAAGCTCATCCTTGTGTTTTTGATGGGTATCCTAAAGGATACAAAGGTTATAAGGTTTTCAACCTAATTACAAAATCTTTTCAAATATCTAGAGATGTTGTCTTTCAAGAAACTATATTCCCCTTTAAATCTAAAATACCTGCTGACCCTCAAGGTGATCCTTTCCCTGACACTGATATACCAGAACCCACATAACCCTTCCAACTCATACCTCAACATCAACCACCCATCGATCCACCTGGCCCACCCCCTCCTAGGAGGTTTACTAAAGTTTCTAGACCTCTTGCATACCTGACTGATTTCCAATGCCATAATACCAATGCTAAAAAATATCCTATCAATAAGCATGTTTCATATCAGAAGCTGCAACCTCATTATCATCAATTCATTTCATATGTGAATTCTATTTATGAGCCAAATTTTTTTCACCAAGTAATCAAAATTCCTGAATGGCAACAAGCCATGAAGGAAGAATTGGATGCTATGGAAAACAATAACACTTGGACTACGGAGTCATTACCTAGTAGTAAACAACCTATTGGCTGTAAATGGATCTATATAATCCAGATGACAGTGTTTCTAAGTATAAAGCTCGCCTAGTTGCCCAAGGATTTACACAACAGGCTGGTATTGACTAATTGGAAACTTTTTCTCCAGTAGCAAAATTAACTATTATGAGAGTACTTGTATCTATTGCTATAGTAAAAAATTGGTATTTAATGCAATTAGATATCAACAATGCTTTTCTAAATGGAGATCTCTTTGAGGAAGTTTATATGCAATTACCTTTGGGTTATAATTCACCCAAAGTAAATAGTAAGGGGGAGCCACTTGCTTGTAAGCTAAATAAATCTATCTATGGCCTCAAACAAGCCTCAAGGCAATGGTTTACCAAGTTTTCCTCTACCTTACTTAATCATGGTTTCACTTAATCCAAGAGTGATTACTCCTTGTTTCTTAAAGGCCATGGTAACTCTTTGGTAGTGCTTCTTGTTTATGTTGATGACATTATATTGGTAGGTTCAGATCTTAATTCACTTAATGCTGGTAAACAATATGTTTTTAAACTTAAGGATCTTAGTTCTCTCAAGAATTTCCTTGGACTAGAAATAGCTAAGTCCTCATCAGGTATATTCTTATCTCAAAGAAAATACACTTTGTCTTTATTAGATGAAACTAGTTTTTTGGCTAGTAAACCTGCAAGTTTGCCAATGGATCCTATTCTAAAACTCAATCAATCTAATGGTGATCCTCTTGAAGATATTAGCCAATACAGAAGACTCATTGGAAGCTTTCATACCTCACGCTCACAAGATCAGACATTGCATTCACTGTGAATAAACTCAGTCAGTTTGTGTCCAACCCACACACCTCACATCTTAGTGTCGTCCACCACCTATTGAGATAATCCAAGATAGCCCCTGGTCAAGGATTGCTCTTCTCTGCAAAGTCCAGTCTCACTCTTATTGCCTATGCGGATGTAGATTGGGGAAATTGAATTGACACAAGGAAATCCATATCCGGATATTGTGTATTCCTTAGTGAAAGCTTAGTATCTTGGAAGTCCAAAAAATAGCCTACAGTAGCAAGGTCATCTGCAGAAGCTGAATACAAGGCTATGGCAAATGTTGCTAGTGAAGCTGCTTAAAGATTTTGTGGTTACCACTAGTTCTGTCAAGCTCCTATGTGACAACCAAGCTACTATTCACATAACTCCCAATCCAACATTTCATGAACGCACCAAACTTATTGACATAGACTATCATTTTGTAAGGGAAAGGGTGCAATTAGGATTACTAAAATTGATTCATGTCAAGACACAACATCAACTTGCAGATGTCATGACCAAACCTCTTAATACTACCTCCTTTAAATTCATTATGTCCAAGCTGGGAATCAAAGACATTTACTTCCCATCTTGAGGGGGAGTATTACAGTTAAGAATGTTCCTCATTCTAGTCGTTAGTGTTAGTTACCTAGGACAACTAAGTGATAGCTAAGGGTTAGTTGTTTTTGTACTGTTAGTTAAGTTTAATTCCGCTGTAATCATGCCCATGTGCAACACCAATGCACTTACTCTCATGTATATATATCTGATTAGTCTTATTAGTAAGATGGAAGTTTCCATTTCCATTACTAAGCATTAATTAGTTGATAGTTAACTTACCTTGTCCCACTACAACTTGCTTATTAATTGGGATAGATTAAAGTAATTCACCCAAAAAAACTAGTTGTAAAATGTAACCCAACCTATTTTTTTTTTTTTTTTTACGAATTATAAACAGATTAACCTATTAGATTCAACCCGTATTGTCATTAGTAATAATAGATGCCAAATAGCTCTCAAATCCTTGTAGAGTGGTAGGGTACATGGTAAGTACATCACCCCGTGAAAAGAGGAAAACAGACATAGTCAATGGGCATGAAAGGAAAAACAAAACAAGAGCACAGCACGATTTGTTCCTTTCATCAAACAACATTGTCCTATAAAAATATCCAACAACACAATCTTATTTTAAAACGTTGTAGCCGCTAAACTCCAAAAGATTCAAACCAGGAAAACAATTCCATGTGAAGCCTGCGATCTTAAGTACATTTTCACCATTCAAGTCAAGATCTGTTCGTTTCTCTTCTCAAGTTATGATGTGGAAGTGGGAAGATGGTGGAAATAATACATATTTCAAAGGATAAAGACTGAAATATATAAGTGAAAAACTGCTAATAGAGCATGTGAATTGTGGGACAGAACCATATTGGGTTACATTTTTTAAGGGAATATTGGCGACCATGCACGCACAGTAACAAAGACGTACTACCTGTAATATGTTTGTAGGGAAAATAGAAAGTAAAAATGCGTTCAACAGTTTAGAGCCCTTTTATATTTTTTCAATTTTGATTTTCTCGAATTTCAACCCAAGAAATTTTTACCAAACCTTAATTACAAGCTGCCTTTCTTTTCCCTCTCCTTTTCTTGCAAGCAATCAAGTGCTTAATAGTAATTATCACACCTCTTCCAAACAGCCATATACCATACTTAGAGAGATATGTATGTGGTGCAGAAGGAGAGATGGCAGCAAAATTAATGAGAAAATTCAATCCAACAGAATTCCATTACTACCATATATGGTTACGCTAGCGCGGCTATAAATTCCCATTTGAAATTAGCTATGGTTGATCTTCAGTGGAGTTTTAAGCTAAAGACGATCTTATCCATAGAAAATAATTTGAGATATATAATAGACAGTAAAAGAATAATTTAAAAACTGCAATCATTGGATGAAGAACAACTTGTGCAATTATTTTTGTAACTTTTAAGGACCTCTGCATTAACTTGAAACTATTCATTTATTATTTGTTTGGACTTGAAAGAGATAATAAAAGGAAAGAAAATATAAGAAAAGAAAATAATTATTTGGTTGAGAAATAAAGTAAAATATAATTATATCTAAATTATTTCTTTATCATATTTAATCATTAAAAATAAATAATTTTTTTAAAAATAAGCTTGTCTCTAAAATTAAAAAATAAGAAAATATTTAACGTTAAATCATTTAGTGAATTATAATTTTAATGCATTTATTAATTTGACGGTGAATATTGCTTTTTGTAGCTTTAAAAACAAGTTCAATTTAAAAAAGTATTATTTAAGAATAAAAATGTTATTTATTTTTTTTTGCAATATCTTCTTACTTGAGAGAAAAAAAAAAACCTTTTAGTGGATTGCACTAGAATTGTTTTCTTTTCTTTAAATTTTCTTTTGGCAATAAACTAAAATAAAAATAACAAAATTATTTCATTTTCTTTTTATTTTATTTTCATTGTTCTCATTTCCTTCAACCAAATAATATATCAACTTTTTTTTTTCATATAGGTACAAGTGAATATAAAACATAGTTATATATTTTCATGTGAAAATTTCTATTCATTTAATGGTTTCTGATTCTCTGTCTCCCTGTCTCTTAATTTGCTTTATGGGATGTGACTGCTGCATGCATGAAACGTCACGAATAGATTTGCATCTATGTACGCATGTATAATTTTTTGGTACTCCGGAATTTTGTTGTCTGCTGCTGCTTCAAGGGACCCGTGTGGTCCAACGCATGAACAATTTGTGGCCAACATTTTCAGCAGAGCATTAATGTCATGTTGCCGGCCAAAATAAAATCTATCGAGGCATCGAGGTTTCACTGAAAAAAGGCAGTGGCAAGGGAAACATCCCCAAAAAAGAAAAAAAAGGAAGATAAAATTTAGATAACTACGTAAAAATCCGTTTCGGCTAATATAGGATTATCTATTTTTTAGAATATCGGGGATTGTTCCCCACGATCAAAACCAGGCAAATATTCTTTGCATTGATATATTAGGTGCATTGAGTGGCACATTTTGTTTGGTTTTATGGTTCATTCTCTTCGTTTTGCTGTTTCTTTTATATATTTTTTTGAAAGATACGGGTAGTAAGTTCCACTTTTTGACAATGTGTTGCGCCATTTTAAAAATAAATAAATAAATCAGATATTCTAAGGTTAACCCACTTTAGCGGATAGCATCTGCCCTTTTTTTTTTGTTTTTTTTTCTGAAATTGTTCCACTTTCGGAAACATTCTCCATGAACATTAGAATGGCCCACCTAAAGATTTTATTTTTTTGTCAACCCGACCTTCATTGTTTTGGTCCTTGTCAACACACCTTAAGTTGTAGCTAAAAGAATTTAAGCCCACTTAAGATAGGCGCATACCCGCACTCTAGAAGCTAGCGGTAGTAGCCTCTGACCCAAAAAAACCAAAGAGCTAGTACCAGTAGCCCAAATAAAGTGCCTATCCCTTGGCCCCGACCTGGTTCTTACAACCTCACTGTCCTATCCCTTGGCCTGGCCCTCCTCCTCATTCTTTTTCTTCTTCTTCTTTTTTTATAGGGGTGTTCAAATCTAATCTAATCAAACTCATCAAACTAATTCATTCCAAATCGAAAATAAATTAAAATTAAAAAAATTTGGATTGATTTAGATCTTATTTTTCGCAAACCATTTGAATTGGATCGGATTTCGGATTTAATTTTTAAAATTAATCCAAACTAAATAATATTATATAATATATTTTTTTATTATTAAGTTTATACTTTAATTTATAATAATTTTAATTTATCACATAATTTTTTATATTTATATCTCATTATCATTTAAGTAATATTTTATTTTTTATTTTTATTTATTTATTTCATTAATTCAAGTTACTTTTCATTTATAATACCTTATAATTAAGATTTATTTTATAATTAACCGATTAAACCGATCCAATTCAAACTGCTATATATTTTATTATTTGAATCAAATAAATTTTTTACTCAAAATTGATTCAAAACACACTGCAAACACCTCTATTCTTCTATGTAAACCTCATTGCGTTCATAATAGGCAGTACAAATTTAATTTTATATCTTAGGACCAAAAAAAATTAATTTTATATCTAGACAAAACAAACATTATATATATATATATATATATATATATATATATATATATATATATATATATATATATATATATATAAACCATCAACATAAATTTATTGGATCTCAATTAATCTAATTCAAATAAAATTGATTGACTATAAAAGTAAAACTCTCTTTAATGTTATTTTTTTAATTTACAAAAACTTGAATACAAAAACTTCTTTTACAAAAATAAATATTAAACCACTTAAATCAATCGTAACATTTAAAATCATAGTTTATTAGTTTTGTTGAAGCTTTATTCACAAGCGCTAATATTTGCACTCATAAATTTGGACTCACTATCTAACACATACTTACAAAAAAAAAAAAAATGTGAGATCCACCTTTAGGTAGTGTGTGATACACCCTACGCCCTACTCTCTGTTTCTTGATTTTCATATATATATAAGACTTATTTCTCAATCTCATGAACTTCACCTTAGATATGCCTGGATATAAAGTATTACATGTGTACTGGTATTTTGCTTCCAGTGATGAAGCATTCACGTATCACTCACTACACAGAAAAAGAAGGGAGAAAACTACCCACTTCTCGCCCATACTCATCATCACCTTCACGTACTTCCCCCCTCTCTCCATATATGCATATGCACTACATATTATTATTACGTTCTTGACAGTTTTTCACAATAATGTCTCCAATGAAACTGGTTCACGTCCATACTCCGGCAACCTTTCTGGCCGCTCTTACACTCGCTCTCCTCTTTGTCCCCACCCTCCTCCTGTCGCACCCGAACCCCGTGAGTACCAATGCACGCCACGAAACGGCGCGTCGAACCTTCTTGGACTCACAGCTGGCGGCTGCGGAGGACGGCGCCGTTAGGATCGTGAGGGTTCGCAGAGACGGCGGCGGAGACTTCAGGACGGTGACGGAGGCCGTTGAGAGCATTCCGTCGGGGAACAGGCGGAGAGTGGTGGTGTGGATTGGGATGGGGGTGTACAGGGAGAAGGTAACGGTGGATAGATCGAAGCCCTTCGTGACGTTTTACGGAGAGAGGTGTGGGAACGACATGCCGACAATAACGTACGACGGCAGGGCGTTGCAGTATGGAACGGCGGATAGCGCCACCGTCGCTGTCGATTCTGACTACTTCGTCGCTGTCAATGTGGCCTTCGTGGTACGCTAGCTTTTCCTTTTTCCTCTTTATATATGTTTTTGCTTCATTTCATTTCTTTTTTAAAATTTTCTTGAGCTGTTAAATATTAATATTAACTAGTGGACGAACTTGTTGAGAAAGTGAAATGCAATAATGTAAGGTTCATCTTTCTTTCGGTGCTGCTTCCACTCAGATACACAAGTTCAGATTCATTGTCTGGGTTATATCAATTCTTAGTAGTAGCTAGATACGAAATCGATGAAATTCAACTAGTAATCATGTGTCATGCCGGAAATTCAATGCTCAAGAGTGAGTGCTCACGTGTGTGTGTGTGTGTGTGTGTGTGTGTGTATTCATGAGATTACTCAGGTATCATTAACAGCGTCATCGCCATATCATAAGAGTTGTACGTACAGTCTATCCCGCGTGACTGAAATTCAATTGAAGTTATTTACAAACTCAATTGATATTTTGATTTGGGAGTCGGTTGGCTTCACATATATAAATGTAGTATCAAGTATATATGTGAGTGCTGCCTTTAGGCGCAGTTTCTTATTTCTTATTAATTTTTTAATGAACAGATAATAAATATGGGCAATAAATTAAATTATGGTCTAGCAATCTTCTTTTTGAATACATGCAGAACTCATCTCCAATGCCAGATGAAAATAGCGTTGGAGCGCAAGCGTTAGCGATGAGGATATCAGCGGACAAAGCTGCATTCTACAACTGCAAGTTCATAGGGTTTCAGGACACCTTGTGCGATGACAAAGGCAGGCACTTTTTCAAGGACTGCTACATCCAAGGCACCTACGATTTCATCTTTGGAAATGGGAAATCCCTCTACTTGGTATTAATCAAGATGATCACCTATATATATATATGTTAAATAAACCGCCTTAATTCTCCGGTGATTATATATTATGTTTAAGGATACTTCGTTTTCGATTTTCCCGTAGCTCATGTGAATGTGTATACATGCGTTGTGTGTGCGTTCGCAGAGAACTACTATACGATCAGTTGCGGAGGGTTTAAGTGTTATCACAGCACAAGGTAGGGAAAGCATGAAAGAAGACACGGGATTCACTTTCGTGCACTGCAACATAACGGGAAATGGTAAGAGGAACACTTACCTAGGGCGTGCTTGGAAGGGTAGCCCTAGGGTGGTGTTTGCCTACACCTACATGGGCTCCCTCATCAATACCCGACGATGGATCCACCGCCAACTTGCTCATCAACGACCCCAACCCAATCAGTATGTCTAATTAAGCTCTACTCACAAATCCAGGTTACATGGTATTCAAATAATATGTAGTAGATATCATTCATTCATTTTTTTATTCAGATAGTTGAACAATGAAAACACACATGATAAACTTTTATTTTACATATTATTTTGGTTTGATAGGGTGCGGAGAATCAATTTTAATCTATTTTCATGCTATATGCTATCCAAATTGTTTGAAAAAAAAAAAATCAAACCTTTTAAGTTTCCATTTTTTCAGTTACTCGAACAAACATGGCTTTGGTCATTCATTGCCCTGCTTTCATCAGCCTTATTGTGAATTTTTTTTTTTTTTTGACGTATGATAGTATCACCTACTCGATTATTTCAAATTAATTATTTTGACTTTATTGTTTAGGGCAATCTTCTATGGAGAATATAGGTGCATGGGACCAGGAGCTGCTTCCTCTGGCCGCGTAAAATTTGACAAGATACTATCGGATGAAGAAGCAAAGCCCTTCTTGAGCATGGCTTATATTCATGGAGGAAAGTGGGTTGTTCCACCTCCCAAGCTGCGATTCAAATAACTACGCATGCGCCAATTAGGATCAGAGAACATGTTGTGATTGTGCTAGCTCCCCTACGTGTCTGCTAGACAAAGTGTGACGTAAAACTTTGAAAACTTTGTTCTGTGTAGTACTTGATTGTTGTAAGAAACCCTATATCTATGGTAATGTGACGATAGGTGTTGCGCATATCCTTTAATATGACAAAAGTACGGCAATTAGTTGCTACTTACTACAAAAAAGAACGAAGTAGGAAGAGATGGAGACAGCTTGATTAAACCACCATTAAGTTGGCGAATTAATGCTGAGTGACTTTGTGGTCATCTACTTATCACATAGATTGATTTGCATTGTTGTAAGTAGAATCAAATACAATAATAAGGGTAGCAAAATAAGTTACAATAGAACTATGTTATTTGAGCCACTTGCTCTCCCAAATATCGAAAGACCAAAAAAGAAAAAAAGAAAGGGGCCCACCACCTGCATTTTACCCTTGCTTCTTCTCTCTCAACAGCCCTCCCTCTCTTCTCTTTGTGGGTGTTTGGTATCCCCTTTTATAAAGATTTAAATATATTTTCTCATTATAATAATGAGAAGAAAATCATCTCTTATGCATCCACTAATTTTCAAGTGTAACATATCATTATCTTGTGATATTTTTTTTTTGTGTAGACTATCTTGTGATCTAAAGATTTTTTTTAAAAAAAAGAAATTAGATCACTTTTATCAGGTACTCAAAATACTTTTAGGTTCCAGTGGACTAAGTGCCCATTTGTTTTATAGCCGAAGCTCCTCAAATGAGCTTCTGTTGGCAGGAAAAGAAAATTGTTTAGTAAGTGGAGGTGTTTGGCAGGAAAATGTCTTCTAGTAGAAGTACATCCCATGTTACTTTTCATTCTCAATTACTCAACATAAAAAAGAAATTTACTAATATACCCTCATACTTTTTTTATTAACCAAAGATAGGTAGTGCATTGTATTATTGAAAAACATGAGTTGGTCCAAATGGACACAAGCATTACAGCAGAGGGGTTACCCAAGGTCACCACAACAATAAGTAGGACAAAAAATAAAGCAAATAAAGAACTAATAGGAGGGAGATTATGTATTAACATTGTGGCATTCTTCCATTAGCTTCTAAGCTAGGATGAGAATATCATGAGGCCTCATCTCCTTACCGTCAAATACTTTCAGGTTTCTAGCTTTTCAAATCTGCCACAGTGTGATTGCTAGTTTGTTGAGGGTCTTCTTTGCTTTTGCTAATCTTCTAACCTGCTGCAACCAAGCACTCCACCAGTCCACAAAGTGGTCTCTATCTGGTTCTCTGAAGATTGGAGTGAGACCCATTCTGTTAATGACTTCTGTTGCATGAAGATAGGTTATTAAGCTGTGAGTGGTTGGTTCCAACTGCTGATTGCAACATGGGTAGCTAGCATCCAAGTGGGGAACTCGCTACTTTATATGAGCTCTAACTAGGATGCCTTCATGACATGCTTTACATATAAAGACTTGGGTCTTTTGGGGAACCTCCAATGACCAAATTGACTTTTAAACCTCCTTTTACCTCATGATCTCCGGGGTGGCTTCCAAAGGGGGAAGATAAAAGGCAAGAGCCACTTTATAACCGAAGGCAACTGTGAATCTACCTCTTCTGTCAAGATTCCACCCTACTTTGTCGTCTGATCTTGAGGGGGTTATTTCTCTAATTTGTGCAGCTACATCATGGGGGAAATTAGCATTGATTAATTCATCATTCTAGGTTCCACCTTCGTTCATTAGCTGTTTTACTAGGGCAATATCCCAATTCTAATGTATATTTCTAGGAATTTTGATGGGATATGTACTCGGAAGCCATGGGTCCTCATAAACTTTTATAGTACAACTATCACCTACTGTCCATTTGATTCCTTTTTGAAGAACTTTTTTGCCTTTAAGGAGGCTTCTCCAGGCCTAGGATGGGTTTGATCCTGCAGTTGCTGACATGATATCCCCATTATGAAAATACTTCCCTCAAAATACTTTGTAGAACAATGAGTGGTTTTGAGTAGATAGTCTCCAGCATTGTTTAGCAAGTAAAGATAGGTTCATTGCTCTCAAATCTTTAAAACCAAGCCCACCTTCATTTTTAACTCTGCACATCTTACTCCAGCTTATCCACGCCATCTTCCTTTTAGTTCTTCTCTGTCCCCACCAGAAATTTGCCATTAAGCCATGGAGCTCCTCTAAGAAGTTTGAAGCATGATAGAGAGTAAACCGGGATTGCTGTTCCCACTGCTTTGATCAGAATTTCTCTACGTCCAATCGATAATAAACTTCTCTCCCAAGTTTGGAGCTTTTTTCTTACCTTTTCCTTCACATAAGCAAATGTAGCCTTCTTAGATCTCTGAATTGTGGATGGAAGGCCGAGATACTTATCTTGGGTGCCCATATGGTTGATCTTCATCTATTGTGCTAGCTGGGTTCTTAGTCTTTGAGGAGTGTTGCAATTAAAGAAAATGGTTGACTTACTGAGGTTGATTATCTGTCCACTATATGTTTCATAATTGTTTAAGATATTTAAAATATTGGCACAATAAGTAGGGGAAGCCCTGCTAAATAACAAAGAATCATCAACAAATAACAAATGGCTAATATACGGACATCTTCTCCCAACCTTGATCCCATGGATGCTATTGCTTTGTTTTGCCTTGTAGAGCAGGAAGGAGAATCCCTCTGCACATAGGAGGAAAAGATACGGAGATAGAGGGTCTCCTTGATGAAGCCCTCTATTTGGCTTGAAGTAGCCAAAAGGTTAACCTTCCACGATGATAGAGTAAGAAACAGTTTCAACACATTCTTGGACCCATGCTATCCATTTGTCATCAAAACCTAGCTTCCCCATCATGAACCACAAGAAGCTCCATTCTATTCTGTCATAAGCTTTACTCATATCAAGCTTCATAGTCATTTCACAAGTATTGCCCATCCTCTTATTGTTCAAGTAATGCATGCATTCATGGGGCTACGAGAATATTATCTGATATTAGTCTTCCTTTTACAAATGCACTTTGGTTTGCACTGATGATTTTGTTCATAAATTTCTGGAGCTGGTGTACCATCATTTTCGATATTATTTTGTACAAGATTGTACATAAGATAATAGGGCGAATCTGAGTCATATTCCTTGCATCCTCCACTTTTGAAATGAGGCAGAGGTGTGTGTGGTTGAGGCTTTTGAGAATCCAACCCCCTTTGAAGAAGCTCTTGATTACAGCACAAATGTCTTGACCAACTATCTCCCAGAATTGTTGATAAAATTTTGCAGTGAAGCTGTCGTCCCCAGGGGCACCTTCAAGGTTGATGGAGAAAGTGGCTCATTTGATCTCATTATCTGAAATTGGACGGGTTAGCCACTTGTTCATGCTTCTAGTTACCTTGGGTTGTAGGTCATTGAAGCTAGTTGCAGGGTCTAAAGGAGAGCTAGAAATGAATAACTCTTTAAAATAAGCCTAAAAAATAGTTGTTATATCTTCAATCTTAGAGTATCTTAAGCCATTATTATCATCTAATCCCCAAATTTTATTAGCTCGGTGTCTAGCCCAGAATCTAGAGTGAAAGAACTTGGTGTTTCGATCCCCCCACCTTAGCTATTTAATTCTGGATTTTTCATGCCAGAATCTTTCTTCCATTTGATAAGCTTCCAATAGCTCCTTTTCTAATGTTAGGACCTCTTCCTTATCTGCTAGAGTTCCACAGTTTCTGCTAGCTTCCAGTCTATGTTGGATGCTGTCAATCCTTTTGCTTGAATTTCCACCTCCATTTTTTTGCCAAGCCACTATTGCGTGTCTGCAATATTTCAATTTTTGGGTTACTCGGAAATGGGTGAGCTAACCACTTCCGTCTTCCATACTTCTCGAATCACAATCTGCATTGTTTCCTCCTCACACCACCTTTCTTGGAATTTGAATCTTTTGTAGCTTTTAGAGATGGTTGGGGCCAAATTCAATAATATGGGGCAATGGTCTGAGCTTGCTTCTTCCAAGTGCATTATCTTGGCTTGGGCGTATAAGTTTCTCCACTGATCGGTAGCTAGAAATCTGTCTAGCCTCTCCTTGATGAGATCTTTGCCATATCTGTGGTTTGACCATGTACAACCTGAACCTGCTGCACCAAGATCCAACATCCTTGCTCTATTAATGAAATCCATAAATTTATAAATTGAGGTTTGTGATTTGTCTCTACCTCCCTCCTTTTCATGCAAGCCTGTTATTACGTTAAAGTCACCAACAAGTACTATCCTTTCTCCAAGGTTTCCCATGTGGTCTAAGATTTCTTCAAATTGGTCAGTCCTAATTTGCTCATTACTATGGAAGTGGACCCCTATCACCACTCAATCCTGCATCATAGAGGTATTTGAGAATGAGAAAATGATGAAATATTGCTTGTGCATCATTATATTTACCTGAGCTTGCTCTTTCCATCCGACTGCTACACCTCTTGCCTTACTTGCAGATCAACACAAAAGACACTAGCAAAACCACAGCTCCTTAAATGTTTCTCTACCAAAGAGGATGGATTCTTGGTCTCACAGAAAAACCCAACCTCGAGGGAGTAGGTTTTGCATATCCCTTTGAGATTATGGACTGTCAAGAGACTCTCCATACCCCGATAGTTTCATGAGAGAATCTTCATGGGTCCTGGGGTGCCGTATGAAGGCCGGCACCCTCCACCTTAGCTTCTATGCACGCTTTCTTCTATTTATCCTCATCTATTTGCATTAAACTCCTTCTTTTTGCTCTGCTTATGTGTTTGTTTTCATTCCCTCTGAATCAAGCTTGCTGTTTCAATTTGGTCTGCTTGCTTGCCTTGGAGTTTTCTGGGGGTCCACTTCTGAAAATCATCATTTCTGTCATCTCATCTCCCTTCTTCAACTCCTTAGCTTGATTCTCCCACTTCTTAGAGATTAGATGCATATCACTAGCCTTTCCTTCAAACATAACTAACTCAATTATAAGTTATTGTCATAATGTCCTCATCTAGAATTTCTACCAGTGCTTTTCTATCTTCCTTTCTTAGAATTTGCATCACTCTCCCCTCCTCTACTTTGCTGGGATCATACTTCTGGCTGCCTTTTTCTACTATCTCGGTAGCAGTGAGCCTATAGTTTTGTGGCTTTTCTTGAACGGAGAGGTTAGAAAAACCTTTTAGGAGGCTAACTGGTGTTGGTTTCCTTGATTCCCTCTCCTTCCAACTGTTTCCTTCTTGCTGTTGGTGTCGTTGTTCCTCATTGTCGCTTTCAACCCTCCTTCCCACCTGTTCAACCTTGATCCAGTGCCCTATTTTGTGTTCCTATCTCATCCCCTTCACTGTATCTTCTAAGAATGCAGGGCATACTCTATTTTCATGACCTAGATGGGCACAGTAGTTACAGAATGCCCCAAGTCTCTCATATTTGAAGTGAATCTCCATTGTCTGCTTGTTAGGGCCAACAATCTTTAGTTTACTCTTAAGTACCTTGGTTGCATCCAGTTTCACTTTAACTTTCGTGATTCTAGATTCCATTCCTCTCATCTGGTATTCTGCTGTTTCCAAGACTTCCCTTATTCTGCTCCCAATCTTCTCACTCAATTCTTTTGTTTTGCAAAACTCTAGGAGTCCCTAAATCTACACCCATATTGGAAAGTGAGAGAAATCTTCCGCTTCTATCTTCATATTCTCATTCCATCTTCTTAGATGAAGCACATGATTCTTGAATAACCATGGTAAGCCCAACTCCACCCTTGCTGCGTCTGTTTCATTAGCAAAGAAAAACTGGTACACATTGTCCCCGTGATCAATAACTCTGAATTCTTCCAGCCCATTCCATATTGCTCCCAAGGCGCTCTCCAATGTCCTTATTAAGAATGCTTTGTCTGCCAATAATCTTCCTACTAGGCTCTTCTCACAAATGTTTAGATCGTTTCTGATATTTTCCTCTTCAAAATACAAGACATCATCTTCTTCTTTTCTGTTTGCCTCTGTTTCCTCATGCCAGTCTTCTACACGGCTTTCCTCCACTCAGACTTTTCCTTCGTGGAACAAGTTGTATTGTACCTATTGTTGAACGGCGTACATAGTCACCGTGCTAGAATCAACACCAGATGGGGCAAGGTAAGACTCTGTTGGGAAACCTTAGCAGACCACTAAAAATCCCTTACGAGTGCTAAAAAATGCTAAAAGACCCTAGCAACCCGCAAACATGTTTTAGTTTTTTTTTTTTTTTATATATATATACCCTCGTACTTTGCACTAACTCACTTCTACCTACTGTATGAACACTCATCTCTTAGTTCAACCATCAAACCACCAAGGCATCTTTTTTTGGTAATTATACTTTTAAAAGTAATTTTACTTTATTTTATCCAATTAAAAATATTTTTTTGACTTATTTTTGAAATATTCAAATTAAATACAAATTAGTTTTTTTAAAAATAATTTTTCTAAAAATAATTTTTCTAAAAATAGTTCTTTCAACTTCATTCTTTTAAAAGTAATTCCTCCTAAAAATTAAACCAAACGAATTTTAAAAAATTCAATTATAGAGGAAATAGGAAAGAAAATTTTCGGAGTTATTGTACTTTCCCCGACAAAACTTTTAAATCCAGATACAAATCCCCTGAGCCAGGTCATTCATTGCTTGGGGCACAATTAAAAGAGTAGAAAATTTAATAAGTTATCTTCTTCTTCTTCTTTTCCGGAATAATTTAACGATAATCAATGTTCAGAAGCACAACGGTAGTCAACATGAGATGCCTATTGCCTAATGGGCTAATCGGCCCATTAAAGGGCAATCAAAAGGGAGCTGGGCTGCGTAGGAAGTAGCTGTACAGAGGGCAGAGTTCGGTTGATCAAACAGAAATAGGGGCAGAAGCGCTGGTAGCGCAGTGGTAACAACTGCATCATATATCTGCGTAGGCAAGGGTCGCGAGTTCGACCCAAAGGGCAGAGCCCCTTCCAACCCCCTTCCCCCGTGTGCGTGAGTATGACCACAAAAAAAAAAAAAAAAAAAAAAAAAAAAAAAAAACAGAAATAGGGGGAACAGTTTTGCGATTAAAAAAACAAAAAGAAAAAGGGGAGGACCTTTTTTTGGGGGCGGGTTCATTGGTCCAAGTTGTACGAGTCACAGTTGGCTCTAAATCATCAATCAATAAATTAATAAATAATGATGAATATAAAAAGAATAAATATCAGATCTTCGCAACATCATATTCATACTCACCTCTCCATCATGTGCACAGACGAGATACAGGGAATAGTGGATGCTTTATTTTCAGGACACCAATAACACTTCAGGTATCATTCACTAAATAATAGTAAAGCATACGGTCTGAAGGGAACCAGGACAACTCAAAACGGGATTTGATTAAGGATTTTCTTTTTATAGGCACATGACGATCAGATTTTAATTAATTTTTCTTCAAAAGGAGAAAAGAAGCAACCTGAATGAAGGCAAGTCTTCAGTTTTTCCATTATGGGAGGGCAACGTTCAGGTAAAGGCATGGAATATGTGTTTGAAGAAGTTAGCAACTCACAATGAAACCACATGAGTGGTGAACCAAAAGCCATAATCAAGAAAATTATCTGCTTGAGAACCATAAAACTGAAAATCACATACTTTAACTCAAAAACAGAAACATTGATTTTTCACATTCCTAAGAATGGCTCATTACATATTAAAGTTGTTCCATTCGCATAAGTTAACATATTTTTGCCAGAAAAGTACATGAATCATTTGGATGCAGTTCTTATACCAATCCAAAGCAGAGAGTACATAGAGTTTTAACAACCGCTCTACCAGCGAAGTGTTGCAAAGGCACCAGAAATCTTTCCACCTAGGGAATTCTACTATTCTTCACATAAGAAACCAAAACAAAAAGGATGAACGTAAGGAAAACCTCCTTTACACTTGAAACCAGCACTATAATCTGCAACCCTATAAAGCTCAGAATGATTACTTACTCTTCCATAGTACCTGAGCCTCCAGCTGCAATTCCACCAAGAGTTTGAAGGTTAGTAAAACATGAAAAGAACAGACAACTAAGAAACATTTTCTCTCTTTGCTTTTTTAATACCCCCTTTTCCATGGAGAAGTGCTAAGTCATTGATCAACAGCATGATATTAGTGAAAATATAGAACAACAAATTGGATCCATTCAGATGCTACATGAACATAAAATGTAATAACTGTTTAGGGTGATATCGACATTTAGTTGTATCGGAAGGCCTTGATTGTGAAAAAATTGTGCGCTTCTTAAGGTGTCTCAGCCTATGCTATATTATTGGTGATGGTTAGATACTGGACCATTGGCTATTTCACTAAGTGTAATTGGAGTTTATTTGCAAGGATACCACTGAGCCTATCAGAAATTAGCGTAAATAATGTAATTTACTTACCGGAGCTGTCATCATTCTCTTTCTGATGGTTCTCCTTCTCCATGCAATTCAGGAGGAATTTGAAGGTCTCAATCTCGCATGGGATTGTGAGGGCACCAGTATGGTCAAACCCAAACTCTTCTGCAGTCTTTTCCAGCAACACTTTGAACAAAGAGTGGCTAAGGTAGCTGGTGGGGATGATGAACCTCCGAAGCTCCGGCCCAACATAGACAGCCAAGTACCCTTTGGGAACATCATGTGGAGGTTCGGGGCTTTGGCAGCAGCTATCCTCATCCGAGTCACAATACAGAACATTTTTTAGCCTTTTGTTAATTATTGCTGATATTCCACCATGATTCACATCAGAATGGTCATTAGGCACTTTTGAGCCAAGGGTGACAGTTTGCCATTTCTGAAACATTTCCTTTAGTCTCACAATCTGCCTAATTCCAGACAATTTGGGGCCTCCAGCATCCTCCATTGATGCACTTTCACGGCACAACAGTAAAAAGCACCCCAGGATCAAAATCAGATCTTGCACTAAATTCAGAGATACACATGAAAAAGTAAGTTAGTTTTATAAATTCCTCAAGAACTAATAAATGATGGATCAGGTCATTATTAGCTAGCTGCATGAAAGTATTTTAATAGCAAAACTAAGATTAAACAGAGAACCAAAATAGTGACTACGTGATTAAGATGAATCACCAACAACTAGAAGGAAAACATTCATTAAATACTCCTAAGTTTCATTTTTTTTTTCTTGTGTCCTTTTCAATTCATTGTGTTACTCACCCTCTTCCTGGGTTCAAGTTGTTATTGCTGATAATTGTTCAAAGGACTGACATGAAGCATTTGAGAATTGAACCCAAAACAGATACGACTAAGTGTTCATAGGCCTATCAGAAATGAACTAAAAAACCTATATTTTGAAGTTACTAGATTTCGACCAATTCCCAATTATTTATTTGTTTGTTTATAATGTGTTGGAAGCTCAGCTTGTGTGAATCTTCAGATCAGCTTAAGACACATAACTCTGTCATTTTTCCTGAATCATGACTTAGCAGGCGCAAATGGCAATTAGTAAGCCAAGATCTCCATAGATCCTTTAAGCAATTATACAAGATACATTTGATAACAGTAATAGTTAACGAGTAATGATGACAATGGTGAACAATGAATTGGCATTCCAAAAAAAAAAAAACATAAAAAAAGAGAAGCATGAAGAGATTGATTGGTACCTGATATAAAAGAAAGCATTAACTGTGATGGAACGCCATGGAGGTGCTACGAAGAAATGTTGTTGTGCTTTCTAATTTTAAACCAGAATCTAATCCTCCGAAGAAAAATTCGAAAGCAGTGTTGGGGGGATTTCAAATCAAAGTTATGGTGAGATGAATTGTCGGAAGAAACAAAATCTTTTTGATGTTGTTGGTGTTCGGTTGGGTTGGGTTGCTGTCCTTCTCGCTCTCCCTAAACCGCCGCTCTCGGAGACTCTGTTTTTCAGTTTTGTCCGGCAAACAGTCCCAACCGTTTTATACAGCAACTAGCCGCTTGACAGGTACTGTAAGGCTGCATTTTTTATTTTTCATTTTTACAAAGAATTTAATTTAAATACATTGACAGCGTAAAATAGTTTTACACTGTCAACCAATAAAAATGGTGGAAAGTGCCAACTTATCCAAATAATCACCCATTATAATGAGGGATCCATCATGAATTCTCACTTTCCCCTATTTCTATTGGTTGATAGTGTAAAACTATTTTACACTGTCAGTGCATACCAATTAAACTCTTTTACAAATACCATATTTTGTTATGAATATAAAAATTCGCTCTTTTCTTTTCTTAATTAACTTATATGTTTGGATAAATTTATAATTTTATCTTATCTATATTAATTATTTTTAAAATTTTTCTTTCATGGATTAATATTTTCTCTTCCCTTTCTCTATTTAAATAATATAATTTTTTCCCCTTCATTTGCTCCCCTATAAATAATAAAAAATTCCAATAATATAATTATATATTTTGATACTTTTTATATTATTAATGCACTTCTTTATTTGTGTATTTAATAGAGATTCAAATGCGTTAATTATATATATATATATATATATATATATATATATATATATATATATATATATATATATATATATATATATTCAAGTAATATAATTGACGGACTTCTTTATCATTCAAATATTATTAAAATGCATGAATTAGTATTTTTTTTTTGTTATTTTTTTGGGTTTCCATTTAATAATATATTTTTAGAGATATTCAAGAAGAGCGTAATATTAAAAATAATACTAATTCAAGTAATATTGAACACATGGATTAGCATTAAACATATTACGTAAATTGCTTAATATTATTTGAAATTTATTGTTATTTAAAAATTTTACAAATTTTATAAAAAAATAGTTTATTGAAGCAGTATTAAATATATTTATCCAACATATATAATAATTACTGTAATTTTGTATTATTCATATAAGTAAGGCTAGAAATGAGTTAAACTAGTTTGTGAACTCAGAGTTGCACTTGAGTTAGATATTTAAGCTTATTTATTAAATGAGCTAAACTAGAGCTTTACTATATTCGACTCATTAGCTTGTGAGCTGGCTCGATATATATATATTTTGTGTGTGTGTAAATGAAATTATGTAAATGAAATTATAGACAAAATATTCATTTTGCTCCCTAAAAAAAATTTCAAGGGACAAATTAGTCTCTCAAGATTTGAAAATTTACGAGTAGTCCCTCACCATTTAAAAAGAGGACATATTAATACCTCCATATAGAAATTTTAAAAGTTTTTTGATAGTATAAATTTGTACAGAAGGAATAATATATCCCATTTTTTATATATTGAGAGACTACTCATAAATTTTTAAACTCTGAAGGACTAATTTATCCCCCAAAATTTTCGTTAAAGACTAAAATGGGTATTTTGTTAAAATTGTATTTTGTTATTGTTATTTTTGTTATTGTTATTATTATTATTGTTGTTGTTGCTATTGAGATTATACCCTTATCATTAAATAACCTATAGTTCATTAAATTAAAAGGACTTAATTTATATTTAATTTGAGCTATCATTAAATTTAAGTGCCTCGATGAGCTTCTAGTGAGTTGAGTTTGAGCCTAGAAATTTGACTTATTTTAAATTTGAGCTTGAGCTCGAGTTTGATCTAATGTTAACGAGCCGAGAATGAGCTATATCAAGTTCAAATTTGACTTGATTTACTTCCAGCCCTACATATAAGAGAAAAATAAGGAAAGAGTAATTAAAAAAATAATTAATCATGAGAGAGAATATTAACTACGACAGCAAAAAAGTTAAAAGAGTAATTAATATAGATAAGATAAAATTATAAATTTATCCAAAAGTATAATAAGTACGTGAAGAAAAGAGAATTGTAGATTTTATGTCCATAATAAAATATAGAATTTGCTAGCCTCCATATCTTTATGTAGAGGTTAGTAATTCCCATTAAATCAATATTTTTGTAAGTTTATATTTTTATATTTTTTTAGTATTAATATAATTAATAATATAATAATTTAATATAAATGATAACTTTATATTAATATTATTATATGTATAATTTTTATAATAATATATGATTAGAAAATTGTATAAACAAATTTTTATATTAGTAAAATATTAAATTTAAATTATCATTTAAAATTAAAATTAAAATTTATTTTTTCCTAAATGTAATGTATTTTAGTTTGTAATTTTTTCATAAAATTTCATGAAGCAACATTTTATGAGCCAACATTGATGTATTTTTATTTTGGGTTTAATTGGCATGTATTATCAGTGTAAAACTCTTTTATACTGATATCTAATCATATGTTGCCATATAGGTAAGTGTGGTTAACTATCACACCCAAACAAACCGTCTTTGCTTATATAACAATACATAATTGGATATAAGTGTAAGAAGTTTACATTATCAGTGTATATCAATGAATCTCTTATATTTTTTTCGTGAATATAATTAAATATTCTTATATCAATAATGATTTGATAAGAATGACGGTTTTTCATCAATAATTGAAAAATAAAAAAATACAAAGATCATATGAATGGAGTATTTGTTGTGTCATTAGAACTATACATTTGATGAAATTGTAAGTTTTTAAGAGACTTCCTCTTTCATGCGAGTTTCTTGCTCTCACTTTGGGGGCGTTTGGTAGAGGGTTTAGAATATGATTCTTGGGAATCTCATGAAGATGCTTATATTTGGTACAAGTTTTGGAAAAATATTTCCAAGAATGTTACATTCTCGGGATTGATTTTAGGGTAAGATTCCCCCCAAAATAATCTTATTTCATATATAAGATTGTAACATTCTCATGACAAGGGAATATTTTTTTATATGAAAAGACTAAATTATCCTTACTACCACCCTCCACCAACTATCCTCCACCATCGCCCTCCACCACTAGACCGCTGTCGGACCACTGTGGGCTGCCGCCAGACCACCCCCGCCCGTTGCCGGACCGCCCCTGGCCGCCACCAACCACCATCATTTGGCGCAGCCGGACCACCATTAGCCGCCATCGAACCACCGCTGTTTATCGTCGGACTGCCATCAATCGCCACGCGCCACCACTAAACCACCATCGACCATCGCGAACCACCATCGGTCACGACTGGACCACTGCCGACTGAACCACCATCGGGCAATCGCTGGACCATTACTAACCATCACCGAACCACCACTGACCGTCGCCGGACTACCATTGGCCACCGTCGACTGTCATCGGACCATCACTATTTGCCGCCGGACTGCCAAGGGTATTTTTGGAAATGAATAAAATTTTCCTAGAAATTTAATCTGTCTACCAAATGCCTCAAAATACACATGCCTGGAAAAACTATTCTCGGAGATAATATTCTTGGGATTAAGATTCTCAAAAATAAAAATTAAAACCCCCTACCAAACCCCCCTTTTCTCTCTACAATTGCCTTATTCTTATAATTTCTTTGGGGTCTAGGGTTCCTTCCGCCACCTGTGTCATGGTCGCTATTTGAATATTCTATTTCTAGTGAATCAAGTTTTTCTTTCTCTCTTCAATTTCCTCACAAAATATCTTTGATTCCTATAATTTGTGCCTTGTTCTTTAAATACCAGGTAAATCAATTTAAATAAAAAAATTTAATTTTGATATATTATTAGTATAAAGATTTTTTTACAAAAATATTCAATTATATATGATTATAACAGTAAAAATATTTGACTCAACTATTTACTAACTTAAAAATTGTACAAATATATATATATATATATATACTAAAAGTATATCAATATTAAACAGAAAAAAAAGGACCTTTTGATTCCTGTAATTCAGGTACTGATTATATCGTCATTTAATTTTTTTGACAGGCATTAAAAAGTTCAGGTGCTGTGTAATTTGCAGGGCCTTGGTCAGGTGCTATGCTATAATCAAGTTCAGGTATCGTTTAATACCTTCAATTCTCCTCACAAAAGATCTTTTATATTTGTATAATATCTTTAAATATATTTTTTAATTTTTATTCTTATAAGTTCATATTCCTCACATGTCAGTATTTTTAATTTTTGATTAAGTAACATAATTTAATTTTGATATACTATTAATATAAAAAAATTTTATATAAATATTTAATCATATATTAATACATCAAAAAAAATAGTTGACTTAATTACATACTATTTTAAAAATTTTAGAAATAAAAATATACATTGATAATGTATTAAAAGATTTCAATATATATATATATTCCTTTGGCGGCGTTTCCATTCTCTTGTGAAGGCCTGCGACATGTTGGGCCCAAACGCTCAACACGGCCCAAACATATGTTGATCTTGGGCTAGTACCGGGCAAACTCAATTTCCATGACACAATGAGTGAATTATGGGCCTCCACTCCATCACGCATCATGAGAGTTAACTACCTCAAGATGCCTTTTTGAGGAAAATTTGCAGCCATTGGTTCAGTGGTATGACTGCATATGGGTAGAGTCTGTGTCTGAGGGGACGCGTCTACGACTCCAGGGGGCAGAGCCTCTTCCCATCCCTCCTTCCCTTAAGTGCGCGTGTGTATGACCGAAAAAAAAGAAAAGGAAAGTTACACTTTTTAACCCTAGCACAAAAAAGAAGGTTACATTTTTAACCACCATAAAAAATTGTTGAATAAATTATTTAGAAGGGTTAAAATGAGAAAAAGAAAAAGTTGAACACCAAACCAAAGCAATCCCTTTATTAAACTAATGATCAATTGATGGGTTAACCACCTTTGAATCATGTGGTGAAATTTATACATAATAAAAGTTATTAAATTAAAAGTGGTTAATCCTTATTTTTTTCATTTTATAAAAATATTTACTCTAAAAAATCTAAATGTGTAGTTTTTTGTTAAAAATTTAAAATATCACTTTTCAAATTTAATATACCCTAATTGATTTGGTGTGGATCAATCTATTTTGAGATAAAACTCTCTTAAAATATGTTTGACACAAAAGTAATGAATAGAGAACAAAATTTTATGGGATAGCTTCATGTATAATTTTACATATAAGCTGCTCTATAAAAATTTCCTTTCTCATTTTTATTTTCATATCAAATACACCCTTAGTATTAATTTTTTTATTTATAAAAAATATTAAAAACTCTATCTAATAAAAGTATTGAACTGCTTCAACTGACTAATTGTTGATATGTAATATTAAACATTTCAACCATATTAAATATTTGCTAGTATTAATTTACAAATTATAAAACAATGTTTTTTATTATAATCATCTTAGCAATACGAAAATATTATTTTGATTGTAGATAATTTTAAATAAAATGAAAATGCAGGTTGATTGCTGAAGGATGCAATACACAAATCTATCACTAATAACAAAGGGGATTGTGTTGGTTTGGAGTCCAACTTTTTATCCCCATTTTAACTATTATAACTTATTTATTTCATAATTGTCAATCTATCATCTATCACTAACAATAATCTATTACTAATAAGAGGGATTGTGTTGTTTGGTGTCCAGCTTTTATTCCCCATTTTAACCTTTATAAGTTATTTATTTCATAACTGTTAATTGGGTTAAAAATGTAACATCATATAATTAACTACTCCTTTACGTGTGTAGTTTTTTATGCATCATCTAACACTAATATCTATCACTAATAATAAAGGGAATTGTATTGTTTGGCGTCCAACTTTTTTATCCCCATTTCAAGCCTTATAACTTATTTATTTCATAATTGTTAGTGGGATTAAAAATGTAACATCATGTAATTAACGACTCCATCATGAGTGCAGTTTTTTTATTAAGATAGTTCACTTCAACACAGAAGTATAGTTTTTTTTTCTACGGTTTTTGTTTCCATTTTGCTGGATGGTTTTCATGTTTCACTCTCCATCTCATACTGCTTCTTTGAGTGTCTCCGCGCACAGGTCAGGAAATTGAAGTCAAGCTCCAAGACGCTGATCTCTACACACAGGTGTTATTACAATTCTATTCTAAAATTGTATATTTTGTTGGATTTAAATCCTTTAAAGTAAGTATCTTTAAAGCGAAAAATTTAGCAATTTAATTGTTCACCGCGTGTTTTTTTTGCAACTGCGTTCTTCTGCCCATAAAATAATTTGTCCACATATTCTTTTAATGTCTCCCTCAAGTTCAGATCAAGCGCAGATTAATCTCTGTTTGTGTGTTACGTAGAATAGAAAGCATAGGATAGGAGAGTGTGCCTTTTATTTTGTTCGAATTTTTATTGGCACTACTGAGTGGTATCTTTTCGCATGGTTCTATGAATTGCAGCCTTTTACTTAGTTATTATTGTTTATTGTTACACAAGAATCTCCTTACAACATGTGACAATTGATATTGAAAATAAAGAAACATCATAAAGTGAGTTATATATATTATATATGTATGTGTGTGTGTGTAGCGATGGACAAAAGTACCTCGATAATCATAAAATGTAAATGCCTCGATATAGAAGCCAAAAATTCCTCAACAATCAACAAAATGCACAAAAACCAATTCGAAATAAACAAATACTACATATGGAACCATGGACAAAAATGCAAAATGTGGCTTATACAAGTAGAATCACATGATCTTATGGTAACACTATAGAAGGCTATAATACCTCAATAATCATCGCTCCACTACTTTACTAATGAAATCTATGTATTTGTATATTAGTATTTAGATTATTATTAATTGGATTTGCTTGATTTACAGTTTCAATTATGAAATGAAATTCATATAAAAATTAAAAATTCATATCATAATAATTCATAAAATGTTCACAAAATAAAATAATATATTATTGTAGTTCAAATCTATATATAATATCTCCATAAGGATACTTTAATTTATTCATCTCCTATTAACTATAAAAACTATCCTAGATGAGTGATTAAATTGAGACCGCAACTTTTGTTTCCAATTTTGCCTAAATAACCAGGTGATGAAAATTCTTATATAAAGGCGATTCTTCAGTGCTTCTTTTATGTTGTGGGGCATTCATGGTTTTATCAAAATTTAAAACTGTTATAGCCCCCACATCCCCCTATATGTAGGATCTTTTTTTCTTATTGTGGTGATACATATTGCGCCTAATTTTATTTTGAAGAATCTCAAATCAGTGCAAAGTCGCAAGAAGTGAAGAAGAATTAATGATGACATAATAGCATACATGGAAAAAATCATTCGAGATACATTGAGTACCATCGGGTCTTGGCAGAACTAGATTGCTTCTCTCCAGGTGAGATGTTTGGAACTAGACTTCGTGGACAAGATTTGTCAACATATATATAGGATTTGCCTAAGTATTTTGCTCTCACTATTCTGTGAATACATCGTTCTGCATGGCATTATTATTTGTTGTGATTTGACTAATTAATCATTTTGTTCTTAATATTCTGTAAATACATTGATCTGGATGCCATTATTACTTGTTGTGGTGCAATGCCAAATTAAATTGGGATCATTGAGGGTCATCCCCTCTTTTATTTTTCTTTAAGAATTGGAATCATCGATGAAAGATAGGTGCTGGTAATGATGCTTCTATGTTGTTTAACTTAAAACCTGTTTGCATGGGTGACCAACTAGAGCTACTGATAGTGTTGAGCATAAGCGCAATGTTAGGTATGGGATTTTTTTTTTTTTTTTATATTAGACCATATTATTTACTGAAAAAGCATTGTTATCAAACTATATAAATAACTTAACATTAATGCACTGAGCAGGAAGAGGAATGGTATTTGTGGTTGGTTTACCATTGATTTAATAGTTACAGCTTACTAAATACTGTTTAATATATGATCAAAATGAAACTTACATTAACCATTACATAATAGTAATTGACTATTGTTTCTAATTATTATAAAATAATATCATTTCTATTTATGATATGATATGATATGACTAATTTTGATATACTATCAATGTAAAAATATTTTACATAGATATTTAATCGTATATTATCACATCAGTAAAACTGATTGACTTAACTAATAACTATCTTAAAGCTTGAAGAAAATTTTTGGAAGACCAAAGAGTTTAATATGTAAATTAGATGATGATAATCAAATTAAAACTAATTGCATATCACATATGTATAAACTTTAAAACAAATAATTAACACGACAAACTAATTTTAAAGATAATAACTAAGAAATATCTTAGCGTTGGATGTATTAAATCAAAAGTAATTTTAAATTAACATGTTTTATTTGAATTGTATAAAAATAATTGTTTTTGTATGATAAATTACATAAAAAAATATATGAGAGTTATTTTGGTAGAAGCATTATAATTATAAAATAATTAGTTTTTACTTATAATTAAAAGTTTCAAAAATATACCTTCTCTTATAAGTGGATTTTACAGTTTCTTTTCTTTGGTTTGAAGTGGATTTTACACTTAAAATTAGATTTTTTTTTTGTGGCTTATAATCCAAACTTTACCCAAAGATTTAAAATTATTTCAAAACATAGTTTTTATTTAAGAAAAAAAACAGCTTTCTTGTATTCCTAGATACATGCCTAACATTATCATAAAAATAAGTATCTTTAGGAATCAAAATAGATTTTAGAGCTAACAAATCTATTGCTTGATTGTTGAATCTACTATTCATCTCTCATAATTGTTTTTCTATTATGACAAAAAATATTTTCTCTCTAAAATGATACTTAATTGTGATATGATGTTTTTGGTTTTTAGTTATGTTTAATTAAAAAAAATAAGCTAATAGATTTTTAAGTTGTAGAAGCCCATTTGTATAAAGTAGCATCATTTTTGTAAAATAACATATTCAAACTTAAGCTTATTTATTATATAAAACTTCTCTCTCTCTCTCTCTCTCTCTCTCTCTCTCTCTCTCTCTCTCTCTCTCTCTCTCTCTCTATATATATATATATATAAAGAAGCGTATCACATGAGTAGGGTGGTTTATTACGAGAATGAGAGGAGCAAATATTGATCATTGGATCTTACGTGAATAGTCAAGATTAAAATATAAATACACATGATTTTTTTAAGTGATCATGTGATCTTTAAATAATTTTAAATTTTGACCATCTATATATGATTATACGGCTCAAATTTGCTCCTCTCACTCTCATAATAAACTACTCCTCTCATGTAATATACTTTCATATATATATATATACCTCCACTTGGATAGAAAGACCCTATGAAGCTTCACTATTTCCTGGGATTGGCTTTGGGCTTTTCCTGGGCAGCTTAGGTGGAGGGCGAAGAAGGCCTCCTTTCGGGGGGGGCCCTATATATATATAATCTTTTGCTAAATATTGTCGCTGCAAAACAATGATAGAGGTGCACACCAATTTGTCTATCATGTATGAACATTTCTTTGCTTAAATGTAGTTGTAGTTATGTATTAACCTTCTAATGAATAAATATAATTATGCCCATGAAACACTGATTTATGCCTGGTTACCCTTTGGTATCATAGATAAAATATTGACAGGAGAACCTTTTTGGTATCACTGCATAAGCTTATTTTAACCTTTAATACAATCTATCCTAGGAAGGTAAATAAAGGATGTCTTGCCGACTTCTTTGTTGATTTCATGCCTGCTTTTAATATAATATGTATGTATACACATTTTATATGTACTAGAAATAAGGTGCACGTAAGTTTAGATAGTATAGCAACTTGCAATAAATGTAGATCATGAAATAAGGGATTTGAATCCTCCAATCTAACAAAGATTGATCTAGAATACTGATATTTAATAAAATCATTTATTGAAAGCTGCCAAAAGTCATAGGTAACTAAAAAAAGAAAGCTACTAAATTAATGTCGACGTCGTTTGTACTTGGAAGACAGAGTTAACCATCGGTCCATGATCTCACCAGGGATCGCTATAGCATCTTGAGACAAGTTATTAGCTTTTCGTCTTTGATAATTCTTTTCTAGGCACATCCACAATTACATCAGCTAATTCTTTAACAGCTCGGAATCCTACTTAATTATGACATCTTAATGACTTGCTGTAAAGCACCTATGATCTTGACATGCTTGGTGTATGTTTGGTTTTGTATTTATTAAAAAATTAATTTCTAATAAAATTGATTTTATTAAAATTAATTTTAATTAATTTTTTTAAAAATAAAGTGATTTAAATTTAGTATATTTGATCTCATAATTACAAATAATATTACTTTTAATTAAACTAGTTATATGTTGTGTGGTAAATTTATTGTAGATGCGTCATCCATGATTTATATTTATTTTAAAAGATATTAGTGATGCCAAAAAAAAAAAATCAATAAGTCATATCTTTGTTATCTTTTCTTTTTATAAATAATATGGTTCAATATTTTTTTTTTTAAACAAGATCTAGAATTTTAGTCTTATAAATAAAAAAATAGCATTGAAAGAGTTTTTATCCCATAGCAAGCCAACTAAACTCAAGTTAAATTAATTAAAATTTAATCAAATTAAATACTGGTAGTTTATTAAAAAAATAAAAAATAAAAAATAAAACCAACCATAGTATGGTACACTCATTGCTTTATGTGTCATCCATGAATTGTATATTTTTTGTTTATCAATATTTTAATGACACAATGAGAATATTACATTGTATACATTGAAAAAATAGATAATTTAAGTCGATATTAGAGAGAGAGAGAGAGAGAGAGAGAGAGAAAGCAATATTAGATAGCGATAAGGTAAAGGTTAAGTCTTTATATCTTTTTTTTATAATATTAATTAAAGAAGTCTTTTTTAATACATAAATAATATTATTATTTAGTTACTTATTTCCATACAAAGAAGGGAAAAGTATAACATTAGCTACATGAACAAGATAAGTGAGTCGTAATTAATAAAAATGGAAAGTAAAGCAAAGAAAAGACAAAAAAACAAATAAAATATGAAATACAAAGTTTAGCAAGTATAGAATAAAAATGTAAAAATATATAGCTTTTCTTTAAGGCCGTGTAGAGGAACAGGAAAATAGCATATGAAAGACTTGACTAACTAATGTAGCCTCACGGTTCATAAAATAACTAGAAAGTATACAGCATCATAGGGGTCTTTTTTTTTTTTAATATGGTATTTGAAAGTAATTTGTATCAAAATATGGAATTTTGGGATGAATTATAAAAATGCAAAAATTTAAGAAAAATTGTCGTTGGCGGTTTTCATAATGCAACAGTTTTTTTGGAAAGCAAAAATTGCCAATGGCGATTTTTGAAAAACCAAAAAATAAATAATATATTTACATACAACATACCGAAAAAAAGCAAAAATTGTCACTCGCACTTTTTGGAAAAACAAAAATCGCCGCTAGCAGTCTTTGATTTCCATTTCTATGTATTTTGCCCATAAATCTATATTCTTGTATATATTACACTCATTGACTATATTAAAAAGTAAAAAACCGCATCATAGCATATTAAAGCTAGCTACCATCCTCTTGTACTAAAACAAAACTTCCTGTTTTAATTTGAAATTTAATTAGTATGTACCGATAATATAAAATTATTTTACATTATCAACCAATAAAAATAGGAAAAAAATATAAAATTATGGTGGATCCATTATTATAATGGGTAGTTATTTATATGAATTAGTATTTTTTATTATTTCTATTGGCTAACAGTATAAAATTATTTTACACTATCAATGTATTTAAATTAAATTCTTTAATTAAACTGTTAGTAGTAATATATTGATAATGTTATACAACTGTCATGATGATTAACAATTGATATTAATTAGTTATTTTTTTGGGTGGTTATATTAATTAGTTATTGCGTCTGAATCCTGCACATGCTTGGTTTGATTAATATATTGCCCTTCAGAGTCTTCTCCAACTTTTATTATTTGTTATTTTCCCCCTAGTTTTGTAGCATAAGCTAGTGTCTACGTAGGCACTAGGCAGCATCTGACAAGTCATTGTTGTTAATTTTAAATAATTCGCAACCGCCTTATGGAATTAAGTTTATTATATATTTATATGAAGATAATATTAATATTTAGGGTTATTCTACAACGCATTGGGTTTATTATGATGTATGATACATCCTTATAATCCAATGATTTAAATTAGATAGTGCATTAATACAACCAACCATTATAATATACTATAAAAAATTTCTCAATCTGTCATACCCATCCATTGCGCCCCCACGCCATCCCTATCAGCGAACCCTTCCCTTTCTTCCTCCAACTCTACCATCTCTCCACTGCCATCCCGGGTGCCATTGCCACCATCCATGTCACCCCATCTCTCCACTGCCATCCCGAGTGCCGTTGCCACCATCCATGTCACGCGTCACCACCACTGCCCATGAGTCCCACCAAAATCTCCATTTCGCCGTCGCCACTACCATGAGCCCCAAGCGCCTCTTCGAGGTCCATGACGAGGACTACTAGCTCCACTATGGATGATGGTGACGTCATTGGGCGTAGTAGGCATGTCAACCATCACCAGCGTTGCCCATGATCGCCATGCCACCACTACCAACGCCCTCTACTTCTTGGTGTTTCACATTCTCGCCATTTGTGTGACGATGTTGGCCATCTAGGTTGTTGCGGGTTTATGGCCGGCATTCGTGGTGAAGGATAACTGGTTGTGAAGGAGAAGTACGCAGTGAGGAGAGTTGGGGGAAAGGGAGTGAGATGCAATAGGTTGGGTGGGCTTGGGGAAGAAAGGAACGGATCTACTCTAGTGCATCGTCATTAGTTGGTATATGGATACACCATGTGATATTGATCATTAATCTATAAGATGCGTAAAACACCATAAATAAGCAAGATATATTGCAGACGGACCCTAATATTTAATATAATAAATACAAATTCGAGAGAAAGTGACACATCAATCTTAATCTCCCCAAATGATAAAATAAAGAGTTAATTGCATTTTATTTCTAGATCATATATACTTTAATCTCTATATTTTAAAAATATACAAATATATATCCTATATTTTTTTTGAATATGCATTTTACCCAAATTAAGTGTATTATATTCTCCTAAACTTTAGGTTATATACAAATCGACCTCCTAAACTTTCGTGAGTGTATAATCTGATACCCTATACTTTCTTGAAATGATAGAAAAATTAACAGTTTGGATAAAATACATATTTAAGAAAATATAGGGTATTAATTTGCATATTTTTAAAGTGGAGGGACTAAAGTGCATATAACTTATAATGCAAGAGGTAAAATATAATTAATCCTAAGATAAAGGTATAAAGTACATGGATCAAATTTATTGGCATGGGTGTCAAAATTTATTATCATAAATATGAAAAAAAAATATTAAGAACCTCTAAAATAAATATCTTTATAAAGTAAAAAAATGATAAATTAATTATTTTTAGATCATTTGATAAAATTTATACACAATAAAAAATATTAATCTAAGGATAGTTAACCCATTACTTTTTCATTTTATAAGAATACTCATTTTGAAAAATTCAAAGCCGAAAGAAGTATTCCAATATATATATATATATATATATATATATATATATATATATATATATATATATATAAAGCGTACTTCTTGTGAAAAAGATTTCCAAAATTTAAGAAAAGTCGATTGGGTGCAAAACTAATTCATGGCCATTCAATCAAAGAGTGGCTAATAACGGTTAATTTGTGATGAGTTGTATATATTGGTAGAAACTCTTTACATTCAAAGAGTTGCATCTGTTCATTCAATACAAGATGCCAATAAATATGTCAATGACACTAGAAGAGATTAATTTTGATGCATTGTTAATGTAAAATATTTTTATACTATCATTTAATTACATATTTCTATTTGTAAGACTTTTAAAATAGTGAGTGATTGAGTTAAATATTTTTGTTGATATAATAATACATAAATACTTGTATAAAATTTTTTTTACTAATAGTGCATTAAAATTAAATTTAAATTACAAACCCTACACATATTTTTAGAATCAATTCAAAACCATATTCATATTTTAGGAGTCAAGGTAATTACAGTCTAGATATGATAATAATTTAGAGTTTGTGTAAAAGTACTAAAGAAATTTGATGAGTTTGAAGGTCATCTTGTTAGTATATATGCCATTTGACCCAAGTAGTAAATTAGTACCAAATCGTGTGGTTCTTTTGTTGCACAACTTAATTATTCAAAAATAATTGGATGCTTGATGTATGCTATGACTCATACTAAACTAGACATAGCATATGCTGTAAGTAGATTGAGTCGATATACAAGCAATATATCCAAGCAAAAACCATTGGCATGCTATTCGTAGAGTACTAAAATACCTAGAGGGAACAATAAATGATCATCCCTTGAACTATAATAGTTATCCTTCACTTTTAGAAGGATATACAAATGCAAGTTGGGTAAGCTATACAGAAGATCATGCTTCAACAAGTGGTTGGATTTTTATTCTTGGCGGGGATGCTGTTTCTTCAGATAGAAGAAACAAACCTGTATTACAGATTCCATTATGATTACAGAATTCGTTGCTATGGCTACAAGAAGTAGGGAAGCAGCTTGGCTTAGACATTTATTGCATGAAGTTTCGATATGGCCAAAACCAATGTCACCAATCTCTATACACTGTTATAGTCAAGCAAACACTATCAAAAGCATATAGCCAAGTTTATAATTAACAAAAAGTCCAGGCACATTGAACTAAGACATAGCTATACGAAAGACTTGATTAGCGATGGAGTAATATCTATTAATTTTAGAAGGTCGGGGCAAAATCTTGCAAATCCTTTTATGAAAGGATTGACAAGGGATTTGGTGTAGAAAACATAAAAAGAGCTAGGACTCAAGCCTGTAGCTTAAATGGTCACCAATGGTGGAACCCCAACTCACACTTGAGTAATATCAAGTCTTGAGTTCAATGAGGCAAAAGTAGTATCATTAGAGTGACTGCAAGTACTGGCTAATTTGTACCCATCCCAAGGTGACAGTACCAAAGAAATAAAAGGGAAGATTGAGCTTTGCTCTTAATAGACACATAGGATATATATTTGTCGAAGTATTTATTATAGGACACTTCTAATAAAGTCTACCTATGTGAACTTGAATTGAGGCCAGTTCTTGGAGTTAAGAGAGCGCTCATGAAATGGATACAAGACACAAGGCCATGTAAATGTGTCACGTTAAATATGACATTCAATGATACAGAGATTTTATGTGTATACTATGCACACTTGTTCATATGGGTTAAATGGTCTCCTTGTTAGAGATCTCGTTGAAGCAATATGCCAAAAGAATAAGGTCAATATCAAGTACAAGTAAAAAAAGAATGATAAAGAAGAACTAAAGTGTACATTCAAACAAGTTTAGAGATTAAGCTATACTTATTTTTTTAATTTAAGCATTAAAGTGAACATAATTCAAAGGTCATGGGATAAAGTACACAAAATTTTAAGGGAAATTAGTAGGGATAATTTGGTTTTAAAAGTATATATGTGCATAAAATGTGACTACTTTTGCTAACAATAGGTGAAAACATTAACAAAGAATTAACGTAAAATGTCACCGTGTATTCAGAGGTAAAATGCATTTTTTTTCTTTTTATTGTATAGTTCTTGCACACATTTTTCTGAAATAATAAAGTGAGAAAATGTATATTTTAATACATTTCTTTTTTTTTCACACGAAAATGTGTAAAAGTAATATAAGTTTTTAATGTAAACATATCATCACCCCCAAATCGATCAAGCTTCAACGTCATATTATTCTCGCCAAAACAAAGTTTTAAAGACGTGATTAAATCTCGTTATATGTGTAATTTTTAAGATAATCATTGTAAAAATCAAACCCTTATAATGATGTAGTAATATATAATTAAATAAATATATAAAAAATTTACACCAATAATATTTTAAAATTAAATCCTTTAATTAAAGGCACTCAACACTATAAATCATTTATTCTGGTGCTTATACGACTATTAAGTTCGGTCATAATGACTATAGATATTTTGGGGATAGCTATGTGTCTTATGTTTATTTTTATTTATTTATTCATTTTTGAGTCTTATCTTTAAACATTTGATGGTTAGATAAATTGATTTTGCTTCTTTCAGCTTTATATAGTAATAAGAACACGTTCATAATTAAATATGGGTTAATTCTGATGTATTGATAGGATATTTTTTTTTTTAATATTATCATTCAATTATGTATTATTACATTAGCAAATATGTTAAACTCTTACATCTACTATTTTAAAAGTTATGTATATATTGGAGTTTGATTAGATGATATTATAGCTGATAGTATATCAAAATTAATTTTATTAAATATATGAAGTTATTTATAAATACTCAATAATGTAAATTTTTAAAATTATCAACACGTCCTTCACCAATCACCTACGATGTTTCAGATTCCCTTTAACCTTCTATAACTTTTACACAAGGGATTAGAAATATAAATTATTTTATGTCCGAACACTTATACACCGAAAGAGTTAGTATCATTTAACTATGCAACAGAAGGAGTTAGGAACGAATCACCTGGAACTTATTGAAGAGCTGTAGCTAATCTTAGCCGTAAATCATATTAATTAAAAAGTTAGAAAGATTCAATTTATTGAAATTACATTTTCTGCATAGTATTTTTCATAATTACAGAAGACTTCAATTCAAAAAAGAATTCTACCAACGCTTTATTCTATTCACAGTACCTTAATTCATCTAATAAGACAACGAATGACTTTCGCGAATTTTATTGTAGTTTCCCTTAAAAAATTATCAAGACTTCAATGATAGATACCCAAAATAATATAAGAAACAGAAGCATTGCCCAATATGACCACCCCTTTCTTTCAGTTTCAGATCCCAGATCGGGAAATGTCACGTGATCCATCAGAAACTTTTTTGTTTGGAACATTTTCAAGCAATGATGTTCATGACCCTTTCCATGATGATCTTTCCTTCGATATGATTGACTTCTCCATGGATTCACAAGCACCAACAACCAGCAAGAAGCCAAGGCAATTGGGGGTGAAGAAGCCTGAAGATGAAAAAGTGCAAGATCATGATAAGGGAAGGTACATAGGTGTACGGAAAAGGCCTTGGGGAAAATTTGCAGCTGAGATCAGAGACACAACAAGGAATGGCACAAGGGTTTGGCTTGGAACGTTTGATAGTGCTGACGATGCTGCTTTGGCTTATGACCAAGCTGCATTTTCCATGAGAGGCTATAACGCTGTGCTCAATTTTCCAGTCAAAACGGTCAAAGAATCTTTGCAAGAGATGCAATATGGTTGCAGCAAAGGGCGTTCGCCAGCACTTGCACTCAAGGAGAGGCACTGCACGAGAAGGAAATTGTCGTCACAGGCTAATAGTAAAGGCAGTGCCATAAAGTGTGAAGGGACAGGGAAATCATCATCAGAGAATCCAGGTGTGATAGAGCTAGAAGACCTGGGGGTTGAATATCTAGAGCAACTTCTAAGCATATCGGATCAAAGTGCAAGCTCTATCTACTTCAACTAAATATGTTTCACTATGTTTCATTTTACTTCTTTTGTTGTTGTTGTCGTCTTTTTTTTGGGCGTTTTCATTTGTTGTTGTTCTTTCTAATAAGTCCTTCTCTATTTTCTTTTTTATCCACTAAATACAAAATTTTAATTTCAATTCTAATTCTTTTAAAATTATAATTGACTTAAAATCTTAAATTTTATGTTTAGATTTGTTAAAATATTAATATAAGAATTGTAATTGTAATTTTATTATTTAAATCTAGAATCTAAAATTTAAAATTAATAACAATATTAATAAACAACAATTTTGCACTATAATAATTTTTTATTATAATTTTTAAAAAAATTTATTTATATATAAAATAGTAAATTAGATTTAGGAAAATTTTTATATTATGTTTTTTATAAAAATATTATGTTTCAATAAATATGATAGTTAACAAATAAATAAAAAAGAGAGTAAATTATACAAATTTTAATGAGGTGAGATATATTTAATAAATTTTAGAATTAATAATTTTTATGGTATAGGTTAAGAATTATAAAATACCCATCTTAATTATTTTTCAATTACATAAAACTGGTATTTGGAATTATAATTCTAAGAGAAAATTAATATTAAGGACCATTGTAACATCCCCTTTGTGATAAAATATTTTTTGTAGAACAACTTCATTTATTTAATTTAATTATGTGACAATAATTGATTGATCAAATAGTTAAATCATATACATTAACCTTTTAAAGTTAGACAATAAATTAACAATAATAACTTCAAAATATATTGCTCTATTTAAAATAAAAATAATAATAAATAATATTCATAAAGGTAATAAATAATACTAGCTAACCATTTTTAGAGGTAAACTAATAATAATAAACAAGAATATAATTATAATATATATATATATATATATATATATATATAGAGAGAGAGAGAGAGAGAGAGAGAGAGAGAGGGGGCGGGGAGACTCATGAGCCTTGCTTCAGTCTTAGGATAAAAGTTTGAAAAAAAAAAAAAAAAAACTAAAGAAAGAAACTAGTCAAGTAATGTGAAGACCACTTGGTCATCTAAGTCTTTTTGGAAAAACAAACACAATAATGCACGAAATGTAGAAACAAATACTTGTGTTTGACAATTTGCAAAATGAAGAGAAGTTTAGAAACTTCACTATAATAATCTAACTATAGTAGATACAATATAATACCATAACTAAGGCGAAGTTTCGCGGCTCAAGTTCAAGTCTTTGGAGAAAATTTACTGAGGTGACATAAAAGTCTAAACAATATATGGTAAAGTCAAGAAGTTAAAGAAATAAAATAGAGAAGGAAGTATTATGGACAAAATGAGTAAACGATAAGTTTAGAAATATATGTATAGGACTCACGTCAGTTCACCAATGATGTGAAAGATGTAGAAGTTAAATTTTGAGAAATGATTTTTGTACATACCAACTTTTGACATCTCTAAACACCTTCTCTCTATCTCTCTCTTCTTTCCATTTGCTTTTTCACTTTTTCCTTTTCTTTCACAATTTTTTTTTCCAATTTTGTGAGAGGGTGTCTAGATGTCCACATTAAAAGGTGGTACAAATAACACTCCTCTTAAGTTTTACAACATCTATATAAAAGGGTGAGGGAAATGAAATGTTGAATAGGGAGAGGAAAAAAGGCCGTATAGTACCATAAGAAAAATATACAAGAGGGGGGTAGCAAAACACAGAGAGGAAGAAAAAATGAAGAGAGAGAGAGGAAAGGAAAAAGAAATAAAGGAAGGAAAAAGAAGCAGATAAATAGTGAAATAGCTAGGCATGCACACACTTTTTATCCCAGCAGTAATTTTAAAGTAGATAATAAAATTATTTGTGAAGTAAAATTATAGCTATATTTATTCATTACAAGCTATATTGTTCAATAATATTTTATATTGTTACTCATTACTATCATAATTTATTCTAAGTTATTTCAGTTAATATTCTTTTATATTATTGCTTATTATTATTTATTACAATCTATTTTGTTGTTCCAAGTTATTATTTTTCTTATATTAAATTTGCTTAGTATTACTCTTATTATAATTATTTTATTTATTATCCTAGGTTATTTTATTTAATGTTCCTTTATATTAATATTCTTTATTATTTATTATTATAATATATTTTATTTACCATTCCAAGTTATTTGATCTAATGTTAACTTATATTATTACTCATTATTATTGTAGTTTATCTTATTTATCTTTTCAAGTTAATTTATTTGATATTCCTTTTATACTATTGCTTATTATTATTATTACTACTACTACAACAACTGCATTCTATTACTACTATTATTAAGATATTATTTATATAATAATATATATTATTTTGAGTTGTCAATTTTTGTGGTAATTTTTTTAGGTGACCATTATTAATAGTAAAACATTGTATCTAACACTTAAAATAAGTAAAATTCATTATGGACCTGAACTATTAAATGATTTATATCTTAATTGATGGATAATCTAATAACTCTTGACTTATGGATATTACCAGTAATCTTTGCAAGGATATAATCTATATGCGTTAAATATGCTATGATAATAAAGACAAAATCATGAATTATGATAAGAAAGTTTAAAAGGAATTAAACAAAAGTGTTCTTAGATTTGGTCTTTTTAGAAATTAACATTTAAATTTGGCAACGCTATATTTTTAGAAATTTTATTAAGATATTATGGTATATTATTTCAACTCCTGTGCACTTCATTTATTTTAAGTTTATGAGTTAAATTATATCTTTTGCATTTTATTCAGTTTATTTTATTGCTTAATTTTATGTATTATTATTTAATTTATTATGTGATGAATTTATAATATTCAAGTTATTGTTTATTTTATGTTATTTAAACCTTTTATTTAAGTTATATTTATTGCTTAAGTTTATGCATCGTTATATTTATTGTGAATTTATGTATAAGAGCAAGCAAGATGTAAAAAGAAGACATCTAAGATTTGTAGCTAATCGCTAAGAAGGCAGAGAATAAAATATAAGATCCTTTTATATTACTTATCTTAGTTAGTATAACTTAAAGGTCTTGCTTTATCATCATAATGTTATGGGTAATACTAGAAAATGGGAATTCTATAAGAGAAACTTTTCAAATATATGTGAGACAAACAGATAAAAACTAAAGTAAAGAGATTATACCTCAATAACGGTTGCTGCATTTTGAAATTTCATAACATTTTTTTAGCTTTGACTGCTCATGATATTATAAAGTATTATTTGTTTATAAGTAATATGATGTAATAATGATACCGTAGCTATGTAAATTTTTCATACTAAGACACAGCTGGAACCATTAAAGTTCAAATGCTTTTGAACTCTTTATTATTTACTAAGGATTTTCAATTTTTATTTTACTTCTGGTGGTTTTAGATTAGTCAAGTAACATTCTGGAGGAAGAAAAACTCCTTTAGCAGCTAAGGACGTACTGGAGTTGTATTTAAATAAATTGTAGCTTTGGTATTTAGCCTAAAGATTTTTAGCTTATACTGAGCAAAATTTTATCTCTATTCCTAAACTCTTTGTTATATTTATGTATATTAATGTCCAACTTTAAATTTTTTGCATATATTCGTATTAGTAGTTTTATTATGAACGGATATTATAACCATTAACAAGGATTAATTAATAAAAAGCATTGATTATATTAAAATTATTAAAAAAAGATCTAATAAACATTGTTTAAGACGAAAAATTCAAAAAAAAAATTATAAATAGACAATAATATCTTCAAACTATATTAAAAAAAAAATTGTACTACTTGTTCATACTGAGCTTACTAGCCATGGATGCAAATAAGGAAACACGAAAATTGTAGAATTTGTTTATACTAGACAATAATATCTTCATGCGAATATTACTAGCCATGGTTTATTAACACTAGGCTTGCTAGAAATGATGTTGATATGATCGATTGCTGCCGAACCACCTCGGTGCGGTATCATGCTTTTGTACGACAGACCACAAGCTCCTTTTAATTTCTCTTTTAATATACATGTAGCTTCCACTTGAAGGTCAAATTCAGACCCCAATTGTTCTTTTGGGGGGAAAAAACATATACGAGGTTGTGTATAAAATTAACTAACATTGGTCATGATCAGAGTGAAATGAGACGAACTAAAAAGGAGAGGGGAAATCAATACAAACCCAAAAAGAATAGTGTTATTTGTACCACTTTAAAGTGGGACAGTTTTCAACACCCACTCACAAAATATGTAAACAAAAATTATAAAAGAAAATAAAAAAGTAAAATAATAAAGGAGAAGAAGAGAGAGATAAGAAGAGGGTATCAATTATATAACAGAAAGTGGATGCACAAACAACATTTCTCACCCAAAAATACATGTCCTTATGGTTGCCGTTGATACCCTTCTGTTTCTAAAGTCGTTTATCATTTTTCTCATTAGTTCTGTTGAAAAGCAAAAGAGGGACGACTGCTGATGCAAATGAGGAGGCTCAAGTGCTCAACCAGGCAATCAAGTACATTAAGAAATATGGTAGAGGGTATTATTGTTTGTTTTTTAAAAGTTTTTCGTCCTTCTCTTTGATTAATGTTTAACAGTTCATTTTTAATAATTTAAATATAATTATTTTTTTATTAATTAATTCTTATTAACAGCTTTTAATATTATTAATTTTCTCTAATTCTAATTTTATATGTTACTCCGAACATAAAAATTGGAATTAAAGAGCTCAATTCCAAGTTAATTTTGTGCTTAATTCTAGATATCAAATGAGAGGTAAGAAAATTTCTAGTATTTGATCCACTAAGAAAGGAAATATTGCCAATGAATTCAATTGATTCTTTTTATAATAATTGGCAATCATCTTTCGATTTTTCAAAGTATTCCCTCACCTGACAAGGAGAGATTAATCGTCTGGAGTACAGTCAAGCATCTAAGTGGAGACCTCTCCTAATGGTATTTTTTACTACATATATGAATATATCTTGAGATTGAATTCAAGACCATATGTTTAAGGGATCTAAATCTCTTCCACTCATACCAACATCTTCTTGGTAATTGGCAATCATCTTTGCTACAATTAAAAGTGTATCAAATCGTTCGCATTCCTCTTTAGGTGAACTTCAGTTGTCTATGCTAAGCTAATTTATGTGATTTCTCGATTATCTAGTTTTTGCATTGGTTTGTTTTGAATCCTTTCTTGCACCAAATATTTCCTTTGCAACCTGCATAGATTTAGTTTAGTTGTTGCTTCACACTCCAATACAACAAATTAATATTCACAAGATACATGCAAACAAGGATAAGTTTTATGGGAAAATCTGTGTGCTTCAAGAACCAGTAAATTATTACTTTGTATCATTTAATGTTCAAGACATTGCTACTTAGTAGAAGCAATTTTGTGCGAATCTCTGATTAGCTGAGGTCGCAATAGTAAAAATGCATATCACTGACATAAACGCACCAGACGTACCTATCTCTTATACATGATGAATGTTTAAAAATATTTAATTGTAAATAATTTCTTGCAAATGACTTTCGTATGATCATGCATTTTCCCTATGTTCATCAACTCGACCTTATGAGCCATCACTTCTCTCTTTAACTACATTTTGAACATCATAGTTAAGGTTCCAGCTCAACATTAAACAAGAATAATAACTTTTTCTTATAGCAACATTTCTCTTGACATGTATATTTACTGTGTTAGACATAAAACCACCCCTTAGTCTTAAAGCTCATGTTCTTAGTATGAAGGCTCTGAAATCTAACATGTTGCTTGTTAGAAAAATACACAACATTACAATACAATTAAAGAACCAAATCAAGATAGGATATACTAACTTACCAAAGATTTGGTACCTTTATTATTACATCTCATATCTCGATTCTCCCCTTCTTTACATCCTATTTGTAACCAATTAAAAGGAAATGATGGTTTAGAACCACAATAACCAGAAAAGCATTCAATATATGTGCAAGATCTTAGGAATAATTAAAAGTGATAACACTAACAAGAGTAATACGAATGGTTTTCCATAAATACTGTACGAATAACTCTAAACTTATATTTTAGAGGAATGATAATATAGGCTTGGATTCATCGTGAATATGAATCTATATTACATCTCAACCATTGAAAATATGTGTAATATAGACTCAAGTTCATGGTGAACCTGAATTTATATTATAATTTCTCTATATTTTATCTCTCTTGTGCTTTTTCCTCACCCTTTCCCCTTTCATTTCCAATCAAGTTTAGCCATTTGTATTTGTACCTGATTCGTGAAAATTATTTCGCACTATATAGCAGTCCTCAACGAACAAATATCATTAAAGATATTGAATGCATTACACATAACATATGAAAAGCTTTAAATTCCTACTTCAAGAGATAGTTCTCTTCTCACAATGACATTAATTATCATTTACCATCTCCAATAAAAACTTGAACAATGCTACACACTCACAAAACTATTATCAGAATCTTTGTCGAAAATCATAATAACTATTGAACGAAATGTAGTGATATAGGCCACTTACTCATCCAAAATTCAGGAAGCAAGTCACATAACTCTCACGAATAAATTATGTCAAGTATGTAATTCTCTAGCACTTTTTCTAAAAACTTCAACTATCCATACTAGAAATATCTTATAAAGCAGGAATTTATATAACAGCTGCAGCCGTATTCCGTTCATTACACTTCCAAGAACATTAAATAACAAAAGCATAAACTTGGCACAGACACATATCAAGTGCCTGAACTAAAACCATATCATGAGATCTATGTCAGTATATGTTTGATCCTTAACTGGAAACTAAAACCAAGCAGGCCGGGGTGCTAGCAGCACTATGACATATACTAGAGCTCTCGAGTCTTTATGCTAGTGCTAGAATGGACTTTTCGACTCAATCCTATATAGAAAAGTAATGGGAGGTACTAGTTGTGGATCATATATTGAATGGACTATAGTCAGGTGTGGTGGGTTTCTATTTGATATGCAGACGGAATGTTCTGAGGTGTGAGGATGTCAAGTTGATAGTTCGTAGGTTCTGATTTATTGTGCTGATATGTGATGTGTATTATCTTCTCATGGCTCATAATTGTATCCTGAACCACCATTGTACTTCTTCTACATATGGGGGAAAATAAAAAAAAGAGAGAGAGCGGGCAATATAAGATTAGTTTGTACATTTTGGACTGTCATAATTTCTTATGCGCATCATAGTCCATAGTGGAAACATAATTAAAGGAAAGAAATTCAAAATTCTCATATCACTCAATTGCTTAATATAGCAGCCAAATTGAGACAAATGTAATTGCCAGTTTATAATATAAGTTGTAGTCACATATACACTTGATTGAATCTGAAAGCCACTGTCAGGTGCATGCATGCATGCATTCATGAACATTGAACAAGTGGGAATATAATGATGATTAGAGGCTGGGCCTCTATATGTCCAAATATTTGTCGCTCATGTCTAATATTGGATTAATTAGGCTTGCAAAGAAATTTGCATATGCATCTATCCAGAATCCTTGAACATTTTTAAGTCCCAGTACCATGCATGTTATCCAGAATCCAGTACCCAGCTCCAATTCAAATACTGTCATTGAACTGAGCGATCATGTGCTAGTATTGGTTGAATTCTCTCGCACAAATAACAATAAATTACGTGCCGGGGCGTTATATTTCCAGTAATTTGTATAGTAAGATTCATCAATCTTTTTTTAAAAATCTTTGTGGTAACATATTGATTAATAATTTAATATAAGACAAAAAGGGAAAAGGATTTAAATATATAAAAGTACTTGTCATGGGAGATCCTGCGGCGGAAAACCCAGGAGATACGGACTGCGTGTGCTCATCTGGAAATTTTATATATCTCAACTTGTTAATTCTTTTGTATTATTTGTCTATCTTCCAATTATTTTACGTATTAAATCTTATACACAAACTATGGTGTCCATCAAATTAATCTGGAATATGGGTTAAGGGAATCCAACACGTGCATTTAAAAAAAAAAAAAAAATAGGGAATGGAATTAACTTAAAGATAAGCATGGTACTCTTAATTGCTTATATTCATTCTATGTAATTACCCACTATAAGAGATCCTCTCTAATTTGGTTTTTTTTTTTTTTTCATTTTTACGATAGTATAAAATTATTTTATATTAAATTTTTATAATAATTGTATGTAATATAAATTTGAGTTTAATTAGTATGCACTGACAGTATAAAATAACTTTATACTGTTAATCAATAGAAATATGGGAAAGTGAGAAATCATAATGAGCCCCTCATTATAATGAGTGATTATTTGTATGAATTAACACTTTTTTACTATTTCTATTAATTAATAGTATAAAACTATTTTATAATATATTTAAATTAAATTCAAGCTTCTCTGTTGCAGGTAACGCTAGTCCGCGGGACGCCACAGATTCATAGTGAATATTTTTCATGGGCCACAGCAAGTCTGCTGGGCTTTTGCAACATGTACCTTGATTAGATTGGGCTTTCGGGTGGGTGGGCCTTTAATCTCAAGTACCGGCGTGACTCGGTCTCTCTCTCTCTCTCTCTCTCTCTCTCACATTGGTTCTGGTTCTAGAACAGCTTAACTCAACTCTATTGTTTGCGTCTCGCACGCCACGCTTTCTGGTTGTGGTGTGGCGGCTCTCTTGCCTCTCCCTCATAGAGCTACGTTCTAAACTTCCCAATTTTTCTAGGGTGCACATCATTTTTTTATTTTATTTATTTTTATTTCTACGATTTTAGGGTTTCTTAATCCCCTCCTAAACTACTCACTATGCTAATTTCACGACTATCAAGACTCGGAGCTTCGATCGCCAAACCCCTCTTCACAAGTACATCTCTGTGTTTTTACTATTTCCTCTGCCTCCTTTATTATTATTATTATTATTACCTGTTTAATGTTTATTTGTGCTAGCGTAATGTACATAACATGATGAGAATATCTAATTGTGTTAAACCCATAATTCAAAAAATCATTTTGACAGGGAATTATGCATCCATGTGTAGAGTAGGATACATTCAAAGCGCCAGAAACCATCACCTCCAACCTCCGGTTCGTTATTTTATTATTATTATTATTATAATACTTTCTATCTTTATGCTTCTTCTGCAAGTATAATTGAAGTATTCAATTTCCGTGAATCTTGATAATCTGGAACAGCTAAATGTGTTCTTTGCTATTTGCATATAGTATTGGCTTTTTATAAACATTATAAGAAAACTAAAATACTTGATTTTACTTGATGTGTAGTTTACTAAGGAAGTAGACACTAGGCTGAGTATCTCATTTTGAGCTTTGTTTGGCTGAGAACATTAATAATCTGATTTTGTTTGTTGTGTGAAAGTGTTTATGAAAATTGAGTGTTCATATTCCTGAAGTATGATGCAATTCGCATTGAACGATAATAATAACTATGGATTGGACTCATAACTATGGATGCCTATGTATCACTTATAGAGATTGGAGCTTCTGAGCGGATCAGGTGTGCTTGATAATGAGATCAGCCTTTTTCACCTATGCAAGGGGCTTCAAGGGGTGTAGGTGATCAACTCTCCACCCTGTAGTTAAGATGACCAATGGGTTTGTGTTTAGCACAGGAGTGGGAGTTCTGATTCGGACTATTTTGGAAATGTTTGTGAATTTAACATTTTACTTTTAATTTGGATCTGGGTTTATTTGTTTCATATGTTGGTCTTGCCAGAAGGGAGTTGGTTGCCTTTGAATTCTTGTTATTAGAGATTGATTCCATTGAGATAAAATTAGCATTTGGTATTCCCCAGGAATCTAGAAGTCTTCTATGAATGTTGTTGTGGAGTTTTATGATGGAAGAAGGAATTCAATAGAGAGGAAGCGAGGAAAGATTAAAAAACTGGGGATTGTATAATAATTGACATTTAAAAATTTCTCAAATTGGCAATTGAGTGGGAAAATGTTTGTGAAAACCATAAATTGTAAAAATTATATATGTGCATGTGTTTATGGATTATTAACTAAATAGTTTTATAAAGTATTTACTTCCTTATGGCATTGTTTATGCTTATCTCTCTTGTTAATGCGAAATTTTTTATTTTTTATTTTTTGTACAGCTTCAACAGCTTTCATTTACTGAGTTATACGACGGAGCCATGATTAAAGCGCATAATTTCCTTTCAACTATGGCTACTAACAACACTTCTGAGGAAGGGAGTGAAAAAAAGGAAACGTAAGTTCTTTTTGTTTTGAGATGACGTTTTCTGTGGCAATATGCTATTCTATTATAAATATGTCATAGTGTTCAAAACATGGTAATTTTGTGTTATAAATTTGGATGCAGAAGCAACATTGATGATCTAGATCATTTGACTATTCCTTTGTTAAGATTAGTGGCACTTACAAGAAAAGCCATTGCACAGCATAAAACTCCTATGTTTAGTGTTAATGTTATATTTTGAGTTTTTGACATACGACATGGTGAAAATTGTTGATTTCTTGGCATGATTTATAAGAGACTAGCACACTGTCAAGTAAACCTTTTCTCATCCTGTCAAGTTTTTACTAAGATAACACAAATGTTGAGAGGAACAATCTAAGATCACCAGCTATGTGGGTACTTTATCATAGAGCATGTTCCATGCCTTGACACAAAAACAAAAAGACTTTAAGGACTGACATTATGAAGTTGAATATTTTTGTTTGTGAACGGTTTGGGGGATTAAATGTTTTGTTTAACCTCTGCATTTTTCTGATTATACTGTAGTGTAATGGAGCTAACATAAAGTAAACTATGAGGCCTCACCTTCCCCAAATTAGAGTGAGACATAATTGGAGCTAGATAGTGTGTTGTTACACTTTCAAATTCCATGGTGACTTTGTTGCTTGATGGGAGGTTGGCATGAATGATGGAAAGAATCACTATGACTGGAGATAAAATATAAGTAATTTTGGTTTAGAAATAGTTCCAGTTGATTATAGTGGGAAGGTTGGGAAGGTTAGAGATCATGGAGACTAAGGTTATGAACTTGAATTTCCCTTCTTTTTTTTTTTTTTTGGTTTACTTCTAATGGTTAAATTTTTAAAGCAATTTGACAACTTAAAAATGCAGGGAATGCTAATCTCACTTGACTGAGGCTTAGCACAATGATTTGCACTTAATGTTGTGTGCATCCAACCAGTCTAGATTTCATGTTGTCAACCATGGGGTTATGATATCCGAGCACGAGTTAGGTTGTCATTAGAGGGTGATACTTTAACCTAAATGGCACCAATAGTGATCTTTGGGCCTCAATTATTGCAACGGGTCGCAGTTCCTTGGAAAATCTTCCATTCCATGTCTCATGACAGATAGCAAGAATCCACCTGCTTATCAAATGCCTAACTGGCTTTTTTATCATTGGTCAGTGTTAACTTTCCTTAGGACAGATGACATAGTTACTGCTTTATGTCCCTCATTTGATTAGATGACGATAATGCATTGAGTGAGTGTGTCTTATTGGTTTGACTAATTGAATGATAGAATGGAGTAACATCCTTGGCGAAGTGCATACGGCCCTTTATCTTCATCAAAGTTTCAAAACAAAATATATATATATATATATATATATACACACTTATTTGTCATTCTGCTCCTTACTATTTGATTCAACTTTGTCTAGGATATCTGTGACTTTTGTTGATAAGGATGGTGAGGAAAAGCATATTAAAGTCCCTGTTGGGATGTCTATGTTAGAAGCTGCTCATGAAAACGACATCGAGCTTGAAGGTAAGAGCTTTGACATTAGCATTCCTTTTTCATTCTGGTAGCCTATTTGGGTGTTGCCTTTCTCGTGATGATGTGACCACCCTTCTCATGTGCCCTGCTTTTGATGGAAATTACGACTGTGTCAGTACATTTCAATTTGCATCGTCTCAAGTGTGTTGTGGGGCCTGTTGCTGAAGTTGCATAGCACATTTATTAGTGATTTAGTTTACATTTGCTCATACCAAAGTTAATGTCTTACTCGATGTTGCAGGAGCATGCGAGGGGTCTCTTGCGTGTTCAACTTGCCATGTTATAGTCATGGTACATCATGGGTGATATTATGCAGTAAAGTGCTGCTTGAAATTAATTTGTTATTTTCCTGAAATACTGTATTCCATTTACGAGAGGGTTAAATTACTGAAGTCTGAAATTTGTGCAGGACCTAGAATATTACAATAAATTGGAAGATCCAACTGATGAGGAAAATGATATGTTGGATCTAGCTTTTGGCCTCACTGAAACGTGCGTCTCTTTAACATTTGGGACTAGAAAATTTTCTGCTCCATCTTTTGCACCTGAAATTCTTCCTGGGCTAATTTTGGTAGTTGTGCAGATCACGTCTGGGTTGCCAAGTGATTGCTAAGCCTGAACTTGATGGAATTCGTTTAGCTATTCCAGCTGCCACCAGGAACTTTGCTGTAGATGGTTATGTGCCCAAGCCACACTAGTGATGATACCATTTGAAGATTTCATGGGTGCAAAAGGATGCAGCTAACTCAGTTTTGTAGCTTCATATTGTGTTAGATAAATGAGCATTTACTGATCTTAGGCATTATTTTTTTTTTACTGAGTTGGTTTATGGTTGTTGAGCTCCTCAGTACGATGAACCACAGAGATCGCTAAATTGTGGAAATTTCCACACCACCGAGTACAATTGCTTGCCAATAAATTACTTGTACTGTATCATTTCATTGTACAAATAGATTGAAGCCAAACATTTCCATCGCTGTGCTTGTTGCTACCTGACTAGGAGTCATGGACAAATAAAATAAATTCAAGCATGCAAGGATAGGTTGGTTTCAATGTTAAAGATTTGGTGCTCATCGTATAAATTTGATTTGTTTTAGGGCGGCAGTTTGATTTACTTGATTGCTAACAAAGAAACCCAACTAAAATGAGCAGTAGAATACCACGAACAATTGTCATCCTTGCAATATAAATATTTGAAAGTAACTGCTAATTTGCAGGTATTCCAGTAACTCTTGCATAATGCCTATCTTTTGGCTATCCTTTTTCCTACACTTTGAGATCTATGGTAAAGACGAAACCTTTGGACAACGGAAGGAAGGGATAAATGAAAACGGACTACATCCACCCTGTGTAGTAATATGACCCCAGGGCGAAAATTATACATATCGGACTACAATCGAAAACACAAGAAAGATAGAAGAAAAAAAAATTGGAAACTATGAAAATGGGCCATCAATCAGAATCTGCTGCCAAAAGTGAGATTATTGGAAATCATAGCCGAAGGTTGATTATGAAACATCTTCAGCAGTGGTAGAAAACCATGACGAAGCTTAGATGCGAAGGTCCACATTGAACGGAGAATCTAATTGAGAATTTGAGATAATATTGTGCCAAATTGCCAGAAACACCTTGCCAAATCAACAATCTGATGCGTAAGAGTGTAAGTAACTGTGAACTTCAAACTGAATTCAAAGTAAAACTGATCTTTCTATGAAACCGAACTCTAAGGAAATTATTCTCTGAGGATTAAGGAAATCACTGCCTGTAATCAGAGTCATCCATAAGTAAATATAATGACATTAACTTGCCTATTGTCAGCCGAGCTTCTTGAGAATTTTGGAAGCCCAACGTCTAACACGTCCTCTAAGTGTGTAACCAAAAACTACTCCAGCAACAAAGAAAACTGCACAGAGCTTTGAGCATGTCCCGTAAGACACTCCTTGTCTGCAAAAAAAACACACTATTATCTCAACTCTAAGAAGCCAAAAACTCTAACCGACCTAAAAAAGCCAACTCAAAAAGACAAAGTGATAAACAATACAACCAACCCTAAATAAAGAGCCATAGATAGAAGATCCCAAAACAACCAAACACAGAAAGCATCAATTTGCACATTCACAGTACAACTTAAACATAATTGCACAAACCCCTTTCATGCCATTATGATGACAGTTATTAGTTACTGTAACATGGTTCAGAGTGCGCCCTTTAAAAAAACCAAAAATTAACAAATTTTTAAAAAATATTAGGAAAACGAACATTGACAATTTGACACATTTTAGCAAAAACTTTTCCAATTTAAACCAAAAAACAATTAGAAAGGAACAAAGACAAGCTAATATAAGAAGCAGAGAGAGAGAGAGAGAGAGAGAGATGCCTGGGAGGATTAGTAGCCAAAACAAGGGAGGAATCAGGTGGTGGTGCTTTGCCATTCAGATGGAAGCTCGACGACGAATTGTGGTTGCCGGAACCCTTAACGAGAGCTTCCCGTGCACCCTCCATCGCTGCTACCAGTAGGTGCTGAAACGCGCCTCAAGTATGTCGCTTTATCAACCTCTTCGCTTATTTGTCATGTTTTGTTCGTCTATTCAATTTTTAAATAATAAAAAAATGTTTTTTAAGGTAGCATAATATAATTAGATTTGTATGTGAAAGTTCGTCTTTTTAAAAATATAGAAATCAATTTAAAAAAGCTCATTCTATTGGAAAAATTAACCTCATGCTGTTAGATAATATTCATTCCATCTATTTTTAATTATCTATTTAAATAATTTAGTGTAAATAAACTTTTTTTTTTCACATTTGTATCAATTTAATAATATCTTAATCCTAATGTAAAAACTTTAAATGATACATAGAAATGATGGGAAGAAATAATGCATTTTACCAAATTCCCATCCAAACAACCAAACCCTTTTTATATTTGGGTTTTATTATTAGGACATGTATTAACACCAAGGACTTTATGCGTAAATAGTAGGAATTTTATATTGATAAGTGGGAAGTCAGAGAAACTATAATTAATAACATTATTATTTACAGCTTCAGTTTATTCGACTCTTTATTCATTAATGTAAAATTTTCACTATTAATCTGTGAAGTTTTCAATATCTAAATAAGTGGACACAAATATCATTGTTTTCTATATTTTAAAGAGAGTTCACGAGAGCTCCTCGAGTTTATTAACTAGAAGTTAAATTAGTATGTAAGTTAGTTTCCAGGTTAAAAGATTGCAATTTGTGATGAGTGTCAGTGGTGTCACGTTCACTTAACACTTATTCAGCTAGAAATTACAGAAAAGATATCGAAAGTGTTTGGTAAATAACGATATAGGATGTCATACACTTGAAAATTTATTTAAATTGTTGTGCTTAATTATGTATCTTATACACAAACATAATTTTTTTTTTTTTTTGATAAAACATACACATATAAATTTTTGAACTTCCCCTATCGATAAATTGAGATTAGGACAATTTTAACTATTTATATGAATCGGTTTTATTTATATATAGAATGTATATCCATTCTATAGTTAAACTGTAACCTGACAAATTTTGTAACCATGAAACAATGTGCTATGGTAAAGGTTAAAACAAACACACGTAGTAGGAGGTTGAGGTCAGCAATTGTCCACGCCAGTGGCCAATCCCATCCTCTTCTGTCTGATCTCCACCCATTAACGCTTCCTTATCTTGCTCACTCCCTCCCTCCCAAAGGGAAGCACAACATCTTAATTACCATTCATTGCCATTTTGTTTTTCTTTGTCACCCTTCACTCACACTCAGTTACTCATGGCTTCCCTCACTGTCCCAAAGCACTCCCTTCCCACCTTGCTCCACACTCAAACTCCGAACTACCCATCTTCTCAAAACTTTCCACTCCTTTGCAGGCCATCAAATACTCAATTCTGTGGCCTCAAATTATCTCACACTCCCTCTTTGTCATTGCCATCTTCAGCTGCTGCTTCTCCACTGAAACGTTCCATTTTTGCTAAGGTACATTTACTCATAGTCAAGTTTGTGTGCCTCTTCTACTGTACTAGTTGGTGACTACTATGGAATTGATTACAAGCCACCAGTTTCTTTTGTTTGTTTGTTGGTTTGCTGGTATCTGACAGGTGACTAAAGGTTCAAAGCCACCACCATTCACGCTGAAAGATCAGGAAGGAAAGACTGTGAATCTCTCCAAATTCAAAGGAAAACCCGTGGTTGTCTATTTCTACCCTGCTGATGAGACCCCAGGTTGCACCAAACAGGTAACGATACAAAAATGTCTAACATTGTTTAGTCCCGCAAGCAATGTAGCTTGCTTTTGACTTTTTCAGGTGCTAGGGACCAATTTTGAATTGGAAGTAGAAATGACTGCCCTTTCTTTTTTTTTCTTTTTCTTTTTTTCCAAGTTTTGTACTTCTAGGCATCTTCACATTTCAGAATCAGCAGTGGATGACTACCAAGATTTGTCGATCCAAGTATTGAGAGGAGTTGTTATTGCAGGGAATGGAAAATTAATTTCTATTAGAGGGGGAAAAAAAAAAGTGCATGATATCAATGAGATCATGAAGTATTCATGGTGCATATGAACGAAAAACATCTTATGATATGGTTCAGACTTCATTTGCTAAGATTTTTTTAATGCAAGCATTGCTAGAGGCACTGTTGTTCTAATGAAAAGGAAGGGGAGAGGGCTTGTGTTTGTTTTAAAGGCATAGAGTTAGATTCTACAATGCTGATAGAATTTTTTTTATAAAAATTTAAAAAAAAAATTAAAATAAATCATTACATGGTGTCAATTTTATTTTATTTTTATTGCAGGCTTGCGCTTTCAGGGATTCATACGAGAAGTTCAAGAAAGCAGGAGCAGAGGTTGTCGGAATCAGTGGTGATGATCCCTCGTCTCACAAGGTAAAATTCAGAAGTTCCATTGCAATTTGTCCGTAATTAACAGTGTCGTTTTTATACTGAGTGCATTGCTTGGCATGTAGGCATTTGCCAAGAAGTACAGACTTCCATTTACTTTGTTGAGTGATGAGGGTAACAAGGTGAGGAAAGAGTGGGGAGTTCCAGGTGATTTCTTTGGAGCGTTGCCCGGGAGAGAGACTTATGTTCTTGACAAAAATGGGGTGGTTCAGCTCGTATACAACAACCAGTTCCAACCAGAAAAGCACATTGATGAGACCTTGAAACTACTTCAAAGCCTTTGAGTAATTTGATTCTTTTGCTTCTCATAGACAAGTATGTAACTAAGAATTGAAACCACTGTAATTATGATAGCCATAGCTGATTTTGGACCCTTTGATCCTAAGGAGGTGATAATATCTATTCTCCTATAGAGAACAAACATTTATAAATTACAACCTCTATGGATGGAAGTCAGGCTTTCAATTGTCAGAAACGCAGTCATATATCAATATCTTTTGCATAAATTTAGCTTCAGGTGACATTGTGACCATCCATTACATTCTTTTTGATGGTTGAGTTTGCTATTAGAAATAACAAGTTTCAGCAATCTATGATTTATCTTAACAGCGTTTCCATAACCTTGAAGGAGTTATAACTACATTCTGAAACATGACTCTGCGTGGCTGAACAGTATCTATCCAACCATTTTGATATAAAATAATAAAACTTATACTTATATGTTTCACCCCCATTTATAAGGGGACACCAAACTCACTACTGAGATATTTCTCTCTCAGGACATGCGATTATTTTTCTTATCATCCTAATATTATTAACGGTATGACTAATAGACTGGTTATAAGGAATTCAATCTTCCTTCTCATAGTCTTCACCACTATACTGGCCGAATGCTTCGGACATCCAGTTCTTCTTCCTCCAGGGACTCCACCCCATATCTTGACATATTTCATCACCATGGTTGATGCTATAAGTTGAAATGCAGTGCCTCTCATAGAACCTAGTTGACCTTTTCATTACCTCCACCTCCTTAAGGGTTTGTGCAAGCATGTTCTCAACACTTGGGAGCTTGAATTTGTCATCCACCAGTGCAGAAAGCCACATGGAGCGTAGCTCAGAAGAGTGAAGATTCGCGAGGCTCTCAAGATAACCCACAAAAGCCATGTTTGGAATCAATGGATGGATAGTTCCCCTGCCATATGAACAGCATGACTCAACTATTACTCAATCTCACTCACTTTTGTATGAAAGCAAGCACAATGAACTAATTTAAAACAGTTCTTCTTACCTATACAAAGGCATAACACCAGAAGGGTATTCCAGCAAGCTACGAAATGGCTCTGGCAAAATGGTTCTGAGCTTTTTCTTTCCATCAAAGCCAGTTGCAAGAACCACTACATCAGCCTCCAGTTTAGTGTTGTCCTCAAATTCAATTCCTCCATTCCAAAACCACCACTTTGATGCTCTTTTGAAGACAATTTTGCCTTTGTCAGCCTCGGAGAAGAAATTTTCTGGCAAGATGGCCATTTGACAAGATGCATAATCTTCCTCAAAGGGGTGTTCTGGTTTCAACCCATACTTCTCCAAAGGAACTTTCCAGAGCACGTAGGACTCAATGAACTTTGAAATTCCGCGCCTCTGTTATAGGCCATTGCATAATAAGAAACCATTAGTAATATGTTGGCAGCCAGACAATATAAACATATGTGGATTTTGATCCTCCAAGATGAAATTCTTTATAAAGTGAGAAAGTTAGGGGTTATTCACCTTTAGATCATTTGATGGAATTCACACAATCTAATATATTGATTTAAAGGTGAATAATTCTCTATTTCTTGCTTTATGAGAAATCTCACTTTAGAGTATCTGTAATTCGATCATTAGGGAAAAATGTTGATATTACCGCTGGAGATAACAAGAGGCAAAGAAGGGTTTTGAGTAAGCCCTGGTTTGGTCTTTCGTGGAGGAACTGGGATGATCTTGTTGAGTAGAACATGAAAAATGGCAAACCCCAAATCCAGTAATGAGGAACTGTCCAATGCAAAGTCCTTACCACCATGGTGCACGGTTGGCCTTCAGGTCCTTCAGAACAAGTCAGCAGCAACTATGTTATGCATGTTGAAATTTAAGAAACAGAGTTGCAAACTTGTAGTTGTGTACAACCCCTTCAAGATGCGAATATTAAAATAATGCATGTAATTAACAGTTATTAGATGTTCTTTCTCTTTTAATCTTCATTTTGGATTAGGCTTTCAAAGAGAACTTTATTTTCTAATTAGTTGGAAACTATTCCTGAGGAAAATTATTCCTTAAAAAGAAAGCCCATATACTGACATGCTGTAACATTCTTGTTCACTTTGGCCTTAGTTGGAAATTCAATCTATTTTAGATATTCAAGAATCAAGATAAACAGTTCCAAGTAGGATCATAAGCAACTCAGCTAATTGAGATGAACAAAAGTTAATGAAAAATTAACTCCCAATGTATTTATAAAAAATGAAAAACAACAAAATATTTGGTCGAATAATTTAAATTTTGTATATAGGGGAAAAGGAAGTTTCTCTTATTTTTCTTGCATGCTATTGATCCAAGTTTGTCAATGGCATGAGGTGTTGAGATTTTAGTCGAGTTTACTTTCGCACGTTGCCTGCTGTGGGTGAAGATTAAAAGTTGGAATCCGCCGTCCAAACCCTTTTTTGGGATATTCCTATGTCTTTCGTGGAGTAAAAATTTCTTTCTCCTTGAAATAATCTTAAAGTTTAATTTTAAAAAGTGTAAGAAAGAAAAAAGGGAGAAAAAAATAAATAAATGATAAATAAGAGAAGTTTTTCTCCACGAAAGAAGTAAGAGTTTTCCCCCGTTTTCACCATCGATCATTTGGCAGTCAAAACTGATGTGTGGAATTCTATTTCTATGGCCTATAGAATCCTCCCACATCATCTCCACTCAATTAATTATATCAGAGCAGTCCACAAGTCAAAACATCTTTTATTCGCAGTGTACAATCAAACCATGCAAATAGCAACTTGGAAAATAAAGCACCTACTAAACATTAATATTCAATATTAGAACAACCAAAAGTGATAAATTAAATACCAACCACCAAAAATCTTTTGGAAAATTAATGTCGTCGCCGCTGGTGCCTACGTAAGCACGTAAGAACTGCAAACGACGTTGGCCATAAAATAAAAAGGAACACAAAACGACAAGCATGATACTTTCGTCCCAATAAGAAAAGGGAATTCCAGAAGAAGTTTGTCTTAATTTCTCACAACACAACAAGCAACACATGGCAAATAAAAAACAACGTGTTCCATTGTGGTTACTGAATGCAACTTTTGTCACAAGCCAAAATTGGAAAAAAATGGTTAGGAGAGGATCAGAAGAAGATAAAAAGAAAATCGTGTTACAACTTTTAAGCAAGAAATAAATTAATTGCTTTCACACTAATTCATCAACAATGTGCTTTTAGATTTTTATTTTTTTTAAGGGGAAAAAAAAAAACAAATATACGAAGAGGGATAATAGGTTTCTAGAACAACGCGAGTGATTAGTTTAGAATCCATAACATACTATTTTTCCAAATTTAAGAACATACATTTGAAATAGTTAAACGCCAATTATTTGAACTAATTTTACCCTGACTTCGAACCATTATTATCATTTATGAATAGGAAAAAAAAATGAAATTATATATTTTAGTAATTTTGCTGGCATTCAAGCTGAATATTTTGAAGCATCAAAAAAGTTTATCTAGCTCAAATATAGTAAATAAATCACATGAGACGCTTACCAATAAATAAATAAACCAGATCAGCATGGATTGTTACCTTGGTTTGCCTGCGCGCACTCCATGGCCAAATCAATAGCTGACTTTTTGAAACCAACCACTACTACCTTTTTCTCCTTGAGAAGTTCAGTAGCAGCTTCCTGGTCGAGTTTACAGTAATCAAGCGTATGCAGGACCTTGCCGTTGAATGTCTCGGGCCCTTTACTGCGTGGGAATGCCGGAATCTTGGGTATGTCCCCATATTTCCCAATGCAAACCACAACAAACTCGAAGCTGTACCACTGTATTAAGTACGGAAATAATGATCAGTGCATAATTAATACAGTCATAGGTGTAAGCAACTCATTATGATAGTCATTATGGAATTAATCAAGAACTTATATAGTGTCAGTATAACCAGTTTATTCCTGTCATTGAATTTATATTATTATATGCAGGACTTTTAAATTGATGATGAGAAGAGGTAAATATTTTGTTAATATAATAATATATAATTAAATGATTGTGTAAAATTTTTTTATATTAATCACACACCCCACAAGTAATCAATAAATATGTGTTTATTATGATGGAAAAAAAGTTAGGAAAATACGGTCAATTATATGCATTATTTACATTAATAGTTGGTGTACGTATATAAAATTGTGTAGACCTCTATACCATTTTTTCCATATATGATAGGTATTGAATATTGTATATATATTGTATGGAATGCTTAATTACTCTGGTGTGATCTAATCATTCACACCAAGCATCGCTAATTAATAAATAATTGGAAACTAATTAAGGGTATATAAGAAGAAAAATAGGTACCGTAACAAAACTCTTCCAAAAAAGTTATTGACTCTCCCAAAAAATAATTGTCAACTTATCAATGATGCTTATACCCAAGAAAAAGTTATTGGTACTTTATCAACTGCAAACAATCAAAAGTTTAAACTGAAAAAAAAAAGAAGGGCTAATATATGTAAAGAACTTCTCATGGTTTTGAATTCACAAAGTCGCATTCATTTTTTAGAAGGGAGACATAAGGGAATAGATAGATATTGTGATGGAATTTAGAAATACATGAATCTATATATATATATATATATATATATATATGAAAATAAATTTTTTTATGTAAGAATTTTATATGACTTGATTATATGTAATTTTTTAATATTAATTTAGAAAGTGACACTCATACAAAACAAGCTTAAGAGAAGAGAATTAATAATATATATAATTAAGTCATGTATATATAATTTCTGAAACCCTAGGTATGTCAAAGAGTTGAAGCTAGTCAAGTTGAGTGTGAATGAAAGGACCTGAATGGTTTGTGATTGATTGGTCTGCACAGCAACTTCCCACACAGGGTGACCAGGAAGTAAGGTTCCATAGTCACGATCATGAAGATCAGAGACTTCCCGGTTCCCAGCAAACCGGAGTTCCACCACCTTAGAGTTGAACCTTATGTTCTTGAGCACATCAAAGTGCTCAGCATAGGAGTGCAAGTACTCCAATATCTCCGAGTAGCCGGGGAACTCAGAGTTGTCTCTCTCAGGCCAAGGGAAATCGGTGAATTCATAATCACGGCGTTGTGATTGGAGCTTTGTGGAATTGTAGGAGCAATGCTTCCAAACGCCACCAATGGAGTCAGAGGCCTCAAAGACAATAGGGTTGTGGTGGGATAGCTGTTTGGCAGCTGCTATGCCACTCACTCCAGCTCCTATGATGGCGATTTTTGAAACCATGATGGGTTGGTTTTCATTGATAGCCATAATTGGGTTTTGAAAAGTTGAAGCAAAATGAAGAAGGTCAAGCTAATAAGGGTGTTTCTGAACTGTGTGTGTATGAGTGTTTGTGCAATGAAATGCGAGGGTGTGAGATTGCTATATATAAAGATCGCTGGAGCTGCATGTCGTCACGTGACGTAGACTTGCAGCAGATGAACTAGAGAAATTAGATGTCGTTGATGGGTTTACATGACCATTTCTATTGGCAAGATTTACGCTAATAACGCTATTGTATTTTTTTCTGAAGGAAGTTCATTGGACATGTTGGGGAACTTTCGTGCTATACGCGGTAGTCTCTTATTTCACTTGTTCAATTTAAATCTTTGATAATAAGTTCGAAAGTACTAATATTTTATGAGAGAGTGGTTACTGATCGCCTAGCTAATATTCCTTAAACACATCCAATCGTTAGATAAAAAAGAAAAAATCGCACGTCAAACTCAAAAGTGGTATAGTCGCATATCCCATCCCTCTCTCCCAATATCTTTTACCCCCTCCCCTAGACCTAAAAAAAATATTTTATATAAATATTTAATTATATATAATCATATTAATAAAAATATTTGATTTTAAATTTTATTATCTAAAAAATTTTATATATAATAATATATAATTTAATAATAGTATAAAATATTTTTATATTGACCATATATCAAAATTAATCTCTTTTAAATATGTACATGAATTAATAAAATATTAACTAGATTTCAATTTTAGATAAATTAAAGTGTGTTTTATCAAAGTATCCTATCACTTAATTTTCCCTTCTTTAATATTCTTTTCCATCCTTTCATATCGTTTATTTAATGGTAGAATAATAAGATAAAAATTAATTAGCACTTTTTAGATATTTTAAAATAACAGATAGTTATAAAAAAATTTTAAAAAATGAAATTATTTAAAAATAGAAATAATATATGGTGAAGGTGTTTTACATGTGTAATAATATTTTTTTAATATAAAAGATTGATTTGTCAAATATTAAATGTTTAATAATTTAACTTTCTGCCACGGTGGTATATATATATATATATATATATATATATATCGAGTGATTATAAATTCAAACAAAACAAAAAAGAGAAATATGTTTTATACATCCCATTAATTGATATATTTTGATATTTTGCATTTATTTTTCTTCCCTCTTTCCTTATTTTTTTACCTTTTCTTTTTTTTTCATAATTTTTTTTTCAATTTTATCTCTAAATTTTTTTGTCTATAATAAAAAGTGATATAAATAATACCCTTCAATAAAAAAAAAATATTTGGCGGAATTAAAAGTTTAAAATGTATCATAAACAAGATAGCTTCCCATCTACACAACAGAAAAAGTTGGGAAAATTAAAGGCCTTGCGGGGTAAGTCGTTAATGTGAAAAGGTCATGCATTAATTATATTACATACTCCTATATATGGAGTTATGTTATTTGGACTTTCAAAATAGGCACATTGGTTATATTATCAATTTTTTTTTCAGTTATTAATTTTTTAAATTAAAGTTATTAACTTATTTGATTGAGTTATCAATCAGTTGTAGTATGATATTATATAATATTTTATTTATAATTGGTTGGTAATTTAATAAAGTAAGTTAATCATTTTAATTTAAAAAATTAATAATTAAAAAAATAATATTTATACATTGTAATTAATTAATAATTCAATCAAAAAAATTAATAATATTAATTAATTTAAAAAATTAATAACTGAAAAAAAATTAATGACGCATCATAAATGCGTCACATTTATATATGCAAATAAACTTTCTCTATACTATATCATATCAGAGCAGAGTCTGAACAATCAGAGTATAACTCCCTTGCATTAACGACCAGGAAAATTAATAAATGTTTTCTTCGCAAGTCGGTTGATCAAACACGAATCAAAGTTGTTAGGACCAACCAATTCAACGTGGTCGAAGAGAACACCTCTCGTTAAATTGCATTTTACACTTCAATCGATTTCATCGTAAGTATTTAAACTGTACATGTGACATATTTACACTCTTTATTATTAAAAAAATACATTTTCCTGCGAATCTTCCTGTAACTTTTCGGCAATGTACTACGGAATACAGATTATAAAGTTTTCTCTAACTATATATATTACCTGGAATATAATGCAATACTTTTAAAAAGAGATAAAAAAAGGGTTGTTGTGATCCTTCGAATGCAATTATTAATTGATTATATATGCTTTTAAAATTTAATTAAAACTATGGCCATGTAGGAAAGTGGTTTTTCTTTTTGGTTGGCCATGCAAATACCTGAGTTCAACTCATACTAAACAATTCAATTAATTAAACGATGAAGTCAACCCAAAACGAGTGCTTCTTTGGCGTGTACATTAGCATTATATGAGAAGATTTTTGAGAAAATATACATCTTTATAATTAATTAGCCGGAACTTTACATGAAATTAATTTCCTAATTTCATCTTGTTAACGAACATGGTAATTCAAATTAATCGTAAAGGGGGGAAATTGTGATGATGCTTTGTACGTTTTCTGTCACGTCTAGACTCTCCTTCCAAAAGAGAGAGGCAGATGGGATAACGGGAGCCGGATAACATGCATGTATCTCTCACATTCAAGCACATATGGCGCAGAGGTCGCTTTGGCATTATTTTTGGAAAACTCATGGAGGCTGGGAGGGAAACATCAAGGAATCTAAGAAGGAAGTTCGGAAGAAACCAGGCGCACTTGGAAATTTAAGTTATTATATTATTCACTTTTTAGCATCCTGCATGGAAATTTGAAGCCGAAGAATATTACACGGCTCTTAATAATGTAACCCATATGATTCTATATGCAACCAATACTAGTTAGTCCTATCATTTATATCTTTTGTAAGCATAATTTATAGATCATATATTGTTTAATTGTTTGTCCAAATCATATATATTAAATGTTATGAATCACTTCCAAAAACTTAAACTATTAAATAAAAACATATGAATAATTTTATATCTTAATATGTTGTTTCATACAAAAACTTTTCGGAGATTGAAGCATGAACCAGGCACAGTCACTTTACCTTGTGCTAAGATTTAATATATATTTAGAAGAAGCTGAGATTTAATGTATATTTAGAAGAATAGGAATAAACGAAAATCGAATTCTAGACTACTTAATCATAGAAGTTTTGATATTATTTCATGAACCATTAATAAAACAATAATGACATCCTATCTTAGTTATAATTTAAATACTTAATTTGTTAGGATTTTAATTCTGTTTATTATATCTTATCCTTTGTTTTAGATCTTATCTTTATTTTTCTATTATCTGTTAATTTTATCTCCTACTTATTATTATCCTTGTAACCACATTATTTATATAATAAATTTTCTGGTATGACTCATATTTGAGTTCAACCAGTCTTTCATTCAAAACGTCTTTATGTTACAGAGCTTTTTTATGGTTAACACCAAATCAAATAACAAAATACTTGGTATTTTTTTTTAATGAAGAAACTCCAATGCCCCTCGACCTTGGTGGCTTTATCGGAGAAACTCCGACGCCCTTCCTAATGATCCTTTCCCTTAGACATGCATGTAACCAGGCAAGAGATTTGATAATCTCATCGTTGGCATTTGTGCATGACTCACGAGACGTCTTATTGAAGACCCCCACTCTCTGTCTATGGACGTAAGATTTTTTCAAAAGATTTGGTTGATACTCCAGTATATGTTTCATATCTGCATCTGGTATTTCAAGATCAATTGTGATGATCTTATAGTTGTTGGCAAGTTGCCTTCTAATCAAGATCAACTTATTTATCTTCACCGTAATTTGAACTCATCACCACTCGTTTCCGCTGCCATCATTATCTAAACATGGCCTTTGCAAGGTGATGTCCAGTTTGAAGGGGGTGATAAAGTAAGGATGACATCCTATCTTAGTTACAATTTAAATACTTAGTTTGTTAGAATTTTGATTCTGTTTATTGTATCTTATCCTTAGTTTTAGATCTTATCCTTATCTCTCTATTACATATTAATTTTATTTCATATCTTATCGTTATCCTTGTAACCGCTCTATCTATATAATAAGCTTCCTGATATAATTCATACTTGAGTTCAACCAGTTTTTCATTCAAAATATCTTCAACTATCTCTTCTAAAAATTTAAGCTATTAAATAGAGATCATACAGGAATAATTTTATATCCTAACAATAGTATTTTTTTTCCATTTCATCCTTCGGTTACTGTAACAGCATTTTGAAAAATTGTTTATTATCTCTACCAAAAACAAATAACGAAAATATGGGCTTTGACTAGTTTAATTATAAGCAACTGGAGCAACTTGTTTCATATGTTGACAATCTTATTATTTAACGGCGGCTTAATATTACGTATCAGTCAGAAGACTCATAACTATGGCAACCTAGCATAAATTTTAGCATGAAACATGTGCAACTACATATTTTACGGCATTCTGATAAGAAACAAACAATTAACTAGTAAGTGTATATGCACCGCGTTAATGGTAGTTCGTATTAGAAGTTTAATTATATTATTTATAGAGGGTGACATTTAATAACAGAATATTGGCCGGCCTTGGATGTTTCTTTCTGTGCTTTTGTGGATGGATTTTCATTCCCAATCCATAGACAAATTCAATGAGATTATTTACATGTGGTTTTCTGTCACTTGCCTTTTTGGCTTTCCTCGTTCTAATTATGTGCATCAACTAAATGAACTAGAGCACAAGTGGAAGAGAGAGAGAGAGAGAGAGATGGCATTTGAGCTCCTAAATTTTTTCTAAATTCTGAGTACACAATGTAAGCTCTGTTGCAATTAACACTACATTTTTATAAATTGAGTTGATAAAAATTGTACATTACTATATGTATGATTGTAAAATAGTTATTGGGTAAGTAAGATATTTTTAATAATATGATAATGCATAATTGATTAACTATATCAAAATTTTTACATTAATAATTCATTAAAATCAAATTTTATATAATTAAAATATTTAGTTTTTTATGATTGAAAGTTTAGAAAGAAATAAAGTTGAATCAATTTAAGGCCACATCAATATATGACAAAACTTAATAATAACCTATATATTGATGATTAAAAGTACTTTATCAATAAGAAACTAACAGTAAGAATCGAATTTAAGAGCTTTAGGATGACATATAATTGATATAGTTTAATTTAATTACTTGATACAAACATATAATTGGTATACTTTAATTTTTCAAGTAAATATTATCATAATTAAATTTATTTAACAATATGATGAGAACAAATAATTCATTGATTTTTTTGTTAAAAATAATTGATTCAATACGACGTTGTTAAAAAATTTACAGGCTTATAAACAACTTGCAGTCATATTAAATCATAATTAATCATATTCAATGACATAGCGGTATGGATACAAAATTGTGGAAAACAAAAGACGAGATGGCGCAGTCACTCGTCGGACGAAGGGCAAAACAGTGACAGTCACTTTAAAAACCAACCCAAAACTTTCCAAGTCTAGTCGCCATCAATAGTACAGCACAACTCGAGAAATTATTATATACCTTTACAGAGATAGGTTGGGTTATATTTATTTATTTTTTATTTTCAATAACAAACATATAATTTAATAATAAATTCTACTATTAAACATCATCACGATATTGCCTAATGCGTAAAATTTCACCATTAATTAAATTTTGTTGTGGAGTCCAGATTAAGACCCAATTCTTGATCAATGGTGAAGTGGGATCCTAGTTAAGGCTCGTATTTTTTTATCAATAATAAAAATTTATATATAATTAAATTATGTAAAATTTCTCTTGTACACCGCACAATTTCTGCCTGCCTCCCTCTCAGGAGCGGCCGGGCGGCTGGACGTTAATTGAAGTGACTAAGACACTGTCACTATTATCGCTTTCGGTAGCCAAATCCGTATGGAATAGTAGAACCCTCTCGCTGTCACTGTTTTTGAAAGAAGCGTTTAGCTGGAGCTAGGTGTGCAGAATGGAATGAACAATGAACGCCCAGCATAGCATGCATATCGCTCGTTGCATTGGTTTGAATGGTCTAGTCCGCAGTGGAAACGGGAAATTCTGCAGTGGAGACTGAGGAAGTTTGGAGGAAACTAAAGCCCCTTAATAATGCATATACGGCATCGGTCTTAATTAGTAGAGTATGTATGCATACCTACTTTCCCACGTCATCGGTTTCCTTTTCCTTTGGTGTTACAATTATGTTTCGAGTAATGTAAGAGAAAGTTCGAGCATATATTAATTTAGAATTAAAATTTTAAACAAAGTTAACTTAACACAAGTGCGGGGAAAGAAAAAGCTGTGATATGGCTCGTGTATAAATAGGGATGCTCGGGAGCCGATCCGACTCGTTAACTTGTCTAAATCCAAAATTTATTGTGTTGAGTTTAAGTTTTGAAATTTGACCCGGTTTGGTCCGAATTCGAGTTTATCTAATCTAACTTGAAATTAAATATTTTTTTAAAGTTTTATTTTAAAAAATTAATAATAAATTATAATAATTTTATACTTCAATCAATATAATTTATATAATATGATGTTATTTTCATATTGACATAATTTATTTTAAAATATATATTATAAATTATTTTTTGAATTTTATTTTTATTTCTAAAATTTTATAACTTTATTATGTATAATATTTAAATTTTTATATATTGTATAAATGACAGATTTATTCAATTTGACCTGATTATTAATCAGTTCATTATTGGGTCAATTCTGATATCAAAGAAATGGTTCGATCATAACATCAGGTCAAGTTTGAGTTCAGTCTAATTCAGCCCAACCTACTCGTTCTACACCCCTAAATACAGACACATCCAACATCCTTCAGGAATTTTCTTTTATTTTTTTTTTTTTAAAGGAACTGCTATAGCTAGTGGAGCTAGAAGATGTGGAAAGAAAGAGACATGTGGAAATCGAACAAGAATTTGAAAGAACTGTCAATTGGATAAGAACTTGTTGGTTTAGAAAAACTTTATTCTAATAAAATAAAGATAACGGCCGATTTACATTTAGTTTGATTTGTTTTATTATTAATTGTAAGTTTATCTTTATTTTATTATTATTTGTAATTTTTTTTATTTTAAGAAAATATTATTTGATACAAATCAATATTCGTTCAATTTTTTTACTTTCGTATTGGATCAATCTAACTCATGCTAAATTGCTTAAAGTTTAGTAGGCTTCAAATATTCGTTATTTTGAAAAGATAAATATTAAATAATCAGAATTTTTGTCAGAATTTTATTACTAAAATGACGTGGCATTATTATTAGCCTTTGGATGAAATAGTAGATCTCATCACTTTATATCATCTAACCACTATCATAATTTTAATCAAAAATTGTGGTTATATTTTCTAGTTATGTAACACTTCTCTTTTGAAAAAATCAAGACTGCAAACTTGATAATAACCAATTATTGTGCATTTTTATATCATTAATTATATAAAAATCAATTTATGTTTGGATATATTAATTTAAAAGAAATTTTAAAATAATTTATTTTGTTTGAATTATATGAAAAAAAATTAATTTTATATGGTAAATTATTTAAAAAGATTATGAAATAATTTATTTATTTTATATAATATTTGACACTTAGAATTAATTTAATAAAAATATCATAATTCTAAAATAATCATTTTTTATTTATAATCAAAGTTTCAAAAAATTCCTTATAATTATAAGTTTTTTTCTTAAAATTATTAATTTTTAATTATAATCCATTTTCAATCTTTACCCAAATACGGTTGATTTTTTTCATAAAAGCTTTTTTTTTCAAAACGAAAAATGGTTGTTTAAGTGTGTTCCCAAACACACACTCCTTATTTTATTATTGTCTAATAAATTATCCTTATAATCACAACATCTATGTAATAAAATTTCTAGTATAACTCATAATTAAATTCAGCAAACATCTTCATATCCTTTTCAATTTTAATGTGAGATTTAAAAAGAGCGATATTTTGTCTCAAGGACATACTCAAAGTGGCTACTCTGAATTCTAGAGTTCGTTATATGACAGGCAAATGTTCTTTTACTGCTTCACCGTGTCAGCCACAATGCTCCGCAAAGTGTGAACTCTAATATGTTAATAGAGTGTTTGGTTCTGCTAGAATTAATTTTAAATATAATTGATTTTGAGGTAAAATAATTTTATGTTTGATAGTTTTTCTGAAAGTGATTATGATAGAAAGAAAAAAATTTTTACTTTTTCTATAATCAATTTTAGAGACCAGAATTGATTCTGCGTGTGTTTGATTCTCCAGTAGAGCCTCTCAAAATTGATTCTAGGGGGAAAAATCAATTGTTCAGCAAAAAAAATATTGTTTGGTTTTCTATTTCTAAAATCAATTCTTGTCTTTAGAATTGATTCTAAGAGGTGTAAAAATATTTTATTTTATGTCAGAATCACTTTTAGAGAAACTACCAAATATAGATCTCTTTATATCAAAATTAATTCTAACCAAATTAATTTCAATAAAATCAATTATATTTAGAATCAATTCTACAAAAATAAAATCAAATACGCACTCTGAGAATGGATAACTAAATATCATCAAAAATTCTCAAAATCAATTTTAAGGATTTAAAATCAATTATAAGAATCTAAAATAAATTCTAACGGACTACCAGATACACGCTAAGCCATAAGTGGCAACCGAGAAGTGCAATGGAATTCCACTTCATTTAAATGCTAGCTGGCCAGTACTACTCATTGACTTCTATATACACAATTTTTGCTTGGTACTTAATTTATCATCACCGTATATGCATATGGTGTATGTCTATTTTCGATACCGATAATAAATGGTGGCGGACTGGGGGACGTACCGGCGAATGCTCTGTTAATTTTGAGAAATATTTGTATGATCCGAAAATATCATATAGTTATACTTTTGAACCAATTATATAAATATATTTTATATAAAATCTATTATTAACACATAAATTTATGCAAAATATATTTATATGATTAACAAGAAATATAGCCATATAGTATTTTCAGATAATGCAAATATTTCTCATTAATTTATCTTTTTTTTTTGCTGAAATTAACGTGAAACTCGCACTGAATTTTTCCTTTATTAATTGGTCATTGCTCATGTCTGCGACAGGATTTTGTTTAGTGCCAAAAGAAACCTTTTTCCATATGTTATCATTCTTTTTGACTTGTATGATAAATAACAAAATTTTGCTGTCATATAATAATCTTCCTGGAAAGTTGGTCGAACAATTAATGGGACTCTGCGAGTAAAGGTGGCTGCGGATCAAATTGACCAAACTTAAATATGAGTCTGCAACACGGTTTATTTCCACAGGGGCAACAATTTAATTTGGCCCCTTTGCAGAATGCGGACAGTAAATTGGCGTTAAAGAAAAACCACGGAAATATGAAAAACAAGTTGATTTTTTTCTTGTTACATGTTTTTAGTTATATTTGAACATATTATCATGTGCGAAAGTACAAATTAGGAGTAATTAATTACATTTAGCATTGTAGTTATCTAATCTTTGAGTGAGTTCGTGTTATACTGTGGCCATATGATCTGTTGTTGTGCCGCTTGTTCTATTGCGGGCATATAGACAGTTTCATTTTTGAGGTTTCTCAGCCTTATGAAATTCAAAAGTATCAGTATCTTTTAATTATTTATGATTAAGAATTATTCACATATTTCACTAGCTTAAACTATCAATTTTTTAAAATTGTTTTTTAATTATGTTTAAAAATTTATAAAACTTGATATTAAATTACAATTATTGAATATAAAACGGTACCAATACCGTTATAATATAAGGGTGCTGAACTTTCGTCTTTATTTTTTTCATATTATGATCGGTGGTGTTTGGGCCATTTTAGCATTTCAACCCCTTAAAATATAGATTATTTGTATTTTAATATCTGCATTTTAAAAAAATATAAGTCGGTTTCTAAACTTTATTGAATATGCATATTGATACTTCTATTAAATTGATGCAAATTGAATATGCAAATTTATAGTATTAGATTGCATGTTATTTTTAAATTTAAGGATTAAAATACACATGATCGAAAGTTTATGAAGTATAATGTATTTATTTTTTGTTAACAATGAATATAATTTAATAAAAGGATAAAAATGTACATTAAAAAAATTTAGGGGTTAATTTGTATGTTTTTAAAATGAAAGGTCTAAAATGCACGTGATCTATAGCTCAGAGATAACACAATATAATTAGAGGATTTACAAGTATATATTCTTTTTTTGTATTATATGAAGACTTTTTTATATTCTTGTTGAAACTTTGCAGTTTTTAATGTCATATATAAATCCACAAATTTTTTGACTTATTTGATTATATATATTATTTACACAAATTCTCGCATCAATACAAAGCTTTAAACAAAATATTTCACACTTTAATTTTTATGTGATGTTTTTTTATTTTTGGTCAGGAGAGGGGGAATGCGGCTATGCCTCTGCGACTCGAAGTCGCGCCCTTTGAATGCACCTTCTCAAGAGGTTGGAGTCATGACAGAGAAAAGTGAAATGTGATAAGATGGAGAGTCAAACTTGAGTAATGACGACGGCATTAAAATTAGGCAAAAATAATTTATTCATCTCCTAATTCATTTTTTATATTTAAATTTGCTTTCTAATTAATAAATATTTTAAATTCATCCTTTAAATAATAAATATTTTAAATCTACCCTCTAATTTCTAAAATTCAAACACATTTGTCCTCTTCATAAAATTTGTTTGCTCCATTAGACAGTATATTTGAAAATTATAACTTATCACATAAAATGTCATGTATATTATTTTTTATAACTCAAATGTCGGATAGGATTTTTCCATCAATATAACTAACATTGTTTACAAAAAGAATAAGCATATTTAGTTTTTAAAAGTTAGAGAGTGAATTTGAAGCATTTATAACTTAAAAGGTAAATTTAAAAACAGAAAATAAGTTAGAAGATAAATTAATTATTTTTGCCTTAAAACTGTAAAGTTTCACTTTAGAAAACGTCACCATACTTGTTCCAAAATAAAATGAAAAGAAAAAGAAAAAGAAAGGAAAACATTGTCATGAGCTAAAAATTGATCAAGTTTTATAGAAAAATAATTGGGCGTTTTGTTTCAAGACTTGAAATTATATTTTTAAGAAACACATTTTTGGAAATGTTATATTCAGAAATATATTCTAAAAAATTTGTTTGTTTAGAATTAAAAATTCCTAGAAACATTTTTTAAGATTCCCAAGAATAAGTTGAAACTTGTTTGCATGGTTTATGATGTATATTTTCTAGGAATATACATGATAATTCTCAAAATATCCCTAATATATTTAATTTTTCATAATTAGGGAAGTAAGATAATTAAGAGATATTTTAGTATTTTTCATAATAATTTCCATTCTCATGACATGAAAATGTTTTCATTACCAACTCCTATTACGCAAATAAAAATACTATGTAAATATGGAAATGTAACTTTTCTAGGAATGGTTAAAATTTCAAATTTTTTTTTCTCAAAACTTGCAACAAATATGGGAATATATCATTCCCCAATAATTTTTTGCAAGAATAATTTTACATACCTTGAAACAAACGCCCTCTAAAATAAGGAAGTTTACAATTTTGTCTTTTTCATTTCTTTTTAAACTTGAGTTTAAATAGATAATATTGTTTTTAAAATCAATATTATGCCCAAATAAATAAATAAACTCCTTTTTCTAGTATAAATAAAGATACCTTAATATTCCTTCCATATGAATTTAATGGTAAACTTTGGACCCATTTGATTAAGATTTTATGAGAAATATTTTAAAAATAAATGTAAAAAAGTGTTTTGCATTGTAAAAATACTTTTTATTAGCATTAGAAATTATTAAATTATTTAAATGTGATAAATATGAAAGTACCTTTTTAAAGTAAAATTACAATTTAAAATATATGCGAAGTGATATTTTTTAAAAAAAATTAAGAATAAAGTAGTAAAATAGTGTGAAAAGCGGTGGATTCAAAATTTAAGATTATTTTCTTTTTCTTATATTATTTTTGCTTTTAGAAGAAATAATTTTCTATTTATGTCTTAAAATGCAGAAAAATTAATTATTTTTTACCTCTATTTTTTTGAAAAAGTACAAATAAATAACACTAGAAGTTGAAAAAAACTACTACTTCCCCTTAAAGAACCACGAACAAACGGCTGCTTTATTTCTTCTAATAAAGTCTGAATCCAGCCATGTAGTTTAAGCTTCAAATATTCTCTCTTTAGTCATGCGTTGTCACAAGGACGACACTATGTGTGTGTTAGTTTAGGATTATTTTGGTAAAAAATTATTCTTTTATTTAAAAAAATTAATTTTTGTACATTTGAATAATTTTTTTAAAAATAATCAGATTTTAAAAAAAATATCTGTTTTTAACTTTTTTATAAAAGTTAAAAAGAATAATTTTTTTAAAAAATTAATTTTTAATTTTTTTAGTTATATATAAAATTTAAATTTTAAAATCACCTTTTTTTTAAAGGTGAAATAAATGCACCCGTTTAATTTTTTCCGACAAAAAGTGATGTTGTAGCTATTAAAAAAAATCACTTTTTATATAAAGTACTCATTTCAATTTCTACTCAAAAATTAAAATAAATAATTTCTATAAAAGAGATTTTTTTTAGGTAAAAAAAATCATTTTTGCTATTAAAATAAAATCGCTCTATATATCCAATTATCAAATTTGTTATTTCTGAAACGCGGTGCTTGAGCCCAAATGTCCAGCAAGCTCTTTTTTTATTTAATTTAAATTATTTTTGGTCAATTTTTTTTTTTTAATAAATAATTGTGTTGCGCCATATCATCCTCCTGTGTTTTTTTAGGGCTTCTGGGCCCATGGCATTATCAATCAATTGTTAAACAACGGAAGCAATGAATTCAGAGCCAAAGGCCCAACCTATTAACTAGATGTAGAGATAGAACATACAGCTTTTTTTGGGTCTTGAAATATAGGGTTAAGGCCTGGGACTTTCGTAGCAGCACCATAACGGGCTTTATCTTAGGACTCGAACATAAAACGGCCGAAGAAGAAGGAAGAGGTACCGACTCTCCATGGCTGCAGAACCAGAAAAGGTTTCCGGATGACGATATAAAGAGAAATTCTGTTGACAAGAGAGAGAGAGAGAGAGATAGAGAGAGCAACTATACATGTATATAAAGATCTTTCATGTATGTTTTTACATTGTTTAAAGTTTAGTATTGATATCTCCACGTGATCATGATATGAAAAAGTTCCTTTTAGTCTACTTCAGTTTTTGATGAGAATAAATATATCATCAAAATCTGTGTCCTTCTACGGAAATTGGAAAACAATGATAATTTCCTTCGGGTTTTTTTGTGGTTGATAAGTCTGCAATAATGTTTAAATAAGCACATGATTACATATTTAAATACTTCTACATTATTAACTATATATTTCAATTATTTAAGGTTCGACCGTAAAGAAATATCTTTATAAATAATCTTCGTGCAAATGGCCAGTTTATGATTGATTTAAAATTTAATTTAGTACACACAACTTGGTCAGAACACCACTATGCATAGTTAAGACTTAATAATAATAATAATAATAATAATAATAATAAATTGAGCACCGTCAACTATATCTGGCTAGCCTGGGTTTCTCATGTTCTTGTACAGAGCTGGTGGAGAGTTAATGAATGACGGGAAAACCGATGTGAAACCAAGACCCCAGAAGCTTAAAACGTTTATCACATTGTACATGACCATGTGTTTCATGCAAAGTTTTCGAATGCATGTGTGTCCTTCTCAGTTTCTCTACTCATTAATACTAATGCGGCTATGCGACCTGAAAGTCAGAACTGAATTAACCACCGGATGACGTGTTTGCCTTTCAATTACTAGTTATATGGGTTGATTTTTTCTTTGTTTAGTGTTTTCTATCAATGGAAAAGCAGAGATGTGAATCTCGTGGAGCTAGCCTTGGTTTTTATTTATGTAGTGCTTTTGTTGTGATAGACCATAGCCAAAGTCCGTATGCTTGACTAGTCCATTTCAACAAGCCTAAACTTACGCTTGTTATTTAATATTAACCGATGGTTGTTAACGCTTCACACTCAAGTATTTTATTCTACCTAAACCATGCAAATTATTGTATGTTATAACATAAAATTCATTTCTACATTTACACGCACATTGGGGTGGAAATAGATTAGATAAAGTTAAGTTTTGACTTAAATCGATCTGACTCATATTTTAAATAGATAATTTGAATTTGCATTTGTTACCTGATATAGACTTTTTTTAGCGCATAATTTGACTTTTTTAAAAATTTGACTTGATTTAAAAATCTGTTTGAAGATTTACTTAATAACAAGGCTTTCAAATAAATCAAAATGCCTATCCTTAAATAGACCAGAAAGCCTATTTTTATGCAAACTAAAAGACTTCTATTATTATTAAGGTTCTTGAAATAATAATAATATAGTATAGTATAAGGAAAATGATCAACTTACACTAGTGTAAGTTAAACTTATATCTTACATCATTGAATAACTTTTTATTGGATTTTTTTTATGAAATTAACTGTTGCATTAAAATTCATATGACCTAGATCATGTTTATGAGATTTCACATTAATCCAAAATCATTTAATACATTTGTTATATGCATTTAAATAAACATAATAAATACTTCTTAAATATATGTAAAAAAAGAATTATTTGATTATATTTTTATTGATATCTAATTTTTTAAAAATTTGCTACAAATGATTTATATGATATATAATTATAATTCAATAGTTAGATTGATAAGAATTATATTATATAAAAAGTTATTAAAAATATAAGTATATTAAGTGCTATATTGGTGTCAATAGATCCCTTCTCATAATATAAATAAGTCAGTCTGTTAAACCTGATAATTCTATACCTGATAATTTTTCTCTATAGAATGTAGCCTGACCTTTTGAAAAGTCTTAATTTAATTCTTTATTAAATAGGTTAAGAGGCTCCTGATGAATCGCCTGACCTATTTCTACATCTACACACACATACAATGAATTATTTTCTAAGACACTACAGACATATAAAAATACATGTATTTATAAAAAGGGAATATCATTGTGTTAAGTGATAATAGATAAGTTACAGAATTACAGTGAATTTGTAATTTGTAATTCAATTAGTATCGGCTAAAATGCTATGATTTGAGTGTGATGTTGATATTCCAAGTTTAATTCTCCACCATTCCACGTTCTCCTCTGCTCTTGTCCAAATGTTCATCCCTCTTGATATAATTAAAACATCACATAAAAATTAAAATGTGAAACCTTTTTATTTAATTCAAAGTCTTGTATTTATATAATTCTTGTAAATAATATATATATTTTTTACAGTATAATCAAATAAATCACATAAATAAGTTACAAAATTTGTGGATTTATGTATGACGTTAAAATTGCAAAGTTTCAGAAAGAATATAAAAATTTACAAGAAAACATACATACATCAAATTTTTTTTTGAAAAAGTTAATATTCAAACTTTTTAACATAACGAATCATTAAAAAATTTTTTTTTGATTAAGACTATCATTTTGGGTCTTTTATAAGATAAACCATCCTGATTTTCATTGAACAGATATTATTGCTACAATAATAGAATTTGCGATCGATTATCCAACAAGGTACACCAGCCAACCATTTCCCTACCTAATCCTCGCTACTAAATTAATTGATTTCCATATTCTGTATAACGAGTAGGAAAATGTTAAGTCTTACCAATGGTGAGACTCACATAACTCACAAAATAATGAATGACAGGTCACTTATACTTAGAAAAAGAAATAATCATATGAATAGTAATGAGAGTTAGGATTTAATTTGTATGTATTGTTGATGTAAAAAAAATTTACATAAATATCTAATCATATATTGCTACATCAATAAAAATGTTTAATTCAATCACCCACTATCTTAAAGGTATTACAAATATATGCATTTAATTGGATGTCAATCAATAATTAAAATATGAGAGTTATTTAAAAGGTATATTGAGGATATACTTCTTATATTTTAATCTTAAAAAATATTCTATAAAAATACAACAATAACAAATCTTTTTTTATTAAATTGGGTCGGCTATAAATTAACAGGCACTATGAATTGAATACTATAACACTATAATTTATACGTAACTTATTGCTTTCGGTTTGCGACAATTTATCTATAGTTTCTTTTTTTAAGTTTTATAAAACGACAGAGGTTTTTTTTTTGGGGGGGGGGGGGGGGGGGTAGGTACGAACAATTTATCTCAATTCAAAGGTTCGGATAAAATGGACGGTGGTTTGACGGTCCAGTGATCCTCACGCACATCCACCAGACACCACAAAAACTCTCGCCAATGCCTAATTGCCAATGCCCGTAACCCTGACTCCAATTGCAAAATAAAAATTATCATCACCCTAAACTAATCAGTAATCACCAATTCAGATTTCTTTCTTTCTTTTTTTAATAGTTTATTATTCATCGCGTTTCGCTCTGGACATTCCTTTCTTTTGTTTTCCAATAATGTTTGTTACGATGAAGCGTCAAATTTTAAACAGTAAACTCTCAACAATTTATTACCCCTTTTTCCACGGCATGCCATGCGTAATGTAGAGAAACAAACAAAAATATAACAGTGGACGGAGATGGATAAAATTCAAAGAGTGAGAGCGTATCCGTGTAATAAGGTAAACCCAAATCCTCAACATGCCATTATTTTATTAATATTTATTTTGATTTCTCTACCCGGAGAGGGTACAAATATGGGATCTACCATAATGATGAGGCATCTTAGGTGTCGATTCTAAGCATCTTATGTGAAGATCCCACTTCACCACCTCAACTTGTGTGTTCATTCTACGGTCCTCGCTTCTCCATAAAATCTTCACCCCTCTCTCTGACGGATAAGCATTTTCTCACAATTCAATTCAAGGAGAAAAAGACACACACACACACAAAATTATGAACCTCTTGGAGGATTCTAATTTGGAAGCTCTAACTTTCAATTACTTGAGCTTCGGCGTCATCAACAATTTATGGACGTGGCTTGCGGTTATAACTGCCGCCGTCAGCTTCTGGAAGATTCGGGCATCGGGTTGCCCCAAACCCGAATTGCTGCCTCCTCTCGACGACCGGGTTTCCGACAGACCCAACCCGGAACCGGAGGTGTCGGAGCTTGACGCCGTGAGTGAGCCTGCGTGTGTCCCGAGGGTTGTCGTTGGTAACGGCGGCGCTGACATTGACGGAGTCACCAAAGGGAAGTTTACCGTGTATTACGAGGATGACGTGGAATGCGAGAGCGACGAGGCGTTAACGGTGACGGATGAGTGGGAAGATAGCAGAGGAAGATCGGACGGCTGCGATTCGGAGTGGTGGGAGAGTTGGGAAGAGTTGTTGAGGTTAAGAGTAGGAGAAAACGAGAATGGATGGTACACGTGCCAGGATTTAACGGCGCTTAACGGCAACGTTGTGAGATTATGGGACGGTGGGTTCAGGGCTGGTGCCTTAACAAGGGACAGCTCAGACTGTGTTCATGTATGGTAATGATATAATATAAATTGTCAGAATTTAGATAGAGTATTTTCTATTTGTCTATGTGTGGTACTATCGGATTATTAGGCCCTCCAACAAGAGCGAGAGATTATTGAGAATGTATATATATGGTAGTGGATTTGGATAATCATCGATTCATCATTATCGTCTATGCTTCTTAATCTCAAATTTTAAACGCAATGTTTAAAGCAAGCTTTGCGTACTGTTTTTGATCTCTTTATTACTTATATTCTTTATCTACATCACTGTGATCAGCTGAGAGTGTTACACATGATTTTTATCAACCATATGTAAATTCCATGTTAAGAGAGAACTCTCATGAAATGATAGAACATAGAAAAGTGAATTTCATTAACAACTGAAAAGGTATTTATACAGAGAGGTGAGCTCACAGGAATTAGTTTAAAGCATTAGCAAATGAAATTTCCAAATGGCCGAGAAGTGATGGAAGAGTGTGCTGTGCAGGCAAATTGCTTATCATCTCAAATGGCCAGTGAATGTGTGTTGTTGAAAGGAAAAAGCAACAGTGGTTGTTGAGTGTTGATATATATCTGAGCTGGGAAAGCCTTTAATCATAGTCATGTTTGGTAGCCACACGTTTCAATTGCGCTGTCAAGTGGGACGGTGCTAAATTCCCATCTACTAAAACGTCAGCGGGTTGATTTACCTACGTGCCAAGTATAACTAATTTTAGAGCCAGCTGATAAGTTTACTGCTGGTGATGGGATTCCCACAGCTTTGTGTTTGCGGTAAAGCAAACAGATAAAAATAAAAAATAAACAGATAAATTGAGTAATATTCTCAATCACTTCGAGAATATGCCATTATGTACAATAATTACTCTTAAGTACCAAAACTAAAAAATGACAAACCTGATTGCCAAATTAAGCAGGCTTGTCGTGTCCTTCATAAATCATAAGTGACATGTCACTCGCAGCTATTGTGTATCTAGTGATTCTGATCAGCTTGAAACTGTTCGGGATTCATTTGCTAAATATATTATGGTTGTTGAAAATTATGTATAAATTCATTTATTTAAAGAGTAAAATGGAATGGTTTCTTAATTTCTATATTTTTTGGATAATAAACTTGATATATATGAAATCATATAACGAAAAAGATTTAAAAAAAAAAAAGAAAAACCATGACAAAAACGAAATTCTATATATTACTTCAGATCTGTAATCAAAATTCTTCAATTAATGTACCTTTGTTCCATAGTTAAATATTTATTATATGAAAATGGAGTTGCACTTAAATGTATTCAAAAGCTCCGTCCTTATCTTTATCTTTGTAAGTAGTATTGTGTTGCTTTTCGAGGTAAAAGTTACTGTCGTCTACATTGTAAATGTCACTACTATGATACCCCCTCCCCCACAAAAAAACGAAAAAGAAAAAGAAAGAAACAGATAATCTTCGGCAGTCATAACAACCAAATGACAAGTCTCACGATATCAGCCATACATCAATAACATGACCAATTTAATAGGTAAGCTAAGGGTGTGGGCTTACGTTGTCGAAACAGTTTAGACACCCACATATGTCTAAAACCATTTTGTGTAGGCAGTTCGACATATCTATACATATGAGGTGATTATAATGTCAAGACAAATTTCTTGCTATAGGTAGTGAAGCCACGACTCCCTAGCCCCCACGACAAGAGACACGCTATTTGGACCCCAAAAAAGCAAAGTGTCCATGGACATATACAACGATCCACCATTAAACTCAATTTTATTTACTTTTAATTTTTTCAAAAAAATTTTTATATCAAATTTATCTGTTATCCGTGACTTTGTCGCGACAACCAATGTACAATTAAAGTTTCTCCCACGAAAAAGAATGAGCCAGTTAACATTCAATGACTTTCACGATGCATATTCCTCTCCATTACTTATTAGCTCTCTATACGGCACCTCACATATAGCTCCTGGCTCATCCAAAGGACAAATTCGTTATGTGGTTTTGTAAGTGTTGAAATCCACGCATTTCTCTATTATTATTTTTTGTTAAAATTATATATGAGACTATATTATATTAATCTTTTAGAACATATATAGAATTCAACAATTTTACACATTTATTGAAATAAAGAAACTCCTATTGAGTTATTATTGGGAAGTGTTTAACGAGCGTTGATGATGAATTGATGGGATAACTTCTCTCCTATTTCTTGTCTGCCGTAAGTATAGAAATATAGAAAAAGTATATATTTCGATCCACTTTAGTCTCTAGACCTGGCACATTATGAGAATATTCCTTTCCGGTATGCCGAACGAGAATGATTGCTAATTGATGGCGAAAGAGGTCTATGACGATTGAGCTTGTAAATTAAGCAGGAGTATCTTTCGCTGTCAGAAATCATCGATATACTAAAACAAAGGTACAATATGCATTGTCACTGGCACGTTCTTTGTATATTGGAAGGAAAGGGTCGCCCTCGCGAAGTATTGTCCTTTTCCTAACAAATGCGTACTGGACTTGAATAGCAAAGAAGAGTTATAACAAAGGTAAGGGGAAATACACATATTCTTACCCCCCTGCCATTCTTTAATTCGATTATGCTTGGGGAGAGGACCATACGTCTGTATTTGGCCTATTGTAATTTTTCTTCGTTATTCGGTCTTGCATGTAGGTAAGGGGAAGAAATTAAAACCAGATGGGGAAAAAAAAGAAGTGCATGTTAAAACGTGTTGATTTTAGTCCCTAATGTATGGTCAAGATTAATATTTACATGAGGGTTTTTTTTTTTGGGTAAATTATATAAGGGGTTGTTATTGCTATCAAATGTCATTTTTTATGTTTCCTGTAACAAAATTGAGTACCACATCTAACCTTGGGACAAAATAGAACGAAGTGCAACCCAATTCGAGCCTATAACAACCAGTCTAATGGACCAGGCCAAAACTATCAAACGAAGCAAATGCAAGTCATGACAAAAAGGGCCAAGCAAACATCATTGAGCTGACCAAAAAAAAACCGTCATTCCTACAACCCAATGAAATTGATGATTAATCTAAAATTTTTTACAGTCAAAAAATGGGAGGAGGCCCGTGCTATGCATGGTGTATTGTAATGTTAAATAAGCCTCAATAAGCAGATGAGGCGGTGGCGTAGTGGTGATGGCTGCCTCTAAAAATGCTGCATGCTCGAGGATGCAGCTTCAAGTCGCAGAGCCAGAGCCCCAAATCCCTCCTCCCCCCCCCCCCCGCCCCCTGCGGAGGCGGCCCTCTCCAAACTCCCCCTGGAAAAAAAAAAAAAAGCCTCAATAATGTAATATATAATTTTTTTTTATAATTAACAGAACACAATTGGTCTTTCACCACAAATATTAATACATCAAAAATATAATATTAAAACCATTTTAGAAATAATTTCAATACTAATAATATTAACACTAAGTTCCACAATAATAAATTGAGTGCTATTACAAAGTCCAATTACTTAATCAATATTTCTTAATAATATCAAAGGTACTCCCTTCTTTAGCCTCAACATATGATTAGAGAGCTCCAAACATTTAATTAGTAAACATACAGAAAGAATGAATATATAACAAATTAATAGATAATATAAAAGTAAAAAAAGGACTAATTTATCCCATGATATTTGACACTTTTATATTGGTTGAATTTACTTATATGAAATGACTAATATATAATTTCACCTAAACAAAATATGAATAAGATATATAAAAAGACATATATCAAGAAGTATAGGAAAAAGAATTAATATTATAAAGTGATTATTTGACATAAAAAGAACTTGATCATCACTTCATTAAATATGAAAAGAGCTACAAAGTAACAATATGTGTATAATGAAAGTAAAACCACAACCATAAAAATGCTACAGAGAATAAAACGTACAACAACTTGATAAAAAATAAATAAATATATAAAAGTAAATTGTGGCAGTCTTAAAATAACTAACACCTATTGGCAATGATAATCATAGCACATATCTAAGAACATTACACTAAATCAACCTCCCCCAGTGCTAAAATGGGTAGAGTAAAAATATTTAAAAGTAAAATATCATACTATAAAAAATAGAGCTAAGTACAAATAATATCAATGATAAAAAAATAAAGGCTATAAAATATATTCTTCAGAGAAGTTTGCTATAGTTATATAGTAATAGCTAGTAAGCTAAATTTCATTAACAGCTAATAAGTTAGATCTCATCAAAATCAAAATTATTTTATAACAACTAATCTTTCAATATAATAGTTTACTATTATATCATTTTATGGGCTATAACTTGGTGCTCAAATATGAAATAGTAGAGATGATTTGACAAAACGAGTAGTTAAATCGGTTGTCATTATTTTATTTCGTGAATTTCTATTTTATCTTGAATTTTTTTTCAAAAAAATGTGAGATTGATATGTGACTAATGGACTAAATACGATTATATGTATTAATAATAAAAAAAACCATAAACTATAGTTTTTAAAAGAGTTTGCTATAAATATATGGTAATAGCTAGCAAGTTAGATCTTATCAATAGTTAGAAAGTTAGACTTTATCAAAATTAAAATTACCTATAACAACTAATCTTTCAATAGAATAGCTTAATATTATATCATTTAGGTTATAACTTAGTGCTCAAGCTTCGAATAGTGGAGACGATATGATATAAATAGTTAAATTGGTTCTCATTGTATTATTTTATGATTTTTTTTAAATTTTTTAATTGAGATACAGCTAATGAACTCAATGAAATTTAGATTAATTTAATTGAATTTGATTTGATATAAAATTTTATTATATTTACATATTTTATAAAATTTTATTTGATTTGATTTTAACATTTAAATATAATAATTTTAGTTTATGATCTATCACATATAATTTTATCTAAAATATCACTCTATTATTGGGTAGAATATAATTTAGTTGGCTTTTCTAAAAGTATCTAATAATAATTTCTCTAAAAAGGAGGATATGAGCTGACAACAGTTCATATAATTTTCTTTTTTAAATTCTTTAATATTGAGTAATATATTTTTTATGTAATATTTATGAATTTTTTATTATTATATTAAGTACTATATTATTTTTATTAGATACTCATAAAATATCATTTGAAAATACCATGTGGCGAATCTACTCTTTTTTTTTGTTACATATTTAAATTTGATTGATTTGATCTGATTTAATTTTAATTTTATTTGTACTTTAATCAAATTAATTTTGATTTGATTTGACTTGATTTTAATTTTAATTTGATTTGATATAATATTTTATTGTATTATTGAATATTTTATAATACTTTATTTGATTTATTTCAATATTTAAATTTAAATATAATATTTTTTGGATTTTTTATCCCAAAAATTTGAGAGAGTGACATTTGGCTATGTCACTCTTCTCTATTGTTATTTGTACGATGATTTAAATTTAATTGATTTGATTTAATTTTAATTTGATTTGATTTTATTGATTGTTTTATAACATTTGGATATTTTATAACTTTTTATTTGATTTGATTTTAATATTTAAATATAATAATTATTGTTTATGATTCTTCACTTACAATTTTATCTAAAATATTGCTTTATTATTTGGTAAAATATAATTTAGTTGATGCTTCATGAATATCTAGTAATAATTTTTCCAAAATGAGGGTATGAGTTGACAATACTTTATGTAATTTTTTTTAAAATTTTTTTAATGTTGAATAATATATATTTTTTATGTAACATTGGCAATTTGTTTATTATTATATTGAGTAGTATATTATTTTTATTAGATACTTATGAAGCACCAATTAAAAATATCAAGTGATAAATCTACTATTTTTTTATTAGATGTTTAGATTTGATTTTAATTTAACCAAATTGATTTTATTTCTATTTCATTTGATTTTAATTTGACTTGACTTGATTTTAATTTTGATTTGATATAATATAGTATATTATTGAATGTTTTATAATATTTTATTTTATTTATTTTAATATTTAAATTTAAATATAATATTTTTTAAATTTTTATTTCGAAAATTAGAAAGAATGATTCTTGGGAATAAAACTCTTTTCAATTGTTTGTTGTATGATGATGATGATTCGACTTGACCCGAAAAAAAAAAAAAGAGAATAAAATATTTGAGATGTGAAGTAAAGATACAAATTAATTATTAAAAATTAGGTGGGGATCCACTTACTTCAAGAGTAAGTCTTATACATTTATTTCATTAAATTTTTTTTATAGATATTGAATTTTATAAATCTAACCGTTGAATCATGTGTTATTATCTTAATGATTAAGCTTACCAAATTTCAAAAAATTTTGATATCAATAGGTATATAATCTAGCAATAGACATTTACTTGTATTTTCAAAACTATATTATACGTCAAAATGAAGTTGTATGATGAAGTATCAAATCATTTTCAAATTTTGTGAAATTTTGTACATTTGATCTATTTAATTGGAATCTTTAATTTAATGGTTGGATTAAAAAAATTTAATATCTATAAAAAATTATTCATTGATATAAGTATGTTAAAACTCACTCTTAAAGTAAGTGGATCCCACCCTTAAAAATTATTGTAAAAATATGGGGAAATCAATAGATAATAGCCCTGGTTATCTATACTTCTCTTATTCCTCTTTTCTTACCCTTCACTTCTCTACTATGCTCGATTACTTTTCATCTCTATGTTTCTCTTTTCTTATCCTTCACCTATCTCATATATTCTATTATAAAATTTCTTAACAGAAGTCTTATTAGAAGAATCCTCTCGTAAAATTGTTTGGTAATCCTTTGTCATTAAAAAAAAGTTTGATTAATTAGTAAATTTTTATAATTTAGCTCAATTTTTAATTAAATCCTGATATTGAATAAATTTTTATAATTAAGTCCTTAAAATAACCTATATTACAAAATTTTTGGTTAAATTAAATAAATTTTTAGGATTTAATTACAAATATTTATTTAATATAAAAACTTAATTAAAAGCTTCTGAACTATAGAGAATCAACTGAAACTCAGGTTAAATTATAGAGATTTATACTACCAGAAATTTGACATTTAATGACAGCAAAAAAAAAAAAAAAAAAACCGTGGGAAAAAGTACAAAAACCATGGGTACATAGTATGGCCACAAAAAACTATACCATGGACTGTCGGCTTGTCGTTTACGTCATGCCTATACCAACGGCTTTTTTGCTGTCACGACAATATTTATTGACGGTACAAATAATCATCAGAATAAGTCGTAGACATATATCGACAGTTGTTAGTTTGTTACTATAGGTTTTACCCATAGAAGCTCTGCTTTCACTCTATCCTTTACTGACAAATTTAAAAAATGTTATATTTCATAGGCATAGCTTATAGTGATTTTTTTATTATATATTAAAACCTAAATCTCAATTTATATCTTTCTAAATTTATTAATTTTCACTTATATACACACTAAAATACAAAAAATATTACAATGATATAAAAAAAACTCCAATTATATTAAAAATAAAATCAATTCTTAAAATAGAAGGTATTGACATTTCAGAGAAATAAAATAATACAATACAAGACGCAAGAGTGAAAATAGGTTTAAGTTCTAACTTCTAGGCTATGTTGGCTCAACACTATTCCCTTTGTCAAAAGAAATTAACAAGAAAATAGCCTAACGAAGACAAACATTTTAATGAATACTTCTTCATTGTGAAAGCTTGGAATTGTGGCACTTCTTCCTTCTAGGATGACTCTTGATTGTTTTTTTGAGAAGCCATAATAAGAGAGAAACTCTGGGTTACTTTTAACTTGTCCATCACTTGATCTCTGCAAACAAACATACAAGGCCTGCATCATATAGAGACTACAGATATGGTGTGGCATGACTATGCGCCCCTGAAAGCCTTAAATTATAACTAATGCTGCAGTGATATACAAATGTTGATATGTCCAGGTGCATGCCTCAGTCTCAGGTTCATGTTTCTTACTCTTATATTCTAGTCATGATTTACTCCCCTCACAATAAGCATTTTAGGAGATAACTTTTAGAAGTTATCTGTGCCTTTGTTTGTCAAACATAAACACACTTAAAAAATCTAATATTTTAATTATTTTACGATATAGTGATATTGGCATATTAACTTTCATTGTAAGATTTTAGAAGCAACTTTCAAAAGGCATAAGCATTACAAAGCATGCCTCTGAACTAGCCTTTGGTGGTGACATAGCCAATAGAAACAAAAATGATTATCCCTAAGCAAGTGAAAAGAAGATACTAGTTAACAAACCTTGGTGCTTCCCTCAGATTTGCTTCCTTTCATAGCCACAATGACCTTCATACTCTAGAGATTCCAAAAAAGCAGAAGGAAAAAGAATTTCTGATAGCCCTGTTTGATCCAGAAGCCAAACACAACCAATTAGACCATTTTATTATTCTTAGATCTTTAAATATCACTACTAGGATACAAAAACACACCTCATGCTCTTGGCAGACGCTATAGTGTAACCAATGGCGACTCCAAGAAGGTTAGCATACAGAACTAGGCCAAAAAGCTTGACCTTCAAGCCACCTGGACAAGCACATACTGAAGGACCATTTTAGATTATTTATGGTGTTATTTTGGACACTTTCTTTAAGCCATTGATGTTAGAAAAAGAAGTTCCTATGGAAACAAAAGTTCATTAAAAAGAATACAAACTAATAGTCTAATACTAGTGAAAAAGTCATATATCTGGATCTGTTCAAAATAAAAGGAAGTCACATCAAAACAAGGTAATAAAAGCATGATAATATCCAATATTAAAAGCATATAATAACTAATCTTACGATACTTAGCATACTAAAATTGCTCACCATTCCCTTCCAGTCATAATAATCATCAAGAGCCCATTGATACTTTGACCAGTTCAACCCAACCCAACGTGCCAAATAATCAGCCAAACTTGAGTGGGCTTCAAAAGTAAAGGTAATGGGTATTTACTTAACAAGAATAACAAGAGAATTAATTGAAAAAAAAAAAAAATCAAGCAAAGACCTATTGCCTTATAGGATCTGAAATCAAAATGAAACAGGGCATCACATGCTTGTCCATTGAGTTTTGAGAAAATCCAAAATAAGAAATAGACAGTTGCATAATTGCCATCGCCATAATCCATTTACTTACTCAGGTATTGTATAAATTTTGGTTTTGCTACCAAGATCTACATAATTATAGTCATAATAATGAACACCACGGGGTCAATGGCAAGCAGCAGTTGCACTCACAACCAAAATTCATTCACTTTCAACAAATTCAACACAGAAACATCAATCAAAGTTAAGCCATAAATCACCACAAAAAAAACTCACACAACAACAGTTCAAGGAAACGCATGTCCATTCTAAATCAAAACCAAAATTTCCAATCAACATAAGCTCACAAGCAGTTATTTAAAAAAAAGAAAACTAAAAAAAAAAAAAAAACTAAGTCTCTTAACAGATTGATCTAGCAGCGAATCGAGTAAAAGAGCAAGAATGAACGAATGAACTCCGTTTTGCTCCACAAAGCAATCACCGAAACACAAATTTTCAATTCGTTTGAAAGGCTATCATTTTTTCTATGCGACGACGGAGTTGCCATGAGGTTGTGCAGCGGCGGAGCGATTGGCTGCAAGAAGATGAAGGTTGAGAGGGTTAGGTGTCTGGGTAATTTTATTTTATTTTTTTTTTATGGTTAAGAATTTCCTTTTGATCTCATTGGATCTATAAGTTTAAGTAATAAAAATAAAAAAATTATAGTGATAGTAAATATGACTGCAGGTATACGTTTCCTATACCCACGGTTAAAAAAAAAAAAACTTATAGTGACCGCATAATATAAGTGTAGGTCTATGTTATTTATACCAACAGTTTAATTGTATGTCACTAAAAGCGTCTGTAGCTATATGACAAATTTGTTGTAGTGCTACAAATTAATTAAATAAAAAAATCTAAGTAGCCGAATTTTTTTTGTATTTAAGCCATCTAATTGGGGTTTTCTTAATTACATATCTTAATATCTTTCTGGTTTACGCGAAAGAGAATTAAGTACCTTTGCAGTCAAGGATGAGCATTGAGAAATGAGAAAGCACAAGTGCTATCCCACTTGGAGCAATTAAGAAGTATAAAGTCAAAGGCCACTGGACTGGCCACTTGCTGCCAGTGCATTTCCTTCTTGGAGGCTCAAAAAATGAGGACATGTGTTTCTTATTTTGTATTGCGTTTTGCTAAATGCGAATCAATCTCTTGCTGTATTGATTAATAACGTGTGTGATTTTATTTTTTGTAGAATTAAATTTAGATAGAAATAATTTTATTAGAATTAATTTTAAAGTAAAATAATTTATATTTATAATTTTTTTAAAAATAATTCTTATATTAAATAAAATTTTTTTATTTCTCCCATAATCAATTCTAGAAATAAGAATTAATTCTAGAAGTAAAAAAATTAAACATAATAAAAAATGGTTAGAGTCAATTTTGATATTCCAAAATCAATTCTAACCTCTTCCATCACTAATCCAAACACACTATAAGAAAGTAGTAAAAATAAAAAGTTTTTAAAGTTTTTCATTACATTCGAATTCAGTATCCTCCTAAGAACAAATGATGAAATGAAAAATAAAACAAAAATGTTATTCATACTTAATTATATTTAAAAATTTATTTTAAGAGGTATATTAAGATGTCTCTTAACTATTGGTTGAAAATAAAAATAGAACTCATTTCTATTTAATAATTAAGAGATATTTTAGTATGTCGCTTAAAATAAGTCCCGACATTAAATACAAATAATTACTATTCAAAATAAAATAATCTTCTTTCCTAATAATCAACTAGGACATTTGTCCCCCTAATTGTTAACCTATGTCGGTGCCGGTTTATCGTAAACTCGAAGAATATGAAAAATAAGTTGATCATAGGAGAACACAAGAAACAACGTTTCATCTCATGATCGTTTGCAAACTTATAGCAGTGTACAGGATTGGTTGGGTCTTTTCTTTTCTTCTTTTGGCTACACAAATATAGAATATTTAATTTGGACGGTTTAAGTTAGTGATATGGTATTAATGATGTGTTAA